>OX463806.1:23200285-23888840 GCA_949825045.1 Argyresthia goedartella | reverse complement strand
CCCCGTGCTATGTTTAGCTTCAGCAGAATCGGAGGTTGGGCAGTTACATAAGATAAAAAAATCATCAAATGACACAACAGGCTACAATCAACCTGCTACGTCTTTAATTGAACTTAGCTGTAATTTGGAGCACGCGACTTTGGAACCATCACCTGAAATCACTCTGCATTATCCTTGTAACGTAAAAGAATATTATTCGTTACCAACGGAATCAAATGGTAAAATTTATTTTCGTCGGATTATTCAGGGATGATAAAAACATTGTGATTTTAACTATTCCTAATAAAGGTTTCATGTGTTTAACTATTTTAATATTGTGTTTTATTACTTCTGTATTTATTATTGTCGTAGTTAGAGATGCAATACACTTACATAAACATAATTCAATAACACATCGGTTATGCTAAACAAAATAATACCTAACTATTGAATCACCATACATATTCTCTATCTAATTTACTTATTTTAAACATTTTACTTTCAGAAACACGATCACAAGATACAGACACAATATTGGACATTAGTATTTGCCCTGAAACTTTACCCATGATTAACCACAGTTTAGAAGAAGAATATGTGACTTTTGGTGTTGATCACAACATAATAGACGAGAAATTTGACGAGACCACCAAAACAGATAATGCAGATTTTTCAGAATCTGAAGACCATACAAAGAATTTTATGAGTTTATCTGTCATGAACCAAGCACGGTTAGAGCTATCAGAAGACAGTGTACTGTATGAAACAGTTGAAGATATACGGCCTCAAAAGCAAGAAAACACTGGGAAAATAGGACTTGTTGAAGAGAGTATAATTTTTCAAAACTTAACTACGACTACAATAAACATTACACATACTACAGAATCATTAACAACGAATGCAGTGCCACTTATTGAAATAATAGAAGAGACTGATTTGCATACCTTACGACTAGGAACACTTGAGTCAGCTGAGACATCAAAAGAAACGTACCCAGTTGTATGTGCTTCAGATGAATTTATCAATACTATAAATTATATGGCTACCATTTAGACTTCGAGAGTTCAACACCCGCTGAAGTTGAGGTAACACCAGCCATTTTAGAAGCAACAGGCGCTTATATTACCGAAAAACCTGTTTTATACAAACTTGCTGAAATATCTGAATGTTCATTGTCTCTACCTGCTGACCCAAAGGTACAAGTCAAGACTGAAAAAGAAATTGATATCGAAATTTTTAATGATATTCCTCATTTAGAATTTTGTAGCACCGCGGATAATTTTGAGTTAGATAACGATTTGCGTAAGTCTGTTTCATCAGAAGTGGTCATTTTCAACAATGCTGAAACAACCGACATTTTACCAAACTCAATGACAAAGTCAGGCATTACAGAGGTTACGGAAATAATAAATCGTAATCCATATACTTTAAATGAGTTACGAGAAGTTACAAAAATTCCTGAGGTATTTTTTGTAAATAGAAACGAAATTGCACCGAGTTTTGCTTTGGATGACTTGTCTAATACAGTCACATTAGAAACGACCATATCAGAAGAAGAAGGATCTATCAAAAATCTTTACGGCAGTAATACCGAAATTCAAGAATTGGCTGTAATTACAGATGTCCAAGTATTACAAGCTATATCTGTGGAAGATATCCAGAATACAGTCACGCCATTGGTCAGAGAAATAACTTTTGATTCAATGGAACTAGAAACTTCTATTTCAGTAATTTTAGAAGCAGAGGGAACAAAAATCATACAGACAGCTGTCGATAAACCGACTAATGAATCAAGAGAAATGTTAGAAAAGACGCCACATATTGTGAAAGAAACTGTTCCATTAATTGAAAAAGTAACTGAAACTGAATTTTCTAATATATTAGCTATCGAAAGTTCCGAACTAATGGAAAATAAACATAAAACAGTTGAATCTTCGGAAAAAACATTAATTTTCAAAGACACTGAGGAATCCGTGATTGGAGAAAATTATAATTTTGGTCAAATAGTAGATACGATAGAACCAATAATTGTAGTCGAGCCGACAGATAAAACTGATGGATTCGCAGAAACAGATAATTTAGAAGTTGACAGTGTTGCTGCTATAAATTCAGATTGTATCGTGAACGAAGCTGTAGACGAAACCAAAAATAATGAAACTAAAGTCGCTAATATATTAGAAAGCTATGGCTCTGAACAAACGGAAAATAAAGATGAAACTGTTGCATGTACTTTGATTGCCAAAGACGCAGAGAAATCTGTTATTGGAGAAAATGATGACTCAGGTAAAAAAGTAAATACAAAAGAACTATTAAATGTAATCCAACTGACAGATAAAGCGGATGTATCCGTAGAAACAGACACTTTCGTAGTTGATAATGTTGCAGCTATAAATCGAGATTTTATCGTGAATGAAGCTGAAGTCAAATGCAAAGGTAATGAAGATGTATTTATTGAAGAATTGGTGTCGACTAATGTAATAAATATAGAACATAAATACCAAAAAGGAGACTTTAATGTTGTAACTGTTTTATCGGTCATCCAGGCAACAAATCCAATAATTTTGGAACATATTTCGGAATATTGTAATGATTCTCATTATACACCAGAGACAGCTGAAATTAGCGCAGTTAATCAACAAATCATGGCAGTTTCTGAATTAGTAGTTTTAGAACAGATTTCGCCCCTACATGAAAATAAAGCCGTCTTAGCAGCAGTTATACCATTAGATGAAGCGCCTGTTCTTAATACCATTCAAGTATGCCCTAGCTTATCTATTTTGGAACAAGGACAATATGTGACAGATCCTTCAGTTATGTTATTACCTGAGCAGGAAATAAATGTAAATTATATCTCAATAAATGAACATATACAAATTGAAGAAGATAATTTTTACAAAGGTATACCAGTTGTGGAATTAACAGCTGTTACGGCAACGCAGGAGAAGATGCAAGAAATAGCCCTAGAAAAAGTAGAAATTATTTGTACACCTTCCCTTGGAAACGAGTGCATTGATATAGGTGCGACCCCAAAACATAATATTGTTGTAAAAATAACAAGTGATTGTATTTAAACTAAACTTTCCTTTATTTGCCACTTACACATATACAATTACACAAACTTTAAAATTATTTATTAAACGGTATCAGTATCGATCAGTTCACATCATTACAATAATAAGTACTTTATTAGCTAATCAATGTAAAACGTACATGTAAATTTAGAGCTTAACTAAGTCATTGTGCTTTCGGTGTATAAGCAACGCTTTTAACGTTGTTATTAAATAATTCATTTTTTTTGCAGATGAGGCAGTATCGGCCAGTCTTCTGCAGCACATAAATGTGTTTACTTCAGAACTGATATCTGGAGTCATAGATGAATTATCAACGAAAGCCCACCTCGAAGACCTCAAGCAGACCGTTGCGATTGCTTGCGAGCTACGAGAGAAAATCGATGCTTGCGAGGAAGCGTGCTTATCTGAAACAACAGGGCAAGTGACAGAAGAACAAAAAATTAGAACTAAGGCTCAATTAGCGCAACAGCTACAATCTGCGTTAAGTGTCCTTCATGAACATACTTTAAACATTGCTCAAGAGCTTGAACCAGTTATCGCCCACGATGATCTACAAAAAGTCACCGAGGTGGTTGAACAGTTGCAATCCGACTTAGCCACTGCTATAGTGTTACATACAGAGGAAATAAAAATAATGGATTCACTTGGTAAGCACGTTGTTTTCTCAAAATTATGTGGAAGCTCATGTACGACATTTTAATTTTGTAATTTTAAGGTGATTTTTTACTTACAGAGAAACAAGATGCTGTCTCTCAAGAATCCGATAATGAGAACACAATGAAGCGGTTAGAAAATCTTCTTCAGGAAGTCAGTGATAAAATTTATGAATCAGACAAAAATATAGAAAGCATCGAGTCTTTGCGTGACTCTCTTGATGAAGTTCAAACAGTTATTATAAAATTACGTCGAGACTACGACAGTACTGATAACGATGCTCTCAATGAAACTTTAGAAGATCTGGAATGTAGCGTGAGGAGTGTTCAGTTACAGATCACGGAAGATAGTCCACCAGAACTATTAAAAGAAGCATGCGCAACTTTACAGCTACTTGTCAACAATATGAATGAAACTCAAGAAGTGAATGTTACTGAAACAATAATTAAGGAAGCGAACAAAACAGAGAAAATTCTTGTTAAATGCTCCGATGAAACTCAAGAGGCAGTTGATTTATTGGATATTGCTTTACAACTTGACAGCAGTAGCCTCATAGCTGATATTGTTGCTAGCCTTAATTTTCTTAAAACGACTATGATGTCACTTCGTCTTAGCTTTTTAGGGAATGTGGAGTCATTAATTGAGAAAGGAATTGAAGTTAATCAAAAGTTGGAGCACATAGAAGATAAAGTATATGCATTGGAAAAACAACTAACAACAGAAGTAAATATAAAGATTGAGATAAAAGACAGCATTCTTATAGCTATTCACTCTGTATTCGGGAGTATTTCAAACATGCGTGGTACAATATTAAGCATACAAAAACAGTACATGTATGATAATTACGGAAAACCATCTGAAAAAATCCACAAGTCATTGAAAAATATCTCTGTTATTACACACCTCGTGGAAAATGGTGAAAAAGAATCAAAATGGAGAGCTCTCTCAGATTGTCTTCGAAAAGTTCTTGTACATTTTGAGGACATAAAGTTCTACGTTAATCTGGATAAAACTGCGAGAATTCCGAATGCCTCTGGACTCACGAAATGTGTGCTGGACAACTTAAAATCTAATATATCCGATGTAATTGTTTCTCAGGCCAGTGATTTTGATTCCAATGACGTTGAAAAAATTGAGAATGTGATGGAATATCTCAAGACCTATTTAATAAGTACAAATTCTCGATCTACTCTGGAAGTAAAAGAAAAAATTCCGATATTCAAGAATATTGCTTCACAAGTTGTCGAACTTACTGAAATAATAAAGCGACAAATAGAAATGAAAGCGGAGTCTTTGAAGCAAGAATTAGATGAACAAATAACGCAAGAAATGGATTCCGCAATAGAAGTTGAAGATGAATTGAGTACAGTGCAGATCCAAGCTGTTGAATCAGAAACTGTTGAAAATATAATTGATGACTCTACGCTGGTCACGGGTTCTGGTGCTGACATTAAGTCAAAAGAGGTCGATTCTAAACATATACCTGAAAAACCTATACCATCAACTAGTCAAGAGGTTAAAGAAGAAATGATCCAAATAAATGAAGAAGTGGAACAAATAAAAGTCATCAAAGAATCTGAGGCTGAGGCAGAACAAACAGTTCAAAAAGATGAAGTAAATATTTACGCAGAAATAGTATCTGACACTGGTCGAGAGTCCATCAGCAAAGTAATCCAAGTAGCAGAGTCAGAAATCGAACAATCAATATCATCTGAGAAAACGACTGAGGATTCCAAAAAAAATGATCAGACCGATGAACAATCATTGACTTCGTCGTTTTCAGTAAGAGTTAAAAAATTAAAAGCGAACTCCGATGAAAATAAGATAACATCGAAAGAACTTAAACCATCAACATGTAAAGGTGAATTAGAGGACCAAAAATCTGTTCTAAAAGACGAAGAATCAGCGGAGAATAACTGCAAACACGATGAAGCTCATGATCTTGAAAAGAAAAAAGAAAAGGCTAAGATTTATGAACCTAAACAACAAACAGAAGAAATAGTTGAGAAAATACAGAAAGATGAAGTATCGATCATTGGAAAAGGAACAAGAGAAGGTGAACAAAAGCAACCAGAAGAAATAATTGCAGAGGAGAATAAACTTAAAGACGCAGCATATATTACACAAAACGAATCTGAACTCGAAGTTGATACCATTACTACTGAACAAAAGAATATAAAAAAAGAAAATGTGGCATTGAAGGATGTCAAAAGTGAAGATACTCAAATTGCCAAAGAGAAAGAAGAATCTGAACTCAATCAGAACAAAGAAGAAAACATAGCAGAGAGGAAGGTACAAAATGAGGAAGAAGCTCAAACTAAAAGAGAGAAAAAAAAAGCCACACAGAAAGAGGAAGAATTTTCGGAAAAGAAATTGAATAATGAAGACATTTGTATAACAAAAGAAAAGACTAAGCTTCAACATCACGAAGAAGAAAAATTAACGGAAGAGAAGAAATGCAAAGATGAAAAAGATGGTGTCCTTAAGGAGGAACAAGAATCTGAAGAAAAGGAGAAACAAGAAAGAGTATTAGAAATAAAGAAGAACAAAGAAGAAACCCGTATTGCAAAAGATAAAGAAGAAGGTGGCCAAATGCACAAAGAAGAAAATAATACCGAGGAAAAGAAACAGATTGATGAAGAAGCTCGTAATGCAAAAGAGAAAAAAGAAGCTGAAAGGAAGCAAAATGAAGAAAAAATAACGGAAGAAAAGAAACCAAAAGATGAAGAAGCAAGTATTGCAAAAGAGAAAGTAGAATCTGTAAGAAAGGAAAATGAAGACATATTAACGGAGGAAAAGAATCAAAAGGATGAAAAAGCTCGTATTGCAAAACAGAAAGAAGAAACTGAAAGAAAGGAAAACCAAAATAAACTGGAGGAGGAAGATGAGGATGCTCGTATTGCAAATGATAAAGAAGAAATTGATATAAAACAAAATATAGAGAAAATTACGGAGGAAAAGAAACAGAAAGATGAAGAAGCTCTTCTTGCAAAAAAGAAAGAAGAAGCTGAAAGAAAGAAAAATGAAGAAAAAAACATGGAAAAAAGGAAACAGAAAGATAAAGAAACTCTTATAGCAAAAGAGAAAGAAGAAGCTGAAAGAAAGCAAAATGAAGAAAAGATAATAGAAAAAAAGAAAGAGAAAGAGGAAGCAAAAGATGTCGAAGCAGAAGAAAAAAAAGAAGCTGTAAGAAAGCAAAATGAAGAAAAGGAAAGAAAAAAAGATGAAGAAGCTGTTACCGCAAAAGAGGAAGTCGAAGCTGAAAAAAAGGAAATTGAAGAAAAAAAGGAGGAAAATAAACAGCAAGATGAAGAAGCTCGTATTGCAAAAGAGGAAGAAGAAGCGGATAGAAAGAAACATGAAGAAAAAATAACGGAAGAAAAGAAAGAGGAAGAAGCTCGTATCGCAAATGAGGATTTTGAAGCTGAAAAAAAGGAAATTGAAGAAAAAAAGGAGGAAAATAAACAGCAAGATGAAGAAGCTCGTATTGCAAAAGAGGAAGAAGAAGCGGATAGAAAGAAACATGAAGAAAAAATAACGGAAGAAAAGAAAGAGGAAGAAGCTCGTATCGCAAATGAGGATGTTGAAGCTGAAAGAAAGCAAATTGAAGAAAAGAAAGAGAAAGAGGAAGCAGCACGCATCGTAAAAGAGGATGTAGAAGCCGAAAGAAAGGAAAATAATGAAAAATTAAAGGAAGCAAATAAACAGAAAGATGAAGAAGCTCGTTTTGCAAAAGAGAAAGAAGAAACTGAAAGAAAGGGAAATGAAGCTAAAATTGTGGAGGAAAAGAATCAGAAAGATGAAGAAGCTCGTCTTGCAAAAGAGATAGAAGAAGTTGAAAGAAAGCAAAATGAAGCAAAACTTACGGAGGAAAAGATACAAATAGATGAAGAAGCTCATATTTCAAAAGAAAAAGAAGAATTTGAAAGAAACCAAAATGAAGAAAAAATAAAGGAAGAAAAAAAACAGCTAGATGAAGAAGCTCGAATTGCAAAAGAAGAGGAAGAAGAAGCGGATAGAAATAAACACGAAGAAAAAATAACGGAAGAAAAGAAAGAGGAAGAAGCTCGTATCGCAAACGAGGATGTTGAAGCTGAAAGAAAGCAAATTGAAGAAAAGAAAGAGAAAGAGGAAGCAGCACGCATTGCAAAAGAGGATGTAGAAGAAAAGGAAAATAATGAAAAATTAAAGGAGGCAAATCAACAGAAAGATGAAGAAGCTGGTATTGCAAAAGAGAAAGAAGAAACTGAAAGAAAGGAAAATAAAGCTGAAATTGCGGAAGAAAAGAATCAGAAAGATGAAGAAGCTCGTCTTGCAAAAGAGATAGAAGAAGCTGAAAGAAAGCAAAATGAAGAAAAAATCGTGGGAAAAAAGAAAGAGAAAGAGGAAGAAGCTCTTATCGCAAAAGAAGAAGTAGAAGCTGAAAGAAGGGAAAATGATGAAAAATTAAAGGAGGCAAATAAATGGAAAGATGAAGAAGCTCGTATTGCAAAAGATAAAGAAGAAACTGAAAGAAAGGAAAATGAAGCTAAAATTGCAGCGGAAAAGAATCAGAAAGATGAAGAAGCTCTTCCTGCAAAAGAGAAAAAAGAAGCTGAAAGAAACCAAAATGAAGAAAGAATCATGGACAAAAAGAAAGAGAAAGACGAAGAAGCGCTTATTGCAAAAGAAGAAGTTGAAAGAAAGGAATGTGATGAAAAATTGAAGGAAGCAAATAAACAGAAAGATAAAGAAATTCTTATAGCAAAAGAGAAAGAAGAAGCTGAAAGAAAGGAAAATGATGAAAAATTGAAGGAGACAAATAAACAGAAAGATGAAGAAGCTCGTATTGCAAAAGAGAAAGAAGTTGAAAGAAAGCAAAATGAAGCTAAAATTTTGGAGGAAAAGAATCAGAAAGATGAAAAAGCTCGTATTGAAAAAGAGAAAGAAGAAGGTCAAAGAAAGCAAAATGATGAAAAATTAAAAGAGGCAAATAAACAGAAAGATAAAGATGCTCGTATTGCAAAAGAAGCAGAAAGAAAGCAAAATGAAGAAAAACTAATGAAAGAAGAGAAAGAGAAAGAGGAAGCAACTCGCATTGCAAAAGAGGAAGTAGAAGCTGAAAGAAAGGAAAATGATGAAAAATTGAAGGAGACAAATAAACAAAACGATGAAGAAGCTCGTATTTCAAAAGAGGAAGAAGTTGAAAGAAAGCAAAATGAAGCAAAATATGCGGAGGAAAAGGATCAGAAAGTTGAAGAAGCTCGTATTGCAAAAGAGAAAGAAGTAATTGAAGCAAAGCAAAACGAAGAAAAAAAAATGGAAGAAAAGAAAGAGAAAGACGAAGCAGCTCGCATCGCAAAAGAGGAAGAAGAAGCTACAAGAAAGGAAAATGATGAAAAAATGATGGAAGCAAATGAACAGAAAGATGAAGAATCTCGTATTGCAAAATATAAAGAAGTTGAAAGAAAGCAAAATGAAGCTAAAATTGTGGAGGAAAAGCATCAGAAATATGAAGAAGCTCGTATAGCAAAGGACAAAGAAGGATATCAAATCGCAAACGAGAAAGAAGAATCTGAACGAAAGCAAAATGAAGAAGAAATATTGGCAACAAAGAAAAGAAAAGAGGACGAAGCTCGTATTGCAAAGGAAAAAAAAGAAGATGAAAGAAAACAAAATGATGAAAAACTAGCAGACGAAATGACACAGAAAGATAACGAAGTTCGTATGACAATAGGGAAAGAAATTGAAAGAAAGCAGAAAGAAGAAAAAATTGCAGAAGGAAACCAAAAGAGAGACGAAGAAGCTCTTATTGTGAAGGAGGAAGAAAAAGCTCCAATTGCAAAAGGGAACGAAGAATCTGAACCAAAGCAAAAAGGTAATGAAAATTTGATAAAACAGAGAAAAAGTAAAAAAGAAAACCGTGTTGAAAAAGATAAAGAAGACGCAAACCTAAAGCAAAACGAAGAAAAACTAGCGGAAGTTGAGAAACAAACAGACGAAGAAGTCCGCATTGCTGAAGTGACGGATGAAGCTGAAAGAAAGCAAAAAGAAGATACTTTTGTAAAAGAGAAACAACGTACAGATGAAGAAGTTCGGGTTGTAAAAGAGAAAAAAGAAGCTCAACGAAAGCAAAAAAAAGAAAAAATTGCAGAGGAGAGGAAACAAAAAGACGAAGAAGCCCGTATTGCCAAAGAGAAAGAAGAAGCTGAAAGAATACATATAGAAGAAAAGTTAGCGAAAGAGAAGAAACTCAAAGATGAAGAAGCTCGTGTTGCAAAAGAGAAAGAAGATACTAAAATAAAACTAAAAGAAAAAGAAAAAGTGGAAGAAGAGAAACAAAAAAAAGAGTTAGCTCGTGTTGCGATAGAGAAAGAAGAATCTGATTGTAAGCAAAAAGAAGAAAAAATCACGGAGGAGAAGAAACAACAAGATGAAGCAACTCGTATAATAAAAGAGAAAGAAGAAGCTAATTTAAAGCAGCAGCAAGAAAAAATATTAGCGGAAGAGAAGAAACGCAAAGATGAAGAAGCTCATATAGCAAAAGAGAAAAAAATAGCTGAACAAAAGCAAAATGAAGAAAAAATTGCTAAAAAGAATCAAAAAGATGAAGAAATTCGTGTGGCAAAGGCAAAAGAAGAAGCTGAACAAAAGCAAAACGAAGAGGAAAAATTGGCAAAAAAGGAAAGAAAAGATGAAGAAATTCGTATCGCAAAAGAGAAAAAAGAGGCTAAGCTAAAGCAACAGGAAAAAGATAAGTTAGCGAAAGAGAAGAAACTCAAAGATGAAGAAGCTCGTGTTGCAAAAGAGAAAGAAGATACTAAAATAAAACTTAAAGAAAAAGAAAAAGTGGAAGAAGAGAAACAAACAAAAGAGTTAGCTCGTGTAGCAAAAGAGAAAGAAGAATCTGATTGTAAGCAAAGAGAAGAAAAAATCACGGAGGAGAAGAAACAACAAGATGAAGCAACTCGTATAACAAAAGAGAAAGAAGAAGCTAATTTAAAGCAGCAGCAAGAAGAAATATTAGCGGAAGAGAAAAAACGCAAAGATGAAGAAGCTCATATAGCAAAAGAGAAAAAAATAGCTGAACAAACGCAAAATGAAGAAAAAATTGCTAAAAAGAATCAAAAAGATGAAGAAATTCGTGCTGCAAAGGCAAAAGAAGAAGCTGAACAAAAGCAAAACGAAGAGGAAAAATTTGCAAAAAAGGAAAGAAAAGACGAAGAAATTCGAATCGCAAAAGAGAAAAAAGAGGCTAAGCTAAAGCAACAGGAAAAAGAAAAAATAGCGGAAGAGAAGAAACGCAAAGATGAAGAAGTTCGTGTTGCACAAGATAAAGAAAAAGATCGTATCGTAAAAGAGAAAAAAGAAACCGAAGATGCACTAAAAAATAAAAATAAAGAAGAAAGAGAGGCAACGAAAAAACTAAAGAAAAAAGAAGAAGAAAAATTTTTAGAGATAAAAGGAAAAGAGGAAGAAGCTAAAATTAAAAACGAAAAAGAAGCAGAACACAAGCAAGAAGATGAAGAAAAAATTAGAGATAAAAAGCGGATAGACGAAGAAGCTCGTATTGCAAAAGAGAATGTAGAAGCTGCGTTTGAGCAGCAGGAAAAAGAAAAGTTGGCAAAGAAAAAACACGAAGATGAAGAAACACTTTTAAAAAAAGAAAAAGAACAAAAAGAAAATGAGAAAATGATAAAAAATAAGATCGAAGAAGAAAAAAGCAGAATGGAGCAAGAACAACGTGACAGAGAAAATTCTGAACAAACTAAGAAAGATATTGAAAAAAAACAAAATCTAAAAGAGGCTGAAATAAAAAAGAAGGCAGAATTAGAAGCTGAAGAAAAACGAACACAGGCAGAGGAAGAAGCAAGAGCTAAGAAAAAAAAAGAAGCCACCGATAAGAGACAAAAGGAACGTGAACAAGAGAAGGAAGAAGTTCTTAAAACAGAAAGGGAAAAAAAAGACGAGAAAGCTCGTTTAAAGAAAGAGAAAGAAGAACTTGCCAAAATAAAAAAGGAGGAGGAAGCATTGCTAGGAAAAGAGAAAGCTGAGAAACGAGTGCGAGCCGAACAAGTAAAAGAGGAGTCAGCGCGAAAACGCATCGATGACAAAATTCAAGTCTCGCGCAAATTGAGAGAAAGACAAGCAGCTTCCAATGCAAACACCTATGATGAAAAATATAATTTGACCAGGAGTGAAACATCAGGACAAGTTAAGACAGATGCAGACTTTCGTGATGATAGTAGTAAAGTAATTGAACGTGCGGAAATAAACAACAAAATCACGAGAGAAGATTCTGAATTTTCCTCTGAACACAGGAGCCAAAGAGAAAACAAAGAAAAGCCTAATTTCATTGACCGTACCACTAGAGATTATACTAAAGAGTTTGCGCGGCCATCTGGATATAGGGAGAGAGCTCTGGACTCTGAGGGTTCCTCAGACATGAAAAAATATGAACGTCGCGGTGTTACTATTTACAAAGCATCGACTCTTGTTCAGGATGCTCAACTAAGATCCTCTCTTCCACCTGTAACGTTGCCTAGCAGATGCAGTGAACCCTTAGAAAGAAGATCAGAAGTAAGACACAGAACAAAAGCGGTTAGCGAAGCTAGAAGTGTAGTATCAGAAAAACGCACAGGAGCGAGGGATTCGAAGCGAAAACCAGTGTTTTCTACTTTCCTAACCGATAGAACTGCTGTTGAAGGATCACGAGTAAAATTAACTTGCAGCGTTTTGTCGTCAACCGAGCTCAATATTATTTGGTACAAAAACGGCATTCCTCTTGATAATAAACTAAAGTTCCGGACTAAACTCACCGATGGGTTGATAACTATGGAAGTTCTCAATGCGGTGCCCTCTGACTCAGCTGAGTATAGTTGTGAGGTTGAAAACGAGAATGGTTCAGTCAGTTGTTCTGCTAATCTGAAGGTCTATCCTAGTTTCGAGGCTTCTCCGATTCCGCCAACATTTACGCGATCTATACGAGGTAAGTTCGATCACTAAACTTAGTAATAACAGAAAAAAGTTTATTATTTGTGGCGATCTTAATGTATATTTGCTTGTAGGAACAACAATGCAACAACGATTAATAACTTTATTCAAATAATTTAATTTATGTCATATATTTCTAGAGCCGACTAGATTTACACTTACCAGCCAAATTTGCTTACGTAACGTTTTTTGTGACTGTGCTTTCACAAGGAAAAATATAGTTAACTGCTAACCATCTGATCATACATGTCATTCCCAATTTCTAGTAAGGATAAGACTGATCCATCATTTTAAAGGCCTATTACATCCCATAGACTAGAGACATATGCAAGAAATTTAGATTTAAATTTGCCAGTACCGGATTTTAATGAACAGAACCCAAACAAAATCTACTCAGACTTCTTCAACATTATTCAAACAGAATTGAATAAAGTTTTTAAATTAAAGAAAGTCAGTGACTACAACGGTAAATCTAAATTTAATGACTGGGCAACGTTTGGAATTCGTAAAAGTAGAGTTATCATGTATACCTTTATGAACAAAAAACCTATAACTTTGATGGGAAATTTCATAACTATGTTAACAAATATTCCAAAACATTCAATTTGGTTTGTAGAACTGCAAAAACTTTACACATTAATAGAAAAATACAAAATTCTTATAAAAGAATGAAAACAGTTTGGCAAATAACAAACCGTGAAACTGGCAAAGTAATACCAAGGGACAATGATTTCTGCCTAAAGATAGGTGATGATGTTGTTAAATCCAACGCTGAGGTTGCTCGAGCTTTCGAAACATAAATAACCAATGTAACCCTTACTCACAAAAGATCGTCTAAATTCATCTCTATCTGAAGCAGACTCAGTAATGAATATTTAAAATCCCCAGGACATTGTCAAAACGTTTAGATTACTTAACTTAAAAAATACTCAAGACCTGTGGGGTATATCAGTTAGTCATTGGTTCAGTGATTCTATTTATAGCCCCACACTCAGCTTTTATATTCAATAAATGTGTTGACGATGGAGCTTTCCCAGACCTCATGAAACACAGTAAACTGATAACTCTGTTCAAGTCGGGAGATTAGGGTAATCCTTCAAATTTCAGACCAATATCTGTTCTTGCAGCTTAGTAAAATATTTATACTCAATCAAATGCTCTCACACTTCAACCGTACAAAATAACTCCACATCAAACATTACGGTTTCACTAGGGGTAAATCGACTACGTATGCAGTTATTACCCTTATATCTCATTTTTATTCTGCATGGGAGGCCGCACAGGATCATATCGGAGTTTTTTGCAATCTATCGAAGGCATTTGATTGTGTTGATCATGATTTTATATTGACTAATGAAATTAAATCATTTCGCGTAATTGTTTCTTTTAGTGTTTCTATTATATTTTTAATTCATATATTAACTGATAAGTGACAAATATGATTACTTTGAATAAATAAAATCTAGGATTTGGTAAATAATTACGGAGTCAGAAATAAAGCATTGGATCTACTAAGATCATATCTAAGCAAAAGGCGTCAACGGCGTTAAATCTGATGGATCGGGTGTAAAAATTGGTGTTCCACAAGGTTCCATATTAGGCCCTTTCTTATTCCTGTTATATATTAACTATCTGCCTTTCATGGTAGAGAAATTGACTGACATAGTGTTGTTTGCTGATGATACTTCAATGGTCTTCAAAATTTAAAAACAAAAAGAAGATTTTTATTATGTTAATGGTGTATTGTCTTTAACCTTGAATTGATTCACAGTTAACAATTTATGGTTAAACGCTGGTGAAACCAAGTGTATCAAATTATCACTTCCAAATGTCAGGCAAGTTAAAACCAGTTTGGTGGTAGACAGCAACATGTTAGAATTTGTAAATGATACGAAGTTTCTGGGAATAACCAATGATAGCAAATTGCAGTGGGGACTCCAAATAGATAAATTAGCTGGTAAATTAAGATATGCGGCTTACGCTATTAGGAACATCAGACAAAACACGGATGCTACATTTAGGCTATTATATTTTAGTTACTTTCATAGTGTCATGTCCTTGGGAATCTTGTTGTGGGGAAAAGCAGCGGATATTCAAACTATTTTTATTTTACAGAAAATAGCTATTCGATCAAGTTAAAATTTAAAACGAACAGACTCCTTAAGACAGCTTTTTAAAGAAATTGACATACTGTAGCTAGTCAATTTCTTTTCGAAAATATAATGTATGTACGCAAGAACCTTACAACACATTCCAAACTTAGCGATACCTGTAATATTTACCTAAGAAATAATCACAGACCAATTGCGCCCCAGTTAAGACTCGCGAAGGTTAGCAATTCTTTCAAGAGTCAGTGCATTTTCTACTACAATGAGATACCTCTGGAGATTTTGAAAATGCCATTTGAGCAATTTAAAAAGCATGTTAAAGCGACTTTGTCGAAAAATTACAATGTTCAAGATGACTTAAATGACGGGACTGTTAGTGGTTAATCTAGCTCAACACAGACCTTGCTGTTAATATTTTTGTAATTATTTATTATTGCTTATTAATAATATATATATATATATATATATACATATATATATATATATATATATATATATTTGTATTAGTTAAGCACAAGTAATTTTGAAAAGAGATCTAAAAATGTAGTAATGTAGAGAAGAGGCAAAAAATGACGTTTGCTAAGTATATATAAATATCTACAGTAATAAAGAACTTTGACTTGACTTAACTTGACTTATCCTATCATTGAGGTTCATTTAGTGATATCCTATGAGTGAATAAGTCCTAACGCTTATTGTGTATAAAGTGTTTACTCTATGTATCTATGAGTAAGTATGCCTCGCATACAATTTATGTACCTACCTAAAATGTTTTTTATATATTTATTTTTCAGATACTTACCATTTGGCTGAAAATGAGTTGGTGCTGGAATGCCGCATTCGAGGCCAGCCACTCCCGACCATAACCTGGTTGAAAGACGATGAGCCAGTGAGCTCCAACGACCGGTATCAGGCCTTTTACTTAGCAGATGGGGTCTGCAGATTGGCTATAAGCTCACCTTTCCCCCAGGATAGTGGAAAATACACTTGCAAAGCCGAGAATTCAATGTGGTCCGATCAGATCACGCACGTCGTTAATTTCACAGGAAGAGAAAGCCGCTTGAGTCCGAACTTAGCTACGATTGAGCGATCCCGATTCAACCGTCGGGCCATGGAGTCAAGGAGGCCTCATTTTACCAACGTCCTCAGCGACTACTCAGTGGTAAACGGCGGCACTATAGGCCTCCAGGTGGAAATCCATGGATCACCAAGCAGGGTGGAATGGTTGCGAGAAGGCCGACCTGTGATAGATACGTATAGACATGCGAAGACGTTTGTAGAGCAAGGACTTTATACTCTAGCTCTACCAGATGTGACACAGAAAGAATCTGGTACTTACACATGTAGAGCTTGGAGTAGTCATGGCACCGTTGACATGAATGCTGCGATCACGGTAGTACAGCCAGGAGAGCTGAAGGATGGAAAACCTGCGATCATAGCTGGGCGGCCCGAGAAAGACGTGCTCATCTCCGTCGGTGAAGACTTGAATATCTCGTTCAGAGCTCAAGGAGAACCTAAGCCGAAAGGTAACAGGCCATTATCACTTAAACTTTTTGCATCATTAACTATTGTATGTCCACCGCCAAATAAAGAGTTATGATTTCCATTCATGAGTTACTCCGAGCCGCCTTTCCAATATCCTTACTTAAACCCCGCCTCGTCTGTTCTTCTTTGGTTCCAATACCGATAGTGTTTAATATTTTGCTTACATTCATATTTTAGTGATCTTCATGAAAGGCACGCGTGACATCACGAACAGCCAGCGCGTGTGCAAGATGACCTCTGACGACTACGTGAAATTTACACTGAAACGAGCCGTGGTTACGGACGCTGGCACGTACTGCGTACTCGTTAGAAATGCATACGGCTGCGATAGAGCCTTTGTTACTGTTGTTGTAAGTACTAGTTGGTACTGCCAAGTAAATAGTCAGTACAGCCACTTTTCTATGAGAATTTTCATGGAAGATTGAGCCTTACTACTTCTATTTGTGATTCATTGGTCGTATATGTTTAAGTAATCTAGATGAATTAGCGTCATTTACTTTTGACACGATTAATCGGCGTGCTAGATTGACTGATAAAGTGTAACTATGTACTTTTAAGGCTGTGTGGTTATGTACACTTTTGTTTGTGATCTTTGATTTAACATATCTTGGACGAATCGCAGAGCTCAGGGATCTCTAAGAGTAATTTATGATGGTGCCAATTAAATATCCTCCCTTGCGTTTGAATTGGTCTTTGGTCAACTGAAGAGAAATATCTAACTAATATTTAATTTATAAAAATGTCTTGTCAGGTGCGACAACACGCTTCATCGGACCATTTGATATCAGACTGGACCTACCCAGATGACGCAGGGCTGTCATACGGGGATAAGTGCTATAAATGTATGTATTTAAATTCTAAGATTATGTCTACGGGCACTTTATATGTAGCTTTGTTACCTTTTATCTTTAGGAGTTATGTTGACAGAAGTTACCCAATTAAACACACCTTGAGATATCAATACGAGCCCTAATTATAAATTGGACGAGCCGATGTTATTTTAAGAGTGTCTGATGTTGACATATCATAACGATTAATTGATCAGTATTAGTCCAAGCGTTCGACGGGGTGCATGACAGTGTGTTAGCCGGGCATTGGCACCGAATCTGAGTAGTTCGTTCTGGCGTAGATTCAAATCGGTGTAAGGTCACCGCCTTGGTAATGACTCTAATACCTGTCGCAGCGGTGCCGGAGCGCATCCCTGGGGAGCCGAGTGCCGTCGACGGCGGAAACAACTGGGTGTCCATCGCGTGGCCGAAGCCCGAGCACCAGGGTCCTGCCCCCGTGCTGGCGTACAAGATAGAGAGCTGGCAGCAGGGCAAGGAAGGCGGGGCCCGCTGGCTCGAACTTGGCATCACGCCGCTCAATACATACGACGTGTTCAACCTCAAGCAAGGCGAGGAATACCACTTCCGCGTCACACCACGCAACAGGTTCGGCTGGGGCGAGCCCGTGCAGACGAACAACCCTATCGGAATTGGGGTGGACGGGAATTCCCCGGAGTTCGTTGAAGTCTTATCCGGCCAGCTGAAAGTCTTGGTAGGGGAATCTACAACTTTATGTTGTTGCGTCAAAGGCAAACCTACCCCGGATATTGTTTGGATGAAGAATGGACATGAAGTGGAGGATGAGCCTATTCGGATTTCGACTTCATTCGATGGGTACAACGCCTGTCTTACTATCAACGCCATAGTTGTGGACGACGAGGGGCGATACAGCTGTGATGCGAGCAACCTGCATGGTAGAACTTCCACTTATGCGAGGCTGGCGGTCGTCACTGACAGGATTGTTTGGGAAGCTGATGCGAAGCTCAAGAGGTCAGTTCAAACAGCTTTACTATCGTGCATGTCAGTCAGAATACTAATATAGTAGATTGTACAACAAGGGCATAAAGCAAGCCATTGTACGCAAGACTTATGGTATCCCACCGAGCCGTAGGTGAGGTTGGATAATTAAGTCAAGGATAAAATGGGTTTTAAGACCGAGTTATATAGGTACACTCTGTTTTCACTTCGATTACGAGGAAATAAAATAGTGATAATATAAAAAATACTTACGTTTTAAGATAAATATAAATGGCAATGTTTGTTCGACAACTTCTTTTGCTTTTTTCCATTAGTGTGTTAGGCGTTAGTATTATTTCCTCTTCACTTGGCGATATTTTAATTAACTTTCGTAACACAACAACTTTTTCAAAGAAAACAACTAACTAAATAAAAGTCAAAACAAGACAGACACTTTCTTTCCCGCCACTGTTTTTTTTTCCTGCATGCCATTTTTAGCTTAGGTCGTATACGAAACTGCCGAGTCTAACCTTGAGTTTTTCATGTTTTTGTTAATAACACTTGTTTTTTTTTACTGTGCAACATATAATGCAAATAAATTGAAGTAAATTTATTCAAATAAAAAGTTTATTTCATGCAGTCACCTCGTCTGTCACTAGTGCATTAAATGCGATTTTATGCAGCCTACATCCAGCATAAAGAGTGAAAAAATTGAAAAGAATAAATGTTGCACATATTTCATGAAATCTGTTGCGTTAGCTCTAAATATAGCTAAAATCTTTACCCCAATCACATTTTCTACAAGATTGATATTTATCGATGTGGTCGTCCTAAAAATATATGACCATCGTCTGAGCATCAAGTCAATCTGGATTTAACCATGTTTACGATAATCAAAGAGACAGGGCTAATGCGTCAGTGCTTGGTGGTATGAGCATATTCCAGCACCTATTCTTCACCATCATCAGGGAGCGCTCGAACTCAGCCGGCGATGGCGAGTATCCCCCGCAGTTCACGATGCGGCTGCGAGACCGAAGGGTGCAGGCGACGTATCCGGTCAGGCTGACCTGCCAGCTGGTCGGGAATCCGGCACCGGATGTCACGTGGTTCCATGATGGCGTCGAGATTCGGCGAGATGGTGAGTGCAAATGGATACCGTAGCGTAAAAAGGGATGGTGTAGAAATGTATATAATTTCCAAGGGTAACATATGAGTGAAGTCTCATGCTGTAATGATTAGTTTAACCAGAGGATTCTCATTCCATGCAGAATAGAATTAGTAACCCTTCGTATTCCAGAGATGGCTCTGGAAGTAACGATTGTAATTCAAATGAAATGGCTTTAGTCAACATACTTCTAGATGGCGCTAGGTGCTAATCTTAGAATGTAAAAATATTTTTTTAGAGACATACATATATCGTGTAAATAATAAGGTAAAAAAACGGTAGTTAAATTCATGAAATTAAGTCTTCTAGCTCCATTTCGTAGTATTTGCAATATTGTAATAGTGCTGCACCAAGCGATATAGGCCTCGAACTAAAGATGCTTTCGTAGCGTCTCTGATTACAACGGTAATATATTTTGTTCTACATGTTGTGTCAGCTTTATTAGTATAATATTATTTTTTGTGGTATAGCTAATAAAAAAAACTTATTTCAGCGTTATAACACTGTGATAAAAAGTAGTTTCACAGTAAGTCTCATGCACTAGTTTGACTAATAAACGGTGTATATGGGTTGTCATAAGGTTGGTTGGTGGAGTTGGTAGCTTCGAAGACTGCGAAGTAGATTATTCGACGTAATTTTTAAACTAGATATTAAATGCAGCAAAAATTAAACTGAACGTCCTAGAGCTCGTAGACGTCAACTGTTACAATTGCCCCGAGTGCATAGCAACTATAGAGAAAACTCATTCCTAACAAGAGCGTATTTTACCTTTAACCGTCTTAGCGACAGTGGCGACAAAGGTGTTGATGGTGGTGATGTTGATAATATCGATATATTCTGTAGCAATACAAAATCGTTAAGGGCTCATATAGGCGACGACCCGAATGGCCGAGTCGGCCTACGATACCAAGGGTCCCGGGTTTGAGTCCCGGTGGGGGCAAATATTTGTTTGATGAGAACGGATGTTTGTACCCTAGTCATGGTTGTTTATCTATCTAAGTATAATATTTATCTTTAAAAGTATGTCTATCGTTGTCTAGTACCCATGATACAGGGAATCCTAGTTTGGGGCTAGATCAATGTCTCTAAGTGGTGTCCAAGGTACCTATTATTATTATTATATATATTGTTCGAAAATTTCTTTCATATCTAGTCAATGATGGGTGATGTGGTGATGTGCTTTTATAACAGTGTAGTATGTATTCTGTGGTCTTTATGCTAAATACCCACGTTAATAATTTTCTTTTCATCACACCTGCTCTGAAAATACATACTAATTATACCAATTAGAGGGAAGAAACGCCTTTATCCCGCCCTTCAAATCCTTTCATCCCAAGGTATGGAAGTTTGTATGAAAATCCTTCCAACCCAAGGGTGGGAAGTATGTATGAAATTCCATTACATACCCGGTTTTTTTTTTTATTTGTCAGCAGTCATACTGCAAAGAGACTTTAACTGTCTACTAATTAAATTTCAAGTAAATTGTTACTGGCCACATACAGGTTTTTTTTTACCATCCTTGGTGCATACAGAAAATTAAAAGCGAAATTATTTTTGTATATAAAACGCGCGGAATCACGGAAGAAGTGGCTGCATGACCTTATGATCTTAGCCTACTCCAGAAACGGGCGAATAAAAAAAGGAAAAGCCCGCGCATTTTCGCAAAAACTTCGATTGATTTAGCATTTATCTTTGTGTTTTTTGTAAAATACGGATTCATTTATGTCTATAATTTTCCTCGTAGGTGTAATAAAAAGCACTATACATACCTCAGGATAAAGTACAGTTCCATACCTCAAATGGTTTGCGCCCCTCGCAAGCTCGTGGCGCAAATGCCATAATCTCGGTATGGAACTGTCACTTTCTTCCCTCTGAAGTAATGTACTATTGTTTTGCAAATAATAATAACATATAAGGTATTCTAAGCGTGGAAGGGTATTATAGAGTGTTTCCTACGTAAGATTCCACAGAAGTGTGTAAAAAGTTTTACCCGTAGAAAACTAACTGTGGGAGAATTTTATTGGCTTCTTTGTTTCCTCTCCTAAAAATGTAATAATAAAAAACAAAATAAAATAAATAGTTCTTAAGACATCTTCGAGGTATTCAGCCAGTTGCAAAAGTCAAGTCAAAAGCCAAAAAATGGGCATTACGTCAAGGCGTGTGAATATTATCTTTCAGAAATAAGAGCCATGTTTTATCAAAAAAGCCAAATTGTATAGAACTGATACCCCATAAGCTTTTTGTGGGGCTTTAAAATTTAAAGAGCGTTTCTCTAACTGGGTGATGACGACGCACATATTTTCATAATTCATAATTTCTTTTATAAGTTCTTTATTGAACACAAATTATGATATTACATAAAAATAGTGTACAAAGGCGAGCTTATCTCTTATAAGAGATCTCTTGCAGCAAACCAGGTTAAAGCGGGAAATGTTGATTGCTGAGCAGGGGTAGATCTATGTGTACCTATACAAAAATATGACGAAATAAACGAGTACTTACATAAATATTAATAAATAAAATAAAATATATAATTACTATAATTATATACCAAATACTTATAATATAATACTAACTACTACTATTATATATAAATGTGCTAATAAATACTTACTTACATACTACCTGTAATTCTAAAGAGAGAGTCAATGCTTCTTGTGTGTGAGTGCATTCCACAACCGAATGGCCCAAACCCGTGCTCATAGGACGCGTTGTTATGCTGTGGAGTTGTGGGCATAAAAAATGCGTGTGCTCTCCGAGGCCTGCTGGAAGAAAGAAATTGAAAACTTTCTCGGACAGCGTGTTTTTCTACGAATTAAGTTTTAATCACCGAACCTTCCATTAAATCCCGAGGCGATGATGGAATAAAAATGCGCTGTCGAGTGGAAGTGAGATGCAATAATTACTCGCGAATAAGAAAAAGCGGGATGCCAATAATGCACTCGCGACTAATCTGAAACAACGTAAGCGCCAAAACGTAAAAAAAAATCATAAAAAATAAACTATTTCAGGGAATTAACTTTCAAATTGAAAATCGTTAGAAATAACAATTGTTCATATATTGCAATTATCACACAGTCATATTCACTTACTACTGCGGTGTAATAGGATAAAACCATAAAAAAAGGGTTGACTTTGTATTTATTTTCTATCGAGAAAATTTTATCCAAACATGTTTTCCAATTAAGAATCTCTAGATTATATAGTCAAATTACATATACCAGAAATTAATTACGATTTGCCCAGTATTTCCTGAAAAACACATGAAAACAGCACCCCATATTTATTTAATCAGCGCCTTACTGAGTAGAGTACTGAGTTAGCCTTTTTAAGTACTTACCTTTTTAAGTAGTAAGTAGAGTCCAAAGCCAAACAAAGGCGACGTCAAAGTTGTCCGCGGCCGCTGGCAAATATGGACTGCACTAAAATCGTCCGTCTACATGACAGCCAGTCCATGACAGAGTGACGGCTACTTCACACTGTACTGGCCGAAAAACATGATCGCAAACTTACTCATTAACTGGCTTTTGCCGTTCACACGAGAATAACTACTTAACTTGCCGATGGCGCAAGTAAATTCGCTACTGTACTTATTGAAGTTTAAATCGGGTTCACTTAAGCCCGATGGTGTTATTTTATATATTGAAAGAGATCGCAGAGCCATTTCTTGTCGAGTAGCAGAACTGTAAAAATATACCAAAATATGCCGGTGTCAGAGCGAGCGAAAAAGAGTGATACATAGCTGGCATACAATCAAGAGGATAGTTTTTAATTTGTGGCTGCGTTAATACGAGTATATGACACTCATCACCGCCTTCAAGATGAGAACACGCTTAGAAAATTTGTTGTTTTTACTGACACACCATGTTGATGTTTGTATGTCGCGGGTAGCATTCACGGCGAACGACGATGTCACTCTTGTGCCTGCGACATGGACGTGATAATATTACGTCCATGGTCTGCGAGTAAATTTGGGATATTTTGCCAAAAACTGGAATAAGTCCGGAAATTAAGAGATTTTTAGTCCACCAAAATGTGAAAAGCAAGGGCTAGTAAGAATTTAATATCACTTTAAAAAGTCATGCCCCTTCTAATGGTTTGACAACATCAGGCATTTCTTCACTGTTTCGTGAACCAATCAAGAGGGGTAGCCAAGGTCGGCTTATCGGGTCTTTAAGGCCTCGGACAGACGATGATGCGCTCGCACCAAGCCCGCGACCCGCGCTCTCACAGCCTTGCCATGAGCTTACATACGATTATTGTCTTTAATGCTCATGAATAAGTCTCAGATAACATCGTAAGGTTTTAAAGCTTCATAAATTAAAAAGTATTTTTTTTAACTGGTAATATTCTGATGCACTGTTAAATGTACTTCAATATTGCAGACGGCGTCAGCTAGCCTTTCAGTCCAGTGACATAGCACCAAATTACTTCTAATTTCCCGTTTAGAAGTAATTTGGTGCTATGTCACTGGAACTTTTTCATTGCTCGTCAGTGTATTAGCTGTATACATACTCAAGTTGGTAGTGTAATTCTATGTTACTATGTGGTGCATTAGTTCTTGATTTTTTCTTGTATATATGGATGCAACTAAGTAAATATCAAAAATGCTTTCACGAGATATCTCGGGACAACTTTTGGCAGCTACAAAACCTCGAAATGTTTCTTTCACTTTGTGTTCTAAAAGTGTGCGTCTTTTGACAAGAGTACTTTAAAACTAAATAAAATTTACAATAATTAAACCCTTACTACAGGTGCATAAGCCATACAGGGATCAAGCTATGGTACTTCGTGTGGTCCATTTTATCCGGAATTTGACAGCTCGAAGTTTTGCTCCCGTGCGGATCAAAATATTAGCAAAATTGCTCGCCCTATGACAATAGTCATTAAAAAAGTTATAGAATAATTAATTAGCTTTCATTAGAGCTCATAATTCTCCGGGTCTAATTGTTTCACGCTCGTGTCTCGAGCGTCTCTCGAGTTGCCGTTCGAGTAAAATGGTGACCATGTACCAACGAGATAAGTACAAATACATTTACGGGCGTTCTAACTGCGCGATGAGCTAGCCCCCTATCACGCAAAATGGTGTATTGAATAACTGGCTAAATTTGGGCACAACTGTACCTCTACCACCCATGTAAGAAAAGCGTGACGCTTTGGTATGTTATTTTACGTTGTGAGACTGAATACCTACGCAAAGTAGCATTTTCACCAAATAAAATTCATTAATTTTAAATCCAATGAAATTTGAAACAATTTAAGCCCTACTGGAACCCAATAGAATATAACAATTATTTTCTGTTTCAACACAGATACACATTAATATAAAAGTACAAATAACAGCAAAATTAACTTTTAGTAAAAGCACAGTATAACAACAAGTAAAACAAATGATTTAAAGTACCCACATAATTAGTAAGTGATTTTGCTGCCATGTGCAGGTGCCGCGACGGCAAAAGGGCTTAGACTCAGCATGATGTCATAAACAGGCCTGTGACGCTGGTTGTTAGTCCAGTCCAGACCCAGAAAGTAATCAATTAAAAAAGTTGATTGATATCACCAGGTGGCCAGTGCAAAATAAACTAAAGGTTTGATTAATCAAACAGTTATCATGTCGTCGTGAAATAAATATTGAAAAGGAATTAGCAAGAATTAATAATATATTTTTGAATTAATCATAATGTCGAATCATACACAAATAATTAAAATATTGCTACACAATGCGTAGTAAGAATTAAACAGTTAAAAAATGTCAAAAATATTAAAATAATCCCAAAAAACGTCCGATGTTTTGTAGCTGCCAAAAGTGGTCCTGAGAAATCTCGTGCTACCATTTTTGATATTTATTCAGTTGCAACCCATATAAACAAAATTAAAAATTAAAAAACTAACGCACAACCTTTTGCAACAGACCCTTTGAACTGCTTTGAACTCCTGCCGAATTGCGTAACATTTGGTTTGCCCATTTTGTGTTTACAATACAATTCGTATATTTTTATTAGTAAGACTGTTTTATGGTGACTCTGCTAGGTATCTTAGGGTTTTAGAGCTTTAGGCTTAGGGCCATTGCTAAGTTCATAGCATACTGCTCTCACTACCTTTTTCCAAAAACGTTGTTATCAATATTTATACACAAATTAAATTTAAATAGACTTACTGTTTAACAAATGCTTGATTTAGTTTAATTTATTTTTAAACTCAACATCAGGTCTGTAGCCAAGTCGAATAAGCCTGCCAATATGTGTTGCAATGTACAGATTGTTATTTTGTCTCTATGCCAGCAACGAAATGAGAGTAGGTTTGTACATTTATTCGTAGTGTAAGTTGTTTCTCTTATCTGTCAGTCTGTCAAATAATCCGTTCGACTGGTTAGTCTTAATAGTAGTTTAAGTGACTGTTACATAACTAAAGGCATTAAAATACGAGTGTGGGTTTATGAAACGAGCCAATAGGCGAGGTTCATAATAACATCACACGAGTGTTTTAATGCCCTATTAAGTACAGTTACGTACACTGCTTTATAAACACACATATTCTTTGCCCTCTATGATATGTTCAGGAACGGCATGTTATGACCGGCATTGCGGCATTGACATTTAATTTTCAATGGAATGTCATCTCGACTGATATTAGACACGAGGTCAAATAAAATTGCTTTGCTTTTTTTTTAAACCTTCGTAATGCTTGTAATGCTCATTTGAATGTTATAATAACATTGAATTCGATGTTATTATAAAGGATTAATAAAATTTTCACAGCTAAGAAATGTGTTCTCACAAAACAGGATATCTTTAAGCTGGTCGGAGTTTCCGGTTTATGAACGAATATAGATTTATGGGTTTATGATATGTATGTAGATAAAAGTGTTTAGACCAGAAATATGAACTGTTAAAACTCAGATTGAGCTCGCGGGTTGTTTGAAACTAGCATGCGGTGACGTCATGCCGTTCTAGGGTCAATTGTTGGTATCACATATTTGATGAGCCCTTTTACCAATAACCTCAACCTAAACCTCAACCAAATCATTGCTCATTATCAATTGGATCGTGTTGTCACAGAATGTACCAATCCACTATTGGGCCAGTAGTGTGTTGGTGCGTTTCCATTCAAACCCAATTTTCTTACCACAAACGTACTTCCAGACCGCCGCACCCAATCCCGCGACGAGACGTTTCACACCCTAGAGATCTCGCCGACCACGCTCGAAGACGGCGGTGTGTACGAAGCGACGGCCCGCAACGGCAGGGGCGCCGTCAGTTGCCGCTGCTGCCTCGTCGTGGATAAAGGGATACGTGCGTACGTGGCGCCTGAGTTCTGTTGCGGACTTGAGCCGTTCTACAGGCTCAATGAAGGTATGAATAGCTCCATGACTAGGGTATGACATCCATATCGTCACGCCCTTTCGCATACGCAGTGTCAGAGGCACAGATTAACACCCACGTTACTGCTATACAGTATCACGTAGTTGCCGCAGCTGCCAGTTATGGATAAGGGGTGAATTTTCCGTTCATGGGTCTATACCCATGAACGGAAAATTCACCCATTCAGCCCGGTGACGGTGAGAAGGGGCCGACAAACAGCGGAGGCCTAGTAATAGAACCCCGTTTGGAATCCTAAAAAAGATGTCTTTTTTAGTAATGCAGGCTTCTACAATAAGTTTAACGCACAAATAACTTTTTTATTTTATTATTTAAAAATAGCGCGACTTTTCAAATTAATGCAATAATTTCATAACGACAAAGTTAAGGCGTAAGTTTTATACAAATTTACAAAGCTGGTTAAGTGCACATGTTTTTGAAATATTGGCCCAGTTCAATGACATACTTTTATGGAGATTAATTCGAATTTATGTCATCTGAAGTCGGGAAAATAATTGCACTCGCGTTTTTTCCATGTCATTTAATAAAAGTTACTAAAAAAACTTATCTGGATACATTGGTAAACTGTTTTGCTTAATTTTACAAAAAGAAGTTCTTAGAAATCTTATCATTAGAAGCGACAGCATTAAAACAAATTCTACGTATGCTAGAGGGAATGGAAAATTCTTGGTAACCCCAGTAACTCTATGTTTTTTTTTAAATATTCAAATTCGTTTTCGAAAATTAAGTGAGCTGTCTTCACCTTAACGTTAGGTCATTATTTACGGAACCCTCTGTATGATGATGAAGATGTTGTTGTTTTTTCCACACGGGGTGGTTGGAGTCAGAGTAGTAAGTAACCGAGACTCAGATTTAAGGAGACTACCCACTACACCGTATCATACCATGACCGTGCTAGGGTCAGGCAAAAAACATTCTTTGTATAAAAGAAGTATGAGGCGGTGCCCACTGCACCGTTTCGTCATCGACCAAGACCGTCGCGTGCCGCCATGCACGGAGCGTTGACAATACGGTCTGCTGTCAATATGTCTGTGTTGACAATAATGACTGCTAGTCAAAATAGATACTCTTTAGGAACTGTCATAACAGTAATTTTGTTCACGAGTTCTATGAAATATTAGCATGTCACGTTATAATCAAATGATATTGAGTTTATAAAATACAACTGCTGGAAATATACAATTCTGATATTGTCAAACGTTTTTGTCGAAATAGGTTAAGCTTGAGACAGATTTATTGGACTGCCTCGTCAAATATCGTATTTTGCTGGTGCAGTAGTGGGCATAGTCTCATACTTTTCTATACAAAGAATAGTTTTAGGGATGATGATGTTACGCGGACATTACGGTCACTAAACCAATATGAGTATGATACGCGGTTGATACGTTCTAGTCGGCATAGTAGTCGTTTCGTCTTACTTTGCGCGCCTGATACGTTCATATATGGTCAAGGTATGGTACGATGTAGTGGGTAGAGACCTTTACAACCAAGTTACTGCTCCACTTTGTGCAGTCAAGTGGTTCTGCTGCCTGGTCGTGGATAAGGGTATATGCGCTTATGTGCTGTCTGATTAGATGTTTTTTCTTTTCATCTCTACAAATGAAGACATTTATTGATGCAGTTTCTGATTCTACAACTTTGTTTAAGTAGCCGTACTAGTGGTGCCCCACTACTGGGCAAGGGCCTCCCCCTCCTGAATCCACACAACCCAAGACTTATCTGCATTCTTCAACTTTTTTTATCTAGCCTATTCTGTGTCCCACTGCTAGGCAAAGGCCACAAGGCGCTTCGACCTCACACATCTCTAGGCAAAGCGAGATTAATCTAGTCTGGTTGGAAGTTTTCCAGCTCGTCCCGGTGTGGGCTTTCCTCTATGCCGGTGTCCGTCTGTAGGCATCCATTCAGTGGCTGTGTTTGCCCACCTGTCTGGGTGCATTACGTTTGGTGGTCTGCATGTTATGGAGCGCAGTTCGGTGTTTTTAACGCGGTCTTTTTGTTTTACACCTAAAATACTGCGCTCCATCGCTCGCTGGCAAACCTTGAGTTTGGAGTTCAGATGCTCGATCAACGACCAAGTTTGTGCGCAGTAGGTAAGCATGGGCAGGATGCACATGTTGACGAATTTGCGCTACAGGTTGGAAGAGCTTCATGTGCATGAAAGAGCTAGTTGTTAAACGATCAATTTTAATTTAGTAATATCCTATATACTTCAATATATCTTTCGCCAGGCGAAGAGCTCCGCATCTGCGCGGTAGTGGAGGCCTACCCGTCCGTGGGCGTCACGTGGTACCGCGACGGCGTGCGCCTGCGGCCGAGCCGACGCGCCATCATGACGCTCGACCGCGACGGTGGCGTTGAGCTTGCTATCGCTTCCGTGATGTCTAGAGACGCCGGCGTGTATACCTGCACAGCTAGTAACGAGGTAAGAAAAGTTTTACTGATACTTGTGTACGTAAGTTACTCAGAGTGATTCCAGACGCGTTAAAACTAAACTAAAAAAGATAGCGATTTTAACAATAGAATATATGGCAAACGGACGAGAATTATCGGATTTAAAGTTGTAAGTTTGATTTTTTAAATATGCTTTATTTCAAATGAGCGCGCGTTCATGACATTAGTTGGTCAGCCTCGGCACGAATGTTTCTAATTGGTCTGTAATAGCTTCGCTTTCAGGCTTTACATCCAAACATCTAATCTAGAAATCTCCAACCTTACTAAGAAAGTAAAGTAAAGTAAAGTAAAGTAAAGTGTGTCATCATCATCGGACTGTCAGGGAACCCACGGGTTGCTTAAGACCGAGTTGAAAGCATTCAAAGGTGGTTTCCCTGACAGTCTGATAGAATTCCCTGGTAGAATTCTCCTCGCTATGGCATCGCACCGTTTCAGTATTTGTGTTCTAGGTGGGGCAGGCGTCTACGGCGGGGAAAGTGGAGGTTATAGCGGGGGCGGGAAAGAAGGAAGGGAGGGTGGAGAAGAGATCGCCGCCGATGGTGCTGAGTCCTGATGTGCCGTGAGTATCACCCCTTCACTCATACTCTGCGCCTATATATCCCCCTACCTTTGACCAATACGCCTTCTTTTGGGTTCCGTACCCGAAGGGTGCCAAACGGGACTCTATATTACTAAGCCTCCGCTGTCCGCCTGTCCGTCGGTCTGTCACCGTGCTCTACCGGATCAACCGAAATAGATAGAGAGCTGAATTTTTCATCGGGGGTGTATTTCTATTGCCGCTATAACAACAAATAATGAAACATGGGTTTTTAAGAATTAAAAGTAATACCCATACGATAGATTATTTGTATGGCCATTTTGTTTTGTTTGTTTATTGGTGAACTGAACTGGACTCTCCCGATCTTATCGGAAAATATCATTAACGGCGGGTATTGAGGTTTATGGTTAGTTATTTGTCATAATACGATTAATATTTGCTCATTCGAATTGTAATAAATAATATTAAGCTTTTTATATATTTAATTTTATTTCTGCAAATGATTTGAATGATGAATGATGAATGATGATGATTTCTTCATTTATATCCACTTCGGTTTCAATGAGAAAAGAGCTTCGTTAACCTGAATACATTGGTTAAAACTTACATACTAAATACACAAAACTCTTTTCCAATGTTTCGAAGTACGGCCTTGAATGTGGTCCTACTCAGTATTTTATATTTTAATAATAAAATTTAAAAAGGAACTCGTTCAAATTCCAAATTCCAAATTCCAAATGTCTTTATTACTGTAGATATTTACATATACTTAGCAATCGTCATTCTTTGCCACTTCTCTACATTGGACCACTGTGGGAGAAGAAGGGCGTAGAAACTCCCACAGATTGATTTTTAGATCTCTTTTTAAAAATTGCTTATGCTTAACTAATACAAAATATAATATTTAGTCAGTATCATAATTAATAAGCAGGAATAAATAATTACAAAATTCATTCGAAAGACTGCCGTTTTACGTTTTTCCGTGTACAATGGTATGGAACCCATCGTGTGTCCGAAGTCCTGCTCGCTTCTGGCCGGATTTCAATTTAAAAAAAAACATTACATTGGCGATATTAACCAGAGTTGTTAGATCGTCGTAATTAAGAATTGAATCCGATATTTGTCGTGTGGTCAAAACTCTTTTTAAGATCGCGAACGGTCAAACCCAAAACGGTTTTATTCGTGACTTCGGAAATACTGGCATGCGACGAAATTGTTTGTTTTTACATAAAATGCAACTGCTAGAAATATACGATTCTGATATTTGTCAAGCATTTATGTACAATCGAACCATCTGAATCATGACCCACCATAAGCTTATTTTGCTAAACCCCTTAAATGCAAGTAGGTCGAAATTCGCTTGAAGGTTTATTTCCTTGGTAACGAACTTGTTATCATTTGATTAGACACTGACATTTACATAGATCTTACAAGTTTGAAAGTTTCAAACGAATTATCAGGCAAATGGGTCATGATTCAGTTGGTTCGATTGTACTTCTACTGCAGGTTTTATTTATTATACTGTTACCTAATCTGAGCCTTTACCACTTTTTTGTTGTTAATGGGCCATGCTAAAAAAATGGCAAACATACTACTTTTTATTTGTTTTGTAAAATTTTATGCTATTTTAAGAAACTGATGTGAATGTTTCGGGTATTGGATGTCTTATTTCTTTATAATTTTTAAAATAACACCCCTCGTGACGTCAATTGCTCACAGTTTTGTAACTGTTGTACTTGAGGCTGGTTATTTCCGATTATAAAACAAAAAAATATAATATCAATATTTGTTTATGTTCCGACTGACATCTGATACTTGACAGTTTTACAGAACAGTTTACCTAACGGCGAAGGGAATGTAACTAACTGGATTTCTCAGTTTGTTACCTTTTTTTTACATGGCCCATTGAATCTTTATTTTTAATACATTGTTACCCAAACGCACAATACATAACTTACAAGTAAATAAGTAAATTGAACCAAAATGGCGGTCAGATAACTATGGTTAGATTATTCAAATAGATGTTTTGAGTTTCTGCGCATATTGACACAGCCCGTTTACACCTCGATATGAGTTGTTATATCGAGGTGTACATAAGTACACGCCAGAGTGAACTAGGCACCTCGCTCTGATGACGTCATTGCGTCCGGTCACTGTCCAAGTGACGCGTTGAGGGCGAGAGCAAGCGAGGGAGGGGAAACCGTATTCCTCGCATGTGCAAAGTTAACTTTAGGACATAACAATCGCTTTATTATATTCAAGGTACTCCAAAGAGCCGATGTTCATCCGCAAGCCGCGGTCCAGCGAAGCGAGAGAGGGCGATACAGTCATCATCGCGTGCGAGGTCGTCGGCGACCCCAAACCAGAGGTCTTCTGGCTGAGGGACTTCTTGAAGGTTCTTATGCTTAAGTACTTTAAACGCGAGTCAACACTTCTCTAAATTTTTTTGACAACTCCATATTAAATGATAGATATTCAGAGCTCAAATTGAAACTACCCGTGACTGCGAGCGTGTTACATATACTTTAACAATTGAATAAATAGGATCTGTATCGCTCAATGAAGTGCAGCCACTGCATGCACTAAGTTAAGTGGGGTGAGCGTGAGAGTAAGAGTGAGAGTGAGAGTGAGAGTGAGAGTGAGAGTGAGAGTGGGAGTGAGGGTGAGAGTGAGAGTGAGTGGAGATTATGGGTGGCTGACGAGGACTCCTATCATCATATCAATAGGGTTCCGTACCCGAAGGTTGCCAAACGGGACCCTATAACTAAGCCTCCACTGTACGTCTGTCCGTCAGTAGGCTGTATTTTAGGAACAAAAAATTAACAGAACGTATTTCTGCTGCCGTTACACCGACAAATAATGAACCACGCATGTTTTTCAAAAATCAAGGGGGGTTCTCATAAAGGAGACGTATCTTTTGTTTTTTTTCTTGTACCTACAATGATGCGGGACCCCTCATGTGGGAGGCCTACCGCACTCGACAGATTTATATATTTGAACTTCCAGCCCGACTACTACCGCGACGCTGCCCACTTCAAGTGCATCGGCACAGGGCCTGAGTTCCGGTTCGAGATCCCGCACGCACGACTCGACTACACGGGGGCCTACTCCGTGCTGGCGCGGAACCAACACGGAGAGGCCAAGGCGGTTATATCTCTGCAGATCCTGGCCAGAGGTACTCTCTTATCTAACTGTTTTATTTTTTTATTTTTTTTATTTATTTCAATAAGAAGCAAACAGTCACATTCAAAAATATACGAGTATACAGACATGTTGAAAAAAAAATGACTCTGAAGTGGGTAAACTTCTCCGAAGAATTTATACTACAGGATTCAATGACATCACACTTATTAACATTCAAAACATACATAGCGTACTTCTCATACGTCATACTCATGTGGTATTGCACAGTACATAAAAACTAATCTTTCATTCTGGCTTAGAAAGGCTACAAAATTATGTTCTATATTTTGTTTCAGACCCTGACTCTGAAGACTCCCACAGCGTTAGATATGGGTAACAAATAACATTTAATATTATGGCTTTCTTTTCTTTGGCTGTGTTAAGTAAGCTCCCATATGCTGGTGGGGCCGAACTATGACCAAAACTTGATAATATTAAACTGGTCCATATATTAAGAAGGTGATAAAGCAATGTCTCATCTCTCGGAGCCCATTATTGGTTTCCGAGAATAACATCCCAGTTACGCAAGGAAATACTCACGGCACTGAAAGAGCGCTAAAGCAAACGTACAAAAACACGATAAAGTATACCTCGCGCCACGAGTCATGAGCGGTGGCATTAAATGCGCAGTAATCACTTATCCATACCTGTACATATGCGCAGCGCCCAGCGCTAATTCTTGGCGCGGGGTATATCTCTCTGTCATCTTTCAGTCGGCAGGAAGTGATACCCCGATTCACTCGAGAACTGACTGATCTGCTGTGCTGCGATGGCGACGTGGTGGAGTTCCAGTGCCAGATCAGTGGCGAACCGGAACCTGACGTCAAGTGGTTCAGATATGGGGAGGTGGGTAGTTAGCGGCTTACTTGTGCTAGTCTATCAATGTTATTAGCAACAAATCCGTGAGATAATAAAAAAACGGATAAATGCAGTCACATTCTCTTAAAATTTAAACTGTCTACCTATTATAATGCCCACAGGCGGACAGACGGAGAGACAGACAGAAGGACGGACATCGAGACTTAGTGATTCGGGTGCGGTGCCCTAGCACTGAGTTCGTTGATGTTTGTGGTCCCCATGACACCGGCTACTTAACCAAGTGTGGGTCTGGATGCAATTACTATATGTGTCAAATGTAAATGAAGCACTTGTTTGGCTCAATTTGTGGGAATAGTCACATTTGTGTAAGTGACGAGAGCCATTTAGTTTCATAATCCTAGTAGCTTCTTTGGTTATGACGTTACTGTTCTTTATCTACGTTGTCTGTCAGACAGGCAGTCATTCATTTATGACAACCTAACTTGATCAAAGTGCGAATTAAGGCAGAATTTCTCACATTAACCGGTCATTATGAAAAATTTCAAGTACGCTTTGCTGCTACACAAATTCCCAAAAAGCGTTAAATGCTGCGTCGGGATATTAAATGTTGAGGCCTCATTATGTACGCAAGGGTGATATTTGACAAACTAATAGGAAATCATTAATAAGCATCCGCTGTCTGTTCGTCCGCCTCTTTGTCAGCGGGCTACCTCATGAACTGTAATGTAATAGGGAGAGAATTGAATTTTTCACACATTGTGTGTTTGTCTGTCTGTGTGTATTTGTTGCCGCTAGAACAACAAATAATCAACCACATGAGTTTTTTTTAATTTAAGCGGTTCCCACTGTGAACGAAAAAACATAGAAGGCGCTCTTCTAACAAGTCGTCCTTCGAAAACCTACCGGCTGATGATTGGTTCATACTGGGTCATGCGATACTGGGCCAGCCCTGATTGGTCAATATATAGACACAGTGAACTGCCATTGGAGCTCCCGTTATGTTAAGCTATAGATGGTACAGTTATTTTTTCCTTTGCTGGGTTCTCATAAAAGAGACGTCTTTTCCTCCTTTTTTTCTTGTACGATGGTACGGAATCCTTCGAGTGCGAGTCCAACGGACCTTGACGAGGTTTTTATTTGTTCGCAGATAATCCGCGAGTCAGAGTACTTCGCAAAGAGCTACGACGGAAGCGTGGCCGCACTGAAGATCTCCCAGGTCGCTGCGGAGGACGAGGGCATGTACGCCTGCGAGGCGACCAACAGCCTTGGGACTACTACCACCACCGCTTGCCTTGTGGTCTACCGTGAGTCACTTCTTCTTCTTCTGTAGCATGTATTTGACCTTTGGACATATGGATAGATGACATCGTCGATGTAGCTGGCAGGAAGTGAATGGTTGAAGCTTAGTACCGTAGTAGTGTTGCAGCAGTGAGTAAATGTGGGCTGGTTGATGGAGATATGCTTACCCCATTGAATTCAAATGTATTTATTTGCATATGTAGGTAATTTTACGGTGTTATATACAATTAGAGTAGCTTATATTGAATCCTATTAGAATGGGCATTTTTTATTATAAATAAAAGATAAGCTGTTAAAATCACAGAGCCTAATACAAATAACAAAATAAATACCTTATTATTACTTACTGCACGAAAAGGAAGAAGCATTTATCAGTATAGTGCAAGTGCCATGTCACGGCCATTGCGAATGAAAATATTGCTTTTAGAGTTACTACAGATGTTTCAATTGGGCACAATTCTGGAGTACAAAAACGAAAAAACACCAGTTCCAATAAACGTTAATTATAAAGAATAGAGCTTAATTCAGAGAAAGTTGCCTAATATCAGTTTAATTTCGATAATATAAGAATGCCCACCGAAATCAAAGTTGCATCAATGTTTTAATGTCAAAATAAGATAAAAATAATAGTGATAATGTAAATTATTTAATAGTTATTATAAAATTATGTTTTATTTCTATCTTTCTTTGATGTTTGTAAATGGTCAATACCTCTTATTAAGTCCTGAAGGGCATTATATATAATCGGTGCCACTCTAAATATATTCCTTCTTCTTGAACTCCAATTCAAACGGCCTGCGTACATTCTGTCCTTGGACTTGGCCAAAGTAATCTTGGTATAATTGTACATTTTTTTATATTAACCTTCTTTGTTTACTGAGCCAAACTCATCAAGTCTTTTACATATAGGTTTATTCATGGAATTCCGTGTACAATACATATCTACTAATGAATCTCGTACTTGACTGGACCCTCGAGAAACTGTATATTGAGTGCCAAGTATATGATGAAGTATCCGTACTAGACGGAGTCATGGATGTTAATGACTGCAGTTTCTGGTTCCCACAACAAAATGAATCCTAGTGTGGGACCATAAGCAATGTATACACCTAGGTTAACGAATAATATTTGTTCAAAGCCCCGGGAGAACCAAACACTCTAAGCCAGCAGTTGCGGCGTCCGCCAGCACTTCTCTCAACGCTGTCAACACCGCGGTCAACTCCGCGATGCACGCCCGTCAGATCTGTCTCTAGGACACCAGGTAGGCCATATAGTCTTACCATAAGGTCTGTCTACCTGTCTATAGTGACGTCACATGCAGAACATAAGTAGGTAGATATTCATTTGCGAAGAAGCGAGCTGTATTCAATTGTTCCATTTCTACTAAGTATTTTGTCGGTCTTTGTATATTTGAGTTATTTAGCGAGGGTTTGCTACCCTTATTGGGTGGCAGCCTCAAACCATACATAGAAGTACCCCAATATTTATGTGAACAAAACCCGTATTTTTTTCATATCAATAAACGTCCGACAGTTAGAACAGTCACAGAGCGACTGAGTGGTTCATAGGTGCAGAAACTTTTGGTATGATACGCGAAGTGCATAGGTGCATTTACGGCTTCTACTTAGGGTAATGGTCTGAGTTGGCAACTGTGTAGTGGTAATCATGTAAATTTCTCACAAAATTTCATACAATTTCCAGGCCCAGAAACAAGACGGCTCTACAGCCCGTCACGGCAGATCCCGCCTAAGTTCTACACCTACCCTCACAACAAAGTGGCCGAAGAAGGAGCCTGCGTTACCTTCCGATGCTCTGTGACTGGTCACCCCACACCCTGGGCCACCTGGGACAAAGATGGAGTCATCATCACCCCATCCGCAAGAATAACCATAAGAGAAAAGGACGATATCAGACAAATTGAAATTGAAGAAGTAACGGTAGAAGATGCAGGTCTGTATAGAATCACACTCGAAAATGACTATGGAAGAGTCGAAGCGTCCGCAAGATTGGATGTCATTTCACATAAAGGAAAGTTCTATGGCGGAGTTAGAGCGTATAGTGCGTCCCCAAAACGAACGGTATCGTACAGAAAATATTTGGCAGGATCGTCAAGGCAGGAGTATTCGCCTTCGACTGAATACAGACAAATGTCGCCTGGATACTATAGATATGCTAATGATATCCAATTTCAAGACGATGATGATGGAAGACAAGATTTGGAATACCATGATGATGGCGGACTAGTTCTTGAAGATGATGACGATGGACACGACTTCGCATATGAATTTGATCGACAGGACTTCGAAGAACTATTGGATTCTGATGTTGATGACGACAAGTATTCTGAAATTCTTGAAGACGATATTGATAATAGGATTCCCCGAGTGATTATGCCTGAGGATGTGACTGCGGTGAATAGAGATTCGATAATGTTGAATGTCAACTTTAGTGGGGAGCCCAGGCCTAATATTACGTGGTTCAAAGGCGTAAGTAACATTTAAAGAGAGTTTTATTCGCCGATTGATAACAAATGTAAAAATATGTCTGAATATGTCTAAAAGATACTCTGAATGTTTCTGCACTTTTTGGGCGATTAGCAAATACGAATAAAAGTAATAAATTTATCGTGTCGACAATAATTGGGAATGTTCTGTTCAGCTATCGGGTTTTCATTAAAATCCCTTCTGACAGTTTGATAATATTATCTTTAACTATTGTAAGTTCTTAGGCAATGCATTGCGAATTTGGGTACCCATTTAAACCTCTGTAGCTATGCGGGCGTTCGCGAAGTTTAAGCTTATACATTGTTCCAATACCAACCATTACTTCACAGGATGAGCAAATCACACCAGTAGGTGCCAAATGGGAGAGATTTCATATAGAAATGCATTCTGATAGTACTGTGCTGAAGATATCACCAGTACTTAATGATGATGATGGAGTGTACAAAGTGTATGCTGATAATGAATTCGGAATGACACAAAGTGTAATCAGACTAACTGTTGTTGACGATGTGATTGATGATAACGATTACGTCAATTTCAATATGGATGATATGGATGTTACATTTTCGTGGTAAGATAATCCGGCGATAGAATGAAGAAAAATATATTATAGAAGTACAACTTCTAATATTTGAATGAAAATTACCATCATTGATATGAGCGAATGTCAATCAATGAAGCTTTTCCTTCCAATGGTAGTTGATGTTGTTCTTTATTCATTCGGCCCAATGTCTTGTTTGATATAATTATATATGTAATTTAGATGAGTACACTAGCTGTTACAGGCCGGCATGTGACGAACGGATTTGAGATTATTTTCAGAGCACTCAAAGGCAAATTTTAATTTCGAATTGGAGCCTGAACGTCATCTATGCCCTCCTTTGCTCCCGTTTCGTAGCGCTGGTGTAGTTGGAGGCAAAGAGTTTCATTCATCTGAGGTTAGGTTTCTAAACACGTTACGTGATCTTTCAAATACTCTTGACACTGGCAAAATTTACTATTTAGGATCAGAAGGTACTCGAAGCAAAACGTCCTTTGAATCAGTTAGTCTGCCAGTCATAATGTCCTTTAAACCAATTTGACCACAATGTGAACACGGCCAAGGAGCAAGTCGTACTTTACCTCAAATGTCAGAGGTAAATAGAATTTGGATCAGAAGGTACTCGAAGCAAAACGTCCTTTGAATCAGTTAGTCTGCCAGTCATAATGTCCTTTAAACCAATTTTACCACAATGTGAACACGGCCAAGGAGCAAGTCGTACTTTACCTCAAATGACAGAGGTAAATAGAATTTGACAACTTTGACAACACCTCCTCTAACTACACCAGCGCTATCTGCAATGAACTTTTGAGATTAAGTGCTATTACGGCCAATAATTTGTGGCTTATGTTTAAACGATTACCAAAAACGCACCTATTTTACTACCAATAAATTCGATATGATGAATTCGATATCCATTCTGATGAAATGAGAATGGATAAATGTCCACCAAATTGTGTTTGGATAAATGATCACCAAACTTCTTTTTATGTTTTGTGTACTTAAGTTTATGTTTTAAGTATTTTTTGTTGTTCTTACATGTTCAACCTAACACGAAGGATAAAGGGGGCTTCGCTTCGCTCACCCCCTTTACCCTTCACCTAAGCTACCGCAGTATTTTGCCCTGATATTTTTTGCAACTTTTGGTGTTCATTTATCCATTTTGTATAGAAAAAAAATATTTCGGTGATCATTATATTTGTTGCCATAATTTTTTACCATTTATGTTTATTTTAGTGATACGCAAGAAGAGCTGTTACTTATACTGGATAAGCTAGACGTAAGCTCACCCCGCTGGCTGGACATACTGTCGGAAACTCTACCCGACGAGCAAGACAACGATATAATAAGATACGCTAGTGAGAGAAAGGGTGATGCAGAGATTTCCATTCACTCCTCTGGTTTGTCGTGGCAGGTGAGTTGGCAAAAATTGGCTCCGCACCATCGTAGAAGAAAACTTAAGCGGTTTAAATATTAAAACAAAGATAAAATAAAATAAATTTATGTCCGTGCGCGAAAAATATCAAACAGATTGCGCGTCCAATATCAAAACAATTGCGCTACCACAACCATGTGGCAAGACGCGAAATCTACGATCATCTTTGAATTGTGATATGATTTGCTTTATCGCCGGGGGGTGAGGGGGGGGGGGGGGTTTGCATAAACACGTCTATGGAGACCCCCTTAAATTAAAAAAATCTCGTGTACTTTTTATTTTTTGCTGTAACGGTAACAAAAATAACCATTCTGGGAACATTTCTACCCTTTTCCTTTTACGGTTCATTAGATACAGCCCGCTGACTGACGGACAGCGGAGGCTTATTAAAAATATACTTTGAGAACATAGGAATTCAGGAGATTCATATTATTGTTTATTACAAAATTTATTTAAATGTTATTGCAATCTTTAAAACCATTGCTTAAACAAGGATCGTATGGATAAATGGTCCTCAAGGAAAAGTTTGTATGGAAATCGTGATATTTTACTATAATAACGATTTACTTATTTTTTCAGGTCACAATAAGTAAGAGGAGCCGGGCGTGAGACAGTGTATTGTTTTGTTTTCTTTTAATTTATTAAATGCATTTTATTTCAACAAGTTGGTTTCAAAATAAAATAAAACGAGCGACGACGAAAAAAAATACCGAAAATTGTCAACAACTTTTTACCTTTTTGTTTCTGTTAAGGCAAGTTATATTTTTATTATTATTGTAAAGTGTTTTTCACCTAAGCATATTCTAGATAGAAAATCCAAAGTTTGGGGTCCTATTGTATGGCGTATAGAATAAACATGGATACAAGAGCTTTTTCCTGTTTTTATATATTTTTAAGATGCAACATTTATATTTTGCTACACCGTTGTTTGAGCTAGTTTGATAGACCAAATTTTAATATATATATTAATATAAAATTTAATTTATTATATAAATAAAAAATTCCTATTAATAAAGGTAAATATTTGAATAATAAACTCACCTGGCGCCTATCACAGAAAACGCTACAACAAAAATAGGATTTTGCGGTGGTTTATTTCATTCGTAACTTGAACTAGATAAGTCAAATAAAACAAATATTATTCCGGCTCAAAATATATAATTGAAATAGGGTTTCACATATTCGTCGATACATCGAAATTCGAAAAAAGATTAGCTTTAGGTAATTTCCTATATAGTGATAAACTTAATTATCCAAACAAATAACATTACTTAAACTCGGATAATGGAAAGTCGGATATTTTTTTCTGTATAGAGGCATATAGAAAAAAATATTACTAACGAATTATCGTAACTGTGATTTCTAATTAAACCTGCAATGATTTGTAGAAATATCTAGGTATGTTAACATCAATGAAATTTCATTTCTCTGTGTCGGAAATTGAGTACTCTGTAGCGAATTTTAATTTTTCTTTGGCAGAATTTCTTTTCTCTGTGGAGGATTTTTAGTTCACAACCTATATATATATAATTTTAATTTAACGACAATTAAAATAAATACTTTGGCCGGATGGTCCACCAAAATGCGATATGGATAATGAATTAATGAGTGATACATAAGGTTATGGGCCGAAAACACCACTTTGCACATAATCTGCAATGAATTAAGGGCATCTGCCTACACACACACACGAGGCTGGGCTTAGTGTGGGGGCCACTGAACTTCTTTTGTAGTACACGCCAAGATTAACTTGGGACGTCGCTCTGATGACGTCATAGCGTCCTACTGGCACGTCGAGGGCGAGAGAGGGAGGGGAAACGAATTCCTCGCGGGTGCACAAACTTTGTGGCGGAGTAAGTCTTTACCTTTTTGGAGAATTATAATTTTGATTTTTGAAGTGACCATTTTTTTTTTTCTGTCTGGATTATATAAACGTATCGCCTCGTTCTTGCCTTGCTATTCGTTTTGGTGACATTTGGTATCGCTTCTTAGTGGACGCAAGTTTAGATAATTTTTGGACATCATTCTAACAATCATTTTAACTTTGAACAACTACATAGAACATCGATGAATCATTTTAATAAATTCTTTTTTATATTTCTTAAATTTTCATGTCTGGACGGTGCGTGGATACAAAGAAAGGTGGATGGGTGGAAAATACTGTGGGTTAAAGAAAAGGTTGTGTGTTGGGGGGTTGGTTTGGGCGTGGGACCTGGGCGATATTTTTGGAACGCTAATAAATAATGATAATTGACGAATAATATAATTACCAAAAATTTAATAACTATATAAGTACTCAGAGGGCTGGATAAACTATTGAAAGGGTATGGATATGGGCTGCTTTTTAATAAGCAGGGACATCTAAAGCCAACAACGATACTACTCACTCACTACACAACGCTTAATTTCTACACATTTATAAAGATATCCAGAAATAAGTAATTTATATTAGCTCAAGTACGCTAGGTAAATGAGACCTAAATATACGAACGACATTATACAATCACAAAACTACTCCATTTTGTGCGAGAAACAGAGGCTGCAAAATTTTTGAATAATATTAATTATATTTTAATCCGAGGTGTTTGATGAAATAACACAATAGTGAAACAAATGCAATACCTGTCGAAACAGCTTGAGAAAAATATATGTAAATACACATAAAATTGGATAAGTCTCAAGAAATCAAGTAATTTAATAACCTCAAGCAAATTACCAACATCAAGTAATTAAATTAATTCAAATATGTACCTATGTAATTTACTAACACCAAGTTATTTACTAAAATGAACTTATTTACTAACACCAAGTATTTTGCTAACATCAAGTTATTTACTAACATCAATTAATTTATTAACATCAAGTAAGGGTATATTAAAAAAAACTGGCTTGTTTCTCACACTGGATATGTGGGGGCATTAATAGACTACATTTATAAGGGTATTTTTAACTAACAATAAGTACTCGTCTAACATCAAGTAAAAGTAAATTTACATTTACATTAACATCAATGAATGCCTTGGCTATCTAACCTAATTTATTTATGTTACCCTAATTACACCTACTATTGAATTTAACCCTTATAATATATGTTTCCTTAATTATAACAATGTAATTAAATAACAACAAGTAGAGTAGAAATAGTGTAGAAAGATAAAGATCATAACAATCTTAACTGAAGTTAATTGTATGTTTTGCACCACACGTTCTTTTATTTTTTGATAAATTCTTAGTTTCATATTCAGTACGATCATAATAAATAGTATTTATAGAAAACCTCTTACAAAGCTCAGTCTGGATGTTCATTAAGAAATAGTCCTAGTACTCTGCATGTCACGGGAATTTCAAATTAACCGTCAGGTTAAAAATAATCAATATCTACAGTTAAAAAATAAAACAATATCAGAACTGCAAACGAATGTCTTATACTTACCTCCATGGGCGTACCCAGCATTTACTGAAGGGTGGAGCAGAACTAAGGAATCTCGATAAATAATAAGAATTTAAAATGCTTTTTATTGGCTGAACTTATAACAATAATCTGACGCCAGTGCAAAGTTGTTCTATTCCTGAGATTTCACAGCTTCCGTCTGCCATCTTCAGCGGTCTTGGGTACCACAGAAGATCACGGCAGTGATGCTACGACTTTTTTCAGTCGCCCACCATAACATCAACATAGGACTTTTCTTGCATGCGTGCACGATTCACCGATGTATTCTTTCGCGCAGTAAATTAGGTTATAATTATGAATAATTGAATTTGTTACTCAATTTATGTATACATTTAGCTTCTGGTCAGTGTGGAGGGTGGGGCAATCGCCCCACCTTTCCCCAAAGTGGGTACGCCCATGCTTTCCTGGTAACATAACATACCAACTATTGCAGACGTAAATCAAGGTAGGTACTTACGCTAAACATAACTACATTCTTGAAAAATCAAAATGCAAAAGTAGGCAATATGGTTAATTTTACTAGGTAAACAATAAAATAAAATTATATATTTATAAGCGAACTTATGTATTAGAATTAACACAATTGAAGGTAAAGACAGGTACCAAACGTTACCTACATTAACTACCTACGTACAAAAACCTAACCTAACGTAACCTAACGATTATAACATCTAACACAACACCGATATTTTAAGATACTTTTAAAATTGCCTAGTAGGTACTCACATCATGGCAATGGGCTCATATTGCGATGTACTTACCTAAGAGTCAATATTGTTTGGCTATTCTAGTACTAATTTATCTAATAATTATTATCCTATATAATTATCCTACCTTAATATTTATCCTACCATACATCAACTGGCAGTAATTTTGGCAGGACAGGTAATCGAGATGAACTCAAAGATTTTTTATTACTTGGATATTTTATTATTAAATTATTTAAAGATATGGCCACTGTTCAAGAGGTATGATTGCGCCAGTCTGATCTTATTTTAAGTAAATTGTGCGCATTTTGTCACGACAATTAAGCAAGATGAACACATATTTCTTAAATTTATCTACCTACTTATACTGTTTTTGCTCAAGAGATGCGGTAAATAGGTTCCCAGTGTAAACGTTATGTTGGCAGTAAATTTGGAAGTACACTTAAATTAATAAATGCCTAATTATAGAAGACTTACCAGTGTATAGTGTAACAGTATAGGTCAGACCTGAAATGACTTCACCTAAATATATATAAGTATTATTATTATTATATATAAGTATATGAGCATAAATCGTGCGCAGAAGGATTGCCGACATACGAGCACTAAGAGTAGGCCTACCTATGTAGATAGGCTTACTCCGTTCCGACATCATCGACAAATCATCTGCGCGCAAAGTAAGTCGAATAAAATATTTTATAAACTACCATTTAGAATTAACAACAATTAGATATTTTTTGTATTTTCTTGTTTTTCATATATAGTATACTAATTATATACATGTTTGGTATGGTCAAGTTTAACCTACAACAACATTTAACTAACCTACCCTAAAATAACCTTAAACATCATCTTAATCTATAATATACCTACATAGTTATCATCTAAGCTAAATTGTAACTTGCTACCCACTGAAAGCCGGGACAGAATTAATTATCTACTAATAGAATATATCTAAATGTGCGTCAGAGCAAGTGGTAATTGTTGGATTTCGTAAGCGGCAACCGGTGTATTTCCATACCAGCTGTATGGTTGCCATACACATTAAACACCATGTCGAGATCTCCTAAACCCTTTTCCGCCATACTTGTTGTTTTCTCTTCTGATGCCCTGAAAATACCAGTAAAGTTGTGTAAGTGGTTCGAAGCAAGAAGCGAGAATTTCAAGACGTGAGTTTTACTTCTCCATTAGAAGCTACAAGATATCATTGACATAGAGGCGGAACAGGCAACTTGCAACGTTTGAACTGCATGTATCATGATAACTATGCTCAGCCCATATCGACCTACTGCTAGGCATATATGACCTCCTCTATTAGCGCCAATCCTCGCATGTAGCCTAGTCAGGAGGTTATTTTTAGTCAATGTTCATCATTGAGCAAGGCTGGAACAGCCAGGAACAACACAAAGAGCACTGGGCAGACAACGCGATGGTCAAGAAGATAACGTGATTATTATTCAGTGACCCAGAATTACCATGAGCCCGGAAGAAATGGTATGCTAGGGAATTAATTGTTTTTATGGCGGCGGAAGGGCTGAACGTCGGGCCAATGTTTTTCTACAGGTGATTGGTTATTCGATACATGTATATGTGTAAATTTAACCCTGTAATAACCTTACCGAAAATTAATGGGTTTCGACTTAGGATTTAGGATCTTAACGTTTTTCCCCCCATTAATTATTTACGAAAAAAACCATTGACTTTACTCTTGATTGTGGTTATATAACTAATACATCAATGATTCTGTGGTAATGTGGTGGTAATCAAAACTAAGAATGTTTTGTAACTATAAGCTTATGCTTAAAGTTCCAAAAACAGTCTTATGTTAATGCAGGCCCGTCAACTTTAACACCGAAAACACCAACTTTATTTTATAATAGCGATTTTCTCAAAAATATTTTACGGAACTGAGCATACAAATTGATTGAGATTGATTGAGCATATATTTTTTTCTATCCACCATTGTAAATTGTTTTCTAGAACAACAAACTCATGAGGCATACCGGGACAAATTTTCTGAAATTTTTATATTTGATTTTATGGCGAAAGTAGCAGACGGTTTACCAAACGTTACACGACTACTAATAAAGCGAGAGCATTTTTTGTACCTGAGCGCAGCGCGGGATTCAAAGTACTTCATTCGAGTTTAAAATAGTTGTTACTCCCGAGGTGGACACTCTACTTTTTATAACCCTCTATGAGGAAATGAGTTTGTCGAGTTATGACTAGAATAATAAAAGTAGTAGATATGTTATGAATAAGAATAGTATTTATTTAAATACAATTGATAACAATAACATATAACCAGAAGTTAATAAGCCAAAAATCATGATTTCACATATTTTGACGGGATTTTGTAGGTAACAAACCTTGCAACAATTTTTGGACCTGTTAAAATTGATATGGAATTAAACTCTCATTTTTACCACCTACTTGAGGAAGAACTCAGTGTTTAGAAAACTGTATTGTAAAATGTGTTATAAATTTTTAAGCAGTCTGAAATTATGATAACCCATTTCAATAACAAAATTTAAATATTAAATATGTCCCAGTCCAAAATATACTTTATTCTTGCATATAACCTAATATAACTTCTGAATTAATTGAAAATAAAAACAATGATTTCCTAACTGCCTAAAAAGCAAATGAGTTCGTCCACGCACACAAAATTCAAATTCAAATGTCTTAATTGCTGTAGATATTTGAGCTAACCTCATTTTTGACCTCTCAAAGGCGAAGAAATTACCACAGCTTGATTTTTCGATGTCTTTTAAGAACTGGTTGTGTTTAACTAATGTTAATATTACATTTGTAATTATTTTGATTAATAAGCAGGAATACATAATCACAAAATTATTATCTTTAATAATAATTAATAAAAAATAAGCTTGAATATTGCGATATACCTTTTTTGAAAAAGTCGCATTTACATATTTTTTAAATTGCTCAAATGACAATTTCAAAATCTCCAGAGGTTTGTTGTAATAGAGAATGCTCTGACCCCTTGAAAGAAGAACCGTGGTGACTTTGTCTTGGATTATTTCTTAGGTTAACATAACAGCTATCGCTATATTTGGGAAATGTTGTAGGTTTCTTGCGTACATACATTACATTTTCGAAAATAAATTGACTAGCTACAGTATCAATTTCTACAGGTCAATTTCTTTAAAAAGCTCTCTTTAGGAGTCTGTTTGTTTTAAATTATAACTTGCTCGAATAGCTCTTTTCCGTGAAATAAAAATATTTTTAATATCCGCTGCATTTGCCTACAACAAGATACCATAAACGTGGCCCTATAAAAGTAACTAAAATAGACTAGCCTAGATAAAGCCACATCTGTGTTTTATCTGATGTTCCTAACAGCTTAAGTCGCTGAACTTAATGTACCAGCTAATTAATCTATGTGGGGTCCCCGCTGCAATTTGCTATCAATGGTTATTCCAAGAAACTTTGTATCATTTACTTATTCTAACGTATTGCTGTCTAACACTAAACTGTTCTCAACTTGTCTGATATTTGGAAGTAAGAATTTGATACACTTGGTTTTATATTTTAATAAATTATTAACTGTGGGCCAATTCAAGGTTAAATGCAATACACCATTAACGTCACCAAAATCTTATCTTTGTCTTTCATTTTGGAAGACCTGTGATGTAACATCAGTTAACAACACTATGTAAGCCAATTTCTCTACCATAAAAGGCAGATCGTTAATATACCAGGAATAAGAAAGGGAAAGAATATTTAACACCGTTGACTTCTGTTTTTGTATGCTTTCGCATAAGTATGATCTTAGTAGATCCAACGCTTTATTTCTTACTCCGTAAGGATTTTATTTCATTAGTCAATATAACATCATGATCAACACAATCAAATGCCTTCGATAGATTGTAATAAACCCCGATAGCATCCTGTGCAGCCTACCATGCAGAATAAATATGAGATATAAGGGTGATATCTTAGTCGATGCAGCCGTAGTCGATTTACCCCTAGTAAAACCGTATTGTATGGCGTGGAGTTGTTTTGAATGGTTGAAGTGTGAGAGCATTTCATTGAGTATTATCTTTTAAAATATTTTACTTAGTCCTGGAAGAACAGATATTGGTCTGAAATTTGAAGTATCACCCTTGTCTTCCAACTTGATTAGAGGTATCAGTTTACTGTGTTTCATGAGGTCTGGAAAAGCTCCATCTTCAACACATTTATTGAAATTATTAGCTAAGCTAGAATTACTGAACCATTGGCATTGGCCATTTTTTAAGTCAAACAATCTTAAAGTTTTGACAATGTCCCTGGGGATATACATGATGAAATTTCAAATCTACTTTCTGCCTCTAGTGCTGTTTTTTAACAAACTTCTCTACTTCATATGGAGATGAATGTAGACGCTCTGTTGGGAGTAAGGGTACATTGGTGAAGAATGTTTCGAAAGCTTGACATACCTAAGTAATAGATTTAACAACACCATCACCTAACTTTAAGCAGATATCATTGCCCCTTGGTATAACTTTGCCAGTTTTACTGTTTACTATTTGCCAAACCGTTTTCATTCGATCACATATTTTATTTTTATTTTTCTATTAATGTGTAAAGTTTTTGCAGTCCTACAAACCATTTTAAGATTATTTTTTTAACATATTCATGAAATTGTCTAACCAAGATATAGGTTTTTTGTTCATAAAGGTCTTACAAGATAACTCTTCTGTTACGAATTCCAAACTTAACCCAGTCATTAAATCTAGATTTACCGTTGTTGTCACTAACTTTCTTTAATTTAAAAATATTATCGAATTCTGTTTCAATAATGTTAAAGAAGTCTCAATAGATTTTATTCGGGCTCTGTTCATTAAAATCCGGTTCTGGCAAAGTTATATCTTAGTTTTTCTTATACTTCTCTATTCTATGGGATTTAACAAACCTATTAAATGATGGATCAGTTTCTTCCTTACTATCAGTTCGGAATGAAACTGTTTGACCGCTGTGATGGTATGGTAAATAATTAATTTCATTTTTATTTGTGAATGCACAGTCACAAAAACCATATCTAAGCAAGTTTAAATCTAAAATTTTCGAAACTGCGGTGGCCTTTTTCAGCCTTCGTAGGTCTGTAGACACAAACAATAATATGGCTATATAATAACAAGCATACTGTTTTGCATAATATTTGTACCGATAATTACCAATGGGTACCAAATGTTAAATTTTCATTAATATTTAAATTCTATTTAGTTTGGTACACAGAACATAATATTAGGTACAATATTATTAAAATCAGTTAACGATTCGGCCAACCTCGGAAATTGTCGTGAATCCCTCATCTCTCACATAGAGTTATCAATTTACAGATCTGACCTTTAATTATATTACTTGTTGTCTTATTGAATATAATATAAGAACGATATGAGCAACAAAACCTCCTTTGTAGCTCAAAACTAACACAACCTTTATATTGAAATAAGAAAAATAATTGACTATTTTGACAGTCTGCCTTCTTAGTGTCAATAAAAACAGTGTGACGTATATGATTCATTTATGTTTATGAACGCTAATTTCATTCGTGAAAATATTCGATTCTATCAAATATTATCAAAATTAACTTACAATAGTTATGTATCATGGCTTCATCAAATTTAAAGCGTGGTAAAAAATTGTTGCTCAATCTCGTGAAATTGTAAATTATGTATGTAACTATTTTAGAAAAGAAGCTAATTTATTTGAAAAAGAAGAAAGTAAATATCATCAAAAAAATTTAGACAGGGTTTGTAATGCAAACCGGAGTTTCAATTTCGCTTCTGCTTAATAACTTTCTTAGGTCTACCTATTAGTAATGTCATCTTGGAAGGTAGTAATGTCATTGCGCTTATGATACTTCAAATTGAATGCTACCTAAAAGAAATCGCGGTAATGTATTCGTATCATTTCCGTCTCCGGATTTAGGCGATGATATCCGAGAAAAGCCGAATCTTTAACTGATTTTAATCGTATTGTATATACCTATCTACTTAGTTTACTATAAATGTAGAGACATTTTAAACTAGAAATCTGATTACTAAGTAAGTAAATTATAAATATTATTGTTCTCAAATGGAGAATAATAGTAATTGATTCGTAGCTGTTACCAGTATGCCGCGTCAGTTACGCGATAGAAAGTGTCTTGTAGGTGAATATCTGAAGTTCAAGCGCCGCACTGGACATGGTGAACAAGAGTCGCTATTTAGTTGAATGTTTTTCGGAGAGTCCAATCTGTTCCTAACTCTTTATTAATCTGTGCTTTAACTGAGGTTTGACTGAACTGTCGTGGGGCTTCGCATATAGTACCTAACACAATAATAGCGTCATAAAGAAGAATAGGAAAAAAATATCGTGGGGGGTAGAACAAAGCGACCCCGAAAAAAGCCTTTCTCGTCACTTATACTGATAACGAAACTAATGCCCCTTTTCTTCTACTCTGTATGAGGTCCGCTGAAAGAGAGCGGTACAGGTAGGGTGGACCTGTCACCCTCGAGGCCTAGGTGAATGTGTGGTTATCTCTGGCAGCTGGATGTCTTCCAGAGGCCATACCATGTGGTTTCGACCCTGAGGACTACTGAGCCACGGCGGATATTTTAGACGCGGGACCTCCAAACCTCCCCTTGAACCCTTCCCACACGGATGCTCAGTACTCGTCCCTAGAGACACTAAAAACTCTCAGTTTTTGTCCACCGAATTTTCGCTCGACAATCGCGTCCTCAGCGACATCAACATAACCAAACGTTTTTGCATCGATTAGAAACTAGATGAACTATTTTGCTTGTACTAGTTTAAATCGAGGATTGTAGAGAGATCGATGTAACATGACAACGTTAAAATAAATAAGAAAGAGGGATACTGTTATTTGAGATTTTATGTGTTATATTATAAACCTGCCTAAAAATATTTGGGTTCGAAAAATCTCTCAATATACGACTATGTGAAGTATGTTGCATTTGGCCACATAATGTAAATAAACAAACGCGGAATGCATTTAGCGCGTAAATAATTTTCCACAACTTTTTATTATTTACTCCGCCTTTTGATATCTGTTTATTGATTGGGACTGACAAATAGGACGTTGTGATTATTTACTTTGTGCCGACGACGCAAATAAAAATAAACTTTGCAAAAAATTTTAAACGGTCCGCATTTCGATACCGATCTCTTTGGTGTGTGATTATTTGCTCTGTACTTTAGTCCCTGTTTACCGGACTAAGCAAACACTTGCAATAGATGGGATAAAAACGTATGCCATTTTGAATTCTCCGTACAAAGTGAGCGTACCTTCTGAACACTTCTTCTAGCAGGGTAATTTTCACCTACAGATCATAAAACGAAACTTTTTGCTTCTACAGATGTAGCATCAATTATGGATTGCGTACATTTCTTTGATGTTTAGGTTTCTTTTGGTTTATTGCAGCTCTACAGAATAAGGTAATACTCGCCATGTTTATAGTTTGTCTGAGTGATATCATAAACAAACACTGATTATTTTAAATCGAAACTTTCGGGAAAAGTTATTTTAATTACAAACGTGATTTATCAGTAACAATAATGATAAAATTGCAAGCATTAGAAAGTCATTTTCCATGTAGTGTGCTATCATATAGAGTAAAATTTACATGAGAAATCATAAATATGGATGTTGAATTATTGTATAAATGGATGTTATTCGTAGATTTTCTTGTATTTTATAGATTTTATTGGATACATTAGGATAGCGGAAGATTTCCCAAATTATTTCGGCCCAGAACTATCAGAAATACATATAATAATAATTATAATAATTTATATATAATAATTATAATATTTACAAATTTGTCCCAAGAAATATCGATAGTGGTGGGAAAAATGTATTATCGATAAAATGATATTTTTGAATATTTTCCAAAAAGTAACATTGATATGGGAAATTGGTGTGTGGTTAAATACTACAATTTTAATTTTAGATTTCCTGGTGAAAAACAATAACTAAATGTGCGGATTTCGGCGGGGCTGGACGGCAAAAACACCAGCGAATACTCAAGAAGCTTTTACTGCAGTATGATTTTACCGACTATAAAAAAATCGCAGCCTGATACAAACTACATTAACAAAACTAATCTACCGTTCACATCTGTTATTAGAGTAAGAGCACATTCACACGGGATCCGACATTCACGATTCGTCAAAATATCTCAATAGTCATTATATTCGTAGATGCTTCGTCACAATACGTCAAGGGTAATTTATCATTGAATCGTGATTAGCGATCTATATTAATTAATGGTGTGAAGTGTGAAAAATACATTTATTGCTATATAATTGTCGATTTAATTTAGTGTATTTTTTATTGAGTATATAGTTTTTTTATGATACTAATATTTTGATTTTGGAGCACAAAAGGATCCATATTTTGTTGTAACAGACAATCTACTTAATCTTTGTTAGTTTCTTCATATCACACTCAATTTAATCTATTTCAAATAAATAGGCCTGCCTGTGGCACGGCTCAGTTTTCCACGCACTGTCACAAACAGTCACCCAATGTTTGAGCATTGAGCCGTTGAGGCGATCTGCAATGACCTCTAGGATGGTGTTGGTGCTGCCACGCATTCTGCTTCAGTAAGGAGGCCGTTCGCTTACGTATGATGGCATGAAATCTATCAGTACGTGCCCCAACAAACATTCCCGATGCATTACAGTAGCGTGGCAGCCCTAGAAACATCCTAATAGCATTATTATACTGGACGAGCATTGCGTTGAAATTCTTTTGGTTAAAGTTGACCCATAGGCACGTGTAGATTGATTGACAGTATGCCTTGAAGAATGAGATTTTTACCGGCTTTTACGATGTGTAATCCTACGAGCCAACACAACAACGAGCGCTTTGGAATTTTGAGAGAAATGCTGCGCTCCCACTCTATGCCAAAAGTGGTCCTCAGTCACTATATCATATATATTTGAAATTCATCAGTTAGTGTATTACTATATAATTTCATTTAACGACTGTGTAGTATGTAAATAAAACATCACTTCGACTTTGTTTATCGATATGATTTAAACAGTGATCAAGCTCATAGGTATTAATATATATATTATAAAATTTCGATAAACAAAGTAGGTAAAATAGGTATCATTTTTGTCGATAGCCCTATTATATCGATACTAAGCCCATTGCTGGTTACAAGTATGTCCTGTCAAAACTATATTGGTTTCTGTCATACAAAGTAAAACGGTCGTATGAGTAAAGTGTGTCGATATGTTAACGGTTCATGGAAAATAGCATTCCCTCCCTCTATTAACTTACTTGACTTGTGGGTAAAATAGGTAAAATACCTGCACCGTGCAGGTATTTTACCTATTTTACCCTTATATCTCATATTTATTCGGCATGGCAGGCCGCACAGGATGCTTTCGGAGTTTTTTGCGATATGTCGAAGGCATTTTATGTATGTATATTCTTGGTATGTGTTAAAAATCTGCCGTTCATGGTGGATAAATTGATTGACATAGTATTGTTTGCTGGTGATGATTCTCACTTCCAAATGTCAGGCAAGTTGAGACCAGTTTAGTGTTAGACAGCAACACGTTAAAATTAGTAAATGATACGAAGTTTCTTGGAATAACCATTGATAGCAAATTGTATTGGGACCCACATAGATAAATTAGCTGGAAAATTAAGTTCTGTGGCTTACGCTGTTAGGGACATCAGACAGAACACGGATGTGGCTACATCTACGCTAGTAATTAATGTCACTTTCATAGAGTCATGTCCTATGGTATCTTGCATCAGCATCAAGCAGCAAATGTTCAAACTATTTTTATTTTACAGAAAACAGCTATTCGAGCAATTTATAATTTAAAACGAACAGACTCCTCAAGAAAGCTTTTTAAAAAAATTGACATACTAACTGTAGCTGGACAATTTATTTTCGAAAATATAATGTATAGTACGCAAGAACCTTACAACATTTTCCAAACTTAGCGATAGCTGTAATAAATCATCACAGACTAGTTGCGCCCCGGTTTAGACTCGCGAAGGTTAGCAATGCTTTCAAGGGTCAGTGCATTATATTCTACAATAAGATACCTCTGGAGATTTTATAACTGCGATTTGAGCAATTTAAAAAACATGTTAAAGCGACTTTCTCGATAACAACGTTCAAGATTACAGTTAATAGTTTTGTAATTATTAATTCCTCTTATTAATTATAATTGTTAATATTGTTGTGTGTATTAGTTAAGCATAACCGATTTTTCTGTTTCCGCTATAACTAAAAATAATGGAACAATTTTAATTTTAAGAATTAAAAGAAGTACCCATACAATAAATTATCGGTATGGCCATTTTTTTCGCCATTTAGTTTTATATATTTATCGGTCAAAACTGGACTCTTCCGATCTTATCGATAAATCTGCAATTGCAGGTATAGAGTTATTTGTCATTATACGATTAATAATTGCTCATTCAAATTATAATAAATAATTTTAACTTTTTATCATATTTGATTTTATTTCTGTAAATAAGTTATTCAATTTCTGTACAGTTTCTTAAACCTGAGTACATAGTTCAATACGTTTTACGTAATCAAAAACATTTTTCATACCAAAAAAAAGGAAGTGAACAAAACTTAGCCCATTAATGTCCCCACCGAGGGACACAGGCCTTTACCTGAATACGAGTAAGACTAAGTCATCGCGGGTTGGTGAAGGGGTTTTACGACCACTACCGCGTAGCGATAGCAGCCGGAACCTACAGCTTAACGTCTCTCCCGCAACACTGAACGTCCGATAATGTACTTAAGATAAATTTATTATAATACCTTGGACACCATTTACACACATTGATCTAGCCCCAAACTAGGATTCCCTGTATCTTGGGTACTAGACAACGATACACATGCTTAGATAGATAAACAACCATGACTAGGGTACAAACATCCGTTCTCATCAAACGAATATTTGCCCCCACCGGGACTCGAACCCGGGACCCTTGGCTTCGTAGGCAGGGTCACTGCCGACTCGGCCATTGGGGTCGTCAAATATCTCATTGGTACATGTTCAGGATTCGAACCTGCATCTCTTGAGTGAGAAGCAAGCGTGAAACCCATTAGACCACGGAGCCCTTTTCATACCTAGAATTTAATATTTTATTATTAAAAATTAAACAGGAATACTCATACAGAAGACTGTCGCTTTACGTTTTTCCATGTACAATGGTATGGAACGCTTCGTGGGCGTGTCCGACGTCCGACTAGCATTTGGCCGGTTTTATGTATGTATGGGTTAACCTTCCGATTGGTCCCATTGTCATCAGGTCAGGATCTGATGATAAGATCCTGGAGAAATCGAGGAAACTCTTGAAATATTACTGCGATTTTAATATATTTCATAGTAACGGTGCCTTTAGTCTCCGGGAAGCATCATTTTGTCAAGTTGAACTGATGATGAAGAACAGATGGCTAACGAAACTGATCAATAAGTAGGTTCTAGGTATCACACATGTTGCGATATTAACAGTAGTTAGTAGGGAACCAGAACATTTATTTGAGTTTAAAAAAAGGTTTACTTTATACTGCATCAACCTATTTTTCTTTTTATCTAAAAACATATCGACGACCTCTATGGCGCAGTGGTTTTGGCTCTGCCTAACATGCGAGAGGCCCCGCGTTCGATCCCAGGCTGGGCGTTAAGAAAAAAAAACCCAGGTCGGTGATGTTTATATGTGCATGACGTCGCTGTTTCTGGTTCCCACGACACAGGGTATCCTAGTGTGGGGCCAGAAGCAATGTATGTGCCTGTATGTAAATGTTTATGTATAAATGTTTATATCATAAACCCTCTATAATGCGTTCCGCATTATAGAGGGTTTATGATATAAACATTCATTAAAAAGCGCAAAATATGTCCAACTAAAAGATAAACTGTTTTGTTCTGTGGAAATTATATTATTGCTTCATAAGAACATCGAATTCGATGTTCGTATTAAATTCAAATTTGGAATATCTCTGAAAAACAAAGCAAGCTTAATAATAACATTGAATTCGAAGTTCTTATTACATGCAAATTTCGAACATCTCTGAAAAACAAAGCAATTCGATCTCAATTCTAATATCAATCGTGATGACGATATATTCGAAATTAAATGTCAATCCCGTAATGCCGGTCATAACATTAGGTTCCTGAACACGTCTTAGAGAGCTTATAATATGTGTGTAAATGAAAGCAGTGTAAGTAACTAGGCATTAAAACACTCGTGTGATATTATTGAAACCCGCATGTCGCCTTGTTTCATAAACCCACACTCGAACTTTATGTAACAGTCACATATAGATATCAACTTTTGTATTGACCGGCTGTTTCAGTGTTGTATATTTCTAAACGCCATCGATTTTTGGTATGGAATGGTCATTAATCTTTTTATGGGTCGTCATAATATTAAAACTAGTGCCAAGTCGGTTTTTTGGTCATGGTGACAGTGTCTATACAATAATGAGCGTCCTTCTTTGCTCTCGGGGAGCTAGACTTTGTGAAGTGCTATTTAAATATGTTTGGATACGATTGTTGAAAATCGAATTCATACGGTTTAATAGACGTCCATTTTTTTATAAAGTTTAACTTTTTGTTTAAATTATTTTTTCTAAAGTTTGTCTAAAACAATTTAACCTGGTGGATCAGCTGATACAACAAGGAAGATTTTTTATTCAATTTGTACGCTGAGTTCGTTACATTTTCTTTGACGCAATCGCAAAAAAATGTTTTCTCACCTTGAAGAGAGTGTGAGAGTCTTGAAAACGTGAGTTAACATTAAAAGTGTTTTTAACTCTAATCTGTCCCACAGAATCTAACAAACTACAGTCAAAAAGTTACCAAAATTGTTATTTTTTTTATGACAAACTTTGGAAAATAATACATATTTTACTCGAAATCCATTTATTTTCGGATAGGGAATGGTAGGATTAAATTTGCTGAAAGTGGACTAACCCATTACAATATATGTATCGTGTAACCAATCACCTCTGTACACGCGGGTTTCACGTGGTACACTTCGCTTTAGGCCTAAGTTAAACGTTACTGAGCAATAGGATAACCGAATCCTATTATGATACACGTCGCGCGTCAGTCACTTTTCAATACCCGACATACGCGCAGTAATTCCCGCCAACATCGTCGCCCAGCGCTCTTAATTCGTGGCGCGAGGTATAGAAAGTTTTGGTTATGATTTACAGCCACTCTCCACTATCATTTGAGGTAGGCAGATGTGGCAACGGTATTCTGAAGTACCCAGCGGAATGTTGAAGTGGGCTGATATGATGGTGATAATGATAATAATGAGATTCCATTGATAAAGATGATTAGTGTTGGCCAAAACCTGGCTGGCTGGCTGACCGTTGTCGCATTGAATAGTAGATTGTTTCCCAAGGGAGTAATGAACTACTTTTAAGGAGAGAGTGTATTTTAAATCCAGAGCGCAGCGAGGGATTCAAATTATGTCACTCGACCTTAAAATACTTATTACTCCTGAGGTGGACACTCTATTTTCTATGAACTCTATTTCAATAAAATTACTAAAGTATTTTGTAAGCGCCGCACCGCCTTTGATCACACCACCTTCGCACGTGCGGGATCTTATTAATTTGCTAGTATTTTAAATAAGTAGTCGCCTTGATCTGTTATTGGACAGACATACATTATACTGGGTGACAATTCTTTAGCAGACCATATTTTGGGTAGTTACAGTACCTATATCATTATGAAAACTTTCCTCAAGAAACATATGGCCACAAACGTTTTTTGTTTTGGGTTTCCCATAGTAACTTGTAACCAGCTGATCTGTGCGATGATGTGATGACTCACCTGAGACATGACGGGCAGGCAGCGCCTAAGTGAAGTCGTCGAAGGTGGCTCTGGAGGTGCTGGGGCCTGCGCATGCGCCTTCGCCGCGAGGGTGGCGCTGAAGCAGGCGGCGCGTGGCCAAGATCACATGGCCGGCTTTCTGACATCGGTGGAGGTGGGGAGGAAATAGAAATGTAATAAGCGGAAAGTTTACTAATGTAGTCCGTTGAAAAGTATAAAAATAGGTACAAATATTGGAACGGCTCGAAGTAGAGATACATACCGGAGGTCTTACAAAAGTTTTCGCAATTCGCACGATTAGTACAGGTACCAAGCCATTTAAAAACGAAATTGGAATATTATGTGCCACTGTTAATAAATTAAAGAAAAAATTATTATGGTATTGAGAATTTAAGCTGAAATAACAATATCAATAAAGGATCACGGTAATTAAAGTTAGTTACTTTTTAAGGATAACTTACATGCCACTTCGACCTGTAGCTAGCTAAATACAGCCTCAGGTTATCCTTCGCGATTTCCAGGGCTGACCGATCATGTATGTTTTTATGTTCGTCAGCTATCCAGGGATGTTGCAGGCAATCTCTAGCTGACATGCGCTCATGCGGCTTCTTTTTGAGTAGTCCATCGATGAAGTCCTTCGCCAGATCGCTGATGTTTTCAAAGGCCTAAAATAGTCAAATAATTCGGTATTCTGCAAGGTAGTCCAATTATCTAGAAACGTGCCTGAAGTAAAACTATTTGTACAAAATATTATGGCAAAACTTATATGATCCATCCACGCTATGAAAATTGTTGTACGAATTTCGTATGAACTTTCTACTAAGCAGTCGGTATGAAATGATGTTACGCCCAGTTGTAAATAGTTTTTAGAGTTTGAGTTTAATTAATTTGGTTGTAAGTAAATAGTTTGTGACGTTAGCTGTAATTAATTTCACGCTGTTTCTTTTTAAATGTATACGGAGTTTAATTTGAAATTCTGGTTGGAAAAACTCAAAAAAACTCAAAACTCAAAACGTTTATTCTGTAAATAGGCCACAAGGGCACTTTCACATGTCATTTCATTTCATTTTTTACAGAACATTTGGTATTATTATTTGTATCATATTATCAGAAAAAAAAAGTACTTAATTATTGTTTCTGAGAGATGTAAAGAGTCTCAAATGTCATAATAAAATAATTAAAATATAAATAACAGAGATGCGAAAGCTTTCAGAAACACCGAACCACTCAGCTGTGGGGCCATCAACAAATGACTAATTATTATTCAAAGGTTTTGAACTTTTTTAACAAGCAATAAGGTTAAAAGTCGCGGTTCATTTTTTGATCTACCCACAGACGAGTGGCTCCATAACTTGCCTCATCATCGAATGAATAGTCGTTAAGCTGGATTTTGATGTCGGTGGAAGCTTCGCAGTCTTCACCAAACGGCAAAAGTCCTGAAAGACTAAAATAAAACAAAAATAAAGTGATAGTAAAAATCATTTAAAAATTATTTTATCTAAATGCTCCCAAAATAAGAATTGTCCTCTGATTTATAAGAATTATATATTTATACGAATACAAAATTTCAGCTCAATCGGAAATCGGGAAGTGGGTCAAATATGACCCGAACATGCCTAGTTCATAAATATATGTAGGTATAGTCCATGTCAGCAGGATTGATGGCCAGAGAGGAAAGAGGAAATCGCGGAGGGGCAGAAGCCCTGTCATAGTGCTGCGCAATTCCGCATCGAACCTGATATCGATTTTGATCTTCCTCACTTTGAAGCTTGCAACTACACTTTTTGCCCTATTTAAAATACATCGGCTGCCTTATCGTCTAAATGAAAAGGTAAAATCCTATAATCAAATTTTAAGCACGAGAATCAGGTAGGAAAGTACTGTAAATTGTGACATAGAATGGTTTTTTTTTTTCTAGAACATGTTTAGTAACTGGAAAATGAATAACCAGTGTCATATGATGTAGGAATAGAAAAAAAAATGGATGATTTGAACATAGAAGTCGGTGTAACAGTGGCCAAAAAAGATTCCCGTGTTTCTTGCGATGATCGATAAGTATCGATATCGAAGAGCACACTAAATATGGCCATTAAACTTGACATAGACAGTACATTGTGAGTTAAATAAAAGCATCTGTAATATACTCTTTTAACCCATTACTTATGTTGTAAATAATGACAGACAGAGTTGTTCTCAGTATTCTCAAAATAAATGATTTTTTTACGACCACAAAAATAATGATTAGTTCAACTCGGCTTGTTTGCTTTTCTGATGATTGGCTTTAAAAGTATACAGGGTATCCTACGGCTATGCCACATGGAGGTAAAGTACCTTTACACCTGCCTTGCTCGTAAAGATCTACTTACTTACGTTCTAAGAGTGAATGTAAGTTAGTCTTTACGTCATTCATTCATTGTCTTCATTGAAAACTACGTTCCATTTTCAAATTACTTTGCAGAACAAGCAATGCTTGATATGTAATGGATTTTCATACAACTTTACAGTTCAAGCTATGCAAACCTCCTTGGTCAAAAACTCAACCAACACAAAAAAAATAAAAAATTGGCGGTATTTCAATCGATATTATTTGAAGTTTGATAAAGTTTGTCTCAAATTAATTACCTAATTAAAAATGTCAAGTGATGAAGTGGATATGGAAGCTGAGAATGTAATCGACAAACTTTTGCCAAATAAATCAAAAGAAAGGTATTTAAATTAATATGTAGGTACCTCATTAGTTTTTTGATATGAATTTAAATTACATTGTTTTATTTTATTTGTTGCGTTTTATTTTCCTCGCAAGAAAGGTGTAAAATAGTATACTTCTCTCGGGTTGTAAGTAGCTATTGCACCCTCGAACTATATCCGCCCTTGCTCGCTTCGCTCGCTCGGACGTCTAAATATCTCGGGTGCACTCGATCCTTAGAGCCCTTTGCGAGCGAAGCTCGCACGGGCACCAAATTGCATCTCGTTCCGTAATAGCTCACTTACTTCCCTTGTAGCGTAATGTACTATAAACATTGTAGACAGAGAATTTGCTGAAACTAGACTTTATTTTATTTTTAAAATTAATTTGAACTGAACCCGCGAAATGTGGAAAAATTGCTTGTAATTTTACGATGGTAATACCATTAAATTTAACATTTTCTGGTGAAAATCTTACATTGAATCAGTCGGTGGTTAGAATCACGGCAAAGACAAAAAAATAATTAACTGTAAATTGCATTATATTCCTTTGATTTGATATTCTTATATATTTATTAGATAATTATTTATTACTAATAAATAATTATCATTTTAAGCCGACTTGACGGTAGGTAAATATTTTTCATTTTTTGAGCCATTCGATCGCTATCGTAAAATAACAGGGTTATTAGTTTCCACATTTGACGGGTTCGACTACCAGTTTACAAAGCGTTTTTTTAAATCTGCGAATATTGTTCTAATTGTTTTTAAAATAAAATTATTAAAATTAAAATCAAAGTCTTCTTTCGATAAGATGCTCTTTCCCTTATGTGGCATAGATGTGGGACATCATTACACATAATGAAATGATTGTGATAACTCGTTCTTTATATTCGTTCTGTATTATCGCGTTCCATTAATCGGGGTCCAAAGTGAAGGGTTAAGATAAATTCATTATCGTTTGTCCATAAAAAGCTCGCTAGGAGAAAGTTCCATACGCTTACATTACAACTACCACGGCAATAATTCGATCGACTGCCTGTTAGGCCCTTCTCTCACTACGATACTCATAGGCGACGAGATTTTCACGCGGCTTATCCCCACGAAGTATCTTACATGCAATTAACTTTTTGCAAATGTAAATGACTTGTGTTTAAACGATTACCAAAAAATTCGAAAATTTACTACAAATAAATTCGAAAATTTACTACAAATAAATTCGAAATGACTGCCAGAATTAGTAAATGATGACCAAATTGTTTTTGGTTAAATGATCACCAAACTTCTTTTTATGTTTTGTGTACTTAAGTTTATGTTTTAAGTATTTTTTGGTTTTCTTACATGTTCAAACTAACACAAAGGATAAAGGGGGATTCGCTTCGCTCACCCCCTTTAACCTTCACCTTAGCTGCCGCAGTATTTTGCCCCGATATTTTCGGCAACTTTTGATGATCATTTACCCTTTAAGTAAGAATAAGCAAAAATATTTTGGTGATCATTTTTTTTTTCTTTTGATCAATTAAGTCTAAGCAAGAAAAGGTCAACTTAAAAAGTCAAATCAACCTACAGTCACCCACGACACAGGTTGGTTTGTAAGACTTTTTGAAGTTTTTTTTTAATTATTTCGAATCGCACGCTTGCTTTACGTTGCTTCTCATTGTTATGGGAGAAGGTTAGCTTTTCTGAAAAACGACTTGTTTGGAGGGTAACAATTGTTTCTCGCCATATCTGCGTGAAAACTCTGTAAAACACATTTGCCCAGAGATGATAGCTTAAGCAAATTACAACGAAATTTAAATCAGAACAGCCGATATTTGTATGTATGTAATCCGACACGTACCACTATTGCTCGTTTGATAGTTTGTAATTTCATGAATCCGAGGTGAAATAATTGTCATCAGATTATCTCCGGTACAATTATGTTTTGCGTTAGGTTATATGGTTGCATCTTTACAGCAGCTGCAGAAAATGCAGAATTTCAATATATGTGTGCTGTAAATATTGCGAATTAAGCAATATTAATATGAATATTATTATCAGTAGTTTCTAATGGAGCCTTATCTCAGAATCTACCGCTCCCAAAGGTGGTAATGTTATTTCTTTGTCTTTGTGCTTAAATACTTATATTGAGAAAAAAAAATTGGGATCCTCGCAACAAGGCCTTTTATTTGAATATGTACTGAAAAGCTATTAATTTTATATTCATATTTACCCCCCAAAAGTGACCCTAAACGAAAAATTAATTTGTTTGCATAAAACGTTCGTCTTTGCGTCAAATCTACAGGATGACATTAAAATAGGTGACCATATTTTAGGGAATGATAGTACGCGTCATTCCCTTCCCATTCATAAACAACTTCTCCAAAGAAACTTATGGTCTCAAATGTTTCTTAGGGATATTTTTTATAATGAAATGATGATTACTATTATTCCCCAGCTTATTAAATGCCACCTGTAGCAATAAGTGTACCAAATTTCAATTTAATCGCTCCAGAAATAGTTCGCAAAAAAGATCGTTTTATATACTTTCACATATGGTAGAACAGACACATTAGTGATGCTATAATGGTTTCGTTTTCCTTTTTGAGGAATCCTAAAAGTCTGATCATTCAAACAAAACATCTCTACACAGCAATGCATATCCTGGAGACCCTGGGCTTGAGTTTATATGTTATTTCGGTTGTGCATTTAATTTAAATTTTAGTTCAGTTTTAGTTCTTCAAAAAATACATTTATCTTTTGAAATTCAGACTCGTTTATTACTTAATTTTAAATTTACACTTTGAAAATTTCACTTTTTGCTTACGAATTTAGTTTAAGGGCCACGTCAAAAATATATTACATATTTACCTATATACCCGGCATAGTGAATGTGTGAGTGTGTTGTGAGTGTACACGCGAACACTCACAACACACTTGTGTTACTTTACTTACGCCAAATAGGTGATAACACCAACACTCCACATGTCAGTCTTCAACGAAATCGGATCGTAGCTGATTATCTCTGGAGCCACGTAGTCCCTGGTGAAATGAAAACAATGTCGTAGTCTCATTCTCATCCAAAACACAATAGAAGCTTATGTACGGTATGATAATGGAGCCAAGTTCAACTTCGCCGACAAAACAATTGAGATCCAAGTAAAATGGCTGCCAAATTCGGTAGATAATCCAAAACTGTACAATTCTTGGTCAAGAATTCCTGTACCTTAATTCTTAGTCAAGAATGACGGCTTGGCCGCTTCACACACTCAGATATAGGTAGTTCTATGAAAATGTTGCTCGAAATGTTTAGATAGTGTAAATGGCTGGTGCGTCGCTAGTTATACAGGATGGCATTTAATTGACTGATCATATTTTGGGGAATGATAGTACTCATCATTAGGAATAACTTTCTAAAATAAACATGTGTTCCTTAATGAAAAACCAATTTCGTTTCTCAGTAGATATGGTTCGATCAGCTGATTACAAGTTGCTATGGGAGAGATTTTTTTTTACTAGCGGAAAGTTTTTCATAATAATGGGTACTATCATTCTGCTAAATGTGGTCAGCTAATGAAATGTCAGCCTTTATACCTTGAACATGGCTTGAATGATGGAATTCTGACCATCATAATGATCAACTTTCCCAAATAAACATGTGGTCGTAAATGAAAAACCAATGTCAATTCTCAGTAGAGTAGAGTAGTTTCGTGGCGGGAATTAGCAATTCCCTACTTCAAATTTGCAAAATTTTGTAACTGTATTGCGATTGAAGTGAACAGTGAAAAGTGATTAAACTAAAACAAAAGAATATCTTCTTAGTCTTGCAATCGAAGTGAAAATTAGAGTGCAAACTCGGGCATGAAAAAGCCTTTTTACCGCTCAGCGCTTGAGGCTCGGTTGGATATAAACCTCTCAAGGTAAAATGGCTTTTTTATCCACTAGTTGTACAATCCACTGTTAGGTACCTGGTGCCGTAAATGGTGCGGAAGGGTGCTCCGTCGATGATCCGCGCCAGGCCGAAATCAATGATTTTAATCTGATTCGTGTTCGGTGACACGCACATGATGTTTTCGGCCTTCATGTCCAGGTGAGCTACTCGCTGTACACCAAATGAATATTCATTTACGGATGGGGATTCTTCTCTTTGTTGGGTGGCCGTTAGATGAAAAACGGGCCCTAATTCCCGGTAAGCCTTGACATTCCATACAAATTTTATTTGAAATGTCGAAGTTCCGTCTGTCGGACGTCTGTTCAAATAGGTCTTACTTTTTTATAACTGACAATGCTCTTTTTTGTGTGATGTGTTGTGTTGTTACTTGCAAAAATTCTCCTTACCGCGCTTTCACAAACTATTCAGGATACTATTAGAAAGTTCTTTAAAATAGTAAGGTATCATGTATTGTATATTTCTCTTGATATTGTATGGAGAAATCATTAAAGTGACTAAAGGAAAAAGTGGAGATTATATTAATAAATGGGGTCCCCATACAAAAGACGTGTTTTAATATCCTTGGGTATCAATATTATATCAAAAATTTCGAGGTTTTCTAAAAATCTTGTTGGCGTCAGTAGCGCAATTGGTTTGTTCTAAGCTATTTAACAGAATCATTGATAACAACAAACAAACAAACTTTGGCCAACAAACTACGATACATAATAGAAGAAGAAACTCATAAGCATTCAATGGCTTTATACTCATGCTCGAAAGCATTAGTATAAAGCCATCGAATTCATTAGCCATCCATCATAGCCCTCTGGAAGCCCTAATATTCAGATGGGGTGATAATTGAACTGGAAACAGGCTCTGCTCAAAGTCCCTCAAACGAATGTAGGTATCAAACCTAACACCCTATATTTATAACTTGCTTAGTGCATCCGTACTAATAAATCTCTCGGAAGTTTGAAAAATGAATTCACCATTTTTAGACGGCGGGGTAATTAGATATGCCAGCGACAGATTCACTTAAAAGTTAGCCACGTAAATGGACTCAGTTCCCGGCGGCTTTGGGATCAAATGCGAAAGTTATGCGATAAAGGGCTTGATCTAGAACTAAAAGTCAATCTACTTACTGAATAAGTGTATGGCAATACGCTGAAAACTGTAAATTGCAGTTTGAACGACTTTTTTCCTACGGAGTTATAATAGTTTTCCGAAATCATAAACAACTACGAACATAAACGTTTATATACAGGCCCATACATTATTTCTGGCCCACACTAGGAGATCCTGAACAACCTTAGAACCAGAAACGTCGACGTCACACACATTTAAGACGGATGTGGGTACGTCTAGGCTATGTATATTTAAGTTAATTTCATAGTGTCATGTCCTATTGTATCTTGCTGTGGGGGAAAGCAGCGGATATTCAAACTATTTTTGTTTTACAGAAAAGAGCTAATCGAGCAATTTATAATTTAAAACGCAAATACTCGTGAGGAACTTTTTAGAAAATTACATTCTGACTGAAGCTAGTCAATTTATTTTCGAAAATATAATTTATGTACGCAAGAACCCTACAACATTTTCCAAACTTAGCGATAGTAGCGTGGTCCATCCAGTTGAACCATGGGCAAGTAAATTTATCAGTAGTCCAACACTAGAAAGTATGTTTACCCATGGTCCAACTGGTTGTACCACGGAAACTTAATTTACCCATGGATTAACTTACATATAGCGAAGCGTTTCCATTTCAGGATTGGGCAAAGATGTCTGGCTGACTGTTTGTCTGTCTGTCTGTCTGTCTATCTGTCTGTCCGGTAGTTCTCCTCTAGGTCGCATATCTCAACCGATTTTTGGATTTTTCAAAAAGGCGGAGATATGGGGTTTAAAAATGTAAAAATACCGCTACAGCCCAAACGGCTTGTCGGATTTTTACAAATGACATGTCGTTGGAATTTTGGTGACCGTGAGAGTGACATAGACTATACCATTTTTGTGAAAAATTGCAAAATGTAGCTTACAAAGTTATTGGTACTTCAATGCTCCATGTACGTAACCAGGTATTACGTATTGATTTTATTTGTAATTAAAGTCTTTTGTAAATGTGATTTGCTTCTCTGCTGTTGATGTCTCAAATAATCTATTTTGGTACCGTAACCAGGTATATTCATAAATTTGTATGTGTTATTGAAACAAAATGCAGTCGGATTATTTGTTGTCACCCCTAGATGGTGTTAGTTGTAGTCTGCCTCGCGCTATCATTTAGTTTTCAGCTCAGTGTATATTTCCAACATGTAAATGGTATCAGTAATATTGATCGGAAGTTTAACGATAGTTTGAATAGAGTGCGTTGCTCACAGATTGGAATATTAATATTATTTGGATATTTGATTTGTTTTGTCAAGTGTACTAATTAATTTAAGAAAATATCATGTATGATAGCGTAAACTAGGATCCACACATAAACCCAAATGGTTTTCGTGCACCTTTTTAAGATGTTTTATTATTCTTCAGTGTATAGTTAATAAATAAAAAAAAATAAAAATGTTTTGAAAGTTTTTCGTGCGGCTTCATTAATACTCCATGTATATAGGTAACCAAGTCTTACCAAGTGCATTCATAAGTTTGTATGTCAGAAGTTCATCTTGCAGCCACCAACAGGCTCGCGAGGCCTACAGCTCACAGAGCCACTAGTCTATTATTGTTTTGAACTGCAATCTCATTCGGTATTCCGTCGATGATTAGAATTTGATACATTTTGTCAATAAAGTATAATGAAATAATCCCCCCCCCCCCTTCAGACTCAGATCAGACCATTCATCCCCTCAGTGTTAGTTCTGTGGTTTATGAGACTTCAGACACGGGGAAGTAATGTAATTTTACTTCCCTGTGGTACAACCAGTTGGACATAGCAGTTGTTCAAATAACAGTTGGACTATTGCCCCTCAGTTGTACCACGGGTGATAACAATTAAATGAGTATTTTGACAGTTGGACCATGGGTAGAGTTAAGTTCCCATGGTACAACCAGTTGGACATAGCTGTTGGACCACGGGTCGGTAGTGGTGTGGAATACACACTCCTACTTTAGCGCTCCACTACCACAGAATCCTAAAGTTATTATGACGGTCCTATTTCCGAAGCGAATGAAGGAAAGACATCAAGGGGAAGTAATGTTTAAAAAATATGAAAGTTTACCTGATGGTGCAGGTAGAGCAGTCCCTCGCAGATTTGCTGCACAAACTGCACAACACAGCATTCAGTGACATTCTCATCGTCCACAAGACGTTCAAACAACTCTCCACCGCAGAGACTGCAATTGCAGATGCCGCGAGATAGCCGTTAGTTAGAGAAAACTCCAATAGCGAGATAGTAAGTAAATCAGTTAGTATTAAACGGGTGATTGTATCTAGATTTTGGTTAATAAAATATTTGGCCAGCGAAATTTATGATTTGGGGGAACAACTTTAAGCGAATGAATAACTAAAAAAACATAATTCGTTGGTTGGTTTTCGTAATTCGATGGGGCGTTGGTTTGGTAGATCTTTCGTTTCAGCATTTATCTACCCCGACGCATTACGTCGCCCAGACAATAACGAATATTAGCCAATAAGCGTTGGATAATAACATAGGCCACCGTTGTGTAATTCTTTCGCCCACTTCAGTAATTCGGCTTTTCTGTGATTCGTTCGCCCGTTTGAGTAATTTGTTTGCCCATTTCAATAATTCCGCTGCTCGCTCAGTAACTTAATTGTCTTAAATAGGTTTTTCGCAGATTGCTTTTTATAGCTAGTTAGGTATTTTTTCATCGACCATGTTATTCGTAAATTTAGTGTTGTTCAATTTAGTAGTATTTGTATTTGTTTTGCTAATCCTACCCCATGCTCATTTAATTAGTTTTCAATTAGTTTTTTATTTCCCCGTTTTATTATTCCCCACAGGTTATTAAGATAATTTTGATGATTTGATAATCTTAATTAATATTGGCCAAATTAGAAGGCATAGGATGATGAGAGATAATGCGAGAGTACGTTGCGTTAAAGTCAAGATACCTTTGAAGATCGTATAAAATAAGAATGGTGCCTAGAAAGCAACTCCAGATGGTGCCTCTAAACAAGATGGCGACTGCTGAAAAAAACTTACAGTTCTGTCAGAATGATAAATCTTTTCCTGTCGGCGTAGGCGCCACACACTCTGAGCAACTTATCGTGGTTTAGTCGCCTCAATATGTCCAACTCCCGAAAAGCAGCTTCCCGCTTCTTTTCAGTGATCGTACTTAAGTATTTTGCCGCGTATCTCTTTTTAGAGTCCAGATTATCTTTCACTAGTGTCACATGTCCAAAGTGTCCTTTTCCCAGCAAAATGTTCACGTCTAAAAACCTTCGCTTGAATTCCTCTATTGGTTGTACCTCCAGAACAGAGGGAGGGTCGGGTACCGCGGGGTAATCTGTGGATATTTAAATACAATTATTTCTGGTCTGCATCAACATAGATATCCTCTCAAGCCTTCGCTCAGGTGTACGTGTACACGTAGTTTTGGTTTTGAAACCCAAAATAGTGTATTTGCATAGCAAAATGGCATACAACGGGAAACATCTTGTAAATCACTTCTTACCTGTGGTACTACCGGTTTTACTACTGGTAGTGCTAAGGGGTTTATTTTTTGCCCGTAGTACTACTATCCTGTCTGGTGGTAGCACGGGAGATTTCGCATCGCCCTGGTGCTACTTATCAATATAACATATAAATACTAGTGGCCCTGTGGGCAGTGGACCTCGCTAACAGGGGGACTGTGAACCACTTTATAGGTAAGTATTTTAGATTCAATCAAAATCAAGTAGTATAGTAGCCGCACCAATAACTTTGTAAACTATATTTTGCTTTTCAAGAAAATAGTTATGGAGTATTTCACTCACTCTCATGGTCTGTATAGATCCTCTTTACTAATCCGTCTCCTACCTCGAGGAGTCCAAACTTGATATGTTTTGAAAATATTTCTTGGATTTTTAGGAAAAAGGCGGCCAAAAGGTAAAAAGGTAGGTGTAGTATATTTTTAGAACCGGCCCATGAAGCCCTTTAATGTGATACTCCACACGATAGGTTTCAGAAAAATTTAAAAAAGAACCCATACAAACGACGTCATAACTCCCCCCCCCCCCCCGCCCAAGGGGAACAACGAGAAAAGCTCTCGACAAAAAAAAACTTAATTCAAGCAACACGTGTGCCAAGTTTTGTGAGGATCGCTTGAAAACTGTGGCCCCTAGACCGGAACTGAAAGACACACATAGAGACAGACGAAAGCAAAATCGGCCTCCTATCTTGTCGAAATGGAGCCCTTCGCTCGCTTCGCTCGCTCGGTCAATTACAAACATATTCGAGCCTATCAACGGCCTTAGTTTTTCTAACATAAGTATACTTACTTCAAACGCTTAGGGACGAAATGTCCATTTTACCAAAATGACCACTGTTGTTTTGTTTTGACTCTAATGTCTATTTTTTCACAAAGTCTACTCAAATTCTCAAAATGTCCACATTTAATTTTACTCAATACACGATCTTCTTTCCCAAAATGACCCATTGAAGACTACTTTGGATGGAAAATGGACTTGTAATATTTTCAAATTTTATATTTGATAAAAAGGCAATTTTACCAAGTGGGATGGCAGAGGCACAACTTCAGATAATTTTTATGTTAAATTGATAAGTAGCACCAGGGGTTTTGCAAAATCTCCCGTGGTACTATCAGACAGGACAGAGTACTACGGGCAAAAAATAAGCCCCTTGGTACTAGATAGATAGATAGATAGATAATTCATTTATTCATTGTTCGGTACAAACACAAAAAAAATATTGGTTATTAACATATTACAAACCACACAAAATTAATTATGACAAAAAACATCAAAGTAATTAAATAAAACAATGAAAATAATTATAATTAACACAGCAAAAATATGGAAATTAAGGATCACTATGTGGCACCGTGACTGTACCGCGACAATGAAATGGCCCTGACTCAGCAATGTCACAGACGAATCTGTGACGCTGATATTCTGCCAGAGCCAAAGCGGACGAGACAGCAATAGGCTTAAGTACACAAAATACACAAATTATTACAGCAAATAAATAAAATTTAAAAAATTAAATAAAATATTAAAATCTACTAATATGGAATTGAATTAATTATTGCAATTGAATTTGAATTTAAATTGAATTAATAATGCATAGAATAGTATCGGAATTGTGTGATTTAAATTAGATGAAATTTCAGAATTGTATAATATGAATAGAAAAAGGATAATAAAATGTCAATGATTATGTCGTATGGTAGTCAAAAAAAATAAAAAAGAATGAATTTTGTGAGGTAGGAGATTTCTTCAGGTTATAACCGAGGGCATTACAGTTATTTTAAAGTGCTGCCTCCTCAGCCTTCTGCTGCAGTATTAGAAACCTTCTAAAGTACTACCAGTAGTACCACCGGTAGTGCCACGAGTAAGATCAGTTGTATTTGTACTTTTGACTTATAATATGGGGCCTTCTTCGTTTATCTATGCCCATGGACATAATTCCAGCTCTGACCCTCTGTTTCCTGTTTCACACGCTCCTGAGCTGGGAGGTTAAACAATATTTTGGCGATTCAAATTAGCTTAAAGACAAGAACATCACCTTGACAACCATTTCTATTCCAATACGTTGTGTTTACCTCCCGTCACTATTTTTGACAGATCGAAAAAGTAAGCGTGTCCACAAAAAATATTTACAGGTGTCGGGTGATCCGATATTGTACGGTGTTGAAGTAGGGCCCATTGCCAGCAAATTTGAAATTATTGGGTTTAAAGTAATTTAGGTTTTAACTTTTTTATTTCCATTTTTTTTCATAAAACTGTTGAATGCGGAAAAACAGAGTTATTTTCGTAACTCTTTTACTTTCGTTTGTTAGCTCATACATCAATGATTCTGTGAAATAGCTTAAAGTACAAAATCATGCATAATATTGATGCTGCCCATAAACTCAACTGATGAGAAAATTTCAACTAATTTTTTATTATATAACAACGATTTTGTCAAAATAATGTTTATAGCTATCCAACATGGTAATTTTTTTACACTGACTATAAAGTCAGTTTTTCTATAAAGCAAAAAGTAATTGCAATAATTGTAAAGTCATTAGAGGATACCCTAGGCTAGATGTAATAAGGATCACTTTTGTATGGAGATAATTTTTTCCAGTCGCTCAAAGACAATTTCTCTCGATATGCCTACAAGGGTGGGTCTGAGTCCATATTTTGGTTCTAAATTTTGTGTAAAACAATTCTGTGTTAGATAGCTGATAAAACAATGAATCTTTTTAATTAACTTGTACGCTCATTTCATTAATAATTTTATATATATTGAAATAAGTTTAAGTTTTCTTTTCAACTGAGTAAGTGTGCTATTTAACTTTAGCCTAGTCCACGCAATTATTTATGTATCAGCTAACAAACGACAGTAAAGAGTTACCCAAAGTATTTTGTTTTTCTTAGTTGTTATTAATTACGAAAAAAAACTAAATTACTTTATGATACATTTTGGAAAAAAGATAAAACCTAAATTACTCGCAACCCATAATTTTCGGATAGGGTATTATAAATGTAATACTTTTACTTTACTTTTTACCCATCCCAATATGTATCGAATTACCTGACATATATGTATATCTTCCTAATTCCACTAATTATTCAATGAGTGATTAATTCATTATTCACGATCGGCCTGCTGGTCTTCGGACCCTAGAAAGTGGACCATGAATCGCTTACCTACAAGTGTCGTTGTACAGGGGCTCGCTTCACTCACACCTGCGTAGTTTGCCACACGGTACCGGAACTTGTGAAGAGCTCCGCGTGGAACTCCAACGATCTCCACACACGGCTCCTGCACTTCGCAGAGCGTCGTGAACGCTCCATCTTCCTCTTTCTCGACGACGAACCACACGTCCTCCGAGGATCGAGGTGTGGTTCCCCTGAAATTTTGAAGCTGTATTAAAATGGATTTTTATTATGAATACCTACCTTTTTAGGGTTCCGTACCCGAAGGGTTCCAAACGGGACCCTATTACTAAGACTCCGCTGTCCGTCCGTCCGTCCGTCCGTCTGTCACCAGGCTGTATCTCAAGAACCTAGCTAGCTAGAGAGTTGAAATTTTCACAGATTATGTATTTATGTTGCCGCTATAACAACAAATACTAAAAAACAGGATAAAAGAAATATTTAAGGGGGCTCCCATACAACAATTCTTTCAATACCACATACAAACTTATGGATGCACCTGGTTACGTACATGGAGTGTGAAAGTAACCGCACCAATAACTTTGTAAACAATATTTTGCTGTGTAAAATCCAAACTATTCACTCCACACCATCGCTTCCATTGAACGGTGGTACGGAACCCTTCGTGCGCGATTTAGACTCGCACTTGACCGTTTTTTTTTAAGTTACGTTAGGTGTAGCTTAATTTGGATTTCCGTTGTTGCAATCATCTTGAACTAATCACGATCCCGGTGCGGCAGACTCAAGTTTAAGTTCTAACAGTTAGTCAAATCAGTAAGCACATGCGGGCGCTTGTAATAAGATATGGTTTAACTACTGTTTGAAACTATTAAGGTAGGTAAGCTTCGTATGAAAAATATAAGGTAAACAGACATTAAAAAAGTCTATTTTTAACTAACCGAAATACCAATAGAGCGACTGTTGGAATACTCAGCCACTGGCTCTAGTCTAGAACTAGATGTGGTTCTGTCTATATTGTAGTTGTAAATTTTAAAATTAATGGACTAAATAATGAATAAGGGTAAAAAACAAGACAAATAACAATGTACAACGCTGACTGAGAAGATTACTGAGGTTGGGCAGCGGGAGGGTGACATAACATGATATTGCTAATCAAAAAATTTGCAAGTTTTCAAAATAGTATAAGGAAAATCATAATAGTAGTAGATAATAAGTATTTGAAATAAAAATAAAAGTGAAGGAACTGACAAAGGGGGTCTAACAACGAACAACAAGCATGCACTCTAGTCTAGCGTTCTACGGAATGAAGAGGAAGTACCGCAATCCCTCCTAGCAACAGCCGAAGAAGCTGAAGCAGCAGCTGCAACAGTTCTTTGTGGAGGGTTCCTCGCTAAAAAGGGAATAATTGTCAAGATTCTTACCACAGCTTATGGACTGACGTGTCAAATCAGACTCCTTAGAGAGTAGAAGTTTCAAATCTAATACAAAAAACCCAGGCCCGCCGCGATCGAAATGTATCTCAAAATAAATAATATAATTAGTTTAGTCATTCTAAAAAACTATTTGTGTCAAATTTTTTGGTTACAGAGTTTTGTTGCCTTCTGTAGTCAGTTTTAGTTTATAAAATCGTAATTATTGTCACTCACTATTTATTATTTCAAATGTCCATGCTAAAATATAATATTTAATATATTGTATATGTTTAAAACTGTTTTTTACAATAAGTCGTAATTACATAGGATTACGCACATATCTACTCATGTACTGATCACAATAATAAATAATAATATCAAATAGTAACAAAAATTATGATTTCATTCACTAAAAGTTCATAGTTTGTATGAACGCCCAATTAAAAAAGTATATTAGTATTTATATTTGAGATAAATTTGGACGCGCCGGGCCTGTTTTTTTTAAACATCTCCTTTGACACATCGCTAGTCGCGGGACGAGTCATATTTTTAATAAATGAAACAGTCGGCCGCTCACTGGTTGAACAACGAGAACATAGCCGTAGTTTTACAGTATTATAGTATCTATAGCTTTCCCTAAGATGCCCTCATCGAAACCGCGGCGCACATGGGTTCACCGATTTTGAGTGTCAGTCTATAATTATGATGTGGCAGTTGTTCGTCTCTGGGAATAACTACTCTTGATCCTGAACTATCACAACCTCTCATAATTAAGAGAGGCTGCATCGGTAAGGGATGCTCAAGCAGATAAACTTATCCAACTAGATGCCGAAACATCGTCTAAAAATGATTTTCAGGAGCATAAAGACCCATCCGCCATTAAATGTTAAGTACATACACATTAACAGTTAAGGATCTGGAGTGCCGTCTAAGGGACAGAGGTTTTGACTATCCCTCTGGGGATTTTCTGATGCAAAGGATCTCCCTGGTTGTGCAGCGGAGAAATGCTGCCAGCGTCATGGGAACCTTAGCCTCGGCAATGTCCCGGGGTGGTTTATTCGCGTTGTTGTTTCTTTTTGTGTTTTTATTTTATTTTTTATTCATTTTTGTATATTAAAAGTTACTTAACTTACACGCTTATTTGAGCACGAACTTCGATCGAGGAGGAATACACCGAAATTTCGGGCGAGTTTAGCGGTGTAGGTGGCGGCGTCGGCGTCGGTGTCGGAGTCGGCGTCGGCGTCGGCGTGCGACAGTAGTGGATAGCGCATCTCACGCGGTCTGGTCGCGCCATCACGTAAGTGTCTGCTGGGTGGTGGAATAGAGATGTTGATATTAGCTCGCCTTTGTGCACAAAACATATAATGTAATTAAAGCATAAAGTAAAACTTCCGAAAAAACTGATTTCAGTAGAGCCTAATTTGTTAAAAAATATACCCACGTGTCTTTCAATTAAAGAGTTCCCTTTATTTCTCCATGATCCAGCAGGCTTAGCATGCCACGCTCGAGATAAGGCCTTGTTCAGGCAAAAAATTCAATTTCCCTGTCGAGCGCAGATGTCTCTACCTAGCATGGCGACTGCGACCGAGATGGAGACGACCGAGCCTTGTTTATGACCATTAGCATGGTAGCATTGCCGAGATGATTTCGGGTGACTTAGACACTAATTTCAACAGATGCGTCCGAGACTTGTCTGGTAGCCATCCATGGAGGTGCAGACAAGGCCTTGAGAGCATAGATTCGAGAGGAAAAGACATCGTCGAGACATCTCCGCTCGACAGGGAAATTGTATTTTTTGCATAGACAAGGCCCTTTCTCGAGCGTGTCATGCTAAGCATACTGGTACGCCACCATCACATCCATTTCACCGTTATGCATGACGTAACCTGTGGAACACCTAGTATGGAGCAGTTCTGGTGGCCATTGTGGTCTTCATCATCAGTTCCACCCAAATTTCACAGTTTCGCCCACATACTCCCACTTAGGGCCGCCTAAGATCTATCCATTCGGGGGTTACCACAATCTTTTTCCGATTCAAATAACGTTCAAAACAACAACATCACCATGGCAACCATTTCCATTCCAATTCGCCATAATGGGCTTTATTTACTTAACACCAAGACTTGTTTTAAGTCGGTTGTTACGTGGTAGCGATTTAAACTGATTTTTTAAAAAGATAATATATTTATTTTACTTTACAATTAGTTTTACGATTGGACAGAGTTACTCCTTACTGATCGGAATTTGGAAATAGAATTGTTTAATAGTAAATACTATCTAATTCATAATGAGATGGGAAAGTAAACAATTTATCTAATGAGAATATAAACAGTGGAAAGTTACAAAAACAGGATAAATCAAAGGTTGAACTAATTAGGACATGAGAAAGTAAATAGGTACTAGTAAGAGTAATGAGTAATGCTAACGCATGATAACAATAGGTACATAGGTAGGTAGAGTAAGTAACATGTAACACGGTCACGGCAATTTTGCGGATCAAATTAGGTTCCTTATTTGAGTCGGCATAAGATGTTGTGGTCCCTGTTATTGACAGACGTTACGTAGTTTAATAAAGAAGCCATTTTATAAGTATAATTTTTCTTTTCCGACCAGAAAAGAAGTGAAAGGCTTTTCAAAGAGCACCGACTGTCACTCAGAGGTGGCCGCCGCCAGAGTAATAAATGAGGTAATTTGCTTTAATTACTCTGGCGGCGGCGGGTCCTTTTTAGTAAATAAATAAACTATAATTTACTCTATGTTTATTCTATTTTTATACTAATAGACTTCCAGTTTATTTGAATGTGTGATTGAACGAATTAGTGAATGGAAAACAAATGAATATTGAATGAAAATTTATATATTGGAATACATTCTAATCTGGCCACTACAATACTTAATGAGCCACTAGTGGCTGTGGCTCAGTTAGTGAAACAGTCGTGCCAAGTACGGTAATGTAAGCTCAGATTTGTTTGATGTGTGATTCACACCCTTAGCGCTTAGCTGCTTAGGTGGCTGCGGTAGTACAGCGGTGCGGGAGGGGTGATATTATATACTATGTCGACTCCGCACTGAAGTCTCGCGCCATACAGACAAGTACGACAACCTCTCCCTCTTTGCGCCACCATCGCAGGATACAACGGGCCACACGATGCGGTGCGAAGCCGCTTCGGCGCACAGTGGACTCTTTTTAGGGTTCCGTACCCAACGGGTAAGAACGGAACCCTATTACTAAGACTTCGCTGTCCGTCCGTCCGTCCGTCCGTCCGTCCGTCTGTCACCAGGCTGTATCTCAAGAACCTAGCTAGCTAGAGAGTTGAAATTTTCACAGATTATGTATTTCTGTTGCCGCTATAACAACAAATACTAAAAAACAGGATAAAAGAAATATTTGAAGTGGCTCCCATACAACAATTCTTTCAATACCACATACAAACTTATGGATGCACCTGGTTACGTACATGGAGTTTGAAAGTAACCGCACCAATAACTTTGTAAACAATATTTTGCTGTGTAAAATCCAAACTATTCACTCCACACCATCGCTTCCATTGAACGGTGGTACGGAACCCTTCGTGCGCGATTTAGACTCGCACTTGACCGTTTTTTTTAGTTCATTGACACAGCCACCTCAATTATTTTAAGTCGAAATTTAGATCTGTTTTTACAGTTAGATATTTAATAAACAAGCAATATTTGTAATGTGAATAATTCAATAGGGTACATACTTATCAGGCATTTTTCAATAAATACTGTACGGCGAAAGTGACGTTTTTTTGTTAAAATTTGTCTCATTTGGGACGAGATTGGCGTATACTTATAAGTGATACACAACCCCAAAAAAAATAGAACTTGTGCAACCACTTTCAGCCTTGGGAGAAAAATATGCACCAAAAGGACTTTTTCTACATGACAAATGTTGTTGCCTGCAAAGTCAATCTCAATCTCAAAGTCAAAAAAATAAATCAGATCGAAATTCCGACTTTAAAAATTTAAGTGGCCTGTGTCTTGAACTAAAAAACATGTCGGACTTCGCACAATCAGGGTTCCGTTCCAAATGTAGAATATAAGCCTAAAAACTAGCCAAGTGCGTGTCAGACTTCCAAAGTGTCAAAGTTCCGTAACAAATGTAGAATATAAGCCTAAATATGAGGGAAAAAACGACATTTATCAATATATTAGTATATGTTAGTAAAGCATACGTAGTCTTAAATTCAAATCAAATCAATCACCAAATTTTAAGGTTTTTTGTAAAAAAGCTGACCTTTTTCCAATAGAAAAAAAAGCAGTGTGTAACTACCCAATCAGTTCTAAACAATGATGTCCCACTCGATGGAGTACGACAAATATTTTTTTTGGCGCTTCAATTTAGCGGTTTGGGAGCCCCCTCAAAAACATTTCAAAATATTTTTTATAATTCGTATAGCTTTGGGTCAACAAGATATTTATACTGTAAAAATAATAAATTTAAGCGTTTGTGACTATGTCTATGTGACACATCTGTCACATAACACGGATGGACGGACGGACACGTGACTGACAGAAATATGACTCCGTTTGGACCCTTTGGGTACGGAACCCTAAAAAATAGGGTGCACTATGTGGCGTGGGAATTTTATGGGCATACCCCCTGTCTTGCCTCGCATTGTTAGGTGCTGCGTGCACTGCATCGTGTGGCCCGGCCGTTAAGGGCTTTTTAATAATAGGCATATAGGTAATCAAATGAGTAAATTACAATTCATCTTTGGCTTGGCTATCTGCTTTTGCTGGTTGCCGTGAAAGAAAGCGATGGTCTTGTAGAAGACTCCTTGTGGACGCTGCGGGGTATCTTCGTGGTATTGGGGCAGCTGTAAAAAGGATTCACGTGAATAAATATGTTTTTATACCCGTGGGTTTTGACGAAAATATACCTGTAGGCTGCTGGGTTGCCTAGCTGGAGATATGCGTTTATTGCAATGAATATCCCAAGAAGACTTGGCGCTGCGCTTCTTAACATTACAAAATATGACTGATTAAAAACATCGGCCTTGGTCATTCGCAAAAACGCTTCAGCAAATTTTATTATACAAAATGTAACAGAAAGGTGTAGTCTTATTTAAAGGGATTTTAGGGACATCATTATGAAACCTATTTGATCAGAGCAACATTATTTTTCCATTCTCCATACAAACCCGTCAACCGCCCGGCCCAACATCTATGTAGAATAAGGAAGTGAAAAACAAAATTACTCTGATCAAATAGCTTTCATAGTAAACGTTGTTCATGACAAGTTGTCAATGATGTCCATAATAAATCCCTGCTAAAGTAGAACAGCTTTCAGCTACAACCTGTACATACACACACACACATGCATAGAGGTGCAGTTGACGGCATTTAATTTCCGGCCCTCCTTCAGGTTGAATAACCTATTTCCAGCCGTGACAGAAGCCCAACAGAAATTTAAAAGAAGTTAGTTTAAAATGTATAAGGTTCTAAAAAGTTATGAAATGAAAGAGACTTCCTCAGAAGTTCTCGGGCCACTAGGCGCAGGTATCTGGCCTTCTATTACTTGTCTCTTTTCAGAGCTCGAAGTCGTTGCTTTTCTTGTGACGAGGTTTGTCAGGAAAACTGGGATCTCTCTAATCTCCCAGAGGCCAGGAAACTATAACTCCGAGGTGTGTGAACTGCGTGGTACGTATAAGTACATAAATCAGACAGAATATTGACAATCAATTCGCAACAACAATTTAACAGTTAATTCGTAAAAATAAAAATGAAGTCAAGAGAATAAATAGAAGTTCCATTAACGTAAGCCCTTTTGAAAGGCTGATCTATCATCATCAAAAGTGCAATTTCAGGACGCTCGAGCCTTGTGCTGAAGTTTGCAGTGTTTGTCGAAATCATGCAGGTGAGTTTTATTAGGTACTTATATGTACGAATACGTACCAGGTGGAGTAGGGAAAAACCTACAACTGGAATCCAAAGAGCTTATCTACACTGGGCAACTGATTCATTATGTCTGTAACTAACGAAACTTTTTTTACTGATATCTTTTCGCAAAGAGGTGATACCACAAGTGTAAAAGGTATTGTATGTTTTGAAGTTATTTAGTTAAGTAATAGGTTCACAACGAGTATCGTAAATTATAAATGACATTTAGTGACATTTCAGTTAGCTACTGTAATTTTCGACCTTAATGCTTTGCGAGTATTCAATTTAAAGGTAGGGAATTGATTACTGAGACGTTAAATAGCAAAGCGTCTTTTCCTATACGTTTAGCCACTTATTATCTTGCAAGACAGGCTAACTCGCACCTCTGCTGATATCAAGGTTTTCTCACGATGTTCTCCGTCACCTAATTAGAACATACCTACTTATATCATATATATTGGTACATACTCAGCACCGGGATTCAAACCCGCATCACTTGCGTGACAGGCGAGCTTGTCACTCTGGTGTCACACACGTTACTTTTAACTATACTTCATGCTAGAACATATACATTTATATAAACAATTTCGCTCAATGGGGTCAAAAAACAAAACCACATAGTGTGAAGTCGCTAGTGCAGTTAATGAGCTTAGAAACGCCACAGCAGGTAAAAACAGTCAAGAATCTAGACTCTAGGTTACCCTGGATTATATTTGCATTCTAAAGCAGCTTCCAATCCTTATCTGATTTTGGAAACGTTCAAACCTAAAAAGTCCAACGACGTAGTATAAGCTTATTATTACATGCTTTGGCCTTTTGCTACAGCTGGGTTAATTTTCATATCATGTTAATGAGTATGGTCTCGTAAATTCTCTCGCCACCAGTTTCCGCCAGTTAGGTAAGAGGTCACCAGTTCGACAAAAACTATGCGGGTATAAGGTACATTTCTAAATTCGACAAGGATAAGGTATTCTTCTAAAAATGGACAAAGCTCGTAATCAATACTAGCACTAGCCCCAGCAGCATGAAATGATTCGCGAATTTTTTCATTTTAGACCCGACCAAAAAACGCGACGTACGCAAGTGTGCGCTACATACTACAAGGGATGGTTTTTCAAAACATGTCAGAGTAAGGCACAGACTTTGGAAAAAACCGCCATAGTTGGTTATGCCTACAACACTCGTATACGTCGCGCCACGAGTTGTGAGCGGTTGCCTTGAATGCGCAGTAGTCACTTTTCAATACCTGTACATATGCGCAGTTATTCCCGCCAACGTCGTCCAGCTCTCTAAATTCGTGGCGCGAAATATACCTGCGAGAATACTCTCACTATTAAGATAGGTATGCCACGCGCCACGGATAAAGAGCGCTGGGCGACGTTGGCGGGAATTACTGCGCATATGTACAGGTATGATATTGATGGTATATTGAAAAGTGACTACTGCGCATTCAAGTCCACCGCTCATAATGTGTGGCGCGACGTATGGGGTAAGCCAGCTGTTGTTACATATAAAGTACTATATATACTATTCGAATGGACCCGAATTGGCCATTGAATACGCTCTGAAATTAATGGCAAATTAGAAAAATGATACTTACGTTGTTAACAAATGTAATTTTTTTAGGACGCGAAGCCATGGCGAACAAAAATCCTGAAAAAAATATATCATTAAATATGGATAGGTATAGCTAACTTACGGACTAGTCTAATAGATGATAGATGAAGCGATAAGCAATAATAATATTATCGTTAGGTGCTTTCTCATTGCTTGTTGCTTTAACTAATCCAATGATATATTTCTTATTTTACGACAAGAATACTAAATTGCGCGACTAGATGACTGAAAACAGGAACTTGAAAAACTCGAGTACCATAAATTACAAAACGAGCATTAAATTTCACCTACCCAGACCCATCACTTCGCCTAGGCAGTCTTTATTTAGTAATTTTGTCACGCAATTCGGTAATTTTGTCACGCAATTCATTTTTTTTTGTACATAACAGATAATACATTTCTTACATATCAGGTTATTAATTTTTGCACAGTTTATTTAATTTATTCATTAAAACGAGCGAATTAGAAACGAATTGCGCGAATGACCGCTCAATTAGTTTTTTATTAGCTCTCTCCATTATTCCCCTTCGGAGAACGATTCGATATTCCCTGAAAATTGTGGTTTTAACCCATTCTGTGCCAGTAGGCAAGTAATTTACACTGACTACGCTGAAGACAATTGCTTAATGAAGCTCTAGATTGTATCCTGGTATGCGGAGCAATGTTGCATGTAAATGGGTATGATCATTGAGTATGGGATTCGAAATATCAAGCTGCTGCCACTTTGGTGGTTAGCAAGTGGATAATTGGAAATCATTGGATTGACGGCAGCATAGCCCTTGTGTAACAGACAGGCTTAATAGAAAGGTAAGGTCAACGGGGTAAATTGCACAGGTAATTAAGATTGGAGGGAGAGTTTATAAACAGGTGCAGCTTGGATTGGAGCTGTTAATTTCAAGCGTCGTGAACATAATTAGTATGGAGCAAATGACGATGAGTTGCTGGCCAAATGGAGAAATTGGAGATGTTAACCAGTTCTGGCGTCGTGAAGGTAATCGGTACGTGGTAAATGCGGATTGGGAGGGCTCTTTCCCCCCCATTGAAACGGATAATAGATAAATTGGAGGTGTTAACCCTTTCTGGCGTGGTGAAAGTAATCGGTACGTGGTAAAAACGTGAATTTCTGTTCCCGCCCATTGAAACAGAAACAACAATTGGTGTTGGCCAAATAGAGAAATTCGAGCTGTTACCCTTTCTGGCCCCTTGAACGAAATCACTACGGAGTAAACGTTATGCCGCAATGACACGAGTTTTATAAAAAAAAAAACTTGCATTGTATGATCATTGTATTAACGTCTTACAAGTAAATTAAGTCGATCGATTTGATCTTATATTTTACTGTATAAAGAGTTTACATTTTCATAAGCTTTATGATATTTACCATACTACGGCTATATTTTCATAAGTTTTTATGATATTCACCATAATATATTCCGAAAAAGCTTCGCTGTAATACTGTTCATTTTGACATTACGTAATTTACTAAAGATAGTATGCGAGAGAGCGAGACAGAGCCACTTTTATGAGATTCAATAATAGATATTAGTCTTCACTTAGATCTTGAAAAGTACGATATTGCGTCTAGCGCTTTCAGTGATAATATAGGGTTTCGGTGCAAAATATCCGCTTTAGTTGGCTAATAATGAATTTAGGTTTAATTTTACATTCCAGCCAAATTTAGGTTTTGTAATATTGGTCTGGCTTTCAGAGCCACTACTTACTAGCCTTAAACTTTTAACCGCCATATATCAAATACAAAATGTGTCACTTTTTGTATGTGATGATCTCTTTAAATATAAAATTTGTGACACGTATAGCCGACGTGGCGCAGTGGTACGACTTTCAGTTGTCGGCCAGTGCCGACTATTCATTTCAGCAGGCGTCAATCAGCGGATCAAGCTTTCACTCGATCACTTTTCTTTTCATTATCCCAATTTTTCGAATTTAATTTCCAACCAGTAAGCTTAATACCGTCGAATATAACAATCCAGAAATAAGCCCTCTTTAAAAACATCATTATACACGCAGAATTAAAATCTTAATTTTTATATTTTAAAATCACTTAATGGAAGTTGCAATAAGTGAACATTATTTTGATAGCGTTGAAACTATTATATACTAATATCCTTACTGACCCTGTTATTGATAGGAGGTCGTTTTCGTCGTTCTTAGATCCTCGATACAATGATACAATGTTGGCAATATGACAGATAGCCACCACAACGGAACTGAAATTCCTTCATGCCGATGACTCAACATAAACACTGTGTTCCTACAAAAAATATAAAACTTAGTTTAACCTCAAAACAAACGTCAAATCCTATACATGTTTGTCTTTAAACGAGTGTTGAACGGGAGTTTATGTGTTGCTGCCAAGACCCTATAAAGGCAAGTAGGTAATAACATACTTTCGTATGTCCGGATGTGTGCCCGGATGCTATCCTCTACAGGCCGCATGTCGCAACTGATTCTCATGATGTTTTGTGAGCAGGTTCGATAATTTAATTGCTTTTTTTTATCGATTCAGTTTTTGGAGCTTTTTCAAAATGGCGGAGATGTCTCGTTGGATTTGTAGAGTCCGTGACAGTCTCTACAAATCCGACTATATATACTCCATATAATTTCTATGGAGGTGTCAAATTATTCAGAGTATAGTGTTAAAGGTCGTTCGTAGTGCAGAAGGTGGGCCCTAGTATGGCTTGTTAACTAAATAATATGGCGATAACGGTCCCATCGGGAAGAAAGCATGAAACCTGGGAAACCTATAAATGAATGTTTGCTTAAAAAAATCTCTCCCCCCTCTTTTTATGTTCCCAAACTCAGTCTTTTTAGGATTCCGTACCTTGAAAGGAAAAAAGAAACCTCATAGGATCACTTCGTTGTCTGTATGTCTGTCCGTCTGTCCGTCTGTCAAGTCACTTTTTCTCCGAAACGCCTAAAGATATCAAGTTGAAATTAATGTCGATGATGTTGATACCTGTCAGTATCATAAAAATTATAAATTTGTGCCTCTGCCATCCCATCTGGCAAAATTGCGTTTTTTTTCTTTTTTCTTTTTTTTTTTTTGAAATTGTTTGAAATTGAAATTTTTGAAAAAGTCCAGTCATGTCCATTTCCCCCCCAATTATTAAAGTCTTTCTGACATTTTGCGATTTTGAAACCGAAATCCATCTAAGTTCGGAACGGAACCCGGTCTTTAGTTATAGTGCACTTTACTTAGACTCAGATAAACGAAACTCTGTGGTTATAGCAGTAAAGGTTTTTTATTCGGGAATTTTCCAATAATATGACTCCCTCGGCATCTATCGGGGCAGCTACGGAGGTGAATCAGAAATAATCCGAACCAAACCGAATTTGCTGACGCCACGCGAAGTCTAAGTATAGGGTGATCGGAAAAGTTGACGTCGGTGAGAAGCTAGTACCGGACATAGTAAAGCGGGTTGACGCAGTGCCGGTTGACGCCATGCAAATAAAACTCCTAGTGTGGGGCCAAAAGCCCTCTTTACTACCTTTCCTTTCCTTCCTACTGTACTGATGTATATACTGATATTCGGTGAACAGGTACTGAAGGCGGGATAATCATCTGCATGTATAATGTTGATATTTAAAATGACGTAGGTAAGTAAATAAAATCTTCTCATTGACAAATTGGTGTATTTGTGATATCCTATTGCGCAGGTCGCCACGTAACATTGGTGAATTTTTGTGGCAATACACGATAGAATCCATATCCCAATAACTTTACTTTAACTTGCAGCAATTCCTGACAAAGTTTTAGCCGTTTCCTTTTCAAAGCAAAACATACATTGAAAAATTACCCTATTCCTTGTTTACCGTGGCAGAGCCGTTTCCGTCGGAACTTCAACAATTTCACAACAAACAAGAGACAGATATAGTATTCGACTGAGTAGCCAGAATTGATCTGGTGCCTTTTAAGAACTTTCGAAATGCTTATTTTATTTTTGTGTTGTATATAAATGGGGTAAAATGTATTTATGTATCTGTGGTCCAGTGGTTTTACGCTCGCCGCTCACTAAGTTGATGCGGGTTCGAATTCGGTGCTCACCATGTACCACCGACATTAGTAATTAATCTTACTTAAGATGTTCTCTATCACCACATTACACGGACAACCTTCAATCTCATTAGCTACGGCCGTGGGCTAACCCCCTGTCACGCAAAATCCAGTATTGAATAACTTGATAATAAATAAAATAATATAAAAGCACAAAACTGTGCCTCTGCCAACCCGTATGTATGGCAAAAGGCGTAATGCTATGTTTGTGGTTTTGTATGTAAATACTTGCTTGTGTGACATCATATTATTTTGAAGACTAATCATCGCAAGAAATGCTAACTCGCATACTATCTTTTGAGACTAAGAAGTTTCACTTCAAAAACTAGTTAACTGGCTGATGCATAGCCCAACTTATAGAGAATGCCCTTGCCTGTGAGTCATACATATTTTACCTCGCCAAGCAACTTTTGGATACTGTACCATTCTTATGCCGTTCGTGTTAAGGGCTACGATCGAACTGCTATGGTGAAACTTGTTATGTTACGACTACATCCCGACAGATAAGGCTGTCGCAAGGTTGCCACGACTATGCAAGTACATCAAGTTCTTATAGTCAGGGCACTAGAGGTGACAATACACTATAGCAGTTCTGGTACTTTTTTAGTCTGATAAAGCGACGTTGAGTATTGAGTCTTGGGTAAGCGTCAATATACGGTGTAGCTATAATTCAAAACTACGAGTTCCAGCTTGGAGAGATATTAGACATAATATTACTTGTGTTACCTACATGATATGCGAGGATATGCGGAGAAGGCACTCTCGTTGATCCAATCTGCCGATGACGGAGGCAAACATAGCTCAAGTAAGGCTCAGTGATCAAAATCGGTATAGTGCTTTTGGCAAAGAGTATTTATAGTATATCTCACTCAGAAGTATCATCCAAAAGTGTCACTCAACAAACGTACTTGTGAGCTTAAACCAAAAGCACTATATCCCTTAGTTACTATTCTGACGGCTCAATAAGCAATTCTCAGATTCGGAGCTACATTAGTTGATACCAAAACCATACCTATCCACATGAAAGTCAACAGCATGTAAAAATAAAAATCCTATGGTCTATTTATCTGTTACAATATTTAAGTAGAGATAACCTTAGATAGATATCCTACTAAGGTTCCTATATTTTTGCTGTAACTGTATCTTGCCGAAATAGTGCCAAATATGTAGTTGCAACGAACAAAAACGATTACAATTTACGAACATGTAGCTACATTTTCGGACTAAACGTATGCAGTTCGAGGAACGGAATGTGGGATATGCGGCAACAAAGCAGCTGGTTTGAAAGCAAATCCGGATTTGATGAATCTGCCTGTAGTGTAGGTATCAACGCTAAAAGCCGTTTATAAAAGCCACTTTCAGATGGACGTTCTATTCTACTATAGAATGTAGCATTACAATGTTTCGAAAAGCAAATACCGATTTCAATCAATAAATAATGGCGATGGATGCGGTACAACCACTCCCCTGCCAATGTTTGATATGATAAACCACTCGCAACGCCATTTCTCTCCCATATCACTGTTGTAAAACTCTAGTTTTGTTTGCACACAAATTAGTAATTTACTTGTTTACCTTATTGCCTTTTAATTTTAATCACCAACACCACTATCGTTAATACGTGTATTACAATTAAACACGTCCATTTTTAGAATCGAATTTTAAACAATTTGTAAGGTCTGCAAAGTAACTGACATGTGGTCAGACGACCGAGAGACTGACACATTACCACTACCACGAGTAACTCTACAGGCCGCGCTTTCTCGCTAAGGGTAAGGTGGGGTAAGAGAGAGAGAGAGAGAGAGCTCACAGCCAAAGAAACTTGGCGCGAACTATACCTGATTTCATTGTCGCAAGCCGTATATACGCCCCACCCCGCTGCATGCACTTTACATAAAATATCTATTTTGTTCCTTTTAAGAATCAAGGTTTCAAAAAGTTACTTTTAAGCGTTCGAGTTGAATGACACCAATGCGCTGTAGTTTTGATGACGCATTAAGTAAGAGTAAGAACCTAAAAGGTGCCGTTGCGCCTGACCGCCGCTTTCAGCAACAAAACCATTTTTGACGACCTCTGTGGCGCTGTGGTTGTGGCTCTGCCTACCATGCGAGAGGTCCCGGGTTCGATCCCCGGCTGGGGCTAAAGAAAAAAATCCAGGTCTTGGATGTTTATATGTGTGTGACCTCGCTGTTCCTGGTTCCCACGACACAGGGTATCCTTGTGTGGGGCCAGAAGCAATGTATGTGCCTGTATGTAAATGTAATTTTTTATGTTCAAAAATTAAAATACAATGTATGTTTTTTTTTTGGAAGCACTTCGATCACAATCTACTAAATAACCTATGTTTTTGAGTGAGTCGTCAATTAAACGGATTTATCAGCCATTTTGCACCTCGGTGATTCTGCAGATTGCAAAATTGCAAGATTGCATACTGTTAAATTCCACGCCTCAACCGAACGGGCGTGGAATCTGGTAGGGTTGGTTTTCAACAGGAGTATCACAAGTGGTACTGACCTTTGACGCCGTGGACCGAAATTCGAAAGCTCAATTCGAGGCAGGAACACGGGATAAGGAGCACACGGGGGGTTAGGGGAGAGGAGTCGAATCTTACTCTCGTCGTAGCCCGATGCTGTCGCCGTCGTGTTGCTTGCCGACACAAAGGGTCGCTGTCCGAATGCGATGAATTGATCCCCGAATCACATTAACCTTCCACAACACGAAGCACTCACTCCGATGACGTGAATCTACTTATTCCCGACGATTATTATAATTAACACTCCGACCAGGCCCGACACCTGTGTTAGACAATTATTACAATAAAATACAGCCAAGGCCCGAATGCCATGTGCCGACATTTTTTCCCATGTCAAAAAAAGTAACCTCTAACTCGTCATCTTGTTTCTATACAAGTGACAGCTGCTAGTTCCGTTTCCGATCACTCGCGGTCCGAGTCGCGCAACAAAAAGAGGTGCGTTCCGAAGCATAAATATTAAACAGTCACCCGCCCGGACAGGCCCGAACCTGTCCCTAATCAATAGGAAGGCGAGAAAGTGTTGCGACCGCTCTCTTGAGGACCGAGTCCCCCACCTTGTCTTCTGCTGATCGAGGCGTGCCAACCCGACCCGTGTACAATTTGACGATCCGTCCTCGTCTCCATCTCAATGATGGCAGGTTCGCATCCTTAATCAGCACCAAATCACCGACTTGAGGGGGGCTCGTCCGGTCAGTCCACTTAAGGCGCTGCTGCAAGATGTGCAAGTACTCAAGGGACCACCGTTTCCAAAAATCTTGAGCCATCTGCTGCAACATCTGCCACCTAGTTAACCGACTTAACTTAACATCACCGAATGGGTATTCTGGCAGGGCGTTAAGGGGCTGACCTATCAGGAAGTGACCCGGCGTCAACGCTTCAAAATCATTTGGATCCGAACTGAGCGGGCACAACGGACGCGAGTTCAGTGTCATCTCAATTTTACAGAACAGCGTCGTAAGCTCTTCAAAGCGTAGAGAGGTCTCACCGATGATCCTCGTCAGGTGCGACTTAGCCGATTTAACCGCAGCCTCAAAAATTCCTCCCCAATGAGGAAATCCCGGCGGACTGAAAACCCATTCAATCCCTCGTCGGGAGCAAGCCGTACCGATGGCGTCCTGGTTACCGTTCAGGAATTGAGTGACCTCCTGCAGATATCGCCTGGCTCCGACAAAATTTGTGCCGTTGTCCGAACGGATTAATGTCGGGAGGCCCCTTCGTGAGACAAACCGATCCAGACATGCGATAAATGCCTCCGTAGTGAGGTCACTGACCACCTCCAAGTGGACTGCCTTCGTGGCCAAGCACTCGAAGACGCACAGGTATGTCTTCACTAATCTGGCGTTCCGTAGCTGTGAAGACTTGACCATGAATGGTCCCGCGAAATCCGCTCCGACACCCGCAAAGGGCCGGATTTCGTTAACCCTATCCGAGGGCAAATCGCCCATCTGGGGCTGCATCGTAGCCGCCTTAGCCCGATAAGAAGGCAGGCACCGAAATACGACGCTACGCACTAAGCGTCTTCCCGATAGAATCCAGAACTGAGAAACGCCATCAAGGCGTGGCATCCGATATGCCCATTCCGAATGTGTCGATCCTGTATCAACAGTTCGACCAACTTCCCTTTCCTAGGGAGTAACAACGGGTGGCGAGCCGCATAAGGCAGGTTGGCATTCCGCAGCCGACCTCCTACCCTCAGCAATCCTTGAGGGTCAACAAACGGGCTGAGCCGAGCCACAGCTCCCTTCAGTTGGACGCGTCCGCGTCTCAGAATGTCCAATTCGGACTTAAAGTGCACCGTCTGCACGTTCCGTACCAATGCGAACAACGCATGGTTCCGCTCCCGTGGTGTCAGGACCTGTGTCCGCACCCGTTGCGCCTCAGAATTGCGACAATTCCGCGCAAATCGGAAGATCCAGGCGGTCACATTGACCAGCTTGTCGAGCGAGCTTTACCGTTCCAGCAGGCTGAACTCCTCTTCCGGCTCTGGTTGCGACGTACAGACACCGACTGTCAAGGCGCCGTTCGCCGAGGTAACGCGTGGACTCATTGGCCAATCCGATTCGGCTTGAGTCAACCATTTTGGACCCCACCACAAGGGATGTCCAACCAACTCCGGAGCGTGACACCCACGAGACGCACAGTCTGCTGGGTTCATTTCCCCTGGAACATGTCTCCAGATTAAGGGAACCTCCGAATTCAAAATCTGCGAAACCCGATTCGCCACAAAAATCTCCAGCTTGTGAACTGAAGCCTTCAGCCAGCATAACACGATCTGGCTGTCCGTCCAAGCGTAGACCGTATCTTCTAACGCTATTGACCCACGAAGAACCGTCATCGTGTGGTTGAGCAGACGAGTCAGGAGAGCCGCTCCCGAAAGCTCTAATTTGGGAATGGTCAGGCGAGTGCGCAACGGCGCAACCTTGCTCTTGGCCATGACCAACCGCACATCAACCTCCCCCGAGAAGTCGACGTACTTCTGCCGGAAAATCCCGTCACTCTTCATGCGTCGTTCCATCGACAGAAGCCGCGTCTCGGCTGCATGGTGTGAACTGCCCAGCGGTGGGCGATCACTCCGGAATGGAAGACGTGTGAGAAATCGACCTGACCGAAGGCGACCAGTATTGTTCCGATAAAACTGTTCACAGTTTTCTTCAACCTGGTCCAACCGGCGGTTCGTTGGTGGTTCCTCCACCTCCCAAAACTTCTGTATCACCTCCGAGAGTACAGAACCGAATAAGGGACTACGAGTCGCTAGGCGTGGGGCAGCCGGCATGACCGGACCCATTACCGCATGGCCCAGTCTGGTGTTGACCGAAACCAGACCAGTCGCCTGCAACACGTGGACACCTGGCACTTACAGGTATCCCAAGGCATCGACACCCAATAAAATGTCTACTGGGCCCGGAATATCGAACTCCGGGTCAGCCAGTGACAACCCAGCGACCAACTGTCGCACCGAGGGCGACAACCGTACGTGAGAGTGTGAGCCCATCACATTAGGCATGACTAATGCCGTGACCGTCAGATTCACCGATGAATCCACCCGTGACGATAGAGTAATCCGACATACTCCCTTAACGGAACCGACTTCCGTGTTCCCAATTCCCCGAATGGAATGTGGATACTCCCTTACCGAAATGCCCAACCGTCTTACAAGGTTGCACGAGACTAAGCACCCCTGGGCCCCCGAGTCCAATAGTGCTCGTGCCACACAAGATTTGCCGTCCGAACTCCACGCTATCACATAGGCGGTGGGGAGCATGACCGTCTGTGGAGTGGCGGCACCCTGTAAGTGGGCGGCGTGTCCCTAGCGGGAACCTCCGCGGGATCCGAACCCGCTCAGATCTCCGTCGGCCTTGGAGTAACTCGGCTGCTGATATGCAACCGGCATATCAGACCGTATGTGCATCAAGGGGTCCCAACCCGTATAATAGGCCCCTCGCTGTCCCGGTATCCGATCATACCGGACGGTGTACGGTGTGCCCGGTGCGCACCGTGGATGAATGGGGGAGAGCGGATCCAACCTGGGGCGCTCTAGGAATAGGGGCGACATCCGACTGTTCGCCTCCCTGTTCGCCTCCCAGAGCGACGGGCAGGGTGGCGCAGAAGGTGGTGGACTCCCAGCCTTCGCGCTACTCATAGGTGCCATCTGACACCCGCCCGTAACACGCAGTGAGCCAGCGGCCCGAAGTCCTCGCTGACCGTGGACAGCGGCGACCGAACCCCTGCTATCCCGCATGTTACCCCCCGCGCTGCCCCTTTCCCCTCGGGGGGGGTCCCGTCCGCGGGTACCCCAGTCACCCCGTTGGTGACTCCCGTTGCCCTGGTTGGGCCCTGTGGCCGACCAACCTGAGTCCGGCCCTGGTGACCGTCCGAAGGGCCTGACCGATTCAGGCACAACACGATGTGGTGCTTGCCACCACAGCACTCACAGGGGAACGCGCGCGAGCACGTGTGCGGCCCCAAACAACCGAAACACAATCGGTGGCGGAAGACTATCTTCCTGCGGGCAGCCACCCCGAGCGCCTTAAAGTTGGCGCAACTGGTCACTTCATGACCGGCACTGTCGCAGTGCACACAGCCGTCACCCGACGGCGCGGCATTCATAACGCCAACGTGTTTCGACCGCCCACCCCCCCGTGGAGGCGGGGGGCGCAGCCCCTCCCGCATCCGCGCGGGTTGGCGCTGCACACTGGCCTCCGTATCCAGTGTGTCACATCGCCTGCATTCACCCTCCAAAAAATCCGTCAATTGGACGAGCGTGGGCAGTTCCGTGCTACTGCCCCCATGCAGCTGTTCAAACCGACTTTGAACAGCTGCAGGCAACCGTGACAAAACCATATACAAAACAATATATGACCATTGGTCTACCGGAAGACCAAGGTTCTGAAGGGCCTTAGTGGCCACCAGCACAGGGTTGAGCACCTGTACTCGGATGTCAACATCCCGGGTTACTCTTGGGATGCTAAACAGCTTCCCCAGCTGCGCATCAACCAACCGCCGTTTGTGTTGGTAGCGGTCAAACAATATGTCAATAGTCAATAGTCAAAGTATTTTATTACTGTAGATATTTACATATACTTCGCAAACGTCATTTTTTGCCTCTTCTCTACATTGGACCACTGTGGGAGAAGAAGGGCGTAGAAACTACCACAGATTTATTTTTAGATCTCTTTTAAAAATAGGTTGTGCTTAACTAATACAAATATGAAAAATTTAATTGTTATGATTAATAAGCAGGAATAAATAATTACAAAATTATTAACAGCAAGGTCTGTGTTGAGCCAGATTAACCCCATACAGTCCTGTCATTTAAGTAATCTTGAACATTGTAATATCCCTTTTTCGACAAAGTCGCTTTAACATGCTTTTTAAATTGCTCAAGTGGCAATTTCAAAATCTCCAGAGGTATCTTATTGTAGTAGAGAATGCACTGACCCTTGAAAGAATTGCTAACCTTCGCGAGTCTAAAACGGGGCGCACATAGTCTGTGATTATTTCTTAGGTTAACATTACAGCTATCGCTAAGTTTGGAAAATGTTGTAAGGTTCTTGCGTACATACATTATATTTTCGAAAATAAATTGACTAGCTACTGTTAGTATGTCAATTTCTTTAAAAAGCTCTCTTAAGGAGTCTGTTCGTTTTAAATTATAAATTGCTCGAATAGCTCTTTTCTGTAAAATAAAAATAGTTTGAATATCCGCTGCTTTCCCCCACAACAAGATACCATAGGACATCACACTATGAAAGTAACTAAAATATACTAGCCTAGATGTAGCCACATCCGTGCTTTGTCTGATGTTCCTAACAGCGTAAGCCGCAGAACTTAATTTACCAGCCAATTTATCTATGTGGGGTCCCCACTGCAATTTGCTATCAATGGTTATTCCAAGAAACTTCGTATCATTTACTAATTCTAACGTGTTGTTGTCTAGCACTAAACTGGTCTCAACTTGCCTGATATTTGGAAGTGAGAATTTGATACACTTGGTTTTACCAGCGTTTAACAATAAATTATTAACTGTGAACCAATTCAAGGTTAAAGACAATACACCATTAACATCATCAAATTCTCCTTTTTGTCTTTCAATTTTGAAGACCAGTGAAGTATCATCAGCAAACAACACTATGTCAGTTAATTTCTCCATCATGAAAGGCAGATCATTAATATATACCAGGAATAAGAAAGGGCCTAATATGGAACCTTGTGGAACGCCAATTTTAACACTCGATCCATCAGATTTTACGCCGTTAACTTCTGCCTTTTGAATTCTATTGCTTAGGTATGATCTTAGTAGATCCAACGCTTTATTTCTAACTCCGTAATGATTTAATTTAATTAATAGCGTATTATGATCAACACAATCAAACGCCTTCGACAGGTCGCAAAAAACTCCGATAGCATCCTGTGCGGCCTCCCATGCAGAATAAATATGAGATACAAGGGTAATACCTGCATCCGTAGTCGATTTACCCCTAGTGAAACCATATTGTTTAGCGTGGAGTTGTTTTGTACGGTTGAAGTGTGAGAGCATTTGATTGAGTATAATCTTTTCAAATATTTTACTTAGTGTTGGAAGAACAGATATTGGTCTGAAATTTGAAGGATCGCCCTTATCTCCCGATTTGAACAGCGGTATAAGTTTACTGTGTTTCGTGAGGTCTGGAAAAGCCCCATCGTCAACACATTTATTGAATATATAAGCTAAGTGTGGGGCTATAACTAGAATTACTGAACCAATGACTTTGACTGATATACCCCACAAGTCCGTATTTTTTAAGTTAAGTAATTTAAACGTTTTGACAATGTCCTGGGGATATACATGATGAAATTTTAAATATACATTACTGACGCTAGTGTTATTTTTTAATAAAGTCTCTGCTTCAAATGGAGATGAATTTAGACGGTCCGTTGTGAGTACGGGTACATTGGTGAAGAATGTTTCAAAAGCTCGAGCAACATCAGCGTTAGATTTAACAACATCATCACCTATCTTTAGGCAGAAATCACTGTCCCTTGGTATAACTTTGCCAGTTTCGCGGTTTATTATTTGCCAAACTGTTTTCATTCTATTATTTGAATTTTGAATTTTTCTATTAATGTGTAAAGTTTTTGCAGTTCTACAAACCAACTTGAAAGTTTTGGAATATTTTTTAACATAGTCATGAAATTTTCGATCAAAGTTATAGGTTTTTTGATCATAAAGGTCATACAAGATAACTCTACTTTTACGAATTCCAAACGTTGCCCAGTCATTAAATTTAGATTTACCGTTGTAGTCACTGACTTTCTTTAATTTGAAAACTTTATTGAATTCTGTCTGAATAATGTTGAAGAAGTCTGAGTAGATTTTGTTTGGGTTCTGTTCATTAAAATCCGGTACTGGCAAATTTATATCTAAGTTTTTCGTATATGTCTCTAGTCTATGGGATGTAATAGGCCTATAAAATGATGGACCAGTCTTATCCTTAATAGTTATTGGGAATGAAACTGTTTGACCACTGTGATCGGAGGGTAAGCAGTTAATTACACTTTTACTTGTGAATGCACAGTCACAAAAAACGTTATCTAAGCAAGTTTGGCTGGTAAGTGTAATTCTAGTCGGCTCTAGAAATACATGACATAAATTAAATGATTTAAACAGAGTTATTAATCGTCGCTTCAGTGTTGTATCTACAAGCAGATCTACATTAAGATCGCCACAAATAATTAACTTTTTTCTGTTATTACAAAGTTTAATGAGGGCTTCCTCCATAATTTTCTCAAATATTTCGAAATTGCCATGGCCTTTTTCATCCCTCGGTGGTCTGTAGACACAAACAATAATATGGCTATCTAACTCAACACAGGATACCTCTATTTGTCTTTCAACAGTAAGTGCAAGAATATCTTTCCGTTGTTTCACCTTAATATTATTTTTCACTAAGATTAAAGAACCACCTCTATCAGCAGTCTTTCTATTGTAACAACTGACAATTTTGTAATTATTTATGTTAAAAGACATCATATTTTCCTTCAACCAGTGTTCAGTAACACAAATAATATCAATGTCAGAATTTTTTAGAAATAATTCTAATACAAGTTCTTTGCCAGGTAGCCCCTGGATGTTTTGATGGGCAATATTTAACTGGGGCTTACATTTTGACATATTTAGTGGCTCTTGTATGCTAGAGATTTCCTCTATTGTCTTATGAACTAATTTAAATTACTTGGAACAGATTCCAATGTTGCATGCAAAGTATAATTAACAGGTGAATTCCCAATAGGGGTGCATGTTATATTACTCTTAAAATAAGCTGATGTCAAGTTGAACTTAGTTAAACCAACTATAGCTGCGTCGCATATATTATAAGCTAACAATGTAGCTACTAATTTTCTATATTTATTAGACAGGTACAATGTATCCCGTGTCAGAGTAAAGTTATGAATAAAATTATTCATGTCGAAATATAAAATAGCATCACTGTGATGACATGTTAAATTAAATAAATGAATATTCATTCTATGCACAGATTTGTTCTGTAGTTCTGTCAAATTACAGGCATATGGAAAATTGCATAGTATAAATTTGCATTTCATCCTACTAATGAAATAAAATATTTCAACACTTTTATTCAAATCATTCCGACTAATGTTTGAATGATTTCCTACCATAATTACAATTGTGCTGTACTCATCATAGATACCGCGACTAATCATCTTCACTAGATCTACAAATGAACTATTTGGACAGCAAATGTTCGTTACTTTTTGGTTAAGCCGGTTATGTAATAGAGTCCCAAATCCTGCACCTACTTTGTCGGAGAACAACAGAGTTTTTCTCTGAGCACATATTTTGGTAGCTGGCGGTACACGAGTGGAGGTGAGTGGCGGGACACACGTATTGGAGTGCGGTTTGATGCACGTGGCGGCGGTTGGCGCGGCATTCGCGGCAGCGAGAGTCGCAACGTGCGCAACGGCGAACGGCGCGGCCGTCGGAGCAGCTTGCGGCATGACACACGCCTCAGCAGGGACAGCGAGCGGCGCGGTGCTCGCGCTGTTGAGCTGCGAGGTGTCTCCTCGTCGACGACAGCGACGCTGTTTTTTGGTTCGGGCAGCGGTGGACGCTGCAACACTCTCGTTGAGGGGGGTCGAGACCAAAGTTAGTGATGTGGGCTCGTCCTCCTTGCTGGTCTCATTCTCCTCATTCTCAATTAGAACGCCCACCAATTCCGCATTCTGGCGTTGTAGCTGTACTAACTCAGACGTCGCGGCTCTGAGTTCTGCTAACTCACTTTGCTCTTTGGCATAACATTGTAATGTATTTGCTAGCATATGGACCTGGCTATCTCATAATTGCCCACCGTGACCGTTAGGTGACCGACCAACTCCTTCGGTTCACCCCGCAGAGCCATCAATAGTTGGGCCAACTTGTAGGCGTTGTCCAGGTCGTCCCGACCGTGGACCAAACTATCAAATAAATTAATGAATGCCGGCCACTCATCAATTGCCCCACTGAAGGCCGGAATCTCCAGGTGTGGCAGCCGTCCAACAACACCCTTCGGGGGTGGGTCTCCGTTACCCTCCCCACGGTCATTCCTTCGCGACCGCTTAATTTTCTCCGCGCGACGCTCGATGTCGCCCAAGCATTCCATCGCTTGGTCAGCATCCGCGCAGAGTTGTTTCACTGCAGCCACCGAGGCTTCATCCTTAAGCCCGAGAGCTTCAGCCTCCGCAGCCAGCCAACACACCTTCCCGACGCGTGTCATTGCGTCCTCCACACACTTGAGCAGGACATCGTCCATGTCAGGTCGCTCCACATACTTATGAGTATGGGCGAGCCATCTCATTTCCTCACGGACACCATGCCGCAGTACCGTCAAGGGCGAAGGTGCCATGTTTACCGATTTAATAGATTCTGGTCTTATACTTCACTACCGAACTAAGTATAGCCAGAGACCAGCACTTGCCCGTCAGCGCTGGGCACAGAAATTAAAACTAAGTTGTCAAAACTAAGGCAACCACTAAAACAATTAAATCCTAAAAAATATTTAATATGGTCGCCCTGTGGACATACACCTTATAACAATACACTCTAAATCAATTAGAGAATGCCACCATAAAGCACAATAAAAAATAACACACAAAAATTTATTATAAGAAAAAAGGCTATTTTTAATATAATGAAGGTAGCTGTGAACCTTCTAGAAGTGAAGTAATAATCGTCAATTATACGTTCACTAACCGAAAATGAACCTAAATTGTGGTATACCGACCACTCGACTCACTCACAAACTGATCGCCGACCAATCCGAGATACCCTTTGCTCCCAACTACAATGTGGCAAAAAAAACAACCCTACAACCGTCCGTGAATCGATTTCCTACTAGGAAACCGCGCCTGCTACCAAATGATTAAATTCCACGCCTCAACCGAACGGGCGTGGAATCTGGTAGGGTTGGTTTTCACCAGGAGTATCACAAGTGGTACTGACCTTTGACGCCGTGGACCGAAATTCGAAAGCTCAATTCGAGGCAGGAATACGGGATAAGGAGCACACGGGGGGTGAGGGGAGAGGAGTCGTATCTTACTCTCGTCGTAGCCCGATGCTGTCGCCGTCGTGTTGCTTGCCGACACAAAGGGTCGCTGTCCGAATGCGACGAATTGATCCCCGAATCACATTAACCTTCCACAACACAAAGCACTCACTCCGATGACGTGAATCTACTTATTCCCGACGATTATTATAATTAACACTCCGACCAGGCCCGACACCTGTGTTAGACAATTATTACAATAAAATACAGCCAAGGCCCGAATGCCATGTGCCGACATTTTTTCCCATGTCAAAAAAAGTAACCTCTAACTCGTCATCTCGTTTCTATACAAGTGACAGCTGCTAGTTCCGTTTCCGATCACTCGCGGTCCGAGTCGCGCAAAAAAAAGAGGTGCGTTCCGAAGCATAAATATTAAACACATACCATAAGCCACTGACTCAACACCAAGTCAAAACAAAACTATCACATTCTGTCATTGATTTTGTAATTTGTAATTTCTTTATTGTACCACACAAAACAGACACACAGATAACTTTTTTACAAAGGCGAGCTTAGAGATAAGCTTGCCTTTGTAAAAGATTTTTCTATAAAGCTTATATCTAAAAAGAGATTTTTTCCAGCAAACCAAGATGATAGGAAAGGTGATGGTTGAGTGGGGGAAGACCTGCGCGTACAATAAAACTCTATAAAAACGACGAGTAATATTTATTACAAATAATATTAAACCGATAACCCTAATTGCTAAAAATAGACTGCATAGACAATTACTTAAACACAACTTAACAATATATATAAAACGTATACTACACTAATACATAGCTATATATATACATCTAACTGAAAAGGGAGAGAGTGCTTCTTTATCCGGTTTTTGAATATATTTAGAGATGGAATGTCCCTGATAGTGCAGGGAAGCTCATTCTACAGTGGTATGGCTCGGATTCTGAACCCGTGCTCGTAGGCTGCAGTGGAGCGATCTGGAGCTTTGAGTATAGACGCCATATGAGTTCTCCGAGACCTGCTTGAAAAAAAAAAACGAAGCGATTACGCAGGAACTTAGGGTAACGAGGGTTCCACAAAATATTATTAAGGAAACACAGGATATGAGAGTCCCGTAGCCGAATCGGTAGCTACTTTAGCTCCCTCGATGCTGAGATACGTGGTCATACTTGCGCAGTCCGAAGATGAACCGAATCCCGAGATTTTGAAGTCGTTCGAGTTTTTTCAGTTGTTCTTCATTTGCGCTGTCCCAACAAACATCAGCTGAAGCAGGATAACGGAAAGAACGAGAGTTATTTTGGGCTGGCGAGGAAGAAAGTTCTGAAGTCTTCTGAGAGAGTGAAAGGTTGCGTAAATTCGCCTGCTAACCTCATTAACATGCATTGACCAGGACAATTGATTATAGAATGTGACACCTAGGTGTTTAGATTTATCGCTATTCATGATTACAGTACCGTTATAAGTTACAAAAGGGTCAGACAATTGTTGCAACGATTTTAATGAGTGTCTGGTACCTATAATCATGGCCTGGGACTTATTTGGATTTACCAGCAACCCAAATGCCAATTCAACGCCTTCAAATCGGAATTGACATCATCAAGAGAGATGTTACGATAGATCTTCCTCGTAGGTCATCCGCGTAGAGATTATAGGAAGAAGAATTGATAAATATTGAGAACAGAAGAGGAGAGAGAATGCCACCTTGGGGACACCGGAGGAGAGATCGCACGGCTCCGTACAAACCTCCCCCGACTTGATACGCTGTTTTCGATCTAAAGGTAAGTCAAACCAGCTGGCAGAGAGAGAGAGGAGACGTTAAGAGATTTGAGTAGTTCAACGAGAATATCGAAGTCAACACAGTTAAAGCACTGCTGAAGTCCAGCAGAGCCAGCACCGAGAGCTGCCTTTGATCCATGGCGACCTGAATATCATCGGTCACTTTTAATAAAACCGTAACAGTACAATGACCCGTTCTAAGGCCTGACTGAAAAGGATTCAGTAGATTTTTAGAGGATAGATAATGGGAGAGCTGAGTATGGACAATGGATTCGAGGACTTTAGATAGAATCGGCAGGATAGAAATGGAGCGATACTCTTTAAAATAGGTGGGATTGGATTTTTTAGGGAGAGAGATAACTAATGCTTGTTTTCAAGCAGCAGGGAAGGAACAGTTCGTAATGGAGAAAATTGAAATATGTGTTATGGCCGGAAGCAGATCATCAAGCATAGTGAGAATCATTTGTTGGCAGCTATTATCATCTCCTACAGCTTTGGAGCTAATTGCTAGAATACTTTCTTATCTTATATCCATGTCGCTTTCAACATTGCTCAAGTTGACATGAGTGGTAGTGGGTAATGACCTAGAGAGCAGGCTCTGAAGAATCGCTTTATTGATAGAAGGGTCCATTACAAATGGCGGAGCAGAGAGGAATTGATAGAGAGCGTTCAGATCAACACAGAGAGTTATTTAATATGCAACATAAAATTCTAGTCATAGTGTACCACGTTTGGCGCCAGGACCTAGACTGGTGACCGGAGTAGAAGGTGATATAAATCATATCAGTTGGGGACTTCCTTCATCAAACAGTTTCATATAATTAACTTAAAAGTAAAACTTATAAAACCAACTTCACTTAAAAAAAAACAATAGGTATAATAGATTAGCAACCATTTTAAAGCATCGTATCCCAGCCTATTAAATACCTAGGACTGAGGAGTTTCGGTGGCAACGTAGTTACCATCAACAGTTCCACTTCACCAAGTCATGTTTCCCGAGAGTAGAGCACGAGATACTATAAAAATACCAAAATCGCTAGATGTGTCTTTATTATTTGAAGAGTTCCCTCGATTTCTTCATGATCCCATCATCAGAATCTGACTGACAATGTTAGTAAATTGTTGAGAAGCTCTCCTGGTACGTCACCCCTCCACTTCATCATATGCATTAAGACGAGCATTCATTACTTAGCAACTGTAACTAAATAATAATATCGCAACCAGTGGAATATACAATGAGAATCTTCGGTCTTCATCATCAGTTCCACTTCACAAAATTATGCTTTCCATCGCTAGTGGTCTGCCTATAATATTGGAAGACTTTTCCGATTCATCCAGGATCCCGTCATCAGATCCTGATCTCAATGTCATTGGAAAAAATCGGAAGGTAACCCCTCTCAAACATTTGAAAACATTACATATAGCATCTTGTTTTATACTACTATATACTGAAACTTTTACCTACTCGTAGACTTTATACCTTTCTTGTATACATATACATCAGCTTGTTTTGTTTATATCCTGTTTTCGCTCTGCAACATTGTTTGAATTCTCATGACGATTAGTTTGTTTGACTCTCCCAAGCCCATTAGTTAACGTGTAAACAAATCATATATTCAAATCAGTTTCCAATAGCGAGTAGACAATCTAATTCTGACTCTCGTCATAGTCATTAATCTCTAAATCTATACAAAATAAATATACTTTAAAAAAAAGTCATTTTAGTCGTTTGCTACATAACAATTTTGGCGCAGCCGGTAGAATAATTTCTTTGCGGAAATCTTGACGAGGGCGGAATGCACAAGGAAGGACAGCATCGCCAAAACCCTAGTGCGGTGCTGTTTTAAAACGTCTTCGCCGGACCTACATCGAGGATGATCCAGATTATGCTTATGATTATGATTACTCAAAATCTCTCCAAAAATCTCCATTTCCAATCTTCTAATCACTCTCTTGTTATTATACTCGTGTTAATATATTTATAATCGTATACTGACCTAAATCCTACACAAACACACCATGCCTGAAACTAAAGTCCCGCGGAGTTCCAATCACAACACTATTAAAATTTATCCCTGAATTCTATACCTCAAAACCGGGGCAAGTTTATCGATTCATTCACTCATGTGACTTGGCTTTCAATCTTGCTTCCGAGGACCAAAAACGGAAACTTTTGACTTATGCGTTAAATGGAATCACAGGACCCCTCTCATCTGACGTTCACGTTAAAGTTATCAAAATCATGGCTAGAGTTGAAAGGTATGTCGAAATTCTCTCAAACCAAAACATTAGGACATTTAAATCTTGAACTCCAAGGAATGTTCCAAAAACCAAATGAAACGGTAACCGATTATTTCATTCGCGTCGACTTATGTCGAAACAAAATATTAGAAAAATTGACGACAGAAATCCAAGGAAGGAAAGTTATCAACAGAGGAGACGGCTCTAAACGTCTTTGTCAATGGACTTTTGTCTGATATAGGCGTAATGTTGAGGACGAAGAACTTTCTTTCATAACACAGGAAATTTGGCGGTTCAAGAGGATAAAATAAGGAATATGAACAAAGCTAGACAGAATTTATTCAGAGCAAGTGCAGTTCTAAAACTCCCAACATACAACTCAGGTATGCAATCTCAAGCCAGACAATCACTCCCGAATATCCAACCCACTAGCGCAATTATTTCAAATCGCACTTTCATGCCAACGCCATTTATTTGCAATTACTGAAAAAAACCGGGACTGCAGAAAGAGGTCCAGACATCTCAAGCCAGCCCAACTGAACATAAAATCAATAATTTAAACTAAGGAGAGGGTGAGGAGGCGAGCATCTCGTCGGTAACCTCTTCAACATTTTGCTCGAATGTCCCAACACAGATGGAAGACCTGAGCGCAACATCCGACAACTCCCATCAATGGTGAGTTTTAATCAAGAGTCAAGATCATCTACGCTTTTGAAACCAGTCCATCGATCAGGGACAATCAAACCTTAAAGGCAATGATGATGTGAATTCGCCAGATAAAGCGACTGTTTATCGAAAACAGTTTGGCGTTGCTTGCACTCAGATTGAAATACCAAACCAAACTCTCATAAGTTTGCAAACTAAACCAGTCTATCGGAGACAGTTCTCCGATGTTAACATTCAATAAAAAATCACTAATTCCAATCAAAATCAAAACTCTAAATCAAAATCAAAAAATAAAACTAAATCTAAAGATTAAACAGAATTGAAATCAAAATCATTCAAAAACAAAATCTCGAAATCAGATTCAAAAATCTCTACCAACTCCACTTCGGAAATCGTCACCTACAAAATGTCGTCACTCGATGCACTACCAGAAAATCTCTTGTATTGCAAATTCCATATCGCCGGTAAACCAATAACCCTTTTAGATGAAAGGTGCTGCCATTTCCGTGCTAAAACCTGATAAAATCAACAATACATTCATAGATAATCTAACACAGTTTTTATAGTTGGCGTCACAAACGGTACCTCTACCGTCGAAACTCAAGGTACTATTTTTGCTTACCTCGACCAACTTCTAAATCACAAATTACACGTCGCATATCCGCAGTTGGTAACTTATGTAACGACTTCATGTTGAAGTTTCATGCCAATTTCTATTGTCAATCAAAAACCATGCGAGTTCGTGATCGACCACATAAACAGTTATTTTTGGGCGAAGAAAGGAAGCATGGCAACGACAAACAAATGATAAATTGACGCTCTGAAACGCTATTGTGGCTAAACAGTTGATTAGCTTAAATCTCACCATTCCTAATGCTCTTGTGAATATACACGACAATAAATTCCTTATCACATGCATAAATTCAAGCGATAATGATGTCACTATCTATGTACCCATAATCAAAATATTATTTGTGTCAATATGTTAATGTATGTGTGTGATTTGCTTACACGCCATATTAGTCTTTAAGCTATTTCTGCAATTTTGCAGCTGACAGGATCTTCATGGAGCAGTCCAATCTGGTTAGTACCAAAGATGCTAGACGTAAACAAAAATGGCGAGTAATAAAAAATTACCGCTAACTTAATGACATCACTTTTGGAAACAGCAACTCATTGCCCAACATAACTGATATTCTTGATAAGTTAGGACATTCAGTCTATTTCACCACCCTAGATTTGGCATCTGGCTTCCACCAAATTGAACTAGATCCAGAAGATATACCTAAAACCGCGTTTAATACCCTATACGGTCACTACGAATTTTTTGGAATGACATTCGGCTTGCACTTTCTAAATGCACCTGCTACGTTTCAACGAGCAATGGATAGTATCCTCACAAGGAGAAAAATGTTTCGTCTATCTTGATGATATCGTGATTTTCTCATCCAGTCTATAAGACACGAACAAAAACTTCATGAAGTGTTCACTGTTCACGCAAACATGGTCTTAAGGTCCAACCAGATAAATGCGAGTTTCTGAGGAAAGGAGTTGCATATCTTGGTCATATTATCTCTAGCGAAGGTGTTAAAGCTAATCCGGATAGAATAAAAGCCGTCAAAGAGTTCCCCATACCTACATCTTGCAAAGATATTAAATAATTTTTAGGTCTCGCTGATTACTATAGCAGATTCATCCCCAACTTCAGCAAAATCACAAAACCACTTACGGGACTTCCAAAGAAAAATGTTCCTTTGATATGGAGTGATAATCAACAGAAGGCTTTCGACTCCTGCAAAAATATTCTCATCCTCTCAGTACCCAGACTTCAATAAAGAATTCGTACTAACTACTGACGCATCCATTCACAGGAGCTATACTATCTCAAGGCGAAATTGGAATGGACCTACCTATCGCCTACGCCTCATGAAACTTAAATAAAGCCAAATCAAATTATTCCACTATAGAGCGCGAATTACTTGCTATTGTCTGGGCAGTCAAACATTATGGTAGGAAATTCAAAATCGTAACAGATCATAAGCCCCTTACATGGCTCTTCTCAATTAAAGACCCAGGAAGTAGACTGGTTAGATGGCGGTTGAAACTAGAAGAATTCCACTACAAAATTGTATATAAAGCAGGAAAAATGTACACTAACGCTGATGCTCGCTCTCGTCCACCTATTATGCACTCCAACGTAATTGACCTCACTATGAATAACTCGACCACAAATCCCACCACTAATCCTATAAATGATGAACCACTACAGCTAGTTGAGCTGTAGTGGTTCATCATTTATCTAGGGATAGATAGTGTTATAGTTGATAAACACTATCTATCCCTAGATGTGTCCATTAATTCACCTAAAATAAAGATAATCCCAGATAGGATCCTAGATTCTCGACATAAAAATGTCTTTATTCCCATTTCCCGTGTTAATTCAGATCAAAACAAAATCTTTAACGAAGCTATCAACGCTTGTTCCCAAGTCGACCCATTTCTCAAGAAGATTAAATCACTGTACGATTCCGATCTCCTCGTCTCTGACGATAAACAAAACCTCTATTTTTGCTGCACTAGACCTACATAGTCAGATCCCTGGGACTAAGAAAGTTACTTTAAGTCCCGTTTCACTTGTTTACAGAAGCACAATATCGAATCACTCTATGTCCCATTCTCAAAACAAGACCCATCTTGCAAACTCCAAGGTAACGATCAGCTTCGAATAACTGCATATCTAGCAGAAATCTTCGATTGAAAATAAAGTTCAGTATCCTAAACTCGACGAAATCCTAAATATACTGAAAACTTTTCATGATGAAACTTTAGCAGAACATCGTGGTATCGTAGAGACCACCAGGAAAATACTTTTTTTTGGAAAGGAATGAGCAACGACATTAAAAACTACGTTGAGTCATGTCTTGTTTGCCGCGCAACAAAATTCAAAGTAAAACATATCAGGTTTCAAACATCCCAATCCACCGAACCATTCGAAAGAGTTTCCATGGATTTAGTATGATACTCGCGACAATAATAACAATATACGTGTTGCCCCTACAAGACGAACTTACGGGGTACGTCTAAGAATATCCAATCCCCGAAAAGGAAGCGACAACTGTTGCCAAACAATTACTTCACTTCTGCCAACATTACGGTATACCCAATCTTTTCCATACCGATCAGAGAACAGAATTCTTTAATAATGTCATAAAACAATTACTAAAATTTCTAGGTGCGAATCAAACATTCAATATAGCATATCACCCTCAGACAAACGGAGCATGAACGGTTCTATGCGACACTTCGAGACCACATTCGAATCTATCATAATCGCAGATTAAAAAACTGGGATCAAATTATACCTTTCGCAATTACGTGCCATAATACAACGTATTTACCACACGGGGTATACACCCCACAAATACGTCTTTGGTTACAAACCACGACCATTCTATTCGATGAGAATAATTCTTGAATATATTCTTATCTATAGATAAGCCTTGCAATTATCTTAGAGATCTAAACGAACGACTTAGAGTAGCTAGAGATTCTGCCTTTCAAAATTGCGAAAAAATGAAAGAAAGAGCTAGAAAGGAACGACAGCAACATCAAAAATATTGCTGATTAAAAAGTAGGCAGCCAAGTCCTGGGAAGGCCCATACGAAGTAATACGAATCGAATTTATTGAAAACTATGCCATCAGAAAATAGGGAAAGAATCAATTCGTTCACGCAAATCGATTGCGTCCTTATAATTTGAATAGTAATAATATAAACGAGCTTAAGTTCATTGAGCTGTGCAGAAACCGTCTTGTAAAAAGATTAGTCCTGACGTTCTATAACGTGTCGTATAAGGCGACTAACATGATTAAATCCGTAGTATCGATTCCAAATCCTTAACTCTAAATTTAAAATAAACCTCTCTCCTATATCAAATCTTAGGTTAATCTTGCTTACTATAATCATAAATCTCTATATCCTAGTTTTGATTCTTATGATGATATTTAAGAACACAAAGGATCACTTTGTCTTATTATTATAAGACAGCCCACAGCGCAAATTCATAACCTATTCCATCTGAAAAATCATCGTTTACTGTCATTATCAATAATCCTTACGTAAGTTTCATAATTCGTTCTATCATTAAATTTATTTTTATATCATATTATAAAAACATTTACATTCGAATTTGTATTAAGCGAAAACAAGCTAGTAATATCAAGGACATTGTATCTCCTCAGGGTAATCCCAGTAACCCTACCCAAAATCAATGAGGTTTTCCTTCCTCTTCCAACGCATTCAGGCCTTTTCTTTTAAGGTACACTGCTTACGTCGTCATCGCCGTAGAAGCGGAAACTGCATACAGATATTCAACAACTGCTTCGACACATCTACAAGACGTCATTCGAACCAGATTGCAATTCCTATGTCCACTGCAGCTCGTGCGACTACAACTTGGATATCTGAAGACGAAGACGACACATCAACTCCTGAAAATCCAACGCCTTCATCATCAAGATCAGGCAAAAATTCACAATCTTTAACCAAAGGGAGGGAGGTGTTATATAATACTATAAACTGAACCTTTACATACTCGTAATACCTCTATCAATCAGTCATAAACGTTATACCTTTCACATCAGCTAAAAGTTTTTTTTATATCCTGTTTACGCTCTACATCATTGTTTGAATTCTAATGACGATTAGTTTGTTTGACTCTCCCAAGCTCATTAGTTAACGTGTAAACAAATGACATATTTAAGTCAGTTTCCACTAGCGGGTAGACAATCTAATTCTAACTCTTGTCATAGTCGTTACTCTGTCTCTCTAAATCTGTACAAAAAAAATATACTTAAAAAAAAAACGTTTTATTCGTTTTCTACATAACAACCTCATGCCGACCTCTGTGGCGCTACGGTTGTGGCTCTGCCTACCATGCGAGAGGTCCTGGGTTCGATCGGCTGGGGATAAAGAAAATAAATCCTCCGGGCTTGGATGTTTATATGTGTGAGATGTCGCTGTTTCTGGTTCCCACGACACAGGGTTTCCTAGTGTGGGGACAGAAGCAATGTCACATACATTACTGTATGTAGATGTTTATGTTTTATTTACGTGTTTATCTTCATAACAATTTGCCGACGACACCATCTGTCTCATCGTTTCTCATAACGATAGTAATATCGTTATGCTATACCTGCAAACAGAATTCAAGAATCAGAGTCGATGATGCCATGACGTTGGACTCGCACACGGAGGGTCCCGTAACATTGTACAAGAAAACTTAAAGAAAAAAAACAAACACTTTTTTGTCTACGAGCTGGGATTTACCACCAGTTGGCAAGGTAAATCTAGAAACGTGTCTCAAACTGAACCTATTTCAAGAAACCCTTTTGACACTATCAGAACAATATTTCCAGCAGTTGTTTTTATGTACTCAATTTTGTGTTAAAAGGACAGTATTAGACTATGACATAACATGCTAGTGTTTCATAGAACTTGTGAACAAAATTACCGTATTGACAGTTTCTTAAATGAATCTATGTTGAATACCGTATTGCGGATCCGCCGTCAAACCAACCGGGCCACAGGCGATTATAAAACCTGCCGCGAAGTTTTTCGTATAATATATCATCACGTCTCTTATATGGAGGATTAAAACACGTCTCATGAATGGGGACCCTCTTTATTTTATAAGATATCATGTAGTTAATTATTTATTGTAGTAGCGGCAAGAGAAATACACGTTCTGTGAAACATTTAATTCTCTACCTATTACGGTTCATGAGATACAGCCCGCTGACGGCAGACGGACAGACGGACTGCGGAGGGTTAGTAACGGAGTTAATAAATTAATAATAACAGTTAATAATTGATTCACACAAAACTCTCTCCCGTTGCATGACACGCAAGGGGAAATTAATTAACTAGTGACTGCCAGAGCTCGCAACTACTACGGTAAACGAACCACTCAATTCAATAAACCACGGTTACTTTACAGCCTACCTACTTAATTAAAAGATACAATAACCCGTCATCATTTGAAAACCTAATTATTTTTTTCTTCCAAAGTAGCTGAAAAACAACCCAAGCTATGATTACCTAGACTACCTAGCCTACAATTTACTCGTCACTGTTTCTTTGATTATTGTTCGACACTTTGTGAAATGTCCAATTGTCCGTGATACGTGATGTACCCACTGATATACCTTTACTAGGATTTTCATTTTGAGGCCAAATATGTAAACAAAGGTGTTACCATCAGAGAAAATGTATGCTAGATCGATGGTTACTATTATTGAGAAAAAAAAATAGCTTTAATTGATGTTCAACTTCTGAAACAACTAAACATACTCAGTCAGACAGATTTGTAAACAGATGTAACATAAATTTTATGTAATTCATTTCTATTCCTCATTTTTACGTTTATATCCTTCATTTATTAGGGAACCCTAAATGTGCGAAGAAGCACTTGTCCGTTTTTTTTAAGTTGGTTAAAAATTGGCTTTGTGGCACACCATCCCTCAAATTTGAATGTTGAATTACATTTCTCATTTACATAACACTGTGAGGCCGGCATTTATATTTTAATACAGCGTGTAAATGCCATACGGGCATTGTACGATAACTATTTATAGTATCGAAATTAAAATAAATTCCGATCCAAAAATGTAGATCATTTTATCCCACTAAATCCAACTAAAATATTTGAGCACGCAATGTGGCAAAGAACTGGAGCCATTCTGACAGAGCTAGGTAGGCGTCGGTCTTCCTCCTCCTTCGGAAGGAGGACCAGTCCTTTTCGAAGCGAAAGAAGGAAACCAACAGTTTCGTTTATCTGAGGTCTGACGCATCGCTCTGTCCCTACTGTTGACAGATGTCAAATGCGACTTCTAAGAATGGCTCTACTTTAGTAGATTTTACATTTAATAGGGTAGGCTACCCAGGCATTGTTGAACAAACGTTAAACAAACAAACAATGGGGAAGAAAACTGTCAGTTACCGTTCATCCGAGGTTTTATTTTATCAAATAGGTTCGTGGTGAGATTACAAATGAATCACTAAGTAAGTAGGTTTAAGCAAAGAGTTCGTTAGTCAGAGAAATAATTGACATTATCCAAAGAACTTTGCGGTTGACAATCTTTGACAAGACTCAGTCACACACACTGTACTCGCTACCAAAAAGTCTTTCGTAATCTTCCACATGATCTGTCATGAAAACAATCTAGACGTGAAAATAAATTTGGATGTTTGTTTAGACTTAAAAACTGGCCAAGTGCGTTTCGGAATTCGCGAATTTATGATTCCGCAACAAATGTAGACTATAAGCCTAAATATGAGGAATTTTAAAGAAAAAAACAACAAATTTTAAGGTCATATTATATAATATATTTTATTTATAGGTCAATGGGATGTTACAATTTCATTGGTGTTTTTTTTTTAGCAAAAGCTGACTTTAGCGGCTCTTCATTCCCTTATTTTCCAATATAAAAAATACAGTATTTATCTACTCAACGAATTCTAATAGGACAATTAATATGGGAAAAGATTTTAAAATATTTTTGACAAATTTTATGCCTTTGTATGGCCTTGGGTCAACAAGATTTTTATTATTGTGAAAATTTTAAGGTTGTATCTTTAACCGTTTGGCTGTAAAACCTGTGTGACAGACGACGGACGGAAAACGCGTTCAGTTTACGTTAAAACTAGTTTTACATTAATGTATATCAGTAAAGTCTAGTTATTACTAGGAAATTTTAGTTTTATCTATGGCACTAAGTAACTAGTTTTAACTAGTGAAAACACGTTCTAATTGTGGTAGCATATATACTAATTAGGTAAAGAAAGATTGAATAAACATAAGTTTATTTTTGAAGCGTATGTTCTACGTCACACGTTATCCCTAACTTTTAACATCCTTGCAGATACTCATTAGTTTCTCTCTTGTAAAGTTTAGGAAGACGAACTATTTCAAAGAATGTTATACAGAGTATTACATTTCTTCATCCATAAGGAAGAGTAAACTGAAGCCTAATTGAGAGATGCAAAAGTATTCAGGCATGTGAAGTCCTTTAATAAAGTTTATCAATTTTTATTATAGAAGCTGGACTCAAGCGAATATACAGAGTATTACATTACGTCATCCACAAGGAAGAGTAAACTGAAGCCTAAATGAGAGATGCAAAAGTAGGCATGTGAAGTCCTTTAATAAAGTTTATCAAATATAGAAGCTGGACTCAAGCGAATATCAGAATATACTTATATTCCGTATTCAGTAAATAATGTGAAACATCCACCAAGTTTATATATTGCTTTTTTATATTGCTATGCTATCCACTTACCTACACTATTTGAAAGAGGAATATTTGTAACTATGTTATGTTTTTGAGTTCTCGAAAACGCCGTTAACGGTTTTGATAAACTTTGCTATATAAAGGGGGTTTGGGGGCTAAAAATCGATCTAACAATTTCTTAACTGAGAAAACGCGTTTTTTTCGAGTTCTCATGCGTTCTCATGCTTTATCTCTTCCGCGCAATGTGATCGGTAATTTCACTTTATGACCATATTGAAAATAGCTCAGAAATTTCATTGACAGAATGAACCCTGTCAGATTCCCGCCGAGGCAGTATTGTACGTTGGAGGGAGAAGTCTCACCAAAAAGTTTCGTGCAAACGGGGTCGAATCAAAATACCTATCCTTCTAGCAATTTTTTCAGTCACCTGGCATAGGTATTCAATTATTCAGCCTACAAATAGGTACAGATCAGTTAATTAAAGCCGGCACGTTCACAGTACACACACTAACGCAATTTCACTATACAGTATGTTTAAAAAAAGTATGATTTTATTCTAACCTCGAAATAGGTAAGTAAACAATAACGAGAGTCAATTGACACGTGTCACGAATGCAAAAATATCACTCTATTTTTATAAGCAATAGCAAAAGCAAAACAATAACTGCCTCCTTCATGCTCATAAGTTTGACCGCGTGCAAGAGAGACAGACAGACTATTCTCGATGCCCATGTAGTTCAACGTCACGCCGCGCGCTTATTTACAGACACTACACAATCGAAACGTGTAAATGTTTTGAAAGTGCCAGATTCAGATAACCGATCTGTATATTGGTATAGCAGCCTATGATGAGTGATGTGCATGGGGTCACCATATCTCTGGCTTTTCGGACTCATCTCAGGCTCTCAGGCTTTGGACTGAGATCTCAGGCTTTTCAGGTTCATCCGGATTCCGGCAGGATTAAGGTTTTATTTTTTATAATTTTCAATAAAATATTGTATTTTCTTTAGAACTTGTTTATTAAAATAACAAATAATAATCTTCCTATTATTTACTACTACTATTTTACGAAGAAAATAAAAACAATGAACCATCCCCGACACAAAAAATTAACCCTGAAGTCTAAAATTTGGCTGACTTTTAGAACCGCAGATTTTAATAAATCATAGAACTATCGCAGGGAAGTAAGTTCACTACTATTTTCAGAAAACCGCAGTCAAATCCTTCCACCCTTTTAACGGCTAGGGTGCCACAGACAGACACACACGCAAACACAATCACATACATACAGACACAATCAGACAGATCGACAGACAGACCCTTCAAACTTATAAGACCCTACTTTTTTGTCAGGTGAAAATATTATTGATTTATGATTGATTCATTACCTTCACGTGGTTGCGTTTGTTGTATGGCCCGACGTCCGACTGGTGGCTCCGAGCACCGCAATCTACTTATATTTCTACTTACTATCATGCACTTAAGTAATTGGGGGTACACAATTACTTAAGTAGCAAGTATGTCTTAGAAGTGTGGTATTGTGAAAGAATCAACCTGTGGCCCGGGTTCGAGTCCCGGTGGGGGCAAATATTTGTTTGATGAGTACGGATGTTTGTACCCTAGTCATGGTTGTTTATCTATTATTTATCTATAGAAGTATGTGTATCGTTGTCTAGTACCCAAGATACAGGGAATCCTAGTTTGGGGCTAGATCAATGTTTGTAAATAGCGTTCAAGGTATTATTATTATTATTATTATTACCTCTTTATCATGTGTCTTAAGAGATCCACATTCATTATATATAAAGTTAAGTGATTTATAATTGGTAATGTATTTATTGCACTAACATAACAGTCAAACACAGAATACCTATAGGCACATATCCCTTGTTGTACCTAAAATATTTTGGATAGAGCATATTACTGAAACAAGACTTTGTTTTGTTTATAAAACAATTTGAAGTGCATTCAAATATTTTGAACTTCCCTGTATATTAAAACCGGGCTTCAAACACGCTGAATGTGGAAAAAATTGCCTTCTATTTTTACGAAGCCGAAAGGTTTAATCATAAAAATCAGTTTTCTATAAGAAACGTGGTCTTTTTAAATTATGAAGACCGTGACATTAACATTCTGGTAATAGTCTTACTTTTAATAATTCTGTTGTAAGAAACACGGAAAAGTCCGTGAAATGAAGACGTTTTCCTGAACTTTTTTTTAATTAACCCTATAGAGGACAGGTGTCCACAAAAATGGCCCCCAATTTTCATAGGTTGTGGACTTTGTAAATCATATTATGTAACTTACAGTCACTTCCCATGTAAATAGGGTTAATTCCAACACAAAACAGTAATTCTAAGAATAGTTAAAAGTATCGCACAGTTTTCTTTTCAAGTGGTAATAAATAATAAACAGAGACAGAAAACCTTATGATGATACAAATCTGGAATCTCCATTTATCAAATATTTTTTAATACTTTGCACCACGAGCATGTTTTATAACACTACGATTTAGGCATGGTTCTTGTATAATTTAATATGTGTTTTCTGTGTTTTCTACTTTATTATGAGACCTTGCATAAGTTTGTTGATTTCAAGTGATTTCATTTGATAGTTTAACGATTCCCTGTAAAATTGAAAAAAAAACATAAGAAAAGTCATCATTTGTTGAATGGTGACATTTACATACTTACGATATCTTTTAATTCGTTATTATTATTTATTTATTATCATACAATATTAATTAGGTCGAAAAAACAATCTATTTCTTCAGAAGTACTTTTAAATTCGTACATTTGACTTTAATGGACCTAACATTTTTTTTATGGTGTAAAATTAACGCAAGATCCGCCACGTCTTTGTCCATTACAAACATAAATTGCGAGATATTTCACTACATGTCAATTTTTACAACTCATCAAATAACTTTACTAAAAAATTTGGAAATCTCATAATTCCCCTAAATTTATCTCTAAAAATATTAGGCCCATAAATAAAACCCATTTCACATCTTTTCCCCCTAAATTTAGGGGGATAACCCGTAAGTTGGCCCCTGACTACGAATGAATATTGAGTGCGGACAATACTTGGACAAGTTAAACGTACGAGTCTCGTTGGTAGAACACATTTCCGTACAACACTTTGAGTTTCTAAAGGTCTTACCACAAAAAAAAACTCCTGTTCAACACTTGCCTAAAGATAAAAATGTATAGGATTTGACGTTTGTTTTAAGGTTAAACTATGTTTAACATTTTTTGTAGTAACACGGTTTGACAGTCTTTCAAATTTCTTCCCGATTGCTTGTTGGTGCAAGAGACTATTTCTTTTTGGCTTACTCAAATGTTTTATGGCGCTACATTCCGATGATGTTTAACAAAACGGGCGTCGGCGTACGGCGTAGAATGCCCTCCTTAAACCCGCACTCAGCCAGCGTGATGGAATATGGCTCAATCTTACTCGTATCCGGGTAAAGGCTTGTGCCCCTCGGTAGGGACATTTATGGCCTACATTTGTTATATTCATGTCAAAACAAAACAAATCAGCGTCACACTTTTTTAGGTCTCCGTATTTTAACATAGTGGCAGTGGCACGGCTCCGCCTGTACTCCATTTTGCGTACATATTGCTCATACATAAAACATCAAAATAATCGAGCTCCAGAAACCGGATTGGCGGACCGACCATAACCGAAAGGTAGCGCTGATATTCGCACACATAGAAAGCAAATAAATAATGGAATGGTGCTGAATGGCATGATGCGATAGTCACGCTAATTAAGTATTTGAATTGCGACTATTATTCCTATAGTACCTACGATAAGTTAGAATTGTGCTGAACTAATTCCAATAGGTAGAGTTAGTTTTCAAAATAAATTGGCCGAATTTAAGGGAATCTTCAGTCGCACGACTATGCTCATACGCCTGGGTGCCGTTGTAGGTCTACAAATAGTGGTTCTATACTCTTGGCGTATATCCGGAAGTGACGTCACGCATGGTTTTTATTAATTTCATCCCTCACTGAGAAATTAATCAACGAGATATTCTTCATTTCGTTATTGGAGTCCGAATGACGGACGTAGGCTGTGTGAAGATACTCCAAATTCTATATGGCACCATCGAAAGGGCTTTATAAAATGTATGTGTACACAGTGATTTGGAATATTTTTTTCACGTATTGACCTGCCCGGGCGTTTGTATGCCACATACAAATTCCCCGGTGAGGTCAATATGTGAAAACATATTCCAATTCACTATGTTCTTCGGTTCCACAACATTGTCCGTGCACATTGGTTTATTTGGTTACGAGTTTCATTTTCACCAGTACCAGATAGTCAGTTCCAATTTTACGGAAATATTTCGACACATCAGTCTCTAAATATTTTCCAACTCGCCGAGTGCTTTCAAACTTAGCCTGTCGCGTTTGTTACATACATTCCCTGCATTCACGGAATCTGCTGACGAGGTCCCGTCGCCCGGCACCTCGCTTTGATGACGACATCACGCTTGCATAGTGAAAGTTTTGCAGAGTGAAAGTTTTAGGTAGTAACTAATTATTTCCATGCGTCATTGTAACATTAAGCTGTAAACAACTATTTTCGAGCATATTTGTATGAAAATATTACGAATTGTAGTTTCCCCTATTAATAAACCTAGAAAACTATTATTCAGTATAGAGCTGCGAAAATTCCTCCAGCCATCTAGATTTTGAGGAGTAGGATTTCCTCTGAATTCCACCAGCGCCAACCTGCGTTCAGCGACAGTTTTAGACAAATGAGCATTCCATTAAGGTTTCGTTTTAAATTATTCTAGCCTCTGGGGGTAATCACATAGCTTTGTCTAGGGGATGGACTTATGCTTATGGATGCCTTTTTAATAAACTCTACAAACTGGTCATAGCCCCTCTGAAGATCTTCTGGGATCACTATGTTATCGAAACCATTCTGCAAACTATATCTAAATCCCTCCCAATTAGCTTTTTTAAAGTTTCTTCTTTTTGTGAACGTGGCAGGACCGTTCAAGTTGGTGCTGTACATTATTACAAGATGGTTACTTCCAAAGTTCTCGTTAGAGACTTTCCAATTATCTATTAATGAATTAGGATTAGACATTTCTTATAATAAAAGTAAAGTTTGCCTAAAGATCTTAAAAATCTTCCTGTGCATTCTTCTAATATTATGATGTTCTCTTTAGATATCTGGGTGAGCAACATAGATATATCCGAAATTATATTCTGTAATATAGTCGGTGCAAAAAAAAACGACGGGTGAGATGGACATTATTATGCTAAAAGAATTATGTGACGGGTTGATTGGGATTAAGTATAAAGGTCTCTGAAAAATACACACCGATGGCCCGAAGGATGGTACTGGAACAGGTGCTGCATTCTTTGACGAACAAAGCGGCCCCTAGAAAGCATTCTAATAAAATTACCATCCAAAAAGAAAAGAGCAATAGAAAGATCAATAGCGACAAAAATGAAAACAAAAACATCAACATGGCTTTCAGTAATACCGACTAGAAAAGACAACTTCGACTTATCACCCCACGAATTTAGAGATGCCCTGGCCATAAGATACCACCGCACACCAATCTCCATGCCTGCGACTTGCGACGGCTGCGGCAATGACAACTTCAATGTGGACCACGCCTTGTGCTGCAAAACAGGTGGCCTTATCACACGCAGACATAACGAAATAAGGGATCTTTTCTGTGAACTGTGCCAACAAGCCTGGGGAAACGTCACGAAAGAGCCAGTCATCTCCGAAGGCGATACTGGGCTGCGTGGAGACTTGGCTTGTCGGGGGGTATGGATTGCCCAGAGGGAGGCGTTATTTGATATCCGTGTCATAGACACCGACGCTCCCTCCCACGCATCACGCCCCGTAGCGGCTGTCCTTCGTTCAGCTGAAGAAGAAAAAAAAAGGAAGTACTGCGACCCATGCGAGACGCGCCACACCACCTTCACCCCTTTAGTAACCTCTGTCGACGGAGTTTTTGCTCCACAAATGATATCATTCACTAAACACCTCGCCGAAACGCTGGCGGACCGCTGGAACCGGACCCCTGCCACAATAATGGGCTGGCTACGAGCAAGAATTCAAACCGCCATCATCAGGGCTAGCAGCATGTGCATCCGCGGCACCCGCCATAGGTGGAATCGCATAGGCCTATATGAGGATGGAGCGGCAGTCCCACACCTCTTGAACTAGAATGAATATCTTATTTATATTCTCTGTACTTATTTTCATGAATCTTTTGCTTAATAAATTTCTTATCGTTTTTCTACCTAACAAAGCGGCCCCTACAAACTTTTTAAAATTGCTGGCAGTTTATCTAGTTTATCATGTTTATAGAGTTTCTAATCGTAATTGCAGAAGCTTTATCATATGTTAATACTCTCCATGGCCACACATTCGTAATATTAACTGATTCCAAGAGTGCCCTGCAGTACATTAGCAAATGCTGCTCCAAATTTCAAGGGGTTCCCATTGCCAATAGCATTCTTGGTATTTTTATGCATCTGAAGAAGTCTGGCAAGACAATAATTTTGCAGTAGATACCGTCCCATGTAGGTGTTGCAGGTTACGAGGAGGTGGACAGGCTCGCTAAGTCCGCGAGTTCGGTTGGAGACGCATACTTTCTCGAGCCATTTTTTACTGACCTGATTCCCGCAGTGGAATTGCAATGCGCCACATTATGGAAAGAATACTTCAACGAAAAATCACCGAACGCAGGCTTCTGGTATAAAACTGTCCAGCCTGAACCTCCTCGGTACCCTTGGTTCGGTTCTAGTGCGAGATTGAAAAGAAGTGACATCATACTTGCCCTAAGGCTTCGTTCTGGACACATTCCACTGAACAAATTTGTATATTTAATGGGGAAAGTAGGATCCCCAAAATTCGATGCGTCTGAGGACCTCGTCCATGTGCTGACGGAGTTTGTCCGGAACGAGGCCTTTAGGATGCATTTAATAAGTTTTTCTTATGTGTGGGTGGAAGCCAGAAGGCTGAATAAATTAACAAAAAATTACATTAGGAATAGGTAGGCAGATTTTATATCATTGGTAATGACATGTATTTATTTTCTTTGTCTATTTTTGGTCCTCTATAGCTCTATAGATCGACATTGTCATGTAATGTAAATAATGTACACAGCTTTTTAAATGAAGATAAAAAAAAACACTTATTTTTCTCTGCAGCGTTAGCAACCCGTGTAACCTACATACTTTTATACTTTATTAATTTTTAGTGCCTTTTTCTTTTATTAACTTTTATTTGTAATTTATATTCCTTAAAATAAAGGATTAAATTAACTATCGTTTTTTTTAAATCCATCGGTTGCCGATTCCTTATTTCCTTTGAGTCGCATTTGCACTCAACAGAAATCAGATTTTAGTTCCGAGAAGGCCTTAGTTCTATTAAGAGCTCTTAGTTAGTAGGCTACCTCACCAATGCAATGCGAGTGGCGGATCCAGGATTCTCTTTGGGGGGCTTGAGGGTAGACAGGCTCCACTAAGGGTAGATAAAACATAATTGATGTGATGACAATGACAGCTATAAATAAATAAATAAATATTAGAGGACAATATTACACAAATACAACTACGCGAATAGTAAGCTCAAGAAGTACCCATAACACAAGGCTTGTGTTATGGGTACTAGACGACGATATATTTAAGAGATATGTGCTCTAGGCTAAACCGGTCGTCAAAGCTATGTCCGCCTTTGTTTGTCACGGATGAAGATAGATACTTTTTGGGGCCTGAGCCCCCTAGCCACTGCCCCCTGGAGCCGCTACTGACAGCGGGCAACTAGTTTGCATTGCAGCATAAAGCGAAAATCGAACAGCAATATTAAAATCCATTTGGAGCAAAACAGCTTAAATAAATGAACATTTCTACTTAGGTTGATAATACCTTGGTTCAAAGATTCAACGATTCAAACATTAATTTATTTGCTCTAAATATGGTTATACATAGGTTCTTAATAGTAGTTTATGTGACTGATACATAATGGAGGGCATTAAAACTGGAGAGTGGGTTTAATATATCACTCGAGAGTGCAGTTGACAAAAAATATACAATTAGATGTTAATCAAGTCATTATTTATTAAATTGAGATTAAATTAAAACATGTCATAAAATCCATTAAGTACAAGCCATTTTCGTAGTTTTATTTAAAAATAGGCATGGTTAGGTATTGTAACTCTTCTGGAATATCATTAATTTTATCTTTACAGTCATTGCTTAATAGTTCCTATTGTGTAATGCTGTCTGTATTGGCGCGGGGAAGAACTAAGCGATTAGGAAATCCAGTATTAAATGGAGTAATGCCGGACAATTTTGCGAACAAATAAACATAAACATAAACATTTACATACAGGCACATACATTGCTTCTGGCCCCACACTAGGATACCCTGTGTCGTGGTAATCAGAAACAGCGACGTCACACAATATAAACATCCAAGACCTGGGGATTGTTTATTTTTTTTCTTTACCCCCAGCCGGGGATCGAACCCGGGACCTCTCGCATGGTAGGCAAAGCCACAACCGCTGCGCCACAGAGGCCGTATGTTATGTCTTACAAATATACATTTAAAAATTGTAGATACAAGTTAGAGTAAGCAGATATAATTGTTTAAATAACGGTCTGCATATATGACTCATATGGGCTTACACCACAAATGGTTCTAATGCAACGTTTTTGTATGTTGATCAGTCTTTTGATATCGACAGAAATACCACATATCACAATTTCATAGCGTAATGCTGATGCTACGAGCCCGTGGTAGGCCAGAAGAACTGATTCCCTATCTGCTAATTTCGCTAGTCGGTACAGAGCATAAGTAAAACTATTGACCTTTTTACATAGTTTATCGACATAGGCTTTCCATGACAACTGTGGATCTATCGTTATTCCTAAAAATACAATTTCCTGTGATTATTGAATATTTTGATGATTTCGATACAATGTCAATCAATGATAAATTTATTTCTGGTTTTACTTGATTGAAAAATTGCATAAATGATGTCTTATCTGCATTTACGCATACATTATCTACCACTAACCAGTCAATGATATGTCCTTATTAACAATACAATTGGAGGTAGGCAGGTAGATATATTTTTTCGCTGATTTGCAATACTACAGATTACTTAGTAATATAAAATCGAAAACAACTTTATCTGACAAACTTACGTTATCAATCCTAATGCTGCACCAAGTTTATTAGACATCACGAAAATAGAACTTGGCATTGGGCAGCTCACCGGCATACGCAGAGTCGTTTGATGATTCACTAAGGATTACTTAGTGAACGATTACGTACGTAAATTAAAATAATAATTACTTAGTGAACGATTGTGTACGTAAATTTAAAGGAGATGTATCAATTGCCTTACACAAAAAATCCGAGGCTCGCCGGAGACACTATAAAGAGTATAATTAGTAGAGGATAAGAATAAAAAACACCAGGCCTTGGACCAGGCCTTGGATGTTTATATGTTTGTGACGTCGCTGTTCCTGGTTCCCACGACACCGGGTATTCTGGTGTGGGACCACCAGCAATGTTTGAGCCTTTAGTACGTATAGTAATTCTAAACAAGAATATGTGTAAAATACGATGGCTAAAGTGTTTTTTTTGTCTATTGAGATCTTGCAGGCGTTCACAAAAATAAATCAATGAGAATTATTTTTTAGGCATTTAATGGGAAAACATATTTCTAATGTGTTATTTAGTTATTAGAATCCAGGCCCAGGTAACCTGATCACCGGCCGGCCGTGTCGTAGGCACAGAATACTTAATAGTAGGTAAATAAAGGAATGTGGAAAATACCGCGACCAAAAACACAAAATAATGTTACAGCTCATTCACACGACAATTCGTCAACAAAGAACATAACTCATTCATGACGGATGGACTATTGCATACCAAATCGTTTTTTTCACGATTCGTCAAAATATCCGAACAGGTTTTTAAAATACGATCCGTGATTGAAGAGGCATTCATCGTTTTACGCGTTGATAATTTTACTCATGTGACATTATGTTAATATTAATATTCACAGGTTCTCGAAATTGAAAATCAAATTCAGGGAATTGCATCAAATCATAAATCAATTGTAAGACCGCCATTATTTAAGAATATTATAAATATTAGCTGAGTTTTTTAATTATCTTAAAAAAATATGACTGCCATTTATGATGCTATATTATGTTATGTATTAACAATTTTCATGTAAACATACATATTTATAATATTTTTTTCAGAAAACAGCCTTATTCTCCAATCAACAGGTAAAAACGATTAAATAAATTTTGGGATTTTGTTTTGGAATAGTGGTAGGGTGTGGAATTTCAGTTTGTGAGCTCGTGGTGCTTATTGTGAGGTTTTGAAAACCCCCCTAAATATAAGATTATTTCATTTGTTTTTTTTCGTTAGATCTTCTAAATTATGGATTTAAGCATCCAAACTCAAAGTTGTAGAACATTTTTCCGGTCACACTCTTTCCGCGCACAAAGGTCTATATTATCTATCTATAGGAGCCTATTGTGGAAACGAAGCCCGCCAAAGAAGAAGAAGAAGGGCCTGAGTGGATTTATTGCACTCTCTTTCTTACACTCAAAATGTAGAGTTGTTTGGCTTGATATGATCTCCACTGTACGACTTGTACCTACTCGTTGTCCTGAAGCCACAATCGATATCTCCGGCATAACAATAATTTGTGATAGTGAAATTCACAAACTGAAATATCACAAAATTGCATTAAATTGAGAATAATACTGTCCATGTCGGAAGTACTGCCGTGCCGACTGAACTATTATTTGAGTCCAATTAGTAATAGGCAACTAGATAATGGGCGATCCGTTACAACTAAGCCAGCGGCGGATTACAGGTACTCTTCAGATGCTCGGAATACGAGTACTACTCAACGCTGTAATACTATCTGACACGGTTCATATAATGTTTCCTATTCAGGGTAGTCCGCTAATTTTTCAGTTTTGTAGCCATTACTTTTTCTACTGACAAAACTTTTTCGAGATACTTGTGATTTTAACTAATCTCCGGTATTCGCATCTAAAAATATTGTTATATTTTCATATGGGAATATCGGAGTTTTAGTATTCTTTTAAGTTATAAAACCTTGAAATAAGAAATAATAATTGTAGTCAACGTCAGGGTGAACCCCCTCCCCCTGCCCTCGGACCTCAGAACGTCTCTTTCCACATTGTAATTCTTGTTAAATCGGAAAAAGTGTTAGTCAAATATCAGCGATAAAATAGGAGTGCAGAGCTACCAAGGAGGTGACCGCAGCAACTAACGCGCCGCCGTTCAAATCCACTACTCCAGTCAGCCCCGCCTCCAACAACCTGTTGCCGGCAGCGCTGCCCCACGGTTCTTACTACGCGCCCATTCCCGTTGATGAGTAAGCGCTGAGTACTCCTATGTCTTACCTGTGTGTTACTCATGGGCCCTGGTACTTTCGCACGGATAACATTCGTCAAAATGAGCACGAAACGCACTCCGCCGCCGAGGCAACAGATTTCGACTACTTTTGACACTGCATCGGAAGCAAAACTAGAGTTCACAGGGGGTAGCCTCCCAAACGTGTCTGACAGTGCCACGCTTAGTACAAACATTAACAGAATGAAGAGAAAGCGCGAGAATGCCGACCTCTCTGAACTCGAGGACGAAATAAGAGAATTATTTTCGAGCCTTTAGATTTAACAAAAAACCATGTTTTATAACCTGCAGACCGTTTTAACAGAAATAAAGTATCAAAATAGTGACGTCCAAAGCTCTATGGAAATACTTTACTCAAAAAACGAAGAGATTCAAAGGCAAAAAAAGAGAAGAGGTGCAACTAACCTCCATTTAAGAATTTGAATTCAGGCTGGAAATCCTAGAAAATTTACTATCGCTCTGCTAAAGTGGAGTTCAGGGATATCCCTCAAGACTCTAGTGAGGATAAAGTGGTGCTCTCCAACACTGCCGGTAAGATTGGCACAACTTAGGGCTTAAGTCTGGAGAAATCTGACGTCGGAGGTATTAGCTTGGGTTTGCCAATAATGACAATGGTCATAGAGTTTACGTGAGACTACTTAGTAAAGGGACTGAGAAATTTCAATGATAAGAAAACAACTAAAGACAAAATTAACACGAGTTATCTAGGATATGATGGGCCGGTCTCTCCAGTTTACATCTCGGAGAGTCTTATCCCTCAAGCAAAGCGGCTGCACTTGCTCGCTCGTGAGTTTGCGAAGATCAACGGCTATACCTTTTGCTGGATATCATATGGCAATATATACCTGCGAAACGCGGTAGGCCTTCCCTTTGTCCGCGTGGACGATGAAGCAGACCTGAACAATCTAAAGGAGAAATCTACCCCATCTAAGTGACTAGTTATATAGGTATATTTGTCACATCTCTCATGGTACTGAGTCGAGGAGCTGTGAGGTTGAGCTTGAGTTGAGCTGAGTTGAGTTGGCGAGAAACTTCTCTACCTGCCTCACCCTGCTTACTCAGAATATTCGCAGCATTTCGTGAAACATGAATGGATTTTAGTACTACAAATATTCGCCCTTACCGTGATTCGAACACAGTCAGCTTCGTAGATAGGGTCACAACCCGTTAGGCTTAACCGTTCGTCGAATGCTTTAAACAATGGGAAACAAATAGTATCGTGTGCAAGTAAGATTACGTGTATACAATACAAGACTTCAAACATTTTGCCTTTCAAGATTCAACAGATTGTCTTGCATTCCAGATTTGGTAGCAAAAGTTTACCAAATAATTTAATTGTAGTAAGACAATCCCAAAGCGGACATTTTACGTTCAAAAGCTAAATTGTTAATACTCCTAGCCTGCCCCCTTATCCAGTAACTGAAATCCACAGCAAATCCAGCGCAGTTAGTGTCAAATGGAAGGTTAATGTTAAACAATGTATGAATGTAAAGTAATGGAAAACATCACATTTCCACAGCTTTCGGTCGATTTGATTAACTGAATAAGAGGGCTGAGCTCTCAACAATATTAATAATTAGGTAGTTTAATAAACTAAAAAACACTATTGTTTGTGTCACGTTAAAACCAATCAAACGAGTCCAAACTCGAGGTGTAGTAGCCGTTGAAGAGTTCCACTTTCCACCTTCAGCTCCCATCATCAGATTAGCTCGATACCCTCACTAATACATTAACTACTCACCGAGACCATTCTAAAGAGCCCAAACTCGGTACAATTGCGTTATTTAATTACAGAGTTCCTGTGTCCACCATCCGGCTCCATCATCAGATCAGCTTGATGGTATCATAATATAGCATTGTCACCGAACTTACAAAAATATTCCAAATTTTAGCTCAATCGGAAACCAGGAAGTGGTTCAAATTTAACTTGCAAATTTTGTTTACATAGTTACTTCATTACTTACTTCCAAAGTTACAGGTGTTAATAAAAGCCTGTTAAAAATCAAGCAAAACGCTTTTATTACCAAATGAAAACCTTTGTCACACGAAAATAGCTGATTTCCACTTTTTGCTGTTGGATTTTTCTAAAATGGATTGCAATATGTCGTAGAAATTGCATTTTGTAAACTCACGTTTATGCTTTATTGCTGGGAAACGAGTTTGTGAAAAACATGGAAAACGATTTTATCTAGACTTTTGCTGTATTCGACGAAAGGCTTCACCTAGTCAGAAGGAAGTCTTTAATGTTCGCAAATTGCTGTTTGAGCCATAAAAGAGACTGACTCCCAGTACATGAGAAACCCCGCTGTTAAAAAACGGTCAAGTTCGAGTCGGACTCCCGCAAGAAGTTTCCCTACAAAGTTATTGGGTGCTTCATGTATTTAAACAAATGCAATTATAAGTTTGCATGACATTTTGAAAAAAAAAATGCTGGGTTTCCACTCAAAAAAGCCCCTCAAATATAAAATTATTATGTTTACGTAAAAAGTTCGTGTATGGGCATTAAGTATTCTGTGGTATGGGTACCAAAATACATGTACCTTTCAATCGAACGTAAAAAGTTCGTGTATGGGCATTAAGTATTCTGTGGTATGGGTACCAAAATACCTGTACTAAATATCAATCGGTTAATAATTCGGTCGTTCAACATCACTTTCAGACGCCTAGGACAGACACATTTATTTGTGTATCGAGTTTGTGCATTATTTAGTGACCCATCTATGTATCCACTTTTGTTATATAAATAGCAAATTATACTTATTTCATAGATACTTATGGTTTGTGTTTAAACGATTACCAAAAAAAAAAATTTACTACCAATAAATTAGAAATAACTGCCAGAATTAGTAAATGATTACCAAATTGTGTGTTGGGTAAATGATCACCAAACTTTTTTTTATGTTTTGTGTACTTAAGTTTATGTTTTCAGAATAATTATTTTTGTTCTTACATATTCAACCTAACAGGAAAGATAAAGGGGGCTTCGCTTCGCTCACCCCCTTTACCCTTCACCTAAGCTGCCGCAGTATTTTGCCCTAATATTTTCTGCAACTTTTGGTGATCATTTACCCACTTTGGGTAAGAAAAAAATATTTTAGTGGTCATTATATTTGTTGCCGATACTTATTGCGGTCTCAGATAAAATTAAAAGCCTGGCCTTCAGAAATGGACGGACTATGGCAGGTCTTTAACGCCACTTGCGCCTACTAGCTAGTATGGCCATGTATTAATACGAGGGTCATTGACATTTATTTACTACTCAGAACTACATTAGTGAATCTGTGCCAGAACGAATTAGGTATATTCGAAAATCATCGTCATCATCGTCAATCAGCCCACATTCACCCACTACTGGGTATAGGCCTCTTCTTTACCACGCCTTCCACTCCAGTTATGACCCTCCCGCATCCACTGCCTACCCGCTATGGCGATGATGTCATCCGTCCATCTTGGTGCTGGTCTGCCCACTGGTCGTCGTGCGGTTCTGGGTATCCACTCTGTTACCGCTTTGGTCCACCTTACGCCATCTCTCCTTGCCAAGTGTCCTGCTCACCCCCACTTAAGTCCCGTGATTCACTCGACATCGACGATGTAAGTACGACGTCTTATTTCTGTATTACGAATACGATTCCGAAGTCTAATGCCTATAGACGCGTCTAGTGCCCAAAGTAGCGTTACATGCTCTATAGCATACGTTAGTGGGTACAAGTCAATTTTTCTTAACACGTAATGTTATATCTGTTGTAACTACCTATGTTATATCTGTTACTCTCAATGTCAATAAAAAATAAGTCATGGCTAAGTTATTTTTATTTTACATACTAATTTGCTTAAAATAGAATTCCTTTGTATACCCTTAACGAGCAGCATAAAACGATCACGGAAGGCTCCTGCAGTCATTTTCTAATATTTCATAACGTGTCCCTATCAGGAAACTTGCAGCTTGTAATTTATTGTAATTAAATACGACGCAGTTCAAAATTGACATGTACCCATTAACGTATAAAGAATGTTCAACGGCCAAGTCACACAACATTAACTATAATAATAAAGAAATAGCTGTAAGGAACCTTAGACTTGGCACGACTTTGTCTAGATTTCATTACTTTTTAGAGATAAACAAGCAGCTCCATCGAGACTTGGCTTGTTTTTTCAGAATGTTTTTGGTGGGATTTCACTTCTTTTTGTAGAAACGTGGGCATATTGATTTATTTTATTAGATTTTCCGGAGATATCCGGGAGTTATGAAAACGGTATACACCGAATCTATACCAAGAGAAAACCAAGCTCTTGTGTTTTCTAATCAGGGTCACCAGGTACTCCAGATCTTGGATTATCCTAGTTTTTATAGTTTTCCCTTTATGTGGCCCTTTAACCCTAACTATGTACCAAATGTCAGCTCTCTGAGTTTATGGGAAGTACTAGTCTATTCTTATGATCATGAGTGAGTGAGTGTCATAAATGCGAAACTTTGCTTTCGCTTAACTTCGGAACTAAATGACCTACAGACTTAAAATTTTGGATTTTAAGTATGTGATTATTATAGCTTATTGCATGACGAAAATTTCTGCATTCTGGTCTTATCCAGAGGTTCTCAAATAGGGGCCTGAAAATGCGGCGAAATGGTTCCAGTAAAGGATGGTACGGCAGTGTTTGCTTCGCGCTCGACTTGGCGGGGGCACTGCCGTGCCCCCCGATGTTAAGAAACCGTCATTGTTTTCCTCTTCTTGCGATTGGACCACTATGGAATAAGAAGGGCGTAAAAACTCCCACAGATTGATTTTTAGATCTTTAAAATATATTTTTTTAACTAGTACAAATCTTACATATCAATTAATAATGACAGAATTATTGGGCAACTTCTGTGTTGAGCTAGATTAACACTTTGTCATTTATGTAATCTTGAATATTGTTACATCCCTTTTGAGATCATGTGGCTTCTACATGGTTTTCATATTGCTCAAACTGCAATATCGAAATCTCCAGAGGTATCCTGTTATAGTATAGAATGCATTGAACCTTGAAAAAATAGTTTCCTTTGGCAAATCTAAGCCGGGATGAACTAGATTGTGATTATTTCTTACGATAACATTAAAGCTATCTTTGAAAGGAATCGGAAAATGTCAAGAGATACATAATAATCTACAGGTTCTCCAACTCGTTTTTTTGTGACGCCTCTGCATAGGTCTCAGTATAATTTTTCATGCCATTTCCCAGAATCGATAGCTGATACACAAATAACAACGACACACTTTAGACATCAGATAATTTTTGTTGGTATACGTCCTTGACCTACATAAGTTGTTTATGTCAAGAGAAATCGTAGTTGAGTTGAGCCGAGTCGCCGGCCGCATGCGCGCGCGCCGACGACCACCTTCCATATAAGTGCAGTTATTTGACTGCAATATCAGATGTCGCAGCTCTACGTAACCCGGCCCGAAAATATTTATCTACAGAAGTGAAGCCCTTGATAGGAGGTCAGCTCGTCACTCCAACGTTTCCTGGGCCAGCCCCGAGCTCGCTTTGCGTTTTTTTTGGGACCCAGAGTGGAGCTCATTTGGCTCGACGACGGTGGGCCATAAACCACAAAACATCGTCGTCACTAGACGTTGATGGGTGATTTTAAAACACGTTCCGTTTCATGTTACTTTAAATTCGTAGTTTTGTTATAAATCTGTGTGAAATAAAATAAAAACCTTACAATATAAACAAATATGTAAGTTTTGTGTGGTGTGTATGGTACTGGAAGAGGCTTGTCGCAGCTGGCATAAGACACACCAAGCAGAATCAAACAGCACGATGTGTACAGAACTATGCACATTTAATACAACCCACAATACCATACTATATATACCGGAAGGCAATAGTACATATTGGAAATTCCAACGGACCGTGTTGTTTGCTTTGAGAAATTAATATATAATTACTCAAAGCTTGTTCGTTTGATTAACTCGGATATTGCTCAAACAGAATCCTAGGTAAGTGCACTATGCATACACAAGTTTATAATAAGACGGGATTTGATTTGAATGCATCCTACAGAACATCACAACCCCCCCCCCCCCCCCCCACTCCCGCCCCCGCCCCCGCCCCCACCCCCGCCCCTAGCGTCGCGTCTTCTTTCGCACCGGGTGGCGGAAGTGCAGTTGTGGCCTCAATACTCAATCTCCGATACGATATTCAATACTCTATTTCGCATACGGGGGCTAGCTCATCGCCGGTCATACCGCCTCATTCATAAAACTTATCAAAACTATGCTAGCTAAAATGTGTTTTGTCCTTTTCTCACAAACACAAACTTCAAAGTGACAGACAAAGACAAACGAATTATAACCGCATTATAGTTAAAATAGGTTTAAAAGACGTTTATGAATAAGGCGATTAGTGTTTTTTTTTTTGTGGCCTATTTAATAAACGTGGCAACCCATCAATTATGTGACTTTTTGACAAAGAGTGTTTGAAGTCGAACAGGTTTGACAGCAAAGAAAAATAGAACTATGGTTCTACTATTATTCTTAGGTTTCTTCACAGACCAGCTTTGCCTATCTGAATCACCAGCAAAATAGCATTTCCCGCCGAAATAATAATATATACAAGTATTGCAGCTCTTGCTCGCTATTTTGCTTGCATTAAGTCTAATCGCTAAAAGTCTTCGAATTTATTGAGATCGAGGTTTTAGCTTTTGAACTTATTGTCTTGTTGTCAGTTCCATCAGTAAATGGATTGATTTCGAAACGCCAATTAACTAAAATTCAAAAGGTTGTGAAAAGGTTAAGTACGATTTGCACTTGGCTGGAACTACAAAGAACGACGGCAGCTGGCGTACCATACCCACCCATTAGGGTGAACATATTAATTTTGAATTTTATGTGGTCGTATTTTCCCACCTTATCAATTTTATTACTAAGGATTTTTCTGAGTACCTATTTCACTATATACACTTTTCAAAGCTGAGGGAAAGAATATTAAAGCTTAAAAAAACAAAATCTAAATGAAATGAGCACACAGAAACAGAACGCGGCGTGGCCTGCGTCATCATAGACTTGGAAAAAAAAAACGTTATTAGCAATGAGAAACGGAACGCGTTAGGGACTGCGCCATGATGGATGTACCCATTACGAATCGAACGAATCGAGGAAAATACAGGAATCGATAACTTTTTCGAAATTCAAAAGTATTTATAAAAAGAACGTAAGAGCAAATCTTTAGGCTGTTGTCTGGCTTTATATCACGTAGTGTTTATCTTTGTATGTACGTGGCATCCTGATTATGTTATTTATAACGTAGCCTGTCACTTTCGCGAGCGAGTCCCCTTGGCGATTGCGGCCTACTCGACAAAAAGGTTTAAAGATGGTGTAATGGTACACGAGAGTCGGTACATTAGATACTTCATTCTGCGTGATAGAGGGCTAGCCCAACGCCGCGCTGTTTTGAATACAAGAATCGGTTCAGATAACGTTTGGGGGTTTTGTGTAGCTTACTGGCAAAGTTAGCAAAAAAAAAACAGAGCCGATGCGTGGGTTGATTCGTGGAAGTTTTCAGGCCAAGTTTTTTTTGTCGCATTCCTGCGAGATGTGTAGAAATCAGAGCCGATTTGGCTGCGCGTTGAATAAAATTATGAATAACTAAATAATGAAAGGTTATTATGGAACGATACGGAGAAAGCTATTATGTAGATTGCAAATATACAATTGCGATTGAGGTATGATATGGAGGGTCTGACACCTCTGGATTGAATATCATTCTAGTGGTCTTTTGCTACGCGCAGCTAGTGGTCGGGTAATGCTTAATTAATCGCAACAAGCTTTTATTGGTCAGCGATCAACAGATTCTGTGTATCGGCAGTACCAAATGATTTGAGTGATCACCTACGGTTGATCATAGTGAATATGCGTACACACAATTTGTAGAACGGCGGATCTGCATGGCATGGTTGAAATTAGACCCTGTGTAGTTGGTGATAAGAAGCTTCGCTTGGGCAGAGCGTTTTCGCAAAGGACGCATGTGGGGCGTATAAATACAATTGTGGGGGAAGGGAGAGCATTCAGTCTCTGCGTCTAGCCGCTGTGACAGTCGTCTTCACGAGTTCTAAACAGTTTTTGTCTGCCGTGTTACGCGTCAGAACTATACGAATTGGTGATTGCGAAGTTTCAGTGGGTTTTCGTGAGTGTCTGAAGCGCCGAGATATACCTCGGTTCCTAACCTTTATATCAACCTACCCCTAATTCCAAAACTATCCTTGGGTCGTTAGGAAAGAACTTTTAAGTCAAATTTATCTGAGTCTGAGTCTGGGCTTGGAGCGACCCTAAATTCCTTTTTCCTTCACCATAGGGTTCCTGGATTGGCTCTTAGGATATTCGCGGGCTAATCCTCTCCTCAGTTCCTTTCGAGTAGCGAGCTTTGAAATTCCCACACACACAGTCGTTAAACATTCAAGCACATTCAAATCAAACTCAACCATTTTCGAGTGGTGTCGATAATGGACGTGGTATAACACTAGGTTTTAGACTAGGCTAGACAGGAGTTTAGTTGCGGCTAAACCTAGGTTGTCAGGGCATAGGGAGACTGTTTGATCGATGAGGTTCCGCGGATGGAAATAACAAATTCAGAACAAAGTTAAACCGGTGTCAGCACAGATAACATATCCTGTTGATATTTTGACATTTGTGTGTTATCGGGGACGCGCGAAGAGATCAATTTACAGTCTAAAGTTTATTGTTTAGGTCCGGGTAGGTGTTTTGCATTGCCTTGGGTCAGATTGGATTCAAGTTGCATTTTTAAATTAAATGTAAATTTCGCTGGATATCTAATGTGTAAGTTGAGTCGGTATATATGATTTGGCTCAGCCCAGGACGTGCTGCGGCTAGTGGAATTCATAGTTCGGTATTTATCGAATTATGCACTTCGCTATGGTGTGGGTTAGATATCCTAAAACAAAAATGCTTGCGTTTCGATAACATCCAGCTCAAATTGCGCTGAGTTGAAGGTTTCAAAACGTTACGGACCTTTTGAGGTAACCGCTAGTTCAGAACCCATTTCGGAACTCAAATCGCAATTGTGTAAACCGGTCTTTTCGGATCGTTATTGCCGTGAATCAAATATATAATTGGAACCACCACAAGCCGCTACTAGCGAGCACATGAAATATCATTGAGTACTCACGTCGTAAAACTACGACGGATATCTATACTATAACTGTGATCGATCACTAAAACTAAAACTAAAACTAAAACAAAAGATGTTCCAAGGCGCTCATATATACAAAAACCAGATGGTGCCATCACATAAAATATAACAACGATCGTTTTGGCGCAATACACCGCTGACTGATGCGAATTACCGGCTCGCGGACATATATGCTTTCTCTGTCTAACTTGAAACTGTAAATTCCTGAACCAATCTTCGTTCGACTATTGTACGCCTGACGAATTTCTCAACGAACGAGAAATTCAGACTTATCATTCTTACTTACAAATCTTACAGCTGAATCGGGTCCTCTCATTTTGGGATAGAAAGAATAGACGATCATAGCTACTGTTAGCGGCGGCTCAGACCTTAGCCTGGAGCCGTTACAGATTTTTGGTGCCGTGACAACCTAGGTTTATCCTAGATAGTCTGATACCTAGATATTCTAAAAGAATCAAGGTCTAACGCGTTACTTTTAAAAATAACACAACGTAGAAACGATTTTAAAGTTCAGTTTGTAAATAAGAAATAAGCAAAAAAAGGGGCATTGTTTTCAGACGAGCTACGGCGGTTTAATAGGAATAATGGCCGGCCGGCGTAGGAAAAACGATAGTCGGGTAGCACAAAATTCACTTTCACACACAAGTGAAATGGCGTCAGGGCAGGTGACGCAATTGTTATCTGAAATAGTGAATAGATTAGACAGTTTGGAAAGGGGTTCCAGCGCGAGCAATGCTAGTAGGACTTCGGACAGACAGACTGACAGACAGGAACTAGAGACGTTTGAACAATCGGTAGAAAAACGTCAATCGTGCATTGTGAAAATGACACAGAAGTTGCCGACATTCGATGGGCGAAGTTCGGAAAATCCGATGATTTTCTTAAGAGATTTAAAAGCTTATATTAAAGTCTCGGGAGATAGTTCTAGGGCTTTGATATGGGCAACGGATAGTTTGGTAGGAATTGCAAAAGTTCGAATGAGCATATACAGAGACTCATGGCGAACCTATTCGGATTTTGAAAAAGATTTCAGAGAGGTATTCTGGGGTGATAATGAACAGGAATTAATTAAGCAAAGATTCCTAACTGCGAAGTTTGATTCTAAGAAAGGTCAAAGTATGGAAGAATTCTTTGCCTCTCAATTGAATAGCATATATGAGCTTACGATACCGTTTACTGATACGGAGAAAATCAACACGATTTTCAGACAGTTGCCGCGTGATATTCAAGTAGCGTTTTTTGCTAGAAAGGAGACTATGACCATACGGGATGCGGTCGAATTCCTTCGGCATTTAGAACGGAATGTCGATGGGGGATTAAGTGCGATACATGGTTCGGAACCTATGAATACGAATAACGTGAGGCGGGATAGCTACATGCGTGGGCAATATCGAGCTATGCGGGTAAATACGTTACGTTATAACGCGATAAGTCGTAGTAATAATTATAACGCGGTAACGAAGGGGCGAAACGAATTTGGGACGCGTGGTCGCGGTTATTTTCGCGGTAGAAGCGGACAGCCTCAGCCTAGCTTCAAGGCAATAGGGTTTCAGAGGGGTTCAGGAGATACAGAGGCAGGGCAAAGTTCAAGTGACAGGAATAATGCGATAAGTCAGAATTCAAAAAACTAGTGGACTCGCGCGGGTCGTTCGCGCTCAGATATTTATTACGGTTCGGGTGGACAGCCGATCGAATTGGAAAAAAGCATAGACTGTATGATTTGTGTAATTTGGATTCGAACGTGGGTGTGAATGAATTTATTCAATTATTAGCGCATAAAGCGCACGGATATGCCGTGTGTTTAGAGGAAAAATCTAGATCGAATTGTAGAGATCGAAATGACAGACGTTTACATACGATATTCAGAGACGACGATTCGACTGAGTGTGGGCGCGAGTTATGTAGTACTTTGACATTACCTGAGATAGATGTGCGTATTGGGAATATTGTTGTAAGGAGTTTGATTGATTCGGGGAGCGAAATCAGCGTAATAAGTCGGAGAGTGTACGAAGAAGTGTGCAGTCAATTGGGAAAACCGACGGAAATACCGATTCCAAGTTTGAGAATCACAGGTGCATTTGGAGTCAGTAAGGAAAAGGTTGATAAATTAGTAACGTTACCATTAACAATAGGTGAATGCGTTATCGATACTCCAATGCTAGTATTAACAAGGGTGCCTAAAGATTTAATTTTGGGGTTTGATTTTATACAACAGACGCGAGCGAGTTTAATGTGTGAGGGTAATAAGAGGCTAATTATACGAAGCGCCGGGCGGATGTGTGAAATACCATTAGGTACTGGCCCTAATCAGGATTTTTGCTGTTGTACAATGGAAGTACAGAACCAAGATACCAGTAGAAATATGATAGAGGAATATGTGAATAATTCATCAATACCTGTTGAACACAAAACAAGGTTATTGCCGGTGTTAAATAAACATGCAGAGTTGTTTAGCGATAGGATAGGTCGGACAAATAAATATATACATGAGATAAAAATGAGAGATGAAACGCCTTTCGTAAAACGAAGCTACCCCATACCGTTCGCATATCGCGATAAAGTAACAAAACGTTTGGAAGAAATGGAATTTATAGGTATTATTAGCAGGCAATCTACGGATTTCAGCAGTCCATTGACTTGTACATTAAAGAAAACGGGAGAGGTCCGTATTTTGCTAGATGCACGACAATTAAACACTGGAATGGTCGGGGAGGTTGAAACCACACCTTTAATGAGTGAGATATTGCAATCCGGGCGCCGGATAAATTACATAGGAGTTATTGATATCAAAGATGCGTATTTTTCTATACCATTATCAGACGAATCTAAACGATACACGGGTTTTGTATATCAAGGCAGAAGTTATGTTTACAACGTTTTACCTCAGGGGTTGAAAACCAGTGTGGGTTCATTTTCGAGGGCGATGGACTTAATTCTAGGGCCAGAGGTTAGGTCATATTGTTTAAATTTTGTTGACGATTTGGCAATTTTAACTGAGGGTGACTTCGAACAGCATTTGTCTCAAGTGGACACGGTTCTGAGTAAATTGAAAGACGCGGGCTTCACATGCAAACTAAAAAAATGCGAGTTCGCACAAAAAAAGTCAAGTTATTGGGGCACATTTTGTCTACACAAGGTTTGCAGATGGACCCGGACAAAATTGAAACACTTAAATTATATCCGTCACCCAGAACTGTCACGCAATTGAGGGCGTTTTTGGGGTTCATAAATTACTTTAGGAGGTTTATAAAAAATTTTGGAACGTTGACACGGCCCTTGTACAATTTATTACGGTCTGGAGTCAAGTTCGTCTGGAGTGCGCAGATGCAAAGTGCTTTTGACGAGATAAAAAACCAATTCTCAGAAAGTATAATTTTGAGTCAGCCATTGGCGGGAAAAACATATTATGTTCAATGTGACGCCAGCGCTATAGGAATTGGGGGCTATGTTTATCAATTAGATGAATCGGGCCAGGAACGAATTATAGGGTTCTGTTCGCAGGCATTCAAGGGTGCCCAGACTAGATGGTCGGTCAGTGAACAGGAAATGTATGCAGTTATATACACTTTAAAGCGATTTGAGATATATTTGCGGGGAGAAAAAGTTATTATTAGAACTGATCATAAAAGTTTGACGTTCATTAAGTCGTGGACCTTATTAGGGGCACGCGTAACGAGGTGGATTATGTTTTTAGAGCAATTCGATTACGACATAGAATTTGTGCGAGGGGCTGATAATCAAATTGCCGACACGCTAAGCAGGCAAATGGCGGGATCTGGAGGTATGATTGACAGAACAAATGTTCAGCCGGGGATATTCTGGTTTCAGGCATCGAATACCGCAAGTGTTATTTCGAGTTTACGGGACATTGCGAGATTACAAAGCGAAGATGAGCGGTTAAATCGAATTAGCGGTTGTATCAGACGTAATGTAGTAGATACGGGGACAAGAGGTTTTGAAAATTATAAGCTAGTAGGTGATACGTTATATTTTCACGTGCCGAAGCGGAACGTACAGTTGCTAGTAATTCCGAAATCACTACAGGAGGAACTAATTTTGCACATACATGAAGAAATAGGTCACTACGGCAGATATAAAATATTAGCACTGATGAAGGACAGATATTATTTTCTTCATATGAGTAGGGTGATAAGCGCGGTGATAAGAAGTTGTGACATATGTCAAAAGGTCAAACCAAGTACTAACAATACCGTTGGTCCTTGTACACCGGTGTTGGCGGAAAGGTTGGGTGAGAAAGTTTTCTCGGACCTTTATGGGCCATTGCCCGTAGGTAAATTCGGATATCAATATATATATGTGATTCAAGACGTGTACAGTAAAGTAATAAAATTATATCCAATGCGAAAAGCGACAGGTAGGAGCGTGCTCGCTTGTACAAAGAGATTTCATAGGGAAATACCTATCGAAACTATAATTACGGACTCAGGACCACAGTTCATATCGAAAGTTTGGGAATTTGGACTCAAACAGCTGGGGATTCGGGTCACTCATACGTCGGTGTATTGTCCAAATTCTAATAGCGTAGAAAGAGTGAATCGCGAGCTAGGTCGGCTGATTAGAACTTATTGCGGCGGAAGTAATCGTAGTTGGGTAGACGTGTTACCGGACATTCAGGATTGCTATAATAATATCGAACACACAAGCACAGGCTTTGCGCCTAATGAGTTAGCGTTTGGTAGGCGGGAACCGTTAACTATTGACAAGGAATTAGGCGATGAATGGTTATTAGGCCATAGTGTGCGAGATTCGGAACAGGTGCGGAATGTAGCGATGGAAAACTCTAAAAGTTCTAGTGAACGACGTAAGCGACAGGCGGACAAACGGCGTAAGTTAGAGGTCTATCGTATAGGTGATTATGTGAAACTTAAGACCTTTGTGCGTTCAAATAAAGAACATAAAATCATGCGGAAATTTTCGTTGTTGTATAAAGGGCCTTATGTTATTTCGGCAGTGGTATATCCTAACTGTTATACGTTAGTAGATCCGGGTTCAAATGAGATATTGGGTAACTTCAATACCATAAATATAGCCAGGTATTATGTGAGGACGAATAAGGGCGTAGATAAATAAGATAGTGTATAAAGGTTATATAATTAAGCTGTAAGCTGTAAATTTGAGTAACTACTTTGTAGATTTAAGGATCTTGCATGGTTTGGAAACAAAACAAAAAAAAAAACAAAAAAAAACAAAACAATTTGTATATATATAGTAATACGAATTAGGATAAATTGCGGGTAAGCGAGGTTGTATAGTAAGATAGATAAATAAGATAAGACAGGAGAGAACTCAATCGAGTTGTGTAAATATTATATACATAATTGACAGATTCATCGGTCGGTGTACATGATTTGAGATGTCCGAACATATAGAGTAGATATGTACAAAGTATGGGTAGCATAGTGGTAATGAGATCCTTGCGCCATGTTAACTGAGATAAACAGTGTCTCAAGGTCTGGGAGGGGGCTGTAATGGTACACGAGAGTCGGTACATTAGATACTTCATTCTGCGTGATAGAGGGCTAGCCCAACGCCGCGCTGTTTTGAATACGAGAATCGGTTCAGATAACGTTTGGGGGTTTTGTGTAGCTTACTGGCAAAGTTAGCAAAAAAAAAACAGAGCCGATGCGTGGGTTGATTCGTGGAAGTTTTCAGGCCAAGTTTTTTTTGTCGCATTCCTGCGAGATGTGTAGAAATCAGAGCCGATTTGGCTGCGCGTTGAATAAAATTATGAATAACTAAATAATGAAAGGTTATTATGGAACGATACGGAGAAAGCTATTATGTAGATTGCAAATATACAATTGCGATTGAGGTATGATATGGAGGGTCTGACACCTCTGGATTGAATATCATTCTAGTGGTCTTTTGCTACGCGCAGCTAGTGGTCGGGTAATGCTTAATTAATCGCAACAAGCTTTTATTGGTCAGCGATCAACAGATTCTGTGTATCGGCAGTACCAAATGATTTGAGTGATCACCTACGGTTGATCATAGTGAATATGCGTACACACAATTTGTAGAACGGCGGATCTGCATGGCATGGTTGAAATTAGACCCTGTGTAGTTGGTGATAAGAAGCTTCGCTTGGGCAGAGCGTTTTCGCAAAGGACGCATGTGGGGCGTATAAATACAATTGTGGGGGAAGGGAGAGCATTCAGTCTCTGCGTCTAGCCGCTGTGACAGTCGTCTTCACGAGTTCTAAACAGTTTTTGTCTGCCGTGTTACGCGTCAGAACTATACGAATTGGTGATTGCGAAGTTTCAGTGGGTTTTCGTGAGTGTCTGAAGCGCCGAGATATACCTCGGTTCCTAACCTTTATATCAACCTACCCCTAATTCCAAACCTATCCTTGGGTCGTTAGGAAAGAACTTTTAAGTCAAATTTATCTGAGTCTGAGTCTGGGCTTGGAGCGACCCTAAATTCCTTTTTCCTTCACCATAGGGTTCCTGGATTGGCTCTTAGGATATTCGCGGGCTAATCCTCTCCTCAGTTCCTTTCGAGTAGCGAGCTTTGAAATTCCCACACACACAGTCGTTAAACATTCAAGCACATTCAAATCAAACTCAACCATTTTCGAGTGGTGTCGATAATGGACGTGGTATAACACTAGGTTTTAGACTAGGCTAGACAGGAGTTTAGTTGCGGCTAAACCTAGGTTGTCAGGGCATAGGGAGACTGTTTGATCGATGAGGTTCCGCGGATGGAAATAACAAATTCAGAACAAAGTTAAACCGGTGTCAGCACAGATAACATATCCTGTTGATATTTTGACATTTGTGTGTTATCGGGGACGCGCGAAGAGATCAATTTACAGTCTAAAGTTTATTGTTTAGGTCCGGGTAGGTGTTTTGCATTGCCTTGGGTCAGATTGGATTCAAGTTGCATTTTTAAATTAAATGTAAATTTCGCTGGATATCTAATGTGTAAGTTGAGTCGGTATATATGATTTGGCTCAGCCCAGGACGTGCTGCGGCTAGTGGAATTCATAGTTCGGTATTTATCGAATTATGCACTTCGCTATGGTGTGGGTTAGATATCCTAAAACAAAAATGCTTGCGTTTCGATAACATCCAGCTCAAATTGCGCTGAGTTGAAGGTTTCAAAACGTTACGGACCTTTTGAGGTAACCGCTAGTTCAGAACCCATTTCGGAACTCAAATCGCAATTGTGTAAACCGGTCTTTTCGGATCGTTATTGCCGTGAATCAAATATATAATTGGAACCACCACAAGCCGCTACTAGCGAGCACATGAAATATCATTGAGTACTCACGTCGTAAAACTACGACGGATACCTATACTATAACTGTGATCGATCACTAAAACTAAAACTAAAACTAAAACAAAAGATGTTCCAAGGCGCTCATATATACAAAAACCAGATGGTGCAATCACATAAAATATAACAACGATCGTTTTGGCGCAATACACCGCTGACTGATGCGAATTACCGGCTCGCGGACATATATGCTTTCTCTGTCTAACTTGAAACTGTAAATTCCTGAACCAATCTTCGTTCGACTATTGTACGCCTGACGAATTTCTCAACGAACGAGAAATTCAGACTTATCATTCTTACTTACAAATCTTACAGCTGAATCGGGTCCTCTCATTTTGGGATAGAAAGAATAGACGATCATAGCTACTGTTAGCGGCGGCTCAGACCTTAGCCTGGAGCCGTTACAATGGCCAAGTCCTTATGCATATATTATTAAATGAAATGCATTGATAAAACGCTCAAGAAATGCAGAATTTAGTATTGTAAAATTATTAAAACATTCATGTTTTAGAAAAAGAGAACAAGAGCCTATTTGATTTCTGTTTTATATCCTCGATATTGGGATATATACTTTATAATTATAAAGTACTTTACTTATACTAAAGCTCAAGCGGTTAGGTACCTACTGTTCTTAAACCTTCCTTCTCGAGTGAAGTATTCCTAATTTTATACAGTTTATACCTACTAAGTAAGAAACTATGTAATTTATAAGAATATCCACTTTTAGTCCTTCTAGGATCCTGAACTTGGCATGTACGTGTACAGATATGTTACCGTTAGAATGCTGAACCCGTTAGAGTGCATAATAACTAGGTAATTTGCAGATTTCCCGGTACGACCCGTTAAAGTGTGAAATTTTAATTAAAATAGCTGATATTCGCACTTCGGTAGTTAATCTTCATATTAACGGATGGTAGATAGTAAGCGAAACACTTTGATACCGTTCTCTCACCCCCTCCCACACCCCCGAACCGTCTCTCGCCGCGCCGCCGGGCTAGTTTGCGCCTGTGGTGCCAGATTAGGGGAATTATCGCTATTTAGGCTACCTAGGAGGGTCAGCAGCCATTTGGGCTGCCTAGGAGGGTCAGCAGCCATTTAGGCTACCTAGGAGGGTCAGCAGCCATTTGGGCTGCCTAGGAGGGTCAGCAGCCATTTAGGCTACCTAGGAGGGTCAGCAGCCATTTAGGCTACCTAGGAGGGTCAGCAGCCATTTAGGCTACCTAGGAGGGTCAGCAGCCATTTAGGCTACCTAGGAGGGTCAGCAGCCATTTAGGCTACCTAGGAGGGTTAGCAGCCATTTAGGCTACCTAGGAGAAAAGAAGGGCGATTTAGGCAGTTTCAGGATTACCACATATTGATTAAATTATTCCTCCATTGCGTTCATTATTTCTTACTTTTACTTTTACTTTTTTTACTTTTATACTTTATTGCACAAAGACAGAAGATACAGATACTTCAAAATGGAAACTAGATGTACAAAGGCGAGCTTATCTCTAAAAAGAGATTTCTTCCAGCAAACCTAATATGGACAGAATACATGAAAGAACAGGTAGACCTATGTGCACAACGTTAAAATATTAAAATAATAAACTATTTACAAATAAAACTTTGGTGTGTTAACACAAGATTTATTGCACATAAAACGACATAGGATATAATAAACGAGATGTACATACATTTAAAAATACTTTGTACAAAACTTAAATATGCAAAAACATACACACACACACACACAAACACACTAAGAAAATAAAGCGCCCCGGACCATATCAGATGCAAAGGTCCCCATCACGCTGGCGGCGTTTCCGCGCTGCACTGCGAGGGAGATCCTCTGCATAAGATAGGACCCGGAGCGGCGGTCATAGCCACGGTCCCTCAGGCGGCGCCCTATTTCCCTAATGAATGCCTTGCCCTGCACTTCCCAGACCCCGGTGGTTTCTATGGCAAGCGGGACGAATATATACTGGCCCAAAAGCACAGAGTACTTTTGGGTCTTCATCCTCGCTGCCTCTTCGGCTGCGGCCCCCGGGGTGGTCACGGTCGATGCCAGGTGGGACGGAGCGAATGTGCAGACACACGTTGCATCCCAAAGCAATGACCGTCCCCTCTCCCACGGGATCATGGTCAGGCCATCCGGGCGTTTCCCATCGGTACGGCACAGCCCCGCGGGCTCCAATACACAAGGTATATTGGCTGTTACAAGAGCCCGCTTGACGATGTCATTGATAGAGGAGTGCCGGGAAAGCCTACCCGCGCTTCGAACGCAGTGAAGGGCGTGCCGACCATGAACGTCCACACCCGCACCACACACACAGGTATGAGACTGGCAGATGTCACAGCCAAGGCGCAAGGCCACAGCCACGCGCAACGTGTCATTGTCCAGAAATGTTCCTAGTTGTGGAGAAGGCAAGGCGTGGAGCCAGAGCCCTGACTCTGGCTGCGAAACTGCGCGCAGTCGTGCCAGCTCGACCCCCGAACTCTGGTCCAATAACTCGCTAAGCGTGACTCCACACGATAACTCATCCCAATTACGTTGTGAGTGCGGGTGCTGGGGCGGAGTGCTACCAGGACACCAATCATGCCATAACCCTAATGCCTCCTCCGCGAAGGGGATACGAAAACCATCACCATGGATATTTAAAATAAGAGTGACAAGGTCTCGCACCCCATGCGACGAAGACAAGAAGGCCGGCAGCTCGGTGTCGCGCAACCGTCGAATGCCTAAACCACCGTGCCTGATGGGCAAAGGTGTCAGGGGTCTTTTAAATATATTTTTTTAGTTATCCTTTAATTAGCTCTGAGTTAACGGTATGGACAAAGTTTTGGAATGGAATTTAATATTCGTATTCCCAGACAGGTAGGCGAAGACAGTGACTGAATGGGTGCGGACAGACGGACACTGGCGCAGGGGAAGGCCCACAAGAAGATGGCGGGGCGACCTGGACAACCAACCAGAGAGGTTCAATCTAGCTTTGTCTAGAGATGTGTCGGCGGGGAGGCCTTTGCCCAGCAGTGGGACACCGTATAGTAAAGGATACGTAAAAAAAGATATCCTAAGAAACTTAAACCATGTTACTACAAAAATTTTACAAAGTTTACCTCAAAACCAACCTCGAATCCATTTAAGTGCTGTCCGTCCGTCCGTCTGTCCGTCTGTCAACGGTCTCTACCAGATCAACTTAAATAGTTAGACGCTCTAACAACAAATATGATACCGGTTTTTAAGAATAAAAAGTAGTACCCATACAAGAAATTATTGGTATGTTTTTTTTTAAGCCATTTGGTTTTATTTGTTTTCTGGACTCTCCCGATATTATCGGAAAAGATCTTTAAATGCAGGTATTGAGTTTTGTGCTTATTTATTTGTCATTATACGATTAATAGTTCGTCATTCGAATTATAATAAATAATATTAAGTTTTTTATCACGTTTGATTTCATTTCTGTGAATAAGTTACTCAATTTCTATCCACTTCCGGTTTCAATGAGCAAAGAGTTTCGTCAACCTGAGTTTAGTTCAATATTTACATACAACATACAGAAAAATATTTGTCAGTGTTTCGATGCGGCCTTGAATGTAGTCCTACCTAGTATTGAATATTTTATTATTAAAATTTAAAAAGGAACTCGTACAAAAGACTGTCGTTTTACGTTTTTCCGTGTACAATGAATGGAACCCTTCGTGTGCGGGTCCGACGTCTTACTCGCACTTGCCCGGTTTTATTGTCTTTAAACAAGTGTTGAACATGAGTTTTTTTTTTGTGTGTTAAAAGTTTTTAAACCGTACCTATTCGCAATTCGCGGAATTTTCCACTTCGGAAGGGGCTGTCTCTAACGATTTACTATGAGGAAAAATGGTTTCACAAAACTCATCGTTAATTTTAAAGACATGTTATAGCATATAGGGTTGATGAAAAAAATATTTTTCAGTTCTATGATCACTCCCCCCCTTAATTTTTATTTTTTTAAATTTTTGTATAAAAATGGTAAAGCGGTTCACAGAATACATCTACATTCCAAGTTTCAACTGTGTTGTCCTGATAGTTTCGGAATAAAGTTGCTGTGAGATTCGGACGGACAGACAGACATGACAAAACTATAAGGGTTCCTTGTTTCTCTGCGGAACCCTAAAAACGAATTTATCTTGTCTTTGTATTAACATTGCCGGCGCGTTTCTTTTTTTATTAAGATTAGAGTCATTGGCTGTAAAATGCCGGCGCGTTTCTTTTTTTTAAATTAAGATTTGGCTGTAAATTTAATATTTTCCGTATTGTATTTCTGGAGTACGGCCTTCTATGACAACTTTCCTTTCAATGCCCTTTTGGCATGCCAATACCAATGCATTTTTTTATACGAAACAATATTTTTGATTGTGTCATATTAAAAATGTTGGCATTTCAACTTTTTCAACTATAATAGGATCTTGTAACTTTATGCCTTATTTCGTTATAACTTTTTTATGACCTAACACCATACCTACTTTGAGAAAAGTACATACAAGGATTTCTGTTTTGCCATCTTTGGTAAAAATGAGCGCGTCTGGAGTTGTGAGTTGTGAGTTGTGAGTTGTGAGTTGTGAGTTGTGAGTTGTGAGTTGTGAGTTGTGAGTTGTGCGTTGTGAGTTGTGAGTTGTGAGTTGTGAGTTGTGAGTTGTGAGTTGTGAGTTGTGAGTTGTGAGTTGTGAGTTGTGAGTTGTGAGTTGTGAGCTGTGAGCTGTGAGCTGTGAGCTGTGAGCTGTGAGCTGTGAGCTGTGAGCTGTGAGCTGTGAGCTGTGAGCTGTGAGCTGTGAGCTGTGAGCTGTGAGCTGTGAGCTGTGAGCTGTGAGCTGTGAGCTGTGAGCTGTGAGCTGTGAGCTGTGAGCTGTGAGCTGTGAGCTGTGAGCTGTGAGCTGTGAGCTGTGAGCTGTGAGCTGTGAGCTGTGAGCTGTGAGCTGTGAGCTGTGAGCTGTGAGCTGTGAGCTGTGAGCTGTGAGCTGTGAGCTGTGAGCTGTGAGCTGTGAGCTGTGAGCTGTGAGCTGTGAGCTGTGAGCTGTGAGCTGTGAGCTGTGAGCTGTGAGCTGTGAGCTGTGAGCTGTGAGCTGTGAGCTGTGAGCTGTGAGCTGTGAGTTGTGAGCTGTGAGTTGTGAGTTGTGAGTTGTGAGTTGTGAGTTGTGAGTTGTGAGTTGTGAGTTGTGAGTTGTGAGTTGTGAGTTGTGAGTTGTGAGTTGTGAGTTGTGAGTTGTGAGTTCTGTTAAGTTGAGTTGAGCTGCGCCATGTCAAGGAATTAGGAGGGACATAACATCAAAACGCACTCGATTAGCGCCGATCTGTATTCACAGAGTCTTTTGACGACCGACTTGTTCAGAGCAACATTATTTTCACTGCCACTTTCACAAATTTACTTAGATGACAAAAATTAAGTTGCTCTGATCAAATCGGTATTATACCTGACGTTACCTGGCTTTAAGCCTAATATTGAGTAGCATACTTGACTTCCTTTCCGGTGCGACGAATTTAGCCCTAAACAGCTCACTTCCTGTTTAAAACTCCTAAAATACATGTCATATCCGTTTGGAACCTCAGCAACATTGCGCGCGTAAAGTTTCAGAAATGGCGGCAATTGTAGCCAGCGTTATTGCGCGCGCTCAATTTTCAGGTCATTGGCGTTTTGGATTTCTTTCCGTGCGCACGCGTTTAACAAATTTGAAAATATTCCAAGTTACTTTTCGAAATATCCTTGGAATTTTGTTACGGTTATAGTGTTAATTGTTCAGTGTAACAGCAAAAAATAATCCGTTTAATAAAAACCGCGGTAAATAGCCCCGCGTAGTGAATCATCGAGGAATGATCGCTACAGCAGTTCCACTTCCACGTCTCCGGAGAGGAGGAGCAGCCGGAGGAGAAGACATCGGGGGAGTAAGAAAGAATTCAAGGACAAGTAATCTGGAAAAATCGTTCCAAGATTCAGCTAGTAACATCTCGGCAATGCATGATCGTATGCTAAACCGATCGAGTGATGCAATGTTTAGTAACTCACACAATCTCGCAATAAGATATGTTTAATTCTGACATTGAATTTGATAGGAATATCACTCCCTTTGATATAGGAGTGATATTTATAGGTAGCTATTTGTAACTACCCTCGAAAGTACAAACATTGCATTCATCCGAATCTCACGCTGAGAAAATCATAAGTAAATCCAATCCAATCAGGTTAGGTATTTGCCGTTGGCATGAGTTACAAACTTTTATTTTTCTGTGCTGGGGTTCATTGAACTCGAGTGCGCCGATTCCTTCGATGGCAATCATACTTGGCGGGAACGTAGTGACCGTCCATGGTTATACCACATGGTTTGATCAAGCAGAAGGAGGCGCAAAAAGGGATATTTTCGACGGTCATGTCTTGGCTTGTTTAGCACCAAGCAGATTCCGGCTACAGGGATAAGGTAAGTAATACAATCAACGAGAGGTCTTCCGAGGGGGAAAATAATAAAATCGATTCTTATCAATTCTTATATATTGACGTTGGACGAGTGGATCTCTACTCAATCTATACTCAATGCATTCACGACCATCGCGTTATGGTAACCTCGTGCAAGATTTTGCCCTCGGTGGATAGTCCATAACTAATCCCAGTTTTACAGATTTTATGTCCGAGGAAGGAGAAACCTGGAGATTTTTCGTGAGTTTGCCATCCAGACCAAGGCAAACAGAGAAGGTAAGCCCGCGCCCGCGCGCAGCGGTGTCGCGCCCCCGCCGCCCGGAGCCCGAATAGCGCTCCGGGCCGCCAGCCTGCGCAAGGCTGGCGCGCGCGCGGAGGGGAATCAGGAGACAAACGATGACACGGCGACTGCGTGCATTTTCGTGAGTTCGACCTCCTGCTACACTTAGACCGCGCCCGCGCGCAGCGGTGACGGGCCCCCGCCGCCCGGAGCCAGCTCCGGGCCGCCAGCCTGCGCAAGGCTGGTGCGTGCGCGGAGGGGAGGCAGGAGGCGAACGACGACGCGGCGACTACGAGCGGCAGCCACGTGTTGGTACCGCAGCCCAGTCTGAGCGCCATGAGTACACCTATCAGCGCGGCTTTGCTACAAAGAAATTGAAAATCCCGCGTGAATTGACCTGTTGATCAATCTTCGATGGTAAGATACCGCTGATACAGTTTCTGCAACTTAGTCCACCTGCAAGGTTTAAAGCGACATTGACATGCAGTTATGTCAGCCGTTCGCGGTTATGCCGGTAGTGCCTGCGCGTAAGGGGACATCGCTACTAAACGCTCGTGTGAGTATGAAATGAATCAGTCTATGCGAGACGGTTCAATTAAACATCTTGCGCAAAGATGTAGATATCTGATGGCTGGTTGTCGTGCATTTCTAGTATCCCGGCGAAACTTGAGATCTAACTCAGTCTCTGCAACATTTCCATCTGTGCAAGGTTCAAAGCGACATTTTCATACAGAAACATCGCCTGATGTTGGTAGAACGAGGCGGACAGAGTGGAGGCAAACAATTTGCCTACAGTTTTATTGTAACGTTTTACTCATTTACGTGATATCTTAACCCTTTTTAAGCCAGTGACAAAGAAATATAAAATCAACACTATTTTATATTCCATTTATACTAATTACTTTATGTAACTTTCTTTACTTTGAAATCAATAATTTCCATTTTAGCGCTGCTGCTTTAAAGGGATTAAAAGGGAGTTCTAAACATTAGGTATGTGGCTGGAGGACCGGCTATCTATATAATACAATACTCAAAGGGTAAAAGGGTAATCATTAATTACTCTTATTGTGGTGTTGGTCTTACCTTTAATAAGTTAAACCACATTGTTAAAGAACTTTGAGTACCTACCTAGCTGATTTCTTCCAACCCCTAATATAACAACGCGTTACAATCTAACAGAGCCGTCGTTTTTCAACCCGACTACTTTCATCAATCCGGTAGTATATGGTCGGCAATATGCCTACTTCACTGCTTCAGACAATAATCATTGTAGCAGTCACCTTTCAGATTCATTATCCAAAGATATAGTCTGCTAATATTATTCAGACAGTTATCCACCAGGATAATGTCGGGGCCATATAGAGAAGTTATCTACATTACTTCTCACAAATGACCTACGTGTTACTGGACCGCGCAGGTCTTCATAATTCACTAGGTAAGTGGCTGTAAGAATGCACTTTTCAGTATATTATCCAAAAGGAGCTGATGACAGTCCTCGAGTCTCTCAGGACATTAATATAAATTTGAGATTATATATACATCGTGATTTTTTACATCTTCACTATTTATTTAGTTGTTTCTCAATAGTCGCTTTACTTCGACATATCCCAAGCGAACAGTAAAGGCAGCTTTCACCAAGTCGACGAAATCAAGGTAATCTAACCATAATGTGTCTTGGATGTGGCCGGTGCGGCATACAGCCCACAAGCAGAGTTCCTTAATATGTCTACAGCTGTTCCGTAGAGTACCTACATAGTAAAGGAATAATAATTATAAAGTAGCAAGGGATTATTGAATATCGGACTGAGCATGATATACATTAGCATATTGAGCGTGGGCGCCATGTGCCTCTGCCGCCCCGTATGGGAAAAGGCGTGACGCTATGTTATGTTAGGACACCAACCTGGTATTTCTACCAGTGAACTAGCATAATGACAGTTTTTCAAAACTTTTATAACCATTGCACATTATTATTTTAATGAATGTTATGGCCATGCGGGATTATCCCAATGAAGTATGTATATTTGACTTTTATGGTCCAGTCCTAGGTAACATGGTTTCAGTTAATGTTGTCTACACAGCTGCGGGTAATAATGAAAACGCGTTCAGATACTTGTATTAGGTATCTGATCAATGATAATTGAATACGATGGATACTAAACTTCTTTATCACTGTAGGCATTTACAAATATGCTTATGACGCGTAAACTTGCCTTTTTCACTATGCTTGCCCACTAACCATATCATAGCTAAAGGAAATATAAAAAATAAAAACCAAATTATTTCTTGATAATAATTAAAACTTATAAACTTAGAAGCGTCTTCAGTTGAGTCAGATAGCCACACTAGCTCCTGTAATAGAATCAGCCACATCTAGCTATTCTTCTCAGAAGTGATACGAAAAGGTATTTAGATTAATTGAGTAACTTTATCATTAAAGTCAGATTACAGAGTTGTTCGCCAGTCTTTTGCAAAGACCAATCATATGTGGAAGTACATAATCAGTTCAATTCAAAATACAGCAATTGTAATTTGATTATACCTACTGCTAATCACTAGTTTCATCAATGTTTTGTGTTTAAATCAGATTGGCCATAGGGCCAATATAATTTGTACCTTGCACAGATAGCTGTGCAAGGTACAAATTATAATAACTAATTTTCACACGTATTCGATTCGGCACGCCTACGTCTCTAGCTTCGAGTTTCGTAGGTCAGGCGACCGACCTGATATCCTGACCTCACAACTGCAGTCTTGGTAGTCGTCGAACAGAATGGCGAACTAGCAGCCAACCACCGAGCACCAATCTCGGTGAACTTGTACGTAAGTGATGACTAAAGGGAAAACCTACTGGAGGTAAAGCTTGGCATATTCATAGATTCATATAGATCAGATGAGTCTTGATAGCCAGAAACTAACCAACCAAGTCTAACCTAGCCAGCCCGAAACTCGGCTGGCTTCAAAAGATGACTTCATCAGACCTATCTTAGTCTGTGTTTGTTTATATCTATTTGCCTTATTTTTGAGTTGCATTTGCGCAGCCTAACTTTGCATCACGTACACGATGATGCATACACATTGAGTATCATAATTTATATAAGGTTTTCATAAATGATCTCCTAGTCATATCACATTGGCGTTTTTAACTCAGCAGTCGATACGTTTGGTATCGACTGGTATCGACTACTCAATATTAGGCTTAAAGCCAGGTAACGTCAGGTATAATATAGCAATTTTACCTGAAAATAAAATTGTTATTATACATACTTACCTGGCTTTAAGCCTAGGTAAATCGCTGCCTGCTGTGCACATTACTGTGCATTTCATGATCGTGACACATTCTTAGACACGATCAGCTCTTTATTGAGTTGCCAATGACCTGAAAATTGAGCGCGCGCAATAACGCTGGCTACAATTGCCGCCATTTCTGAAACTTTACGCGCGCAATGTTGCAGAGGTTCCAAACGGATATGATATGTATTTTAGGAGTTTTAAACAGAAAGTGAGCTGTTTAGGGCTAAATTCGTCGCACCGGAAAGGAATTCAAGTATGCTACTCAATATTAGGCTTAAATCCAGGTAAGTATGTATAATAACAATTTTATTTTCAGGTAAAATTGCTATATTATCCAGAAAATTGTTCAGATTGTCGTCACTAACAATTTTTTTTGGCTTGTAACCCCCTTTTTGTTATACTCTGTATAGTCTATGTTTCATAAGTATGTATGTAGTAGTATGTGTAGGCAGATCACGGCTGGCTCATTGGTTAAGAGCAGCCGCGACGCGCAGCCGTTGACAAGAGAACACAATCGTTAAATTGGTCTAATTTATTTGAATAAACCAATGAGCAAGCGGTGTACTGCCTCCACTCTATATACTTATAAAATACAGATTTGATGGTGTGAATAAAGGGACCCCAGACATAATATAATCTACATAAACCCTTAAGTTGCCTTCGAAGAATATATTTTTCTACGGAACCCAATGGGTTCAACTTTCCGACCCATGAAATTAGGAAGAGACTTCCACGAAATTAGGGAAAAAAGTTATTCATACCACGAAATTAGAGCAAAACGACTTGATCACTTGAATGTTTTTTTAAAATAAGAAATCAATGAAACAAAATAAATTATCAGTAGAAACATAAAATATAAACCGGCAGCGAACTCAGGGAAATTTTTAATTTAGTTTAGTGCAGTTATAGTTTAGTTTTAGTTTATAATATATATTAGGTAAAAACTATTTCTAAAATTTTTAAAAAATACTTAATATAATTTATATAATAGATATTGGAGTAATTTACAACCGAAAAAAAAAAAAACTATTATATAATACAATATTTACACTACCTATGATGTGCAGATATGCTTATTTTTCTGACCTTATTCCGAATGTTTCTATTTACCACGAAATTGGAGCAGTTTACCTTTAATACATTTTTTGCAAAAGTTGGCGACATAAAACGAAAAGTTCAAAAGTAGGCATAGTACAGGCATACAGGCTTAACCATACAGAATTCTAGAAAAAGTTGGCATGCCGACAGCTTTTATGAGAAACAATGAAACGTGGGCATTGAATGGAAAGTTGTCATGAAAGGCCGTACTCTATTTCCGAACGTAATTTGAAATGTTCTGTGTATTTTGAGAAAAAACCATTACGGTCATCAACAGGTCTCTGAGAAACGGTTTGGTTAGAAATATGACCTTTCCCAAAATTTACTGCGTCATTCTATTCCACTTTTTGTTTTTCAAAACGTCGCCTAAGAAGGTCTTCACTTAAAAAACTTGTTGCACAAGTTTCCAAATGTTTGGTATACCGCGCGGGCACAAAGAAAGTATGACCGGTTATTTTAGGTGTTTTATGAATCACAGTAACAAAACAAAACAAACAAACGCTTCGAAACAAATTGAAATACCAAAGTTTTCAAAGAAACGCGATTAGAAACAAAGTAAGTAGGCACATGTACTTAAAGGTGTCTCTCTTACGACAAAAATATTTCACATATTCCGTCTCAATATTAAAACCAAGATCAAAAGCTATTTATGACTATTTTTATGAAATTTGTTCAGCCTACTAACTTTTTCTAGTAACACAGTTGCAAAGTTAAGTGACATATCTAGGACTTACCTGATGGGGATGGGGTGACTAGGCAGTGCAGGCAGTGCAGGCAGTGCATTCGCGTGGCGCTCACTGGGTAGCGCAGGACGGAGTGAGCTCAGTGCGATGTGCAACGGACGCATCTAGCTAGCCTGGCCGTCTCTGGGGCCCAATTCCGAGCGCGAAATGACGGCATAATGACGCGACTACAACGACTTACTTTTTAAGGTTCCGCAACCGAAGGGTGCCGAACGGGAGCCCCCTCTGTCCGTTTGTCCATTTGTCCGTCTTTCCGTCAGCGGCCTGTATCTTATGAACCGTAATAGAGTCGACATTTTCACTGAATGTGTTGTGCTGTTGCCGCTAAAATGGTACCTATACAAAAGACGTGGCCTCGCCCTTTGGTGTCCCGCGCTGTAATCACCTGCCACTAACGTTCCTAAAGGGATCACAGAAATGTCAGATAGTAAAAACTTAAAGAGACAAATGTTATTGTGATGCCAACTCATTAACGGAATCAGGGTCTTGTCTGCCTACCTACTGCACGCAGGGCCCTGATTCTGTATCTCGAAAAAATTAAAAGCCTTAGGCTTTTCGTCAAATTGCATTTAATATAAGGATAGAGATACCTAACTGGCCGCGCTAAATAGAATACGTACTACTTTATATTGTATTTTATGATTTTTTAGGTTATTTTAAGAAACTAATTGAATATTTCAAGCAATGGTTGTCTTATTATTTTTTAAATATTTTTTTAAATAAAACCACTCGTACGTCACTTGTTCACTGTTTTTGAACGGTTGTACTTAGGCTGTTGGTTTCCGATTACAAACCTAAAAAAACTATTGTTTTTAAACTGTTTTTTTACGTACCTACTGACATCTGCCGTATCGACTGACAGGAAAACTTTTGAAACAGGAGAGTTTTACAGGACATCCAACTTAACGGCGAAGGGAATTTGAAGGAAATAATGGACATTATGTTTTTACAAATATTAGACCAATGCTACCTGATATTTTTTGATGGGAATAACGGAATTTATTTAAGAACTCAATTTTTTCGAATTGTTTTTCTAAGTTTGGTACGCTTATATTTTTTTGCATTGCCAATTATTCAACAGATATCGTGGATATTCCTCAAAACTACTCTGAACAGCTTTGAATAAACGTTGGTACCTCCTTTATGTTTGCAATTTGCAGTTAAATTTCATAATTTCAATTAAATTCTATAATTACAGCTCAAACAAATACTTTCTAAGTATACTTATAATAGTTAAGTACATCGAATTGAAATCAACGATTTGAATGTACTTGATACTGCATGCAAAGAGAATATCACTATAAGTTGCACAGATGCACAGTCATTGAAAGGAGGTATATTTTTTGTAGTTGAGCAATTTAAAATAATGTTAAAGCGACTTTGTCGAAAAAGGTATATTACAATGTTCAAGATTACTTAAATGATGGGACTGTATGGGGTTAATCTGGCTCAATACAGACCTTGCTGTTAATAAATTTTGCAATTATTTATTCCTGCTTATTAATTATGATTATGATATTTAGTATTAGTTAAGCATAAGCAATTTTTAAAAGAGATCTAAAAATCAATCTGTGGGTGTTTCTACGCCCTTCTCTCCCACAGTGGTCCAATGTACAGAAGTGGCAAAAAATTACGATTGCTAAGTATATGTAAATATCTACAGTAATGAAGACATTTTGAATTTGGAATTTAGAGGTTGCCTAAATATTAAAAATACAAATATATACACCCATTTGCGAATTATTAACATTGCTTGAATCACCCAACAACGTTATATAGCAACTTTAGATCTAAAACATATACCAAGCAATGAAAAGTATAAACAGTATCCGATTTCAAAATTTCACGTTACCTTTGAAAACACGGAAGAAACGTAACAGGAATTCGTCACCTAAAGTATTTTTCTGTTAAATCGCCTTCATTTTTATGGCTTCACTTGCTCGACGCGTAACGCATGCTAAGACCCTATCGTTGCCGACAACAAAAACTGGTATTTACATTTGAATATCTGTTACATTACAACACAGCGTTATCTCAATTGGGTATTTCTCGAATTCCGTGGTCGGGAATTAATCTTTTGCGGCATGTACTGTCAGTCGTACACATTTTTCAATTACTTTGTACTGCTAACTTCATGACCTGTAGCGACCAGCGCTTGGCCCCATCCTACAGGCCGCTTATACCAAACTTGTCCTAACCTAACCTAACCTAACCTAACCCATCCTACAGGCCGCTTATACCAAACTTGTCCTAACCTAACCTAACCTAACCTAACCTAACCTAACCTAACCTAACCTAACCCATCCTACAGGCAGCTTATACCAAACTTGTCCTAACCTAACCTAACCCATCCTACAAGCAGCTTATACCAAACTTGTCCTAACCTAACCAAACCTAACCTAACCCATCCTACAGGCAGCTTATACCAAACTTGTCCTAACCTAACCTAACCTAACCTTACCTAACCTAAACTAACCTGACCCATCCTACAGGCAGCTTATACCAAACTTGTCCTAACCTAACCTAACCCATTCTACGGGCTGCTTATACTAAACTTGTCGACCGAGATGCAAATCCTCGCCTGTACTGGCTCAAAGTTATAGGTACCTAAGTCGTTTCTCTTTCAGTTTGTAATGTATTTTATCTACACACGTATCATAAACCCTCTTTACTGCGTCCAAAAACCGCACGTTACGACCAGCATAATGTTATACTACTAGCTAAAAACTCATTTCTTATCTTAATATTGATACACTATGAATCAATTTTCGGCACATTATGGCATTCAAACTTCAAACGCCAACGCCCCCCTGTGTGCCGCCCCTAGTTTGTCTGTGAAGTTGGTACTACAGAATAAGCTAAACAAGTGCAAAGCAATTATTAATGCCACAATGCCGGTCGAACATGCGGTTCCTGAACACATCAAAGAGAGCTCATGATATGTGTAGATAAACTAATGCATGTAACTGTACATAATTAGGCATTATGTATCAGTCACTACTATTATTTTCTCAACTACCATTGAATTTTGGACTTCGGCGCGACTTCACTTGGCGATTTCAGACGTTACCAAAACCATTTGTATTTATTTTTCGTTCGTTTTACGGAAACAGTTCCAAGTCGCTGAACAAATTACATAAAGACGTAAGAACAAAATAAGAGACTAAATTCAACAATTACTCGTATCACAATGACAATTGCAATATACAGTGGATAATTTGCATTATATTAATAAAAATAATAATTTCAATAATTTATTGACCGAGCGAGCAAAGCGAGCGAAGTGCTCCATTTCGACAAGGTTAGTAGGCCGATTAAGCTTTCGTCTGTCTCTATGTCTGTGTGTCTGTCAGTCAGACCGGAACTGAAATTATTATTAATCAATTAATTATTAAAAACATAATTAATAATCGCTTGAAAACTATGGTTTTCAAGCGATCCTCACAAAGTTTGGCACACGTGTTCCTTGAATTAAATGTTTTTTTTAGTCAAAAGCTTTTCTCGATTTTCCCCTTGGGGGGAGTTATGATGTCATATTTTTTTTGTATGGGTTTATTTTTTTCTGAAACCTATCGTGTGGGGCATCAAATTAAAGGGCTTCATGAGCCGATTCTAAAAATATACTACACCATTACCGTTACGTTACAATATTTTCAAAACATACCAAGTTTGGACACCTCGAAGTAGGAGACGGATTAGTAAAGAGGATCTATACAGACCATGAGAGTGAGTGAAATAGACTATAACTATTTTCGTATAGTAACTTGTACAGTAGCCGGCGTATAAGTTGGACCAAAATGGCGGCGTCTGCGCAGGGTAAAATGTATCTAAAACAGTCATTTTTACCTGCGTAGACGCCGCCATTTTGGTACAACTTATACGCCGCCCACTATGATCAGCTGATCGGGTCAATCAGGGACGAAATATTATTGTCATTTGCGACCATATATTCCTTGGGGAAAGTTATTGCTGGGTACTATAATTCCCCAATATATGGTCAGATAATTAAATGTCATCCCTTTATACATATTATATTATTATTTTTATGTAGGCACAGTTTATATTGCTTTTTATTATTTATTTAGGTACCTTTGTACTAGATAATTATACTGCTGTACAGTACACATGGTCTACCCCTGATCGAAGAGATCTCTTATTAGAGATAAGCTCGCCTTTGTATACTATTTCTATGTAAGCCTTTTTGTCTGTAGATTATTTGTGTGCATTAAAGAAATAATGAGTTATTATGAATAATAAATATACATAACTAGAGTTCCTCGCGCACTTTCTAGTGGATGCGGATTAAGACACCTTGGGAACATGCTGGCGGTTTCCCAAATCACCCGTTTCAAAATAACAGTTTCTTTATACGACCGTACGCCAACAAATTCGTTTCTCATAGAATCCGTATGCCAAAACACCCGATTTTCATTGCATCAGTATGCCATAAGATTCGGTTCTCATGACACCCGTATACCCAAAAGACCCGTTTCTCATGACACCCTTAAACAAATCCTGATTTATCTTTATTCCCGTTGAAAGATGTAGTGTTATGCTACTTACGTGCTATTTTCTTGAATGTCTTAAAAATTCCAAGGCTGCAGCTGCTTTCGAGAAACTTAAAGAAGCTTTGGTAACTGCTCCTATCCTTGCTTGCCCTATTACGCTGGATACTTGGTGAGCTGTACAGTCTGATATTTGGTATCAACACATTAACAAATCATTTTCGCTTTGACTTTTTACACTATCAGCACTTCTAAATCGATAGCGAAGGGGTTTACCTTTGGTGACCTTGTATTTGGCTTTCTCCGAAACTCTGCAATCTCGGGCTTCGTGCGCGCTGGTGCGCTACCTTTTTATATTCATTGTTATTTCATTTACTTCATGCTTTTCTTGTTGTCTACCGTATTACGAGCCTGAAACCAAACTTTGACATTTGTTGGCGCCCTTGTTTATCTGGTTGTCATGGCAATGTCCATTCAAACTCGTTAGCGGTCTGATATGTTTGCTTCAATACTTTTACAAAAATACTTTTTCTCTCTTGGCCACTCACAAAAATTACGTTTAATTTAAATAATTTTTAGAACTCTCCAAAAAGGGTATTAAAGCGGAACATTTCTGAAATTCTGGAGTCTCACGTCAGCTTCTGAACTAGAAGTACCATCTAAAGGCCTTATCCCGGGGTCGCACTACCCCGGGATCCTGCAAGCCGTTCCTTCAAACACGATCCTGCAAGCCGTTCCTTCAAACACGATCCTGTGAGCCGTTCCTTCAAACACGATCCTGCGAGCCGTTTCTTCAAACACGATCCTTCGTGCCTTTCCTACAAACACGATTCTGCGAGCCGTTCCTACAAACGGGATCCTGCGAGCCATTCCTACAACTGGATCCTGCGAGCCGTAACTACAAATACGCCCGCTACCGTTCCTACAACGACGATTTCAACAACATCTACAACAACAAATACTCCTGCATCCTGGTCATCACCCCACCGGTCTACTTCTCTCCGTGTTCTCCGCTTCCTTTTTTCTATCCAGACATCTATATTTTATAAAACCTGTCTCACCTCATTCATCCTCATCTTCCTTTCATTTTTTTTAAATTAATTCATTGTAAATAGCCCTAATAAATTGTCATTTCTAAATTTTATTCTGGTTGTTTTCTGTTAGGCTCTGGTTAGGTGAATATCGTTACGTGACAAAGACTTACGTAATATTTGTACAAGGGATTACTTTAGGGGAGTTATTGGTATCGGTATCTAAAACTACACATACTAGAAGCTACTTGACTATCCATAAACAAAATAATCAAGTCTTTTTTAATTCATTCATACGTGGTTAAAAATATCTGAACAGAACATTTGTCAATGGCAAAGTCGTGTGCAGGTATTTTTGTTAAGTATTTTGTACAGAGGTAAAACTCTTCGACTATCAACTTTCAACTAATTCAGTAGATTTGGAGCTGTTGTGAGAGATGGACAGACAGACACAGACATGACTGATCCTAAGAGGGTTTTGGTTTTCATTCGAAGGTATGAAACCCTGGAAACCCACACCCATCCAATAACCACTCGTTTTCTTTCTTTGTGTGTAAGTTTTAACGGTAAATACCGATCAGCAAAGAATCTTTTCTCTTTTGGAAGAATCTTTTATAAATTTAATATCCCTATTCAATCGACTTTACATCAATTACAAATAACAGTAGACAATTCTTTCTAAATAAGGAAATACATGTCATTAGTTAACAAGTGGCCATTACGAAGTTTTATCTATGTAAGAGGTGTGGAAGTGGTATCAAAGAGAGGTTACACATACCACTATATACATCGCGCAGTGACGGGAACGGATATTTTGGGAAATGGGTATTAAGCCAAACGTGTTTTTTGGGGAAAATATATTCTGGGAAACTGATTATTTAGTAAACGGTAGTGACGGGAACAGCCGTTTCATGATTGGGACTTTCTGGGAAACGGATCCGATTGTATCCTTTGAGGAAAACACATTCTGGGAGACACATGTATCGGGAATCTGATTATTAAGGAAAAGGTAGTGACGGGAACCGGTGTTTTGGGAAACGGATAGCATGGTCCGGAGACGACACCATCCTCCTCATCGAATAATTTATAGAACTTACCGGTCACGAAGCTTCGTCGGAAATTTAATTCGTTATAACAAAATATTAGACACTGTAGTCTTCACAAAATAAAAGGCCCGGTGACAGCGTCCGAGTCACTGACGTATTAAGGTTGAATTTAGTTTGGGCCACCGGGCCTTTTATTTTTGTGGAGACTGTAGGGGTGCATTCGAGATCGGTTGAAAATGACTCCGATCGATGCTATAATTACCCCAGAGCGTTCGGAAATAACCCGATTGAAACCGAGGTTAAACTAACGGTTACCCGAGAGCTTGCCGGACAGCTTTTTTGAACGGCTCAGATATAGTTATTTGTGTCACACGGGAGCAAAATGATTTATTTACGGCGAGGGCCGTACATTGAATCCAGAGTGAAGGGAAGGATTCTACGATACAATCCTGAGCGTAGCGAGGGATTCTAAGTAAAAATCCTGAGCGTAACCAAGGATTCAAGCATTAACGCCCATGTCGAAAATAATGTTGTTCCTGAGTGACACATACAACTTTTCACATCGACTATGAGGAAAAATTCAATTAAATGTTCTAAAAACAAATCAATAACTATACTTTGAATTATACTGTCACCACTTTTACAGTAATCGAACAACGTAAACAAAACTTTATTTTTTATAATGGCGGATTGTGAAGGATTAGGCAAAGGTCACCACAGATAAAATATTCCTGTGCTACTTTTACCAATATGTAAAATAATCGAATAGAATATTACAATGGTATCGGATATCAACATTCATAATATAACAAAAAAAGTCATCGATATTTTTGATTTCAGTAAAACATATAATTTATTGTGACATTTTTTTTAAATTTTTAATATTACCTTGTTTTCTTTATATTTATTATTTATAATAACACATTATACAATTAAATTAAATATACAATGACATAAATCCGCTCGACGCTTCGTCATAATATAATAATAAATATAAACTTAAGAAACAAAATACACATCTATTTGACGACCCGAATAGGTCCCAGGTTCGAGTCCCGGTGGGGGCAAATATTTGTTTGATGGGAACAGATGTTTGTACCCTAGTCATGGTTGTTTATCTAAGTATAATATTTATCTATATAAGTATGTGTATCGTTGTCTAGTATCCAAGATACAGGGAATCCTAGTTTGGGGCTAGGTCAATGTGTGTAAATGGTGTCCAAGGTATTATTATTATTACTATTATCTATAAAAATTAACCGCCCCGAGAAACGCCCGCACCGAACGTGCCCATTACACTGGCAGCATTACCGCGCTGCACAGCTAGCGATATTCTCTGTGTCAGGAACGATCCGGAGCGGTGGTCAAATCCTCGGTCCCTCAAACGACGCCCAATGTGCTTGACGAAGGCCCTACCCTGCGAACCCCACACCCCTGTGGTCTCGCCGAGCAAAGGAACAAACAGATAACTTCCCATTAGCTGTGCGTATTTAATGCATTTCTGCCGCGCTGCCGACTCAGCAGCAGCACCCAGGGTTACCATAGTTGAGCTGATGTGGGATGGTGCGTACGTGCATACGCAAATCGCATCCCACATTTTTTAAATAGTGCGAAGAATTCATAATTTTTCATATAACGTTGTTGTTTAACTTCAACAACGTTATATGAAACATGTTCGTTATTAATTGATTACGATGAAATTGCAATCGATTATTTTATTATGATCTGTGTTCTATTGGCACATTGTGTAAATGCTACATGCCAATGAATAAATTAAAAAAGTAGCTTGAACGGAAAAGTAGCATTTTGATCCCTCTCGTCGTGGAGCAAAACTTACTATTCCGAATGAAAGGTGTGAAAAAGTAATTTTCGCACCGACAAGTGCGATTTTTTGCCATGGTTCATCATCGTTAAAAATTACCTGACAGATGTCAAACTGTGCTTGACGGGTTTATCTTTTCGTGCTGTTTGTTTGACACTTTGTTTGGTTTTATTTTAGTAGGATGGTGTTCGTTCATATTTATAGTACAGGCGTGGGAAGTGAGTGTGTAACTGGAAGTGTAGGATGATTCCATTTTTTTTTATATAATTGTGTGTTAAAGATATGTTTTTCTTGTTGTAAAAGTACGTAGGCCTGTGAATAAACGTATACTACTGATTTCATATAAGGGATGTTCCAACGTCTTCTACTTCTCTCATTCTTCATGTTGGTTTGGCATTGACAACTTTCCCCGTTCGGAAACACGAATTCTCGCGCTAGCGTCCGATAACCGAATTTTGTATATCTTTTTGTTAGGTTAGGTTAGGTTGACTTTTCTTTCTTCGAGTGAATTCACTCAGTATTCAAACGCACCATAGTAGGTAGGACCACATTCAAGACCTTACATCAAAAAAGAGATTTGTGTATGTAGTACCCTATTTACCCATTTACCGTTAGCATTTATTTGACCAACGGTTGGGGCTCCGTTGGGATATAGTTAGTTAGTTTGCCCACCCAAAACTGACGTTGGCCCAAAATAAATATATTGTATGATTTCGGCCCACAAATTACCAACAATGGGCCGACTGCAACTAGTCCTACCGTTGGATAAATAGTGTTGGCGTTTCCACATTTTAAATAACGTAGGGCCAACAAAACATTACCTGTAATAGTCCAGCTACCACCAGCCCTATCGTTGGAAAAATAATGTTGTTGTTTCCACATTTCCACATTGGCCAACAATCAAGTACCAGCAATGGACCACCTGCAAGAAACGCTACCGTTGGGTTAATACTATTAGTATTTCCACATTTTTTATACGTAGGGCCAACAACCCATTGCCAGTAATGGACCAGCTGCCACCAGCCCTACCGTTGTATAAATAATGTTGTTGTTTCCACATTTTTAGTAACGTAGGGCCACCAATCAATTACCAGCAATGGACCACCTGCAAGAAACGCTACCGTTGGGTTAATACTGTTGGTATTTCCACATTTTTTATACGGAGGACCAACAACCCATTGCCAGTAAAGGGACAGCTGCTACTAGCCCTAACGTTGGATAAATAAACGTAGGGCCAACAATCAATTAACAACAATAGACCATCTGCATGAACCGCCACTGTTGGATTAATACTGTTGGTGTTTCCACATTTATATACGTAGGGCCAACAACCCACCCTAACAGTTACTAAACTAACTCTTGTTAAAACCATCATATCCGATTTTTGAAGTCAAAATTTAATTCATCACTATCAGAAACGTCGTAGCAACAAGTCAACCCAACTTTATACCAAAAATAATGCCCAAATGGGCTCTATGTAGATATATCTTACATCGCGGCATAGATGTTTTTTCGCGCACCGAGTATATAAAGCGTCTGTCTGAAAGTACTTGCGGGGTCCCTATGTACGCAGAAAAGCAGTTCGTGGTATAGCTGGCCTACTTAAACCGTATCCTTCAGATGACTGCTGAAATATTATTGAAATATTGAGGCACCCAATCAGTTACCCACCGTTGCATAATTATATGATTCATATAGAAAGAGCCCTATGCATAAATACACTTGGCCTTCTGTAGAAATGTTTATACAGGCCCTTCTAGTAGGTTCTCGACCAGTTACCCACGTTGTATAATTGTATGATTCGTATACAGAGGCCCTAAACATAAATACATTTAACAGCCCTCCATAAAAAAAAAAAAACTTGGTTATTAGCCCATCAGCAAAACAGGCGGCCAGAGCTAGTTGTTTCCCAACCGAGGTCATATATTTTCATATTTTTGGCCCAACCAAATGACTAATATAAATACACTTAGTGGCCCTTTGTATTAATTTACATACAGGCCCTTGGTTAATGGCCCATCAGCAAAACATACGCCCACAATTGACTGTTGTCCAACCAAGGTCGTATATTTGGCCCAACCGAATGCCTACAACAAATGCTACTAGGGTAGGTAAGTATTGAACTATGTACGAAACTCTTCTCATTGAAACAGCTGAACACCTGTTCCTGGAGATATTCTTGCGTCACAACAAAGTCCTCCTGGGTGTCTATTATAGCCCCTCTCTTCGAATCGACTATTTTAACTCTTTTGAAACCCTTCTCAGTGACTTGACTCCTCTTTATAGCGACACCCTAATTCTCGGCGACTTCAACACTTGCCTTCTCAAGAATAACGGTCGCTCAGCGAAGCTGAATTCTCTTGTAAGTTCATTTAACATGCATATCCTTCCTCTAGAGGCCACTCACTTTCAACCACACTGCACCCCCTCTCTTCTAGATCTAATGATTACTTCTGACATGTCTAAGGTTGCTGCGCATGGCCAACTTAACGCCCCTTTCTCCTATCACAATCTTATTTACCTCTCTTATAAGATAAAGCCTCCCAAGCGTGCAGCTAAATTCCTTGACATTCGTAGCTTCAAGGGCATGGATATAACCTCCCTTAATTCAGACGCCTCCTCTGTCGACTGGTCGCCTGTCTACGGTAGTGAGACCATTGATGACAAAGTACGGAACTTCAACTCTATTGTCCTGAGCTTGTTTGATAAGCATGCTCCGGTCAAGAGGGTTAAAGTGAAGCATCTTGCTGCACCGTGGCTTATGACACCATTAAGGGTCTGATGGCTAAGAGAAACCGTGCCAAGTCTAGATATAAGAGGGATCCGACCGACGAGAATCTTTTAATTTTCAAACGCCTCCGTAATCGTTGCACTCGCCTGTGTCGTGATTCTAAATGCCGTCATATCTACGAATGTATCGAGAGCTATACTCCAGCATAGGTCTGGAAGTTCCTGAAGATCCTTGTTGTTGGTAAGTCACAGGAATTGGCAGCCGGAAATGTCGATCTCCGGGGTCTCAATAGTTTCTTTGCAACTCCCCCTGTCGCGATGGACTCCCTCGTCAAGGATGCAACCCTTCGTAACCTACGGTCCAAGGCAACATCCCTCACCTCAGCATTTAATTTCATCCCTGTCGGAATCGGCGCAGTAAGGAGGGCAATACTAGCAATCTCGTCGAAGGCCATAGGTGAGGACAAGATATGTTCGCAGATGATAACAACTATCATTGATGTACTGTTACCTCTCATCACCCACATAATTAATGTGTCGCTTGACCAATGTTGCTACCCCAGCCAGTGGAAATTGGCACTTGTGATTCCCCTCCCTAAAACGTCTAATCCCGCCTTCTTTAAAGATTTCCGACCCATTTCTATTCTGCCTATCCTCTCCAAAGTCCTGGAATCAATTGTCCACTCCCAACTCTCCTCCTACCTTTCCTCAAAAATGTTACTGAATCCCCACCAATCAGGTTTCAGGCCGGGTCACAGCACTACCACAGCACTGCTCAAAGTCACTGACGACATTCAATTAGCTATGGATCAAAAGCAGCTTACGGTCCTTACACTGCTTGATTTCAGTAGCGCCTTTAACTGCGTCGATTTCGATATACTAGTCGAAATTTTAAAGTCACTTAATGTCTCCTCGCACTCTGCTCGCTGGTTTGACTCCTACCTGAGAGACCGCCAGCAACGCATTAAGTCTGAGGAGATCTCAACGGACTGGTGTGATCTCTCCGCAGGTGTTCCGCAGGGAGGCACCCTTTCTCCTCTCCTCTTCTCGGTATTCATTAACTCCATCTCTGACGTTCTTACCTCTTCTTATCATCTGTACGCAGATGACCTTCAAATATATCGGCACTTCTCTCCGTGTGATGTGAATCTGACAGTAGAGGCGTTGAATGCTGATCTCGATAACATCAGGAAATGGGCTACCTCTTATGGTCTGCTTGTCAACCCGGGCAAATCGCAGGCCATGATTTTGGGTACTCGTCACTCTCATAACCTAGTTCAGAAAATGCCCGTCGACCCTATAGTGTATGATGGTAACATAATCTCATACAGCGAGAAGGCCAAGAATCTTGGGGTTGTATTTGATAAATTGTTGTCCTGGTCGCCCCATGTTTGTGAGGTCAGCAGACGAGTCTTTGCGTCATTTCACTCCCTACGGAGATTGCAGCACTTCTTGCCACAGCAGACTAAAATCACCCTTGCCCAGTCCCTCCTACTACCTTTAATCGACTATGCAGATGTTTGCTGGATCGGTGCGAACGAAGAACAACTGAACAAACTCGAACGACTTCAAAACCTCGGGATTCGGTTTGTCTTCGGGCTGCGCAAGTATGACCATGTCTCACAGTATCGCAAGGAGTTAGGGTGGCTTCCGATCCGCCTTCGTCGTGATATGCACGTTCTCTCCTATCTGTTCAACATCTTGCGAAATTCCCGCTACCCCTCATATCTTCGAGAACGTTTCGAGTTTATTTCCTCCAGGCATAGCAACCGGAGATCCCACACGATGTCTCTTCTCTCTACTCCTCGGCATAACACTGCCGCTTACAAACACTCGTTTAGGTTAACGGCGATCCGACTGTGGAACGCACTTCCCTGCGCTATTAGAGATAGTCCCTCAATTTTCACTTTTAAGACAAGATTGAAAGAGCATTTCCTTTCTCTTTCGTGATAGGTACTTTTATATATGTATATATAAGTAGTATATGTTTGATATATATAAAATTTTTTGCTTTTGTATTTTATTTAGTATATATCATTTATTAAATTATTATGTTTTAGTTGTAAACAATTAGACGTGTACAGTTTTATTGCGCACTAGGACTCTCCTGTTGCACAATTTTTCCTCTCCTACCTAGGTTTGCTGGTAGAAATCTCTCTTTAGAGATAAGCTCGCCTTTGCTCATAAAATGTTTTGTTACCTTACTATTTCTATAAGATTTCTGTGCAATAAAGAATATGAAAGAAATGAAAACAGAAACCGTCTTATTAATAAACATAGACTAGCACAGTAGTAACTTTACTCCAAGTATTAGGCCAGTATTAAGGAAAATCATTATTAATAAACGTGGTGTAAGGATTGAGTAGCACTAATCCGACTCTTACTCTCGGACCAACAGTTACACCTCGTCGGTACCTAGTTTAGCGATGGAGTAAGGACAGACTAGTGTGATATATGGCGTAATTTGACATTTGTAACTTTTTTTTCAAACGGCCATTTTGAATGTTTCTATTATTGTTGTTTTATTCTCTGGTTTTGCTTCGGAGTTTCATTCATAGTTTGTGTAATTTTGGTTATGAAAAGGTTTTGGTTGTACTAATTAATCTAATTCTTTGTTTTTTGTAAATAATATTTCAAAATCGTACCGGGTTTCATAGTTTGTGGTGATAATTGAAAGGTACTATTACTTGGATGATTTGAGGTTACTGCAAGAATTTGAAAACAACACTTCACTAGGAAGACCTCGAAGAAGCGGAATTTAAGTACAATTACAGGTTTTCCCGATCTACTGCCATGTTTATAATCAACATGATTAAAATTATTTATCTGGAGACGCTCTAGCATCCTCTAGGTGGTCGCATCCCTCAACATATTTAAGTTTTGCTATTTAAGAATGCTTATCGTAGTACATATTCATAGTTAATTGCGAATTTTAATGTGATTGGGTTTATAGCTAGTTATATGTTTAATTCAAAATTGTGATTTCAACAGATTCAAGACGATGCAGGTGATATAAGCGGAATGAGTCAGCCTTCAATGTCGCTCAAATGCAAGCAAGTTACTTTAGCAAAATGGTACCAGATATTGCTCAGTGGATTAAAATGCCACAAACTGATGTCCAGCTGAACAGTGTGATTGGTGGTTTTTAAGTTAATATATAATGAACATTTAATCTTGTGTTTTTAGCAATAAAGATATATAAAATAAACTCGACTTTAAACTAGATCAATTTCATTTATTATTAATTATTTAATTAGTACCTTCTGTACTAATGTAGTGACGCCCAGAATGGCCGAGTCGGCAGTGACCCTGCCTGCGAAGCCAAGGGTCCCGGGTTTGAGTCCCGGTGGGGGCAAATATTTGTTTGATGAGAACGGATGTTTATACCCTAGTCATTGTTGTTTATCTATCTAAGTATAAATTTTATGTATGTAAGTATTGTCTAGCACCCAAGATACAGGGAATCCTAGTTTGGGGCTCAATGGGCTGGGGATCAATGTGTGTAAATATTGTCCAAGGTATATTATTATTATGACTATCTAAAAACGGATGTCAATTTGTTTGCCCTGGAATTAGTCCTTTTAGACCATTTTTGCTTTTAAATAATTGGGGTTGCCATAGATCACCCGCTAATCCAAGCGAAAGGAATGCTTTGTTATTCCAAGCTTACTCATTGTTTATTAATAACAACTTTACACCAGACTTACTCCGAGTTAAACCTGAGAGTAACTACTCTGAGAGTAAGTAGGGATTAACAACAGAATAGAGTATTTTTATTAATAAGACGGAAAGTGAATAGAAATGGAGTAACTTATTTACTGAATTGAAATCAAATATGATAAAAACTTAATATAATTTATTATAATTCGAATCAGCAATAATTAATCTTATAAACACAAATAACTAAGCACAAAATACAATACCCGCAATAAAGATATTTTCCGATAAAATCGGGAGAGTACATTCATTTCACCAATAAACAAATAAAACAAAATGGCTAAGAAATGGCCATACAAATAATCTCTTGTATGGTAACTACATTTAATTCTTAAAAACCCGTATGTTTTATTATTTTTTGTTATAGCGGCTATAGAAAAAGGCTTTGTGAAAATTTCAACCTGAAGCTCTACCTATTTCGGCTGATCTGGTAGAGCCCGCTGACAGACGGACGGACAGACGGCAGCGGAGGCTTAGTAATATGGTCCCTGCGGGGACGGAACCCTAAGAACGAATTGGTCGAATGACCATTCAATACTGTTTTACTGATTTGTTCTGTATTAATTACGATACACGAATAATTAACTAAATTGACGTTGGTCAATGAAAAAATCCCATACAAGCTACAAAAAGAACGCTTCGTAAAATATGAAGGACAATAAAAATACTAAGCTACTAGCTCAATTTTTAATGTGCGAAAAAATACTGAAACTTATGAACTACGTAGGTACTAAGAGTATATGTCCCTTTCTGTCCGAATACTCAAGTTAGGTTGTGTTTGGTCACCTAGTCAACAACAACTGTATGCACAACGGAGCTGAACCAAGCGAAGCGATACCATGTAATTTAACAGAACCATATTGGTTGCTAAAGGCGATACCTCGTCCGTGCAAAGGTCCCCGTTACTCCAGGTGGAAAGACCCGCACTGTGAGAGGGACGGAATCGGGTAAAAATTACATAACGTAGCGCTAAACCACAGAAAATTGATTAAAAATAAACTACGCTATTTTGTTAAAAAAAATAAGGAGATTTTGCGAATACATAATATCTACATTTTGAACGCAGTTCCACAATGAAATTAGTTAGGATTTCAGAATTACAGGAAAAATAAAACAATTTATAGGTGTTTTCGTGATTAAATTCTATCAAGAAAATTTCATCCAATCGCGGTTTCCTTTAGTGAATAAATCTTAATGATTCTGTTTTACTGATTTGTTCTGTATTAATTACGATACACGAATAATTAACTAAATTGACGTTGGTCAATGAAAAAATCCCATACAAGCTACAAAAAGAACGCTTCGTAAAATATGAAGGACAATAAAAATACTAAGCTACTAGCTCAATTTTTAATGTGCGAAAAAATACTGAAACTTATGAACTACGTAGGTACTAAGAGTATATGTCCCTTTCTGTCCGAATACTCAAGTTAGGTTGTGTTTGGTCACCTAGTCAACAACAACTGTATGCACAACGGAGCTGAACCAAGCGAAGCGATACCATGTAATTTAACAGAACCATATTGGTTGCTAAAGGCGATACCTCGTCCGTGCAAAGGTCCCCGTTACTCCAGGTGGAAAGACCCGCACTGTGAGAGGGACGGAATCGGGTAAAAATTACATAACGTAGCGCTAAGCCACAGAAAATTGATTAAAAATAAACTACGCTATTTTGTTAAAAAAAATAAGGAGATTTTGCGAATACATAATATCTACATTTTGAACGCAGTTCCACAATGAAATTAGTTAGGATTTCAGAATTACAGGAAAAATAAAACAATTTATAGGTGTTTTCGTGATTAAATTCTATCAAGAAAATTTCATCCAATCGCGGTTTCCTTTAGTGAATGAATCTTAATGAAATACTCAATAAATGTAAAGCCAAAAATATAATTTGTAGATGGTGGAGTAAATGGATTCGGAAAAACCCCATTTTTTTCGTATCAACTTAACTGTAGCTCTTTATCGCACTTCATTCAATATAAAAAGCAGCTGACTATAAATATATAATTTGCAAAATATTGAGTAAAGAATAGTACGATATGTTACCATCTTAAAAAATATTTGGTTGGTAGTGGTTTTCGTTTTATATTTTACGGTACTCTAATTAAGATTTTCAGATTTCTAGTCGCTCTCAGTTTTTGCTACTTGACTACAACTACATGTTTTGTCTTTACTTTAGAATTTCATTATCACAGAATGGAAATTCCATGGAAAGATCTCTAACTCGCGCCGGACTCGCGCAGGTTACCGTACATATTACATTTTTTGGTGAATGAAGTAAAAATTTACGGTTTTTGGATTATTTCCTTTACTTGTACTTTATAAGACCAAGCTTCGTGCCATATTTCATGATTCTAGGTGAACGGGATGCTGTAGGTTTTAATTCCCTCGCAAGTATCAAGCAAATTTAGATAAACAGCGGTATCTGTTGATTTTGTTGAGGTCATGCATTGTAACTCCCGAGCATAGCGAGTTCGCTCGGGAATTAAGGCCGAGTCCTGAGTGCAGTAAGGGGTTCAAGCGCGCCCAAGTCAAAAACACATTTGCGAGACAATAAAATAGCAAGGCTACTAATACAGCATTTTGTTAAAGTAAATTAAAAGTGAATATTATGTTTGATACATAGTTATGATGTTGATGTTTGATATGTCCAGTTGTAGGAAGATAATAAAATTTCAACTTCCATTTTTACACAATCATTGAAGTACTACTGACCCAGTCGGTAGAGTTATTCTATGTTAAAAAAGGTGGTGTATTAGTTTATTTTGTTATCGTATACATTCATAATTCATAATTTCTTTATTGCATAGCTTAAAAATAGCGAGCTTATCTCTAACAAGAGATCTCTGCCGGAAAACAAAGAAAGGATGGGATAGGTTGATTGCGGATTAGGCATAGACCTGTTTACAACATAAAAAATATTTTACCTGTTACATATACTTAAATGATATACATAATATGTAAGGCTATAGTCTATCCATACTAAGAAGCCACTTGGACAGGTAACCTGAAACTTCATAAAATCCTCTTTTTAAACACTAAGGATGTTAATAAAACAATCGGAAAGAATCCATAGTCCACTCCCAACTCTCTTCCTACCTTTCATCAAACAAACTTCTCAATCCTTTCCAATCTGGGTTCAGACCGGGCCATAGTACTACCACAGCACTCTTAAAAGTCAGCGATGACATACAGCTAGCCATGGATCAGAAGTTGGTCACGGTCCTAGCCCTGCTTGACTTCAGCAATGCCTTTAACTGCGTCGATTTTGACATTCTGGTCGCTATATTGAGCTCACTGAATGTCTCCGTCCATGCTGCTAACTGGTTCCACTCATACCTGAGAGGTCGTCAGCAACGCATTAAGTCTGAAGAGACTGAAACTCAATGGTGTGATCTTTCCTCAGGAGTACCTCAAGGTGGTATTCTCTCTCCTCTTCTATTTTCAGTCTTCATCAACTCTATCTCCGACGTTATTTCTTCTTCGTATCATCTGTACGCAGATGATCTCCAAATTTATCGCCACTTTTGCCCCTGCGATGTAGCCTCAACCGTGGAGTGGAGGCACTGAATGCTGACCTCGAGAATGTGAAAGACTGGGCCTCATCATACGGGCTGTTGGTAAACCCGACCAAATCACAAGAAATGCTTTTAGGAACCAGGCACACGCTTTCCTTGATACAAAAACATATTGTTCCTGTGTTATATAATGGCATCACAATAGAGTATACAGATCAGGCGAAAAACCTTGGGGTTATTTTTGACAACCTGCTGTCTTGGTCTCCACATGTCAGCGAGGTCAGCAGACGGGTCTTTGCGTCTTTTCACTCCCTCAGGCGTTTGCAGTACTTCTTGCCACGGCAGACCAAAATCACCCCTGCTCAGTCCCTTCTTCTGCCGCTAATCGACTACGCCGATGTCTGTTGGGCGAGCGCGAACGAAGATCTACTGAACAAACTCGAACGACTTCAGAATCTTGGGATTCGGTTTATCTTCGGGTTGCGCAAATTCGACCATGTTTCTCAATATTGCAAAGAGTTGGGGTGGCTTCCAATTGGTCGTCGCCGAGACATTCATATTCTCTCTTATCTTTTCAATATATTGAAAAACCCGCGCTACCCCAGCTACCTTCGAGAACGCTTTGAGTATCTCTTTTCAGGAGATCGGCACCGGAGATCTCACACGGTCTCACTCTTAGCCACTCCAAGGCATAACACCTCGGCATATGAGCACTCATTCAGGCTGCAGGCGGTCCGACTGTGGAACGCACTACCTTGCACTATAAGAGACATTTCCACTATTGTCTCTTTCAAAAACCGGGTAAAAGAGCACTTCCTCTCTCTTTCGTGAGAGTTATAGTATGTAGGTATATCATTATAATATATAAACTATATTTGCAGGTATATGTATGTATTGTATTTAGTAGTCTGGTATATAAGTATTTTATTTTCCTTATTTTATATTATATGTATTTTAGTATAAATTAGATATTAGATATTGTACACTGCCTACCCTTTCATGATACATTTCCCTTTCATGCCTTGGTTTGCTGGAAGAAATCTCTTTTTAGAGATAAGCTCGCCTTTGTACATATGATTTCTCCTAATGTTACCTTTTAAATTGAATATGTGTGTGCAATAAAGAATTATGAATTATGAATTATGAATCGAAATTGTTTATTCAGTTGAACTAACAGAAGAGTTGTCATCGTCATCACAGCTTTCCGCACTTAGAAATATAATTAGTTCATTTTTAACTATATTGTCTATTATAATGTCTCTTTGCAAATCTTGTAAAAAAAACTTTGTATTATATTATAAAATTATTTAGTATGTATAACGTTTGAGTGTGTAGGTAACTAAAGAATCAAGAATAAATCAAATCAAATCATTTATTGCAAGTAGGCAAAATAATGCACTTTTACAAGTCAACCACTTAATTAAGTCTCATGATCCCACAATCATCTCTCATACATGGAAAAAATAAACAATAAATCACATATGATCAACTAAACTAATTAGTACATAACTGATTTGAGTTTGAAAAAGGAAATTTCTCCTTCAACTCATGGCTTAATCTCGCACAGGGAAAAGAAACTCCATGAACTCTACCAGTGCTTCGGAAATACGCTTGTCAGAGAAGACAGCACCAAGAAACTCTATGGGGATGTCATTTTTTCAACTTTCCACATTTTTTTTGTTCTTTTACACAATTTACGATATAAAAAAATATTTATTCTAATGTCAATACTGTAACATCGTATCCATAATTGCCAATAAGATGTCTCAAAATAACAATCTAATAATAAAACAATAAAATGTTAGACAACTTTCCGATTCATAAATGTTTAATGGGTGTATCGATTCTTTTGATTAATCGATTTTTATGAGCAATATCCCCTCACAAACAGGCTCAGATTGACATCTGTCATGTTGGCTCTTACATTGGATAAATGTAACCTACAGTCACAGGTACTCGTGTCTGTAGTTTATACACAAACAAATACCTAAATTGCGCAGGGGATTGCATTCCACAGCCGCACATGGCCTGGATTCTGAATCCGTGCTCGTATCCGTAGATATCCGAGTATCAGTTGTATCCGTAGATATGGGTCAAAATTAGTAAATATAAAAAAAAATATAACACGAAATCTCTGAAAAACTTTTGGCTGCTACAAAACCTCTAATGTTGGAACTTTTTGATTTCTCGCTCATAAATTATTAGCGCTTTATCCTAGTGAAAATTTACCTTCTAACATATTTTTTTAATTTATTAAATAAAAAAATTAGGTCAAACCATATTCTTTAGAAAACTATGGTCGAAAACCAATCTTTTTTCCCTTCTTTGTACATAACTGGAATCTAGTGATCTACTAAGTTTCACGTTTGCTTCTCAAGCAAGAAATGCAAGTTATTAAAGGGGGAATTAAAGGAGGAGTTTTGGTGTTCATTAGACGCGGTAATGTAAGTTCTTTAGTTCGGTGGCCGGTAACTTTTCCGTTTTTTGTTTTTTCATAGTTTGTATATATTCAAGGTGACATTTAATGAGCTGACCATATTTTAGGAAATGATAGTACCCTTCATTATTAACAACTTCCCCAAGAAACATATGGTCGCAAACGAAATAAAATTTGGTCCCCCCCCCCCCGTAGTAACTTGTAATCAGCCGATCGGGTCAATGTACTGAGGGACAAATATTGTTTTCCCTTTGCGACCATATGTTTCTTGGAGAAAGTTGTGCATAATTATGGAAACTATCACTCCTCAAAATATGGTCAGCTCACTGGCAAAATCAATTTTTATGTTTTAAGTATTTTTGTTGTTCTTACTTGTTCAATCTAATACAAAGGATGAAGGGGGCTTCGCTTCGCTCAACCCCTTTACCCTTCACCTAAGCTACCGCAGAATTTCGCCCTGATATTTGCTGTCAAAATCAGTATATTTGCTGTGCAAATCAGTATTATTATTATGAGCAGTTTAATATTTCCCATTACATTTTTTATCCTTTTACGACCTTTACGACCATCTGCATTGATGTCGACTCAGTGGTTCAAGAATGGAATGCTTTGCAACGTACGACTTGGAAATACACGCAGCAAAGCAACATTCCACTAATACAGTCAGTGAGAGAACTTGCCGGCATCTTAGCCAATTGGCACTAGGCATTGTTTCGTCGCCATTTTTTAACGCAGTTGTGGAACAGTCATCTCTCAAGTAGCTATTAATAAAGTCATTCTTCGAAATAGTTCATCTATCCAAAGTAAACCTTTTTTGAAATGAACCTACTCAACGATAACGTCAAGTCTTAATTTTTAACCAAGATAGTTTGAAAATGTTTTTTAGGAACTGCAGGGAAAGTGTGGAAATGCTGATCCGGTAATGGTTGCTGAAATTTTTGATACCTATTGATAAGTAAGGGAATCGAAACAAGTGAAAAAAGCGTTTGTCTTTTAAGTATAATATTTCTTTATTGTGTAGAAGGAGTTTTAAAGAAGACGTCTCAATCAAAGTGTCATTTAAAAAAAAGTGTAATGAAGTTAGCACTAAGAAATAATATTTTAACACATTCACGAAATTGAAACAAAACAAATTATGGGTCTATATTGTTTGAGGTAGATGCCTGTAGTGGGGGATAAAATAGGTTATTCCTTACTTTAATAGTTACTCACAGATTGCACGTACAAAAGTACTTTTATAAATGCTCTCAAGGTTTCAAGAAATCTGAGTAAAGGAAGCGTTATAATTATAAATTCTTGAATGCAACACCGAAAACAATACCCGAAGATCGTTCGCAACTCTGAATAGCGGAATTCTGTAAATTAATACTTGTATCCCTCCCGTAGCTCAGAAGGACTGGCGTTCTGAATACTTATTGGAAAGGTTTCCATAAATACCCCGGTGGCGCAAAAGAATCGTAGGTATATCAAAATTAAGTGTATAATCTGTACATTTATTTTTATTTTTATAGCCATTAGGTGACCCACAGCTGGGCAAAGGCCTCCCCATGGTGCGCCCACAACTGTCTGTCCTGGGCCATGTCCATCCACCCCAGCAGAAAGACATCGACTTCGTCCCGCCATCTCCGTCGTGGTGTTCCAGACGCGATCTGGAGTTTGGACTTCTGAAGTTCGGTCAGCGACCAAGTCTGGGCACCGTAGGCTAGGACGGGCAGGATACACATATCGACGAGTTGGCGATTTAACCTCTCAAAAACCGAGGGCAGATGGGACGGGTCGCGATTTTAGCTTTATGCCATGGTAATAAAATTTCAAACCTATAACGGAAAAGTGGCGTCAGGTAACACCGGAGGTATTCAAGAGGTTAAGGTCATGGGAAGGGTCCTCTCATTAGTTCCTTCATTGACCAGAATCTCTTCCAGGCATTTGAGACTCTCATCTCAATTTCGATGTCCTGCCTGTTCTCGAAGGAGACTATCTGGCCCAAGTAGGTGTAATCGTCGACATACTGAATCTCCTGCCCATCTATCCCGAACCTATCTGTTCATTATTTTTCTCTAAAATAGTATGAAATGTTCCCGTAACATCAGTGAGGATAGTATCCGAAAGTGACTCATCCTGGACAATTTTTAGAAGTGTCCAGTAAGTAAGTATGAAATTCCATTACATATCATAATATTTACATATAATACTATATTTTTTTCAAAGATGACCTAAGGATTGCTGAAGGATTGGCAGTTAGGGGCCTTTAATAAAGAGGAGGTACCAAAGAGGTTGACGAGTCACGTTTTAAACAATTGCACGTTGTAAAATTGCGGCAAACTCAGTTCATTCGTGTTTTTAGTATTTTGATACTTATTAGGAATTATGAATTCGATACTAACAAAAGAAGAAAAGAATAAAATAAAATATTCACAGTCAACATAAATGGTTTTATTTTCGGCCGGATAAATAATACTCGTCCAGGATGGCTTACTTACTGGTCTCTGCAGTAATGTACTATAACAAAAATAAATAATGCTAAATTCGGAGGCAAGGAGTTTTTGCAGGCGTTCATACTAAAACTTTATTTTGGACGATAAATCGGTATTTTAATTGCTAGTAGGTTCAATAATGTCTGTGTGAGCTAAACTTATTTAAAGCATAACGTGTACTGGATAAGGCAAGTTAATAAGTATTTGTTAGATAGCCGAACACAACTATAGTTACTATAGTACCAGTTGTCAGAGTATGACTGGGGAAAACTATATTTTTCTGAGATATCCCATTTAAATAAAAAAAACTGAATAATATGTACATATCTTCCAGTCTAAAATATACTTCAAACTTGCATATAACTCTTAATACAATTTCTGAATTAATGAAACATAAAAAATAATAATTTCCTAACTGCTTAAAAAGGAAATTTGTTCATCCACGCTAAATAACGCACGCAAAACAGTTCGTGTACCACTTAGTATTGTCTCCTCTGCTCTCAATAACTGCTTTTAGTCGCAATGGCATTATCCCCACCAGCTCTGCACACTCTTCAGGAGTGATGGAATCCCAAACTACCTGAAGCTTCTGTTTTAAATAATTATCATGATGGATATTTCCGCAATCTTTTCTTCATTTACCACCACAAGAAATAACGTTACCCTCCTTCTGGTGCCGTCGAATGAAAAGTATCTAGCTCGCAAACTATCTCTGGGGCCGTTGATAAATCTCGTGAGGCCCGAAAGGGAGGGTAGGGTTTCAAATAAATTTCGAGATCGAGAGCGATAGATTTGAGATATCACGTCTATTTAATTTTCGTGACGAACATCCTAATATATAGAAACAAAGACATAAGAAGAATTAGCTATTGATAATATTAATATGAAAAAATATTCTATTGTATTAATATTTTTTCTCTGACTATAATTGACCGAGCGAGCGAAGCGAGCGAAGGGCTCTATTTCGACAGGATAGGAGGCCGATTTTGCTTTCGTCTGTCTCAGTTCCGGTCTAGGGGCCACAGTTTTCAAGCGATCCTCACAAAACTTGGCACACGTGGGGGGGGGGGGGGGGGGGGTTATGCGTCATTAATTTTTTGTAATGTATTTTTTTCCTGAAACCTATCGTGTGGGGTATCAAATTAAAGGGATTCATGAGCCGGTTCTAAAAATATACCAAAATTGGACTCCTCGAAGTTGGAGACACACCATGAGAGTGAGTAAAATAGACAATAACTATTTTCGTGAAAAGTCAATAGATTGTGTTTAAAATCGCAAAATGTAGTTTACAAAGTTATTGGTGCGGCTACTTTACTACTTGATTTTGATTGAATCTAAAATACTTACTTATAAATTGGTTCACGGTCCCCCTGTTAACGAAGTCTACTGCCCACAGGGCACTAGTTATTTTTATTTTCAACTTTATTTCTATTAAATCTGCTCGTTAAAAAGGGTTTAAAATTAATACCTTACAGTCTAGAACTGACGTGATCGACCTAAAAAGTGGCGATTCCTTAGAATAATAACTCATAGAATCCTAACACGCGCCCCCGGAACATGCATCGACAACTACAAGAATTTTGACATTAGTGTTATTTATGAAAATATCAGTCAATCACTTGTCGAATGTCGAATGTCGCTCTGGTACCAAACTCTCAGACTTCTGATACTTAATGATGATTTGTGCTCTGAAATGGTGTGTGTGGATTCAATGCAATGTTTCTATGAAATTTGTTCATGTCATAAAGATAATTACTTCGCAGTTTGTTTACACCGCCAGGATTTGTAAATGTTGCGAGTGCCTCGTAGCGGGAATAAATCCCACCCCCGCTATTTTGTTGAATCCTAATCCTGCTAGTCTATGATTTCAAAGGGAAGGAAAGTATAGTTGAGGTGTTATCACCATTTCTACGCAGGCGTTTGTCCACAAAGGAAATAATAAGAATGTGTGCGAGTAATACTCATACAAACAAAAAAAATGTGGGGCGTTTCATTTGGATGACGTTTTGAAGGGCACACTTCGTATATGACGTCTAAGGACGATTCTATAAATACTCCTCATTTCGAATCGTCGCCTAAATAAATATGGGGAATTATAAAACGATCGAATAAAAAACTAATTGAGCGAATGATCACTGAGCGAATGACCATGAACAGCGGAAATACTTGAAACGAGCGAAAAAAAGACTGAATTGAGCATTTTTTTTCTGATAATAATAAAATCCAGAACGAGCTTACATAAAGGGGCATTTCAGAAATTAAAATTCTGGCTGTGCGACCAAATCACTAAGTGAGCGTCTAGAAATACAGAGAGGGCAACTTCAATAACGGAACACAGAAAGCCAAATTTGGGTAGAATAGGTTATTGTGGCCTAATTTCAATGGCTAGTATTTAATCGCACATCAAATATACTGATTTGCACAGCAAAAATCCATTAAATTTTCTGCGGCAGCTTAGGTGAAGGGTAAAGGGGGTGAGCGAAGCGAAGCCCCCTTTATCCTTCGTGTTAGGTTCAACATGTAAGAACAACAAAAAATACTTAAAACATAGACTTTTAAGTACTCATTAAATATTTTCAACATAAAAAGTGTTTTTGCTGCGCAAATCAGTATTTTTGATGTGCGATTAAATACCACCCTTTTCTTTTTCTTTTTTGTGATTCTCGTGTAGTTTCATGTGTCATTCCGGTCTTTGTTTTTATTTTTCTTGCAATTGTAAGTAAATGTAATTGGAGCGTAGCGGAGAAGAGCGTATGCAAAGAAAAGATTCTCATTTTGTGTTTTAAGTAACTCAAATTAATGTTTGTAAGTTGCTGATCTGTTGATTTCTCGTCACTCGCAGTCAGTCGCTCACTTAGTTATACAACAACCTAAATCAATTATTTTTGTCACTTAAAACTTTAATTTACAGTCACTCGTTTAAATACTACCCAATAAATATTCACTTCTAAATGCATCGCTTGTTCTTGCTTTGCCAGACAGTCAGTCTCCACGCCGCCGCACATTGTTTCGTCTAGAACAAGCTAGTTGACATTAGTAATTTGTGTCACAAATAACTATTGTCACCTATAGTTACTTGTGTCACAAGGGAGCACAATATATATATAATCGAGAGCATAACACACAAAAAATATCACGTATTGCCACGAATACCTACAGACCTTTTAAATATGCTTATGATAACATCTGATCCTTTAATAAACTCGCTTAGAGAACAGCCAAGGAAAAAATAAAAAATTGTCACCAGAAATTATAAATTTGATTAATCCGCATTCAGCACCATTTCTGCCAGCATCATGTGATCTATCTCGAGATAAAAAAAGATTAGCTGGTGACAGATTCTTCTGAATGCGACAGTGATGACGAGTAAAAAATATATTTTTTGTTTGTATTTCTTATTTGTATATAATAAATGTGTAGATATCATTTGAGTGTTTTTTTATTATGCAAACAGATAGTGCTAGGAGACGTTCATAAAAACACATGAAAATGTTTTTATTTGGAGATTTAGTTTTTTTATACTTATAAATATCTCATAAACATTGTATTTATTAACAATGACTAAAATTCACTTCCATTTGCAAAAAAGGGAGTTTTATTTACTAGCATGCACTACAACCTATTTATAATTACTATTGATCTTACTTTACTTTATAAATTAATAATACAAGTTATTAATTTATATTAAAATATACATATATATATACAGACTTTTTTCGAATTCATTTAGCCAGATGAAAATGTTTTTAATACACTGTGTGGATTAGACCGGACTGGACCTTTATAATGTATTATTTGTATCAGGATTCAAATAAGTACAAAAAAGTAATTTTATCTGGCCTATAATGACTTCCTTACTACTATGAAACATTTTATTTAGAAATGTTTTTTCTGTAATGTAGTTAGGTGGTCAGTCGCGTGGACACCGTCGCTGTCGCAGGACGTCTGTTGGTTCTTTCGTAAAAAAGCTCCTCGCGGCTGGTTTTTTTTTCCGCTCAACTTACTCGTGCGATGGTAACTCTTGTTGTAGACAATGGGGGATAATGGTGATTCAAATCAAGGGGATAACGTGAATAATTCGTCTAACGGTGCAAACCAAACTACAAATATGATCGCGAGTGCAATACAGGATGAAGGTACTGGTAATCTGAGTCCAACCCAATTATTAGAGAATGGAAAAGAGGCCGTGACATGGACAAAACAGAGTGGACAACGGTGAGCAAAAGGGGTAAGAAGTTGGAAAGTGATAGCTGCCTTAATGACAAAACAACCTACATAGAAGCAAATAATATAACTGAGATTTGTATGACAGGGAAAGGAAAATTACCTAAACAGATCGGATTGGCGAGGATTTTCAAGGCAGAAAAGATTGAAGATATTATAAAAGTGAAGTATGTAAATTCGTACAAAATTGTTATTCAATTTAAGAACAATCCTAGTGCTGAAAAACTGATGCAATGCCAATACTTTATTGAAAACGGCTTTCGATGTCAAAAGACCTTTGAAGTGGGCGTATCTTATGGACTAATTAAAGATATAGATCTGGAGTTGATTGATGAGGATGTGTTAAGTAGCTTGAAAAGTGACATCGAAATATTATCTGTGAAGAGACTACAGCGAAGAAATTTTTACGATGAGAACAAATGGGAACCCAGCGAAGTTATAAGGGTGAGCTTCAAGGGGGCAATGCGACCTCCTTATCTTTATATTCATGACTTGAGTTGCTGTGGAACCTTATGAATTCCCGGTTACACAGTGTTCACGCTGTTGGAAGTTTGGACACACATTGAAATTATGTCCATCTAATAGAATTGTATGCCCTAAATGCAAACAAAACCACCCCAATTGCGAAGCAACGAAATTTGTATGCGCCAACTGTTCTGGTAACCACATGGCCCTCGCTAGGATCTGTCCTATATATTTGAAAGAAAAAAGACTTCGACAATTAATGGCTGACTTTAACTGTACATACAAAAGAGCACTAACGATCTATGTTCCACCGTCTCCGCCAATAGCAACAAGTACTCGGGTTCGACCGCAGGCGCATACAATTACAGGGAGCGAGCGCACCGATAATATACTACGACGCCCGGCAGATGACTCACCACGTTACATCGCACCTACACAGCCACAGTCTTTGGCTTATGTGAATGATTCTGACATGGATAGATCCCCGACTTATGCTGAAGTATTAACAACAAATGCCCAGATAAACACTTCTGGTCCAGTCCGCAATGCAACCTCCGGCCAACGGGGAAAGTCATCAAAAAATAAACATCGTTCGTCGGCCGATAAATCACGATATGAGTACAATGTAGGCACGGATGGCAACCAACAATGGGAAAGTATGTCAGTTTTATCGGAAATAGAAGAAAGTGAAATACATGTAGAGGAAGAGATGCCAAAACAAAAGAAGAGTCGAGATTCCAGATGGTTGGAACTATTTCATAAATTAAAATATACAATGTTGGAAAAGAGTAGTACTATTGAAGATAAAATCAAGCTGTGTGGGTCTATAATCCTAGATGGTCGATAAACTATTTTGTATATAATTATCCGGACTGGTCTATTATAAAATCTATAACTGGGATATTTAATGGATAATTCACCTCAAAAGAAGAGTGCAGTAAGTATCTTATAATGGAATGCTCAAAGTATACACCCAAAACGATTGGAGTTTGATCAAATTTTGACCCAGGAAAAAATTCATATTGCCCTGATAAGTGAAACTTGGCTGGAACCTGAGAGCAGTTTAAAGATAAGTAATTATAACATATTCCGACAAGATAGAATTGACTCGTATGGTGGCGTGGCTATCATGACTCCCCGTCGATCAAGTCACAAATGAGCCCGATCCATAGTCCTAACCCAGGTATCGAGATCATTCTTGTTAAACTATTTAACTGTACCCACATTGAAAATATCATATGTATTTATTGCCCCTCTTCAGTTACTACTGCTCAAAGTGATTGGGATTTCTTATTTTCTCTATTTAAAGATAAAACTATTATCGGAGGCGATTTTAACGGACATCACCCTATGTGGTCCACCAAAACTGATTCTAGAGGTATGAAATTGTTCGATTGTTTGAATGATAATAATTATGTTACCCTAAATGATGGATCCCCGACACGCATACAACTTGTTAATGGTGTTCTCCGGAAAACGGCACCTGATATTACTATGGCTACACAGGATATTGTACTCAAATGCAATTGGAATGTAACTAATGGTAATAACATTGGGTAGTGACCACCTGATCGTGAAAATCAGCTCGGATGTTTGTTTTAAATCAGAATTTAGAAGACTCAGGAATCTAAAGAAGGTGGACTGGCAAAACTACACAAATGATTTGGAGGAGGCTTTTTCAACATTTACACCATCAGATGATACACAAATTACCTATGATAGATTTTTAGATTGTATTAATAAAGTGGCTGATAAACATATTCCTGTAGTGAAGCTGTGTGAAAACCCTTTAAGACAAGAAAAGTTTAGACCAAAACCATACTGGAATACAGAATTATCACATGCTATAGCACAAAGAAGACTCGCTTTAGTCAATCTGAGGGATAACCCTACGCCTCAAAACCTAGAGATACTACAATCAAAGATTTCTACAGCTCAGCGCCTTATACGCAACGCCAAAAGCTGTGCCTGGAAGAAGGTTTGTAATAACCTGGATAGTACAGTGTCGCCCAGCGAAATGTGGCGTAGAATGAAGTGGCTGAAAGGTTATAAGGGTCCTAGAGTGCATATGGATAAGGAGAAAGCTAACTCTATTTTACACAGCCTTACACCAGATTATGTAACCCCCCAGATTTCATGTTTAATTCAAGTAATTCTCAATTGTCATCCAAAATCTCGATTCAAGAACTAAACAATTCAATTAAGACTACAGATACGGCACCCGGTGTTGACGGTATTTCATTTTCCATGATAAAGAGATTACCAAAGAATGGAAAGGATATTTTGATTGATATTTATAACAAAGTACTGTCTGCCGGTTGTGTTCCTAATCAGGGGCGTGATATAAAAATAGTTGCTGTCCCTAAGCCTGGTCGAAATACCCAAACAATATCTGATATTCGACCTATCTCTCTTATGTCATGTCCATGCAAGATTTTTCATGCAATAATTAATAAAAGGTTAGAGTGGTTCCTTGAAAAAAATACAATGTTTTCTAGAGAGATGGTAGGTTTTCGAAAAGGTAAATCATGTCTCGATAGTTTAACTAGGGTAGTATCTAAAATACAAACGGGTTTTAGTAAGAAACAGCTGACCCTAGGTTGTTTTATAGATATTGATAGCGCGTACAACAATGTTAATATTGGAAGTCTTTTGTCTACTTTGAACAGTATTGGTGTGGGATCCCATGTTTGTAATTATTTATGGAATTTTCTAAAGAATAGGCAATTAAAAGTAGATGTTAATTCAACTTCTTTAAGTAGGTCTACTGGGTTAGGTATTGCTCAGGGTGACCCTTTATCACCATTATTGTTCAATGTAGCAACCATGCATATTTGTCATAGATTAGGTGTTAGCTTTAATGTATCGCAATACGCTGATGATTTTGTTGTATATATTACATACAAAAAAGTATCTAGATGTATTTCTATGATTCAAATTGCTGTTAATACAATGTGCTTGCTGGTTAATGAGTTAGGTTTAAGCATATCTAGTAGTAAAACTAAATTATAGACAAGTGATAAATGTTAAAATAGATGGAACTAACTTACAATTAGAACAGAACATAAAATATTTAGGCTTGTGGTTGGATAGTTCGCTAAGATGGGGCAAACACATAAATGAAATCAGTGCGAAATGCATGAAATTCCTTAACATCCTTAAAGTATAGACAGGGTCAGGATGGGGAACCCATCCTAAACATCTTAGACGAATTTACATAGCTCTTATTCGTAGTCGGTTAGATTACGCTAGCTTTTTGTATGACACCAGCGCTAAAAGCCACCTGTATAAGTTAGAAAAGGTACAAAATCAAGCTATGCGGGTGATAGGGGGATTTATTAAGTCAACACCATTTATGTAATGGAAAGTGAATTGAGTCTCCCGCCTTTACACATCCGTCGCCGATATCTAGCTGGTAAATTTTTAATAAGAGCAAGATCTTTGAATGACAATCCAACCATAAATGTTGTAGAGGAGCTATCAATATCATGCCAATGTAGCTACTGGAGAACTAAGAAGAAACCTTTATTAACTTTGGTATTTGATCAAATAAGAGAAATTCCTATGCATTCCAGTCCAATGTTGGATTTATTTACTTTGGACACTTGGATCAGTAACATAGATCTATCGAACATAATTTTCAGTAGTATAGATGGGCTGGAATCAGCTAAACGATTGTGTAATCCTGCAGAATTAAAATCTAAATGTGATACAATGTTAAAATTGCAATATCAAAATTTTTATCAGCTTTACACAGATGGTTCTAAAGATAGAAACAGTAGTAGTGGTGCTGCTGTATATGACCCACAGATCAAAAGTTCCATTAAATTCCAAATATATGTTAGTGTTCAGTGAAAACTGTTCAGGCTTCTCAGCACCTAATGACCTCGTAGGGGCCCATCAGCTACGAGGTAGCGTAGCGATCAGTTGCCAAGAAGTGTGAACGTCGGCGATTCACCGAGCTAAGGTAAATGGAGTCGATCTAAACTGGTCTGTGCTTCGGTCCCGTCAACCTCCTGTCTCTCTGCAAGGCCCGGGTGCACCCTAGGCTCTTCTTGGTAGACAGGTTCTTCAGCCAACCAGGTATGACTGGCAGGCCAGCTTCGATGAGCACAGTGTTCCAACACAGGTTATGTTACGTGGGAAAAACCAATCGGCCACGTAAATGCGAACTTTATCTGGTTCGGGGAACCACAACACACTCAGCTATATAGACAATCCTGAGGGAAACCCGAATACATTCCAGATGGCTTGCGATTTAATTTCAATACCCTGACCAATACGCGTTACATTGCGAGGGCTTTCGTCTGTCAGTTGTCAAAACTGCCTGGTTGGCAGCTAACGTCAAATTCAAAATGGCCTTTCAGAAACCATCGATCGAATCGATTTGGAATCGAACAATCACCCGCCCGGACAGGCACCCACCTGTCCCCTAATCTACGGGCAGCCGAGACAACGTTGCTACCGCTCGTTTTAGAACCGAGCCTCCTACTAGAACCTCTGCAGACCGGGGGGTCCCGTCCTTGCCAGGGAACAAGTTAACAATGCGCCCCCTGCGCCAACGTAGTGGCGGTAGGTTAGCATCCTTAACCAGAACGAGGTCACCAACACTAGGGGGGCTAGTTTTGTCAGTCCACTTAAGGCGCTGTTGTAAGATATGCAGATACTCGAGCGACCAACGCTTCCAGAAATTCTGAGTAAACTGCTGCAACATCTGATACCTTGACAACCGATACAAATTCACTCCCTCGAAGGGGTGCTCGGGCAACGCGTGAAGTGGCTGTCCTATCAAGAAATGGCCTGGGGTCAGAGCCTCCAGGTCATTTGGATCCGAGCTGAGCGGACACAACGGTCGCGAATTGAGAACGGCCTCGATCTTACAAAACAATGTCGCGAGCTCCTCAAAAGTCAGCGCGGTCTGACCTACTATACGCCCCAAGTGCGTCTTAGCTGACTTAACTACGGCCTCAAAAATCCCACCCCAGTGGGGGCAAATCGGTGGGCTGAAGGTCCACTGTATACCCCGACGGGAGAGGGCCGTTCCAATATCCACTTTATTTACATTCAAAAAGTTGTCTATCTCTCGTAAGTATCGTTCCGCACCGACGTAGTTAGTGCCGTTATCAGAGCGGATCAAAGTTGGAAGTCCCCTTCGAGAAACAAACCTATCCAAACAAGCAATGAAAGCCTCTGTCGAGAGATCAGCAACGAGCTCGAGATGTACCGCCTTGGTGGATAAACAAACAAACACACATAGGTACGCCTTGTATTGCTTAGCGGTACGCAATCGTGAACTCTTCACCATAAACGGTCCGGCAAAATCCGTACCAACACCTGAAAACGGTCTGACCTCATTCACACGATCAGGGGGCAAGTCCCCCATGAGAGGTTGCATCGTGGCAGCCTTAAGTCGATAACAAGGCATGCACCGAAACACGATGTTCCGTATGACACGGCGGGCAGATAAGATCCAAAACTCCCGCTGGAGCGTGGCCAACAACGCGTTACAGTCGGCATGCGCGTTTTTAATATGACGATCAGTCACCAGCAATTCAACTAACTGTCCCCCCTTGGGGAGCAGAAGTGGGTGACGAGCCGAATACGACAGATTCGCATTGCGCAATCTTCCTCCTACCCGAAGTAACCCGGTCGAATCAACAAAGGGGTTGAGACGCGCGACGGCTCCCTTCAATTTCGAACGTCCACTTCGTATAATCTCCAATTCTGCCCCAAACTTCGAGGACTGTACCAACCGGACCAAATTCAGTAGCGACTCGTTTCGCTCTGCCGGAGTCAGAATAGGGTTCAACGTTCGCTGATCGCGAGGAGAACGACAATTTCGAGCAAATCTCCTAATCCAAGTGGACACGTTTATCAACTTGTCAAGTGAGCTATACCGGTCCAGCAGAAACCCGGCGTCAGGGTCCTCAGCCTTCTGGGTAACATGCACGGCCGCTCTGGGGCCATGATCCGAAGATACTACTACATGGCTGTGGGGCCAGTCCGATTCTCTCCTGGCAAGCCAGGGTGGTCCCCACCACAAATGGTGTCTAACGAGTTCAGGAGCCCGACATCCCCTGGATGCACAATCAGACGGGTTCAATTCTCCTGGTACATGTCTCCAGGTCAGTGGGACCTCAGACGACACAATCTGGGAGACACGGTTCGCAACAAAAACCTCTAAGTTATGGACCGAAGCCTTCAGCCAGCACAAAACAATCTGGCTGTCCGTCCACGCGTACACCGTATCCTCCAAAACCACTGACCCACGCAACACTGTTAGAGTGTGATTCAAAAGTTTGGTCAAAAGAGCAGCCCCGGACAGTTCCAGTTTTGGAATCGTCATCCTTGTTCGAATAGGCGCTACCTTGCTTTTTGCCAAAACCAAACGCACGTCGACCTCCCCGGTGGAGGTGACGGTTCGCAAATAAACCGCTGCCGCAAACCCTCGTTCAGAGGCATCACAAAACCCGTGAAGGGTTGCCCTGTAATCCCCAGCAGGGACCAATTTCCTCGGCAGCGATACATTATTTATGTCCGATAGCGAGGTGAACATTCGCGTCCAATCAGTCAACAAATCACCTGAGAGGTGGGTGTCCCAGGTCAACTGAGCCGCCCATAGCCTTTGCATAAAACATTTGAGAGCAAAGGTGACTGGAGAAATCCATCCATTCGGGTCGAACGTTCTCGCAATCGTTGACAGTACTGACCGCTTCGTCCAGGCCTTCGGTGTTTCTAAAACCACCCGATAGGTAAACTCATCATGGACGGGCCGGTACTGAATTCCAAGCACTGACAACATGTTAGGGTTGTCAGGATTCTCAAAAACGTGCGGGTCTTGTTGAAACTCATCTGGGAGACCAGCCATCAACTCAGGGGAGTTGGACATCCACTTGCGTAGTTCATAGCCGCCTCGTTCCAGCAATTGAATGAGCTCGTCACGTCGGTCCAGAGCTTTCTCTACACTGGCTGCCCCTGTGCAGACGTCATCGACGTACAAATCTTGCTCCAGGATAGCGGCGGCTCTAGGATAGCTCACACGGTCACGCGACGCCAACTCCCGCAGGGTACGCATCGCCAAATACGGGCTAGACCGTAACCCATACGTGTTCGTGTTTAACTCATAGACCTTGACTGGCTCGGCCGTGGACTCACGCCACAGTATCAACTGATACCTTCTGTCAGCCGGATGAATTACCGTTTGCCTAAACATCATCCGAATGTCTGCGACAAATACAATCTGGTGCCTCCGAAAGCTCGTGAGAATATCCGAAATATCACGACTCAACTTGGGTCCCGAATGTAGACACTGATTCAGGGACATCCCGTTCGAGGTAGGTGCTGACCCATCAAAAACAACTCGAATCTTGCTGGTAGGGCTTCGTAGGACGGCATGGTGTGGAAGGAAACAATGATCCTCAGATCTCCAGTCCACACCCGATACCGACATGTGTCCTAACGACTCATACTCCCTCATGAAATCAACATATTTTTGTTTAAATACGGCGTCCCTTGTCATCCTACGCTCCATCGACATCAATCTCGTCTCAGCCATCTTCCTAGATTCTCCTAGTGGCGGTCGATCGGCCCTGAAAGGCAGTCGAGTTACAAAACGACCAGAACGAAGGCGACCAGTACTATTCTGGTAAAACAACTCGCACTCTTCCTCGTCTGCGTCGACTCGACGAACGGTGGGAGGTTCCTCTATCTCCCAGAAACGTTGGATAACGTCTGACAACGCTGAGCCAATAAGTATGCCATCTGACTCGGCAGGCCTAACCATTGGCAATGCCGGACCCATGATCACGTGACCAAACTTAGTATCCACAGCAATCAACCCGTCCGGCTGAAGAACTCGCCGATCCGACAACAGAAACCTACCCAGAACGTCTGCTCCCAGTAGCAGGTCGACCGGGGCTGGAGTGTCAAAATCGGGATCCGCCAACTTGAGTCCTGATTTCAGGAATCGAACGGCCGGATTCAACTTCACCAAGTGGTGTCTGCCCATGACATGCGTCATTACTAAAGCTTGCACGGATGTTTTTGTCAAAATGTCATAACGTGGAGAGAACGTGATCACCGATTGACCAACTACATTCGTAACCGTAACATTCCCCACGCCCCGTATTGATTTATTATACCTATTTACCTTGAGGCCCAACCATTTTGCTAAATCGTTCGATACAATGCAGCCCTGAGCTCCAGAATCTAATAGGGCGCGAAAGTATGTTGGGTTGCCCGCCAAATCCCAAACAAGCACAGAGGCGATCGGTAACACCACCGTCTCCGGTTGGGGGGCAACCAATGGTTGGGCCGCAAATTCCTAGCGAGGACCCCCGGGGCCCCACTGTGCCTGTAACCGATCAGGTAGGCAGCCATACGCCAGAGGGTCCCATTGTACAAATGGCCCACGCGCCGGTTCCATTGCCACCCTACGACGCCCCCCGAAGGGGGGTGGGCGTGAATTCAACCGTGGCCGCTCCATGAGCGGGGGGGACATCACATGCGACCGACGAGGACGAGGCGACGAGCGGGGCGACAACTGAGGCGGCGTCCGAACCGCATCCGCATAGCTCGAAGGTGTCCCATGCCACCCGCCCGTTACGGCCCGCTGAACACACCCAATGTCCCGCTGAGTCGGATGCTGAGTCGCAACCGAAAACTCAGGGCCCCCCATGTGATGACCCTGAGTGCGGCCCTGCACCCTAGTACCGCCCTGTGCACGTGGGGACATTGGCCCCTGAGTTGCGCTCCGAGTCGCAAACGAATTCTCAGGGCCACCCTGGGTACGGCCCTGTGGTGGCTGTTGGCCGGACCGGTTCATGCACAACAGATTGTTGTGGGCCCCACCACAATATCCGCACATTTTTGTGCGCGTGCAGTACCTAGCCATGTGTGGCCCGAGGCACAGGAAACACCAGCTCCGCTGCTTGGCCATCCGGCGCCGTCCCTGAACCCTAATTTCCCCGAACTTATTGCAATTGGCCACAGCATGGCCAATCTGCCTACAACATGGGCAGGTCTCACTATGTGGGGTCAATGCACTCACAGTCCCATATGACTGCCGGTTGGTGCGGTCCTTCCTCGTCGGAGGGCCCCTACTCACAGCGCTCCCGGCAGCTCTCTGTGGCTCCGAAGGATGGGTGACCGTCAACCCCAAATTCTCTGCCCGTCGAGCCTCCTCTTCCAAGAATCCGACCAAGTCGGAGAAGGCGGGCAGGTCCTCGGCCGACCTCCCGTGAGACTGTTCGAAACGAGTCTGCACGTCAGCGGGTAGGCGGGAAAGTACAATGTACAGACTGCTGTACATTGTACTTTCCCGCTATCTTGGACTTCCGGTTGGTGAATGGTCGTACCTACTGAGGTACGACCATTCACCAACCGGAAGTCCAAGATTCTCTAGAGCCTTGGTGACGGACAAGAACGGGTTCAAAACCTCCGTCTGTATGGCCCCGACCTTGTTCACAACCGGGATACTAAACAAACGGTTCAGTTCACCCCTCAATGCTGCCACCAGCTGAGCCATCTTGACAGACTTGGTAATGTCCGATCGCATGTGCACCAAACTGTCGAACAGATTGATGAAGCTCATCCATTCACCGGACACTCCGTCAAAGGTAGGCATAGTTATGGCAGGTAACCTGGACCCCGAACCCTGAAGCGGCAGAGGTGCTTCAATGTCACCACCATGGCTGGACTCGCGCTGTCCACGTATGTCCGCAGCCTTCTGCGTGATAGCAGCTGCCATCTCCATACATTGGTCGACATCCCCTAGCAACCGTGACAGCCTGTCAGGTGCGCAACCATCAACTGATTCCGCCTGCGCGGACAATTCGAGCACCCTATTGTAACGTTCCTTAACGTCCATAGACCGCTCCAATACCACATCATGCCTATCTAAACGGTCTATCAGACCGTGTGCGGAGGAAAACCATCTGAGTTCCTTAGAAACACCCCTCTGGATTTCAGATAACGACATGATCGGAACGATACTTACTCACAATTTGCAGTAACTCAATTTTATTGGACCCTCCAGTCTATAACCCAAACGAGGGAACCCTAAACTATAACTTAAACAATGTTATTTTCCTTAAACAATAGGAACCGAGTTTTATATCTATATAAATTCTGTAAATAACAATTTAGTCTCCCTTTATCACTACAACACATACAGATAGTCAATATTAGTTCAAGTTATAAATTGCTATAAACTGAAAACAATGCAATAGCCTGCTATCAATAGATGTAACTGCCTATGTTAACCAAAACATTCTTCAATAGCATTACTAGACCACTAATAGATTGACTAACTGGTAATTCAATGCAATTTTCAATTCACCTACAATGTACCTAAGTTGAGTACCTACTATTCTGAGTCACATCTCAGTACAACTGGTCATTTAGTGAAAACTGTAATATCTGTCTGTCTACTACCAGACCTATAGCTTACAATACTACCAGTCTATGTGGATATAGGAACACAACCAAGTTACCTAGTAACCGCCTATACCTACAGATTGATAGTCCCAAATCGTGCGTTCCTGGAGCCCTTGACGGCTGCAATTCTCAGGAAACCACGCTCTGCTACCAAAACTGTTCAGGCTTCTCAGCACCTAATGACCTCGTAGGGGCCCATCAGCTACGAGGTAGCGTAGCGATCAGTTGCCAAGAAGTGTGAACGTCGGCGATTCACCGAGCTAAGGTAAATGGAGTCGATCTAACCTGGTCTGTGCTTCGGTCCCGTCAACCTCCTGTCTCTCTGCAAGGCCCGGGTGCACCCTAGGCTCTTCTTGGTAGACAGGTTCTTCAGCCAACCAGGTATGACTGGCAGGCCAGCTTCGATGAGCACAGTGTTCCAACACAGGTTATGTTACGTGGGAAAAACCAATCGGCCACGTAAATGCGAACTTTATCTGGTTCGGGGAACCACAACACACTCAGCTATATAGACAATCCTGAGGGAAACCCGAATACATTCCAGATGGCTTGCGATTTAATTTCAATACCCTGACCAATACGCGTTACATTGCGAGGGCTTTCGTCTGTCAGTTGTCAAAACTGCCTGGTTGGCAGCTAACGTCAAATTCAATATGGCCGTTCAGAAACCGTCGATCGAATCGATTTGTAATCGAACAGTGTGTGTATAATGTATATAGAATTATTCGCTATTTCTGAAGCACTGGCTTATTGTAAATCTTTGGCCTCGAACAAAATTGTAATCTTAACAGACTCAAAAAGTTCTTTACAACATTTGGCTCGTTGCACCTCGAATTGTCGAGGCACCCCGATAGCCTACAGCATTTTAGGTACAATTTTGGAATTAAGGGCTAAGGATATTCAAATACAGTTACAGTGGATCCCATCTCATGTAGGTATAGAAGGAAATGTGATAGCTGATTCACTTGCCAGCCTAGCATCTACCGATGGTATATTGGTGCGGTGCCGGCCCTTCTTTACTGATGTATTTACCCAAATTCGTGCCCAATGCCAGTCACTCTGGAAAGAATATTTCGATCAGAGATCTTTGGAGAAGGGTATTTGGTATCGTACCATTCAAGGCAGCCCCATCCACAGACCTTGGTTTGAAAATTGCTCTTTGGGGAGAACAGAGCTTGTTACTGCTTTCAGGCTTCATTCGGGACATATTCCACTAAATAAATTTGCTTTCTTGATGAGAAAAGTCCCGTCTCCGAACTGTACTGGGTGTGACCTATTAGAGGATGTCTATCATATTATGGTGGAGTGTGTCCGGAACGAATCTCGGAGGAGACAAATTTATAACAATAGCTTATTTTTCGATGTGGGTGGCTGCAACAACGTTCTGGCTTCACCTGTGTCTGATGAAGCCAGGTTATTATATGGTTTAGTTAGGTTAGGAATTATACTAAGAAACAATGTTGTGCCTGTGAATTAGTTTACGTAAGAATATTAGTTGACCTTAACGAGGGCGACATAGTCATTTTTTGTACTAAGACCTCAATAAATAATAAACAGATTAAAAAAATATATGTAGGTGGTATTCATAAACGCTTTAGATATGAGAGATAATAATTCACCGGTGTTCTTTATGATTTAGCTGTTCAATAGGGCTTAACATGCCTTTTAGAAACAGGCCCAGAATGTGATTAATATATACTAACTATATATTCAGTTTTTATATGAGCGCCTACAAAACATCAGAAGGCAAGAACACTACTTTAGTCGCCGAATCTCACGCTACCTACATAACTATTTTTGAAATCATATACTGATCCATTGATTATACAGTCATGTTTGTCTAAACATAAAACATATTATTTTGGTAATCACCAAAATGCTATCCGTAGAAGGGGGCAAATTATAATTGAGGGGATAATTGGAACTAATAGAGAGTACAGCCAAATCTCTGCATTTTGAATCAGTTACAATTAGCCCCCAATTCCAATAAGCCCCCCTTTACCGGTACGTTAAAAATAAAGTTCAAAGGTGTGGGTGCTTGTGTACATATTCAGTACTGCGAAACGCTGTTCGCTACCCTCAGTACTGCCGTACCGTACCTGCAGCCACCCACGGCCATCAAGGGGACTTGTTCATGTGTGCACTGCCAGTCTGTATTCGAATTTACGATCTATTCTCGCGTGCACACGGTCACATTAACTGTTCCCATGAATTCGTGACGTCATCGCTATAATGTTATCGCGTTCCAGCGAGATGTATAGCGTTCTGCACACAAGCAAGCAGAACATGCTTTGTTAAAATGGCGCCTCGGTTGCGACGTGACTGTTACATAATCTGTGCCTCTGTCCCGTTCTGTATAGAGGTTTGAATGAAATGCACACGCACATTTTTACATTTAGTGTCGCTCGGACCACCGTCCTTATAACCCGTTCTTTTAGTTTGCGTCGAATTATTGTCTTAAGTACAGTCAGCATGGAAAATACTGAAAGTACGAGTAAACAGAGAAAATGTATTGGCAGTGAGGTGAGGCAAATTAAATGATGTGTCGTGAAAATGAGTGTTAACAATCAGCATAAAGAGGAATTAGGGATAATTACGCATCGAATAAGTTAGCGTATTAAAATGTCAGTGACTGGTTTGAATAATGAATAATGATACAAGCTTCACTTCATCTGGGCTCGTTGACGTTTACGATATACATAAACTATTCTTCGCCTGGTGCTCACGAGGACAATTCGTGTTTTTCAAGATTCGCTTTTTTTGACGGCGGCAATGATTTTTAAATGCCCGTGGTCTCACGGATCTCGAATCGTGTCTTAAAATCACGAATCATCTTATAGAAATCACGATACGATAAACCAACATCTATTCGAATATTTTGACGAATCGTGAAAAAACACGATTCCGTATGCAATCTGAACGTCCATCGGTCATGACGTGACGTATCGTGTTTTTTTTTTTTTTTGACGAATCGGCAATTATGGATACCGTGTGAATGACCCCTTACGTATACATAAAAAATAATACTAATCAACTGTTGATAATGTTTGATGTTATCTACAGGATGACTGGTAGTTCGATACGTTCATTGTTTAAAATAGAGCCTATTTTCAACACATTTTACCATTAAAATCCTATACGGAAAATTTAAGGTTTTGAACATTTTTTTTTCATAAATTTACATGCAGTTATATTATATTACGATAAGACCAAATTAATTAGCTAAATCAATGAATCTGTGTATATCTTCATATAAAAAATCACTTTTGATTTTGATGCAGTGAGTCCATTGTGTTCGATTGTATAACAGCGATTTTATCAACAAAAATACAAAATGATCGAAGAAATTAGTTAAAATACTTCCTTTATCTTTGTATGTCATCCAAAGTAGGAAATTGATTTACACAAACCGAAGAACAAAACTAATTATTGCAAGAACTGCAGAGTATTGGAGCATACCCCTGTAAGGATAAGTGTCAATTTTTGTATGGGCTCAGACTCACCCTTGTAGCAACTAGTGAGGCATATCAGAAGGGACTTTGAAAATGACCCGCATTTTCAACCGGTAATAAAGTTCAAAACCTATGAAAAATAATCAATCGTCTGTTGAGGGCCCACAGCTGAGTGGCTATAAAATTAAAAATTAGTTAAGTTTCCTTTTCATGTGAGTTGATGTGCTCACTGCATCAAATAACAAGTGTTTTTTTTTACTTTAAGCTATTCTACAAATCTACAAACAACAGTCAAAGTATACCCATACCCAAAGAATTTCAGTTTTTTCCTAATTAAGAACAATGGCAAATTTTGGAAAAAAAATAGCGTATAAACCCTAAATTACTTGAAACCCATTGACTTTCGTATCAAAATTAAGATTGGTTTTTCAACTTTAAGCTATTCCAAAGAATTATTGTTGAATTAGCTAACAAACTAAATTCAAAAAGTTACCCAATGTGTTTTCATAATTTTACGATAAAAAAAACCCTACATTTCTCGAAGCCGGATTTGCTGGATATGGGCTCTACTTTAATGCCTTATTATCAGGGATGTCATGAAAGTCATATTTTTCACACTTGCAAATGCGAATATTGAGTATGCGAATGTGTTAAACAGAATGCAAATTTATGCGAAATTTTATCAATTTATAGGTAAACTCAGCTCGTTTTGACATATTCGCTACCTGTTATATAGGCAATTGAAAATTAGTTTAAGTTTTCTCATCACGTGCATCAAAAATAAGGGTAAATTTTAACTTTAAGAACCGCAAATTATTGATGTATGAGCTAACAAACGACAGTCAACATCACAAGGTCTTCAACGTCACTTGGCAATTACGTCAAATGAAAAAAAAAATGATAAAGAAAATTGCAGGACAAGTGCATCATTATTCTAAGGGGCTTACATTAACTTCATTTAAAAGTTATTTTTCACATCGAACATAGAAATATCTCAAACTGAATGAAAACAGAAACAATTTTTACAAAACCCTAAATATTGATGAATTTTTTACTTGAAAACAGGTTGATTTGTTATTTGATACATGTTTATATTGTGTGGGGTTAAAGTAGTGCCCATTTATAGCAATTGTATCTCTATAATACCCTGAAAGAAATTTTAATGGTTTCAAGTAATTTAGGGTTTATACGCTATTTGTTTTTTCCAAAATTTGCCATAGTTCTTATTTAGGAAAAAACTGAATTTCTTTGGGTATGGGTATACTTTTGACTGTCGTTTGTTAGATTTGTAGAATAGATTTAATTAAAAAAAACACTTGTTATTTTGATGCAGTGAGCACATCAACTCACATGATAAGGAAACTTAACTAATTTTCAATTTTATAGCCACTCAGCTGTGGGATCTTGTTTTAGCTCTTACTCTCGTAATCTCATTTAATCTTAATGAAAAGTCATATGTTTCTAGTAACTTTTCAAATGTAGTAATTGAGTTATTTTTAGTGAATCCATTTATATTAAAGACGCCTACTATTTTTTTTTACTATCTTTGAATATTTAAAGGACTTGTTCTAAAAATTGAAAAAATTAAATTCATATTGTAATATCCCTTTTTAGATAAAGTGGTTTTTACATAGTTTTTCAATACAGCAATTTCAAAGTCTGTTTCATAAATCCCTGTTAAATAACAGATAAATGATGAAATCTTACGAATACTTAAAGCTTTATTTTATATCACATTAACCGGGCCAATCTTCGGCCGAAGCCCTTCATTTAATTAGTTCGTTAAACCATCTAGTTTTGCCGCTTTGCAAATTAGCCGTAACTTGTAACAATACTTGCACATATAAGGTGATAGATCAGTCTATAGCAAGACTAAGGCAAAATTCTACAAATTTTGATGTGACTTCAAACAGTTGCTGTACAGGCTTCACAGTTATAGTGACCACGACTGGTGTTTGTTTATCGGTCAGCTGACTCATCAGTCAGGTGACAGAGAAACAAACACCAGTCGTCGAATTAACTTGATGAAATTGTAGTCATGCATGACACCCCAGAAGATATAAGATGTATGTAGATGAATACAAGTATCACGATAGCGCAGTTATTGATCGTTTGGTAACAATCATTTGAATGTGTAAATTAATTCAAATATACCTAGCATATATTAAAATTTTGCTTTTCCTTATTACTTCATGTAGTCTTATGAGTATTGATATCAAATTCAGTATGTATGTTATCATATTGACTAAACTATGTAATGATCATAAGTAGATTGTATTGTTAATTTGGACATTTTTCGTTATAAATACGTATCAACTACAGAAATATTACAAAGTGTTAGTACAACGGAATTTCTTTTACTAATTTGGACATTTTTTGTTATAAATACCTATCAACTACAGAAATGTATATCTTAATAGAATAGGTGAGAACTGTATTGGTGTTTCAGTTCTTTCTGTTCTTAATGTCAAATTTAAAAGTTTGTAAAGTTTGTTTGTACTTTAAAAACAATATATTTATTTGTAATATATATGTCAGTTAGACGCCAAATGTATGATTGTATGCCACTACTCCACAAACAAACTATCCCATCCTTACTTTGTTTGCTGCAAGAAATCTCACGTTAGAGTTAAGCTCGCCTTTACACGTACACTTTTTACTGCGAGGACATCTCGTTTGTAAGTAATAAATAAAGAAATTGCTTGGAGAAGTTTTCTTGATTCAATTAAGATTCAAATAAGATTCAAGAGTCAATAAGTATTTTCTAGACAAATGAAAAGATTCACGTTGTCTACTTGAATTAAATAATACATATAAAAATAAGTACAGAGCCACCAACTTAACTGACCCGGTAGCCAATACGATAATTTTAGACCATCGCTGACTTATACCATCCCGTTCCCACCCAGCAAAAACTATCAATTCAAATATGGGTTTTAAGTTGTTCTTTAAGTATACTTTACATTGTTATCGTTAGCAAACAGCTCGCTGAAAGGGAGCGCGCTTGCCACAAACGTACCAATTGTTAAGAAGCCGCTTCCATACTTTTATAGCCAAAAATTAACTTTAGGTAAAATGCATCCCAATATTCGATCTCTAGCCATAAACAAAGATCAGATATTCAGATGCATATGTTTAGTTCATTTTTGACTATAAAATTATGGAAGCCGCTTCCAAAATTTTTTCTTTTGAAAAATAAATCCTGGAAATCCGGAAATGTATAACATTGAATTCATAGTATGGAAGCGACTTTAAATATTTTCCGGGATTCTATAACCATTTGGATGGATTTTTCTAAATATTAATTTTTGATTCCCGATACAAATATGTTCAGGGTGTAAGAGGAAGGGAAATGTGTTAAAAAAAAGTTAAAATAAAATCATAAATTGAAATAAATAATACAAACTATATTTTACCGACGCGAATTTGTAACGAAACTCAGGGCAGCAATTTTTTTCGGTATAGAAAGTTTCCGTTACGCGCAAAGAAGAAAGAAAATAAACCTAATTTCACTAATCACAATATTTTTTATTAATTTAATTCAAAAAATGTATAAAGCACAAAGTATGCTTTATACATTTTTTGAAACGAGCTTCAGTCAACTTTTGTATTTCTTGCGGAATTTTATTGTAGAAGCATATACAGTGTCCCTTAAAAGAACTGTTAACAAGTTTGAACATTGGAAAAGAAAGTTTATGTTTATTTCTAGTTTGCACATTGTGGCGGCTATCAATGGTTTTAAAGTTGCTGATATTTTTCCTCACATACATTATGTTTTCATAGATATATTGACTTGCAACTGTTAGGATGTTGGTTTATTTGAAGAAATCTCTCAGAGCTTATAAATAAATCAGATCGCTCTCTTCTGCAAAATGAAGATGGTCTCAATGTCAGTAGATCGTCCCCATAGTAGTATGCCGTAGGACATAATGCTATGGAAATAACTAAAATATACAAGCCTAGTATAGTATACAGTTGCAATGTCAGTCAATTCCCTGATTCTTTTAACCGCATATGCTGCGGAGCTAAGTCTATGTGCTAATTTTAAAATATGGGGACCCCACTGAAGTTTATCATCAATAGTGATGCCGAGAAATACAGTTTCATCTACTAGTTTTAGTTTGTCTCAGATTCTATAGCCACATTCAGACGCGTCAGAAAACACAAAATTCTTGGTTCCGGAACCGCAGGATTTTTACGCTCGATACACAAAATTGCATTCCATAATAGCCAACACCTGATCGTAAGTAAATTAAATCAAAATCCGATTCTATAATCTAGCACTAAACTTACGGGATTTTTTCGCTACCTTAATATTAGGTAAATATGCTTCCAATTACCCGACCCTATTCATAAGGCAGTTTATCAAAAACTTTAGATGAATTCAAGAATAATTGATCTGTCTCTGTCTGTCATATGTGGGAGTTTCTACGCCCTTCTTCTCCCACAGTGGTCCAATGAAGAGGAGTGGAAAATGATGATTGCTAAGTATATTTAAATATCTACAGTAATAAAGACATTTGGAATTTGGAATTTGGAATCACACAAACTTGCATCAAACAAAGGTCACTTCTTGGCGATGAACATGTAGAAGTAGTTGCTGCTGTAACTTGGATTTATTTTATCAAAGGAAAATTGATATACAGGATGTCCCACGCCGAAGCCACATGGAGAGAAAGTACCTCAACCTCTTGATTACCTCCGGCGGACGTCAGCTAACGCCACTTTTCTTTACAGGTTTTAAATTTTATTACCATGACATAAGGTTTAAAATAGCGGCCCGTCCCAACTACCCTCGGTTTTTGAGAGGTTGAATATCGTGGATGGGACATTTTACTAAAGGAAGACTTTATTTTATTTTCAAAAACTATTTGAACCGCATTCAAAGCTTGTTATTGGAATAGCTTGTGTTCGGAAACCAGGAATCTAACCGGCAAATGTGGAATCCAATAACCCTGTCATTTTACGATACCGATCGAAAGGTTTCTTCATAACTTTTAAACTAGAAACGTAGATAATCTTCTCCGGGGTCAAGAATCGATAACACAAAATAATTAAAATGTGTATGGGTGGAACGTTTTTAGCAGTGGGCATCAACCAAGTCATCAAGTCATATATTCCGAAACTCAGTCCTGACTGCGTTAAGGATGATTGAAGTGAGGTTTATTTTAACGATTTTTTTGGAAAGTAACTTAGGTACAGTTGTATAGGATTGTATAGGATATAGGATTAAATGGGCTCTAATTTAACCACTCACAATCAGGGATATTACGAAAATCATAATTTCCACATTCGCGAATGTGAATGTTGGGGATGCGAATGAGCGAATGCAAATGCGAATGTTCAGAAAACGGCATTAAAAAAATCTTTGCTCAATTTTAACCATTATTATTACAAGAAATATGAACAATGATAATTCAAATTAATTGTAGTGTCACACACGTATTTAACATTTAAAGTTCAAAAAAGGCAATCATATTTCATAAAAAGTACGTTCTTCGCGCGTACATAACCCGATCTGCATACCTTCGCATACGCAAAAAATTCACGAACGCGATGCTATTGTCGATATGATTATTCAAAATGATGAGAATGGTTTGTATTAGCGAATGCAAATGCGAATATTCGCGACAACCCTACTCATAATATATCGAATAAAAAATCACCTGTAGAATAGAACAAAAAATTGTTAACGACATGAATACCAACAAGAAGAGTAATAACATAAACAATATTATTGGCATTCCGATGCATATATTGTGACTATAATTTAACAATACAATACTCTATCCGAAAATTAATGGCCTTCTATAGTAATATAGGGTTTTTTTTTTCTAAAGTGTATCTAAGATTTATTAAACACGAAAAAACTTAATTACATTGGGTAAGTTTTGACTGCCTTTTATTAGCTACATATATACATCAATGATTATATGTACTTAAAGTTAGCTGATAAAACAGGGAGTTTTTTAAATCAATTTATACGCTCTTTTCTACACATATTTTTTTGACAAAATCGCTACTTTATAATGTTGAATTAGGTATCACATAAGTTGATGGACACATTGCAACTTAACTAAGAGTGATTTTTTAACTTTAAGCACATATCAATCATTTATGTTTTAGCTAACAAAAAACTACCCAAAATAATTTAGTATTTCCGCAATTAATCACTTTGTGACAAATTTTGGACAAAATTAAACATAACTATACTTTAACCCAGTTAACTCACAATATATGTATTGAATAACAAATCACTCTGTATCCTAAATACTTATAAAAATGGTTGTACACATTATTTCTGCTTTCATTCAGTATGAGGTATTTGTATATTCAATGTGAAAAATAATTTAATTTATCATAAGCCCTGCAGTATAAAAATGCGCTTGTCCCGCAGTTCCCATCAATTTGATTGTTTGATTGATTGACTACTAAAGTGGTGGCTCCTTAGAAGCCTTCTAAGAAGTTAGTTAGAAGTTCTAGTAAAGGAAGGGAGACCGACGCATACCTCTGTCCCTGCTGATGACAGATGTCAAATGATACTTCTAAGAATGACTCCACTTTAATTCTGATTCCAAATTAGAGGATATGTCGTAGCCATGTCGAAGAATTGACCATAACACGAAATGGCCAAGCATGGTTGAATTAGAACTTTCATTGAACGAAGAAATCTTTTAGGGAAAAACACTGCGGTATCTTAGGTGAACGATAAAGGGGGTGAGCGCAGTCTTCGTTAATACTAAAAATATTAGGTAGTTCTAATTAAAATGCTTTTAAACATATATGCTTCATCAAATCATATTCATATACATCATAAAGCAACTTTTGAATGCAAAAAGCTTATTTCTTTAGATCGATGAATTATGACACTTTGCCAGAGGCAATTATAAGGAGAGCGACATCTTCGGGAGTAAAGTAAAAGGCTTGAGATGCGCGCAAATACGAGACTATACTAGACTAATTTTATTATAGGAAATCCTGGCTTATATACTAGGTTGACACATGTTATTAATGACGTACATAAGACATAGTACGTGATGAGATATTTCCGCATATCTGTGGCGGGCGTACGTGCCGGCACAAATACTCCCCCCTTTAGGGACAAAATAAATGAATGTACTTATAACAATGGAAAAAATCTAAGTTAGATAACATAACTAACTTATATCAACTGCAATAATAACTAGTAGTATTTTAATAAACATAAAACCAGATCTTAATTGTACATACTTTAACTTAATCTATTTTTATATCTAAGGAAAGTTATTGTTAAATGAAACTAGACAGCAATAGAGCATATTTCAACTTAATCTAAAGGTAACTCTTACACGAATTAGGAAAATAAAGGAACTACGGTTATGTGAATTCTACATAAGTTTAAGGAATAACATAATATTTACCTACAGGCGAGTCTTGTGTCTGGCCGCACACTACATAAAATAAACTTAAAACTGGAAAACAGAAAAACACTAGGATAATGGGGCTTCGCGGTTAGTAAACTAACCTAACCTATAACTGGAAAAGAACCGCAGGGGAGTCGTCTGATGCTGCAGCCGTCCATGTTTTTCAGGAATCGATATGTCAATTTACATCGCACGTCGTTGAAGTTGTAATCACTGTTTGTTTATAATTGCGACCGTACCTATACAAGGATGATTGTGCTGAATCAGCGTCAGCATTAAATCTGTAACCTTGGCTGTAGGCAGTCAATGATCTCGTACGTCATATGTACGTACGTGCGTGCTCTTCACTCTTGAGTGAATATTAAGTTGTCGATTGATGAAATTTGTGTGCCTAAAAACCTTGGGATTTGGCAACATAGGGCACATCTTGTACACCAATCGTTTATATATATATATATATATATATATATATATATATATATATATATATATCTCCAGTGATTTGATTATTCTTCGTGCGATGTTCTTCCTGGATGATTTCAATATTCGTTGAATTAGGTATATAGATGATGTTTCAGTACTCTTCTGGGGGCTGGAAAGGCTTCCTATGTCTTGAACTTGAAAAAGCTGCTTGCTGTGAATGAATTTGCCGACGCGTTCGTTTCTGCTGGTGCGAGCTCCATTTTGATAAATCAGCAGTCGGCTGACTATCGGTTCATTATTCTTGCGGTATCTTGAGTTCGATGCGGGAAATCTTCAGTTGAAATCTTTTGGCTTCTGGTCCGTCATGGCTTGCTTGATGTCGTCTTGATTTGGGTGGGGTCTTGATTATGGATTTCTGCAGCGTGGTTTGAAATAGGTATGCAGAAGTCGGGACTCGGCGATCTTGGACGAAGTGCTTCTTGCTTGCACTTCTAAGCTGGCAGCACACGGAGTTTTCTTCGCGGCTGGGTCCATGCTGCTATTACCGAAGGTTGCTGATGTTCAAAAGTCGGGGTCACCACTTTGCCAGAGGCAATTATAAGGAGAGCGACATCTTCGGGAATAAAGTAAAAGGCTTGAGATGCGCGAAAATACGAGACTATACTAGACTAATTTTACTATAGGAAATCCTGGCTTATATACTAGGTTGACACAAGTTATTAATGACGTACATAAGACATAGTACGTGATGAGATATTTCCGCATATCTGTGGCGGGCGTACGTGCCGGCACAGACACAGGAAAGTTCATCGCCATTATACAATAATAAGTATTACAGAATAAATAAAATGGTACAATCAATACTTGATAACTACATATTTAATAATTATATTTTAGGTGCATATACTTACGTAGTTTTGATAAATGATGGTAAAAATAATACCAAACATTCATTTTTAAACTTTAAATTACCATCTTTAAATTTTAGATAGCGACATTACATTGAAATTGGAAAAGTACTTGATTTGGTCTGCAAATTTTTCATCATTCATATCTTTAGGGGAAGAGCCTTGCTACTTATCCCAAAACACAGGGGAAACCCTACCTTGGGGAGTATCGACTCTGACGTTATTTTCGCCAACTACCAACACCTAATCTCATAAACAGATGATGTATCTATCTTTAGTTAAGTTTATATAACATGAAACTGTACCTTTCTTATTCTGTATTCATTTGTCATATTGTAATTTTTGCGAAATGTTTATTGAAAAAAATCATTACATTACAAAGATTATTGCACCCATTCTGATAATTTCATGAAATGGTCGGCCAGATCTGTCGTAACAGATATATCACAAACATCTAAAAAGTGAATTATGATTAATGTTTTATGGAGGTACCTATAAAATTATTCAATCATAATTTGAACAAGGTTTTCCGTGGTTGCTCCCACCACAAGAAGACAGGCTTACAAATATATTTGACCTACTTAGAGATACACTTTGTATTTTTCTACTAACTGTACTCACAAGACGTGACGTCACGCCTAGACCGTAGCCCGACTGTACGCACATTACTCTGTGGGGCACCTACTATTGAGGCTTTCTTGGGAAAATATTGTCATCTTTGTAGGTATTAACGTAGATTGTCATTTTCAGGGACGTCAAATGGTTGCAAGCGTTTATCATTTTCTCAAACAGGAATATGAGTTCACTGAACTTCACAAAGAGCCAAATTGTGATATATCACATTTGCGTAATATTACAAAGCGCACATCAGAGGCAACGGGTGTAAGTCCACGAACCGTTCAGAAAATATTACAAGAAGAAAGGCAAGGCGCCAAAAATAAACCAGGTGTGGTCTGGAACACGACAAACCCGAAAAGAGAGAGAAGAAAGAAGGTGCAACAAGAAAAAACGAAAAAAGCTAAGAAGAAGAATCAAAACCAAAATGTTGAACAAACAAAAACATAACATTGCTTCTGGCCCCACACTAGGTGTTGATGATGAACTGTACATGTTGATGATGAGCCTAAACAATAAAATCAAATCAGAGTTACAAGAATGTCAAAACAGTTAGTTTATAAACTAATGCGTTAGTTTCTAAACTATGGACAAATTGCAAACCAGACCGACAGGATTAAGAATTTACGTTTCTTTTGTACATGTCTTCGCTGCGCTCGCCCCCTCTAGTCTTCACATAAGCTACCGCAGTGTGTGCCCTGGTATTTCCTTTGCAATTCAAGTTTAAACGTGTTCACAATTTAACGGTTTTATTATAAATTTACGTGCCATATCGTAAACAGTACGGTCCTATTTAAAATTTACCGATAGTTTGTAAACTAACGAGAGAGAAAAACGTTAGATTTAACTAACTAACGGTTTTGACAATCTTACGGTGACATGTACATCACATTCAAGGCAAATAAAAGTTCATTCAAACGAGTTGGAAGACTTTGGCTTTAGGTTCAAAAAAACATAAAAATGCGTTTTAAGGAATTAATTTCAAAAAGGGGAAAAGAGGGGGTTGGAGTTTCTTTGAAACTCAAAAACTACTCTATGATCATGATCATGAACCCAAAGCTTATAGCATACCTATAAGGGATCAAAATGATGTATTTACGGCGAGGGCGGTACATTGAATCCAGAGTGATGCGAAGGATTCTACGATAGAATCCTGAGTGTAGCGAGGGATTCTAAGTTAGAAACCTGAGCGCAACGAAGTATTCAAGCGTTAACGCCCATGACGAAAACAATTTTGCTCCTGAGTGACACATACAACTTTTCACACCGACAATGAGGAAAAATGAAATAAAATGCTCTAAAAATAATGAATTATACTTTCACCACTTTTACAGTAATCGAACAACAAAAACAAAACTTTTTTTATGATGGCGGATTGTGAAGGAATAGGGAAAGGTAATCACAGATAAAATATTCCTTTGCTTCTTTTACGAATATGTAACAATAATCGAATCGAATATTAAAATGGTATGGGATATCAATATTCATTATATCACAATAACAGCCATCGATAGTTTTCATTTCAGTAAAACATAATTTAATGTGTTTTTTTTTTAATTCATGAATGTTCATATAACGTTGTTAAAGTAAAAATTACAATCGATCTGTATTAAATTGGATCTGTATTAAATTGCTACATGCCAATGAATGTCGTGGAGCAAAACTTACTTTTCCGAATGATAAATGTGGGAAAAATCTTCATGACCATTGAAGCTGAAAGGCAGGTAGATAGTATAGAGGTAGGGAAAGGAATACGTGTATACGACTTTGAAGGTATTTTGCGACAGAACGGATCAAGGGTACAAAACACGAAATTAAAAGAAGAAACGGGTTACTTTTGACGCTTTCGGAGATGCTGTGGTGCTCAGATAAATGTTATTAAATCTTGGTACTCAATACCCTTCGTGTTCGTCTCGCACTTGCCTATTTTTACAAGACTCCACGCGGATAAACCGCGGGAAATCGGTTTATGGAAAATAGTTTATAACTTTGCTGTTAATAATCACTACTTAAAACTTTTTGATCATATTTACCGACCAATAAAGTAAATATAATTTCTTTTAATTTATTTTATTTCATCATCTATCACCTATACTAGGATTTTCAATTTAAGGCCAGAAATGTAAACTAACAAATGTCATTTTCCAGTACAAAAATTATAATATGAATGTAAAAGTCAACGGTTTTGTGCTAGAAAATGACAGTTGTTTGTTTATATTTCTAGCCTCAAATAAAAAATCGCGGTATAGTAAGTATTGGATAGAACATTATTGCTGTGGGTCCGGGAAAGTCTGCAACAGCTGGACGAGTATAGTTTGAAGTACAAGCCGCAGCCGCAAGGACTTCAGTAATACGAGTCAGGCAAATTCCGCTAAGGCTTATGTTATGTATATAGTGTTTTCACGCCACTGCTCGGAAATATGGCCAAAGATGGATTGAAATGAGAGTAGAAAGTAGTTCTTGTAGTACAATTCAAAAACAGTCAAACAATGTAGATTTGCAAAGTAAAATGTAGTGTTTAGCGGCCTTTTTTACTTTTTACTCTGCTATTGGTCGATTATTTTTGACATTAGTAACTCGTTCAGAAAATAACAAAATTATTAGAGCAACATTACATTTGTGCGTTTTATTAAAAAATTAAAACGTCAAATTCGCTCAATGAATGTGTACTTTTACGATTGTAAGCGTTTTTTATTTAAGTATGTGAAAAACGCCTTTGCATGCTTAAAAAAGTATAAATAAAAAATTTGAAAACGCGGGAAGGAAAATTTCTTCTGTCTGTTCTTTAGATCGGAAACAAACATTCAGATAATTGTGTATAATTCTGTACGATTTTAAATAAAAATAAATAACAATTAGTGACACGAGTACGGACATGGATCTTACACCGCCGGAAATTCAAAACACTGCAAAGTCAGTGATTCGAAATTTATTGCCCATTAAATCCCGAAATAAATATAAGAAAGTGTAAGAAAATTTAAAGACATGGCAAATAATAAAAATACAAACTCTTTCTCTGAAAGTGTAATGCTGACGTATTTTGATGAACTCTCGAAAAAATATAAATCCTCCACTTTATGGGGCATTCATTCAATGCTAAAGGCAACGCTTAATACGGAGCATAACATCAATATCAAAAACTACACCAAGTTACTAACTCTATTGAAAAGGCTTTCAATAAAAAAAATCAAAAGTCTTGAAAGCGGAAAATGTTGAAAGTTTCTTGAGAGATGCACCTGATGAAGTGAAGATGAACACCTGATGAAGTGAAGATGAACAAAGTTCAGTTATTTCACAACGTGACCGATGGTTATTTTTCCTTTCCGTTGTTTAATATATTTTGTATCAGCCAAATTATTAGCATTATAACAGGTCATTTTAATATTTGGAGTAAATGGGGCATGCAGGACAGCGAATTAATTAATATAAAAATCGATGACATTGAAGAACACCACGATATGATTTTGGTGAAACTCCAAATTGGAAATTGTCAAAAAATATCAAAACCTCCGCCCGGAAAACGCGAGATGTGATAGATTTTTCCTAAATTATGTTAATTGTCAATGTACCAAGCAGCCTATAGGCCGGCATAAACTTGGTGCTATACCAAAAACGATTGCGGCCTATTTGAAGCTACCGGACGCTGAATCTTACAACTCTGCTAGCAGACTCCGGTGCCAATTTAACCACATTGAAAAGGTTGGGCATCGGATAAGGTGGCAGAAGGATACATAGCAGTCTCAGTAGAAAATAAAGTCAAAGTCAACCACCAAATTAATGAGGCGATAAATTTACGTGCTCGTCCGTCTACATCAGCAGATACGAAAGCAGGACCATCAACACCTAAGGAAACCTTACTGTCAAATTCACCTCACCCTGCATCATTCGATGATATCCTATAAGCATCACACTCCATACCGGCCGAAATGTCACAAAATACTAATATAAATGTTCCGGGAAAAAACATTTCCTTGTCATTCCACAACTGCCCTAATGCGAATATCAATATTACTTTTAATTAAACTGTGTATTATACTGTGTACTCAACCTGTTTTATTTCCTTACATTAGGCGTGAATAGTGAAAAGCACAAAGTAAATGCCTCGGTAGAAAGTGCAATAGATGGACTCGCATCTAACTCGCGAACTAACTCGCCCATCTATTGCTTACTTTCTATACCTGGGCAACAATTTACTATTACTAACAAAATGCAAGAAAATAAAGGAAAATTCTGTAGTAAAATAGTAGCTTTTTAGTTCGGTTTTCCACCAATGGGAGGTATGTAGACTCTTTTTGAGGCAATGCTACTCGATGGTACGATCCGCCTTGCGACGGTGTTTTGCCGATGTATGATTCGAAGGCAAAATAAATTGCGCAGGCCAATCTGTACTAACTTTCTCGCTTGATGCTTTCGGTGTTGTTATTTAAATAATAGTTGGTGGATATTCGAGTGCAGGCGTTTAGGAGACGTTTTAAGAAGTTCTAAGATAAAGTATACAGGGTCTAACAGAAAGGGAGTTGCAAGCCGAAAGGTGGTTCTTAGGGACATCATTGTGAACAACTTTTACTATGGAACCGACAGATCTGATCAGAGCGACTTTATTTTTCTTATCTCAATACATTTTGGGCATAGCGCTCACCTGAGTTATATCATACTTTATGGTTATTTGGTGGAGTTCAAAATAAAGTTGTTCTCATCAAGTCGGCCCCATACTAAAAGTTGTTCAGAATGAGTTCAGTTGTTCAGAATGGGCTTAGGCTCTAGAGCTGACTACGGAAAACAGCCATCCATACATACATACCCACGCACACAGACACACATATACATACACATTTGTTTTTTTTTTCACTTTTTCGGACTAACTTAACGATAGAGAACCTATCCCCATCAAAATCGCAACCTCGATTACTTTATGATTACAATAATTCCTTAATTTTCACTTCGTTCAACTCGAAAAGTAAAAAATAAATAGTAAACGGAAACAGTGCATAATTGCATATCATGTCCGAAGTTTTAATAAAACGTTACTTACATACATAACTTTCTGGCGCGCTTTATGTTTGAAATTAGGCGCGTCAGAAAGTTTTTACTTTCATAGTTCATGTTGGAGTCATGTCTTTACTTTGGCTGTAATCATATTTTGTATATTGTTTTACGAAAGTAGATCTGTAAATTTCCGCGTAAGTTTAAGGTATTATAATTTTTTATCTCAATTTTTCCCGGGTGCGATTTTGTGTGTGTGTTCTTTGAAACAACTGTCGACAACTCGACACGCTCACGAGGGCAGAACAAGGACCCTATTCTTTTATGGAAAACGCATATCGATAGCACCTCGATTACTCCCAAGGGCGCGAAATGCCGTATTTGGCATGTCGGCGGCGCACATTTTTTTTTTTGGAGACTGACTGCCTTTTGCGCCCTTCGGAATAATCGATAAGCATTTCCCCTACGAGAATTGAGCCCCAGGCCTACAGTAACAGTAGGAAGCGGACAGTAAGGACACCTACATAGGCGTACGTCAAACAAGGGGAAGCAGATTCAAGCGAAGTTTTTTCGCTACTGTCTGTTCTGTACTGTTATGCCATCGTTTGAATGTGAAACTAGCATGAGGGTCGAGAAGTGTTCAGTGTATTTCGTGTCCTTAACTGCCTTCGTGGTACTTCTGATGAAATGTAGATGGCGTTGCTGTGTTAAAGTTTCTGGATCTGTTTCAATAAATCTTGAAGAGATAAATAATTAATTTTATATGTAAAATCATAGGATGACAGATTAATCTCTCACGCGAATAGGGCGGCTTGCAGAAGCTGCCTAAATCTACATTTAGGGTCTTAAATCGATTCAGCAATCTGTCAAAATGTATGAAATATGTGAAAATTAAACAGCTTTTATTGAAACAGGCCATTAAAATTGTGATTTTTAGATACCTTTAAATGAGTATTATCGTATATAGTAAGTAAGCAAGGATTAGTACTATGTACTATCACATGTTCTCTTATTTTGTATGCTTTCCATTTGGGCATAAATAATTGTGAACATACATCGAATTCAAATGACACACAGTGACCTATGATAACCGCAACAGAATAATAATTAAAGGCTCTACTTAAATATATAGTCCAGAAATAATTTTCATATAATCCATATATACAATACACATTTTATTTATATTTGAAAAAAAAGAGAATAAACATACAAACAGTCAGATTATATATTTTACAATATATGTAGGTATTCATTTAATTTCATTTACATACCAGACACATACATTGCTTCTAGCCCCATACTATGATACCCTTTCTAGTGGAAACCAGAAACAGCGACGTCGCACACATATAATCATCCAAGACTTGGGGTTTTTTTCTTTCTCTATCCCCAGCTGGGGATCGAACCCGGGAACTCCCGCTTGGTGGGCAGAGCCCACAGAGTAAGTAGGTAAATAGAGAGAGGGCTATATTCCATAAACAAAACATAACATGCTGTTCGATGCAATTCAAGAGTTCGTTGCTGTCTGACAAACTATATACATGGCGAGCATTTCTGTAGAGCAACAATAAACCAAAATAAACCAAACCAGCAAAGAAAGTGTACGCAATCCAAAATTGACAATAATGCCTTGGACACTATTTACAAACGTTGATCTAGCCCCAAACTAGGATTCTCTGTATCTTGGGTACTAAACTAGGATTTTTAATTTGAGGCCAGAAATTTAAAGATAGAACTGTCATTTTCCAGTACAAAAAGAGTAATATGAATGTCAAAGTCAACCGTTTAGTTCTAGAAAAATACAATTTTACATTTCTGGCCTCAAATTAACAAGCGATAAGAAATTTATTAATCAAAAGATTCATGAAAATAAGTACAGAGAATATAAATAAGATATTAATTCTAGTTCAAGACGTGTGGGACTGCTGCTCCATCCTCATATAGGCCTGTGCGATTCCACCTATGGCGGGTGCCGCGGATGCACATGCTGCTAGCCCTGATGATGGCGGTTTGAATTCTGAATTGAATTAAAAATCCTAATATAGATAACGTTACACATACCTAAATAGATAAATATTATACTTAGATAGATAAAAAACCATGCCTAGTATACAAACATCCATTCTCATCAAACAAATATTTGCCCCCCCCCGGGATTCGAACCCAGGACCCTTGGATTTGTAGGCAGGATCACTACCGACTCGGCCATGCGGGTCGTCTTTCTTTCTTTATTCTTTATTGCATATAGATAGTATAAAGTTACAGACAATTAAAAGTAATGTAATAAGCAAAGGCGAGCTTATCTCTAAAAAGAGATTTCTTCCAGCAAACCTAGGCAGGACAGGAGAGTTAATTATACAGGAAAGTCCTAGTTCGCAATAACACTATACATACGGACGCAATTACTTTCAAAATATATATAAACTATACCAAATATAAAATAAATATATATATATATATATACTTACACTACATAAAATAAAATGTATAGCATGAACATACATAAACTATAATAAATCATACATATACCTACATAAATATGGTACCATTTACGGAAGAGAAAGGAAATGCACTTTCATTCTTTTCTTAAAAGTGAAAATTGAGGGACTTTCCCTAATAGCGCAGGGAAGTGCGTTCCACAGTCGGAATGCCCTTAACCTAAACGAGTGTTCGTAAGCGGCAGTGTTATGCCGAGGAGTTGAAAGGAGAGACACCGTGTGGAATCTCGGATTGCTATCCCTGGGGAAAAGAAAGTCAAAACGTTGGCGTAGATATGTGGGGTAGCGGGGATTTCGCAAAATATTGAACAGATAGGAGAGAATGTGCATGTCACGGCGGTCGTCTCTTCTGTTTATGCAAAGAGTTTACTTTATCTGAGGCAGAGCCACAACCGCAGCTCCACAAAATAACAAATATTTATCACAGAGTAATAAAAATCTTAGCTTTGAAAGAATTATTTGTTATTTAACGATAAGAGGTGAGATAATTTAGAAATCAATTAATCATGATATAATTCAATATTAATTGCCAGTTTTTGCTTAATGCGATTCGTTTCAAAAGTATGTGTTGTGACATCTTGTGGACGAATTAAGAACTAAGACCAACTTCATTGCTAACATCCCCTCTGGCGCTAGGTTACAGCACTAAATAGATGTGTATTCAGTAGTCAAGCTTCCGATGACATATTAGGTGGAGCCAAAGGGCAAGGCAAGAAGGCGAGACTACAGATTTACGATTGTCTGCTTGCACAGGGCCGACAAACAAGGTACACTACACTTACCGCTACTTACATATAGATAAATAGATGGAAGCACACAAACGTATTTCTCAGGTCTCGCCTTTTGCAAAAGCGACCGAGACCACTTTGTAGCTCCTGAAATGGTGATTCAGTAAAATTATAGATGGCGTTAGAGTCTTGCAGTAATAAGCCTATGCTATTTTATTGTATTTTCGTACCTGACTATACTGTATAGGGTTCCATACCCGAAGGGTGCTCAATGGGACCCTATTACTAAGCCTCCGCTGTCCGTCCGTCTGTCCGTCTTTCAACGGGCTCTACCGGATCAACCGAAATAGATAGTTTTTCACAGAGGGCATTTCTATTGCCGCTATAACAACAAATAATTAAACATTTATAAGAATTTAAATTTCACCCATGCAAGAGATTATTTGTATGGCGATTTTGCCTTTATTGCTATAGTACCATTGGACAGTATCATCAATGTGACACACTTTTACTAGAGTCACGTGTAGTTTTTAGTACCATTGACCGATAATATAAATGGTACTAGTGACACACTGTCCCGTGGAACAATCAATCGGTCCAGTAATTCCACAGTAATTTCCATAAAGTACCAGGTACAATAATCACAATTACCTAGTTAAAAACTTCAAATAACGACGCCCTATTTCATCCTCCCCGGTCGGTATGCAAATGAAGTCTATGTACATGAAAATTCCTCGTCAAAACATTTGCTGCACGAAACACAAACCAAAACGTCATCTGTGTTTATTTTTTTTGCATTTGGTATTTTTTTCGAAAAGCGCTATTTCAATTTTGATAAAATGAATATGGGACCACCTCAGAAGTATGACCTACCGATCAAAAAAATAATAATCAAAATCGGTATATAATTGACGGAGTAATCGAGTAACAAACACATAAAAAAACAGACGAATTGAGAACCTCCTCATTTTTTGAAGTCGGCTAATCAGGGGTCAAGTTGGCACAGTCAGCACAGCAGTGACAGCCACAATAACATGTCTTCAATTTGTTTACGTACTGTGGTGGGGTGTCTCGAAATAAATAAATGGTACTACAGTAATATGGTGAGCTTGGGTTTATTAATGTGTCAGTAGTACCAATGTCACTTGTCTAGCAAGCAAACCCCTGGACATTTTAGTTTTTAAGGGTCTTACCACAAAAAATAAACTACTGTTCAGCACTTGATTAAAAACAAAAACGTTTGGGATTTGACGTTTGTTTTGAGGTTAAACGCTGTTTAATATGTTTTGTGGTAAAACGGTAAAGGTTCTAGCGATGCACAAGTGTGTCACTAGATGGTACTGTCCAATGGTACCACAGCAATAAGGGAATTTTCTAGTTATTTTGTTTTATTTGTTTATCGGTGAAATGAACTGGACGCTCCCGATATTACCGAAAAAGATCTTTAATTGCGGGTATTTAGTTTTGTGCTTAACTATTTTTCATTATAATATTAATAATGCTCATTCGAAGTATAATAAATAATATTTGATTTTATTTCTGTAAGTAAGTTATACAATTTCTATCCACTTCCGGTTTCAATGAGCAAAGAGTTTCGTTAACCTGAGTACATAGTTCAATACGTACATACTACATACACAAAACTCTTTTTCAATGTTTCGATGTACGGCCTTGAATGTAATTATATGTCACTTGAAAGCAATATCGACCGACTCCTAGCACTGACAGTACGATAAAAAAGAAACATAAAAAGATGGCCTTACTTTTGCATGAGTCCCCGTATTGTACGGCCCTGGAATGATCAGCCCGGATTGTCCGACCCGGAATGCACGGCCCGTACTTCGTGTACATGGTTTGGTCGCCAATTCCGGGCCGGGCAATACGGCCTGTACCGAAAGTGCACAGGCCGTATTACACGACCCTGGAAAGCACGGCCCGGATTCCGTGTACACCTAGGTACACGAATTCCGGGCCGTGCTTTCCATGGTCGTGAAATACGGGCTGTGCAAAACGTGTACACCAATTCCAGGGTCGTGCATTCCAGGGTCGTGTAATACGGCCTGTGCAGAAAGTGTACAGGGCGTATTCCGTGTACCGAAACCGGAAGTCCGAGTGTCCATAGACAACTGCTACATCAAAGATTAGGGTGTGTTCACAGTGTAGATATATATTTGCAGTTTTATGCTACCCTCACACATGTGGTATGTCTGGTGCTGCCATGAAAAATACACTTCATACCATTTACCTTGTATGAATGGCTGCTTTTATACTTCCATTTAGTGTCGGTGACCAATAAAGTATCGGCAAGCAGCAAGTTGGCAGTCCACAGTAAAATTGTGCACGCTTTCACAGAGCACTTCAAAATATGACCTGGAAACATAGGGCGAGAGACATCAAACGTGTACTTCAATGCGGCAATCAATATGCATGTGCATGCTTGGTTGTTGGTGGACTTTGTTAAACTTCTGTATTTAATTAACGGTCTAGAGAGTTAGTTATGTGTCTGATTTAACCAACTTACTGCGACATACATACGAATGGCAGAAACTCATCGTTTTACCTACTTTGTTTATTATTTCCATTAAGCACATTCCTAGGTACCTGGAATTTAGGGTCCATTTTACGTTTCTAGATGAACTGAATGAAAGTTTGGTACAAGGCCACTAAACTTGCGCGAACTGTAGCACCCTAAAAAACCTTGAAAATCATACCCAATTACTCATTTTGCAAAATAAAAATTTGCATTTCTCTATCATGTAATCCATTCAGATGAATGGATAACTTGATATAGTCAATCACATGACTCACCATATAACCAAAATTACCAAAATTATCAGTTTTAACTACTTACATACACCATTATTTAATGTATAAAATAGATGAAGGTTGCACAGTTTTGCCGGATCCGATTTGCGTAAGTATTGAGGTGGCCATACACAATCAAGTTTATCGTCAAGTTTCCATGACACTTGAAGCGGTGTCTCTGTTAATTTGACCATGTATGCCTTCAAGTTTGCATGACAAGTCTACTTCGTTTGTCCTCTATATCAGATTCCCAAAATACCTGATAACCAGCATACCAGATTCCTAATTTATCAGATTCCCGCAATACCATCTACTAATATTATAATTGTGAAAGAAGCGATGTTAGGATGTTTGTGTGTTTGTGCCTCAATCACGCTAAAACGGCAGAACGGATTTGAAAGAAATTAAGCACAGAGGTAGTTTATGAGCTAGATTAATATATAGGGTACTTTTTATCCGACTGCACCAGAAGGAGGGTAACGTTATCTCGGTTAATGATAATTCCTATGAACATGCAGATGAAGTTGCGGGCATCAGCTAGTAAGTACAATTATGAAGAAAATAAATGAAAATAGGATTTAAAATTGTAATAATTTATATTCGATAGTATATCTAAGCACCTTTATTCCCACTTGTTCAATTGGACAGTTCAGTTGACTGAACTAGATGGATTTTTTTCCCCACTAGTTCAATTGGCTGAACTAGTGGGACTTTTTTCCCCACTAGTTCAGTTTCTCGTCTGTTCTGTTGAGTTTCTAGTAATATTCATATTCATATTCATATTCATATTCATATTCTTTATTGCACAGAAATCTTATAGAAATAGTAAGGTAACAAAACATTTTATGAGCAAAGGCGAGCTTATCTCTAAAGAGAGATTTCTACCAGCAAACCTAGGTAGGACAGGAAAAATTGTGCAACAGGAGAGTCCTAGTGCGCAATAAAACTGTACATCTAATTGTTTACAACTAAAACATAATAATTTAATACATGATATATACTAAATAAAATACAAAAGCAAAAATTTTTATATATATCAAACATATACTACTTATATATACATATATAAAAGTACCTATCACGAAAGAGAAAGGAAATGCTCTTTCAATCTTGTCTTAAAAGTGAAAATTGAGGGACTATCTCTAATAGCGCAGGGAAGTGCGTTCCACAGTCGGATCGCCGTTAACCTAAACGAGTGTTTGTAAGCGGCAGTGTTATGCCGAGGAGTAGAGAGAAGAGACATCGTGTGGGATCTCCGGTTGCTATGCCTGGAGGAAATAAACTCGAAACGTTCTCGAAGATATGAGGGGTAGCGGGGGTTTCGCAAAATGTTGAACAGATAGGAGAGAACGTGCATATCACGACGAAGGCGGATCGGAAGCCACCCCAACTCCTTGCGATACTGTGAGACATGGTCATACTTGCGCAGCCCGAAGACAAACCGAATCCCGAGGTTTTGAAGTCGTTCGAGTTTGTTCAGTTGTTCTTCGTTCGCACCGATCCAGCAAACATCTGCATAGTCGATTAAAGGTAGTAGGAGGGACTGGGCAAGGGTGATTTTAGTCTGCTGTGGCAGGAAGTGCTGCAATCTCCGTAGGGAGTGAAATGACGCAAAGACTCGTCTGCTGACCTCACAAACATGGGGCGACCAGGACAACAATTTATCAAATACAACCCCAAGATTCTTGGCCTTCTCGCTGTATGAGATTATGTTACCATCATACACTATAGGGTCGACGGGCATTTTCTGAACTAGGTTATGAGAGTGACGAGTACCCAAAATCATGGCCTGCGATTTGCCCGGGTTGACAAGCAGACCATAAGAGGTAGCCCATTTCCTGATGTTATCGAGATCAGCATTCAACGCCTCTACTGTCAGATTCACATCACACGGAGAGAAGTGCCGATATATTTGAAGGTCATCTGCGTACAGATGATAAGAAGAGGTAAGAACGTCAGAGATGGAGTTAATGAATACCGAGAAGAGGAGAGGAGAAAGGATGCCTCCCTGCGGAACACCTGCGGAGAGATCACACCAGTCCGTTGAGATCTCCTCAGACTTAATGCGTTGCTGGCGGTCTCTCAGGTAAGAGTCAAACCAGCGAGCAGAGTGCGAGGAGACATTAAGTGACTTTAAAATTTCGACTAGTATATCGAAATCGACGCAGTTAAAGGCGCTACTGAAATCAAGCAGTGTAAGGACCGTAAGCTGCTTTTGATCCATAGCTAATTGAATGTCGTCAGTGACTTTGAGCAGTGCTGTGGTAGTGCTGTGACCCGGCCTGAAACCTGCACGCTTGGGAGGCTTTATCTTATAAGAGAGGTAAATAAGATTGTGATAGGAGAAAGGGGCGTTAAGTTGGCCATGCGCAGCAACCTTAGACATGTCAGAAGTTATCATTAGATCTAGAAGAGAGGGGGTGCAGTGTGGTTGAAAGTGAGTGGCCTCTAGAGGAAGGATATGCATGTTAAATGAACTTACAAGAGAATTCAGCTTCGCTGAGCGACCGTTATTCTTGAGAAGGCAAGTGTTGAAGTCGCCGAGAATTAGGGTGTCGCTATAAAGAGGAGTCAAGTCACTGAGAAGGGTTTCAAAAGAGTTAAAATAGTCGATTCGAAGAGAGGGGCTATAATAGACACCCAGGAGGACTTTGTTGTGACGCAAGAATATCTCCAGGAACAGGTGTTCAGCAGAACCAGAGTACAGGCTTGGCGACTGGCTGATGACTTTGCATGGGATGTCAGAACGTAGGTAGATAGCAACACCGCCATCAGCCTTGCCTATCCTGTCGTTCCGGTAGAGACTGAACCCTGGCAGAGCATACATGGCAGAAGAAAGAGATGGCTTGAGAAAAGATTCCGAAACAAGAATGCCATGTATGTTCAGATCACTAGAAACTACAAGAAGGTCAGCATAGCTGGTATGAATGCTTTGAGCATTAATATGAACAACGTTGAAGTTTGCACCAAGGTTTGAAAACACCCGTTTCAAGTTATATGACAGCGAATCATCCGCTGTTGACCCAACACTTCCCGCGCTAACAGAAATATCGTTATCACAAGATGAGAAGAAACTATTACTAAAGTTGTAGGTATCCATAGTCTAAAATAAATATACTAATAAAATGAATACAAATATATATATATATATAATAAATAAACCCAATAATCGATATTACTATAAAAAAAAAAAATATTCAAATTAATATAAATAAATAGCCTGAACCCAGTCGTACATACACTGGGCTTTTCGGGGGAAAATTCAGAAAAATAATTCATCCTAAACATTGAGGAAGAATAATACACATAAATGGACTAATTTCACGAAAACGGGACACATTCCTAATTGTTTTTACTTAATTGTACTTTTATTTATATAAAATTAAGATTATGTACTTACTAAGAGATAACGTGTTCCTAGCAGGTATTAATAATTGGTGGAACTTCCAATATATGTTTGCGGTCCGTCTTGTTGTTTATCGATACGTCACTATTATTTAAGGGTTAAAACTTCCTAAGGAAATATGTGCTCCTAGTGCTGATAAAGGTTATGATAGATCCCACTTTGCTTATTTTTGCTTTACTTTTTCTATCTCAAGGCCATTCGTGATGTGTAAGAGAGGGACAAATATTCTGTACCTACTTAGTTACTAAGTTTAAAGGTTTATGTATTAAAACTTAATAAGGCACGGGAAACTATATACCAACTACATTTTCAACCTCATGCCTTGGTAATAAATTCGAAAACCAATGAAAAATTCTGCTTGCCCACGCCTTATTAAGGGTTAAAAACCGGTCAAGTGCGAGTCTAAATCGCGCATGAAGGGTTCCGTACCACCTTTCAATGGAAGCGATGGTGTGGAGTGAATAGTTTGGATTTTACACAGCAAAATATTGTTTACAAAGTTATTGGTGCGGTTACTTTCACACTCCATGTACGTAACCAGGTGCATCCATAAGTTTGTATGTGGTATTGAAAGAATTGTTGTATGGGAGCCCCCTTAAATATTTCTTTTATCCTGTTTTTTAGTATTTGTTGTTATAGCGGCAACAGAAATACATAATCTGTGAAAATTTCAACTCTCTAGCTAGCTAGGTTCTTGAGATACAGCCTGGTGACAGACGGATGGACGGACGGACAGCGAAGTCTTAGTAATAGGGTTCCGTTCTTACCCGTTGGGTACGGAACCCTAAAAACCACCTAAGGAAATATGTGTTCCTAGTACATTTTGTATAAGATTTGGAGATGTTTTGCTTTAACAAGCAAGTACACCTCTGCATAAACTTCAAATATCTCCGTGTAACTTCTTACAACTTCCTGCTCTCCTAGAACTTAAACAAAAATATGATTGATTTATTAATTCGTGATTCTTGAAAATATTAGATGCAATATTTATAATATGAGCAAATGGTCTTATATTATTAGTGCCTTAGAATTAAATACCTCCGTGTAACTTTTTACAACTTCCTGCACTCCTAGTACTTAAACAAAAATATGATTGATTTATTAATTCGTGATTCTTGAAAATATTAGATGCAATATTTATAATATGAGCAAATGGTCTTAAATTATTAGACATATAAATATTATATATTATATAAATCATTATACAACTCCGGATGGTATAATAAAAGAAGACATGCTAGTAGAAATGAAATGTCCAAAAAATCATACAACATTGCAGTGGAAAAAACCGTGGATGAAAAAAAAATAACATTTTATAAAAAAAAAACAAAGACGGAGTACTGGAAATAAATAAAGATCACAACTGGTATTTTCAAATTCAGGGCCAGCTGCACGTTACTAGGAGAGAAAAATATCTTTTTGGTATTTGGTCTGGAAATAGCTTCCCTGTAAAGACTGAAGTAATCAAAAGATGACACATCCTGGAAGAAGAGAGCCTTAGGGGTGAAACCGGGCAAAAAGCTTGTAACCCACTAATTTAAAAGTTTGTAAAAAGCCCAATGGACTTGTATTTTACCATTTTCCAAAATTTGGATCTTACCTTAAATAAATTTATAATAATAATAATAATACCTTGCTATTTACACACATTGATCTAGCCCCAAACTAGGATTCCCTGTATCTTGGGTGCTAGACAACGATACACGTACTTATATAGATAAATATTTTACTTAGATAGATAAACAACCATGACTATGGTACAAACATCCGTTCTCATCAAACAAATATTTGCCCCAACCGGGACTCGAACCCGGGACCCTTGGTTTCGTAGGCAGGGTCACTGCCGACTCAGCCATTCGGGTCGACAAGCCGAATTTATCTTGAACTTTTCAACAAAGGTCTTGTTACCCTTGCCAAAACATTACAAAAAATGTCATTGGAAGGAACAAATAAAGCCTTTGCCTGTACCAAGTGCGTGTCGAACTTCGCTCATTTAGGAGTCATAAATTTTGAATAAACGAGGAAGGTGCTCACTTCAAATACACTACACCTGATACACCTAGCCAAAATATCACCATCATTCTTCACCAGCAAATAATTACTTTGTTTTTCACAGTGTTTGTATGAATGACTAAGTTATATTTCTCACTCACTCTCTTACTTTAATTTCCACTTTGGAAGATTCGGTCTCTTTAACGTTTTACTTTGAGGATAAATGGTTTCAGGAACCTCAACGTCATTTTTAAAGACCTATCTATAGCCACCCCACACATAGGTTTAATGAAAAATATATTTTTGATTTCAGTTCTATGATTTTTGGTTTCAGTTCCATGTAGCCCCTTTAATTTTTCAAGTTTTGTATAAAAATCGTAAAGCGGTTCACAGAATACATCTGCTTACCAAGTTTCAACTGTTTAGTCTTGATAGTTTCGGAATAAAGTCGGACAGACAGACTTGACGAAACTATAAGGGTTATTTGTTTCTCTACGGAACCCTAAAAAAGTAGACATATGCTGCGTTCGATTTAATCGTCAGTTGACGCCCGCCTTACATGCTATCTCATTTTCACGCATAGAATTTGTAGTGCTATTCTGTTGTCAGTTTTATTTATGCGCGTTTGCGTGATCAAATCAAACGCACGCACCACTCTCTCAGTGATCATTGCCTTGTTTTGATATGTTAGGTTATAATTTTGTTACGAACGTTTGATTCTTACGCGAACGTCATACGAATGTTAGTGATATTTTCTATGAATACCAACTGAACTGGAGTTAACGGTCAGTGTCGATAAGGGGGCGGAAGCATGAAGATAATAAGGGAAAGAAATACTGAGAAAATATTGGCTATTATCAGACAGTACCTATATGGTGTGGCGAGTATGTGTGCTGTTGCTGGAATAGGAAATGTAAGAATTAACCACATACTTACTTTTTAGGTGAAATCATGTAATCGTTTAATCTTAACATTTAATATTATTTTGTTACAGCTGCAAGCTGGACCTACTTAATAACAATGAGTGAATCAACAAGAGGGCCGATAGACCAAGATTGAAATTGCAACCTACTAACATATTAAACAATATGGTACCTACATACCTAGTAATTTATCTCCACTGCGCCACCACAAGTGCCACAGATAAGGAGCAATGTGGTCTGTCTGCCAAGTCATCAAGAGGAGAAAATAAATGATGGCGACTTTTGCAGACTCTGTAATGAAATACCTACATATATATGGTTTGGTCTTATAAAACCATATTAAAATAGTTGATATGGGGTATAATTTTATCAATCAACTAATAAATGCCTTTTCAATGACCTATGTATTGAATTTGTTGGGATATCTTAATTAGTCTGAGGACTATACCTAGAGTATATAGATGAGTGAAACAAATCAGTTTACGTATCAGAAATCCTTATATTGCACAAGAAACATAATATGATGTCATGAGAACACCATTTACAAGAGAGATAAGCCTGAACCTGGAAACGGATATACCTATTCTAAGTTAAATTATAATTTACGTTGCCACTGTTACTGGCGCCCACACAAAGTTACCTAGGTACCTATGGCAAATGCAATGTAAAACAAAAATAAAATTTTACATATACAAACTATACTTCATATAAATACCTTCATTTGAGTTAAATAAAGGTACTTGTACGAACTGAGCAAATAAAATTTTACACTTAACTATATTTTCAAGTTGAAACTAACCAATAACAGTTACAGTACTAGTTTTTCTAGACACATTAGCAACACTAGTACAAATTTAAGTAAGTAAGTCAAACTGGACCAAGGCAGTCACAGTAGTGGCAAAGGAGTCAACAAGACCAGTAGGCGGACCACATGACCGATGGTCTGACGATATAATCAAGTCGAGAGGATCTCATCATCTCAGTGGATGCGGTTTGCACAGGACTGTGAAAGATTGGCGCTTTGGAGAAGAGTGGGTTGATTGACATACTTATGTCTACGTACAGCTAAAGCTAGCTGTGGAACTAAACTTAAGTGTAGCCAGCTTGTGTTAAGATTAGGCTCAAACCTTAACTTATGTTGGAAATTATGCTCATCTTAATAAATGATTTCAACAATAGCCGGCTAAACTGCAGACTATGTACTTATGCTCATTTTAATAAATGATTTCAACAATAGCCGGCTAAACTGCAGACTACCCTCCACGCTGTTGAGGCTAGAGATGGATAAGAAAATATGATTGACATTGGCCGCCTAAAGTTTTCTAAGCTAATGAAAAAATAAAAACAGCCAAGAATAAGTAATTAATCTACTAAACTGCGACTAGCTAGTTGGTAACACCTTCCTAGTTTTACCAATTAGCTAGATGCTCGGTGTTCTGTGTTTTGTAACTTTTCTGCCTAATAATGTGCAGTCTAGCTGGTTAATAACGATGAAATCACTTATTTTAACCCTAACGACCATTACTTCAGCCTACGCTAGGCTAATATTAAAATTAGCTGGCTAAGTTTAAGTTTAGTTTCACATCTATCTTAAGCCATAACATATACACCAAGTTTAAGTCCATCTTGAGATTTACATAACAACGCATACAAAATGATAATACCGCTTCATTCTCCCTCCTTTCAATATCTAATATATTTCGTTCTTTTCTACGTTATTGTTTTAACGCGGCTAGTGTACGCGCCGCCGAGAGCCGAGCGGCAACCTTCTGACAAAGACACCCTGAGAGTGCCCGCCAGTCGTTCGTACCTAAACTGCGGAGTGACACCCTCCCGGTATAACATTGCTCTTCAAAACTTTTAATTACGAAAGGCCATATGGCAGAGTTACACCATCTTAACACAGACTAATAGAATTGAATTTATTTTTACATCTACTAAGTGTCAGTTCGACACATAAAACATGATCGTCAGTATGACTTGAGGTATCCAGCATCCAGATCTTGACATGTTGTCAAGTTCTGGACACCGCACGTGCCATCCTGACGTTCATAAAAAAACTAAGGGTTTAAGTTGGTGCCTTCTTCTTTATTCCGGGCTTAGGACCGGCAATGGCGAGTGTATCAAAAATACTGCAAAATACATGTACTCACGGTTGTAGGCCTCTAGACAATCTATAGTGACTGAATGAGTGACAGATATTTTAAAACGCGTTTACCCTGATATTCAATACTCCATTTTTAATTCAGAAAATAATTACAAAAATAAATTTATAGCTCTATCATACCATGCCCTGCAGAATGGACATTGGGTTATGATGTCATCAACGTCTCTAGCCTGCTCTAACCCTCCTAGGCAATCTGCACAGAGAGCGTGCCCACAAGGTACAAGTACCCGGTTGGACAAATTCTCTGTGCAGATAGCACAGACGCCAACTCGGTCTGGTTCATCCGCAGCCGGTCCGGGCAACGGGCGAGCGACCACCTGAACAGGATTCGGGACTACCCCCGGTTCAAGTATCTGGGGAGCTACCGGGGCGTGAGCCAGACCGCCAGCGGCAGGCACCTCCACTTCCACTACGACAGGTTGCTCTACCTGTGCGGCAGGTACCTCGATCACCAGCTCTGGCTCCCGCTCCGCTTCCTCCCCCACTACGACCTCATTGACGGCTTCTGGGACATCCTCCACGATTTCCCATAGGGGGTGTAGCACACGCGTCATCAACTGACACGTGCTCTCCAAAAATTCCCGGATCGTTATACGACCCAGGCGTAGATCGGTTAAGGCCCCCCTCTGAGCTACATGGCGGGCAAAGTTCTTAACCCTAGTACGCCTCGGCGGATTACCTGCCGCCATGGCCGCACGCCGAGCTTCGCAGTACGCGAAGGTCTTCCGGATGAAACCTGAAAATAATACAGTCTGAACCATCGCTAACAAGATCATAAAATAATAGGCAATAACGCCTAGCGTGTAAACATTAGGATATCCGGGCATGCGCTCTCGCTAATTTGGTGTATTTTTATTGCAATTACTCAAGACTTCATTCAGTAACAAATATATTCGTGGACATCAGTTCATTTACTTTCCTCGCTTCATCTGACGGACAAAACCATAAAAAGTAATATTGAGTAGTTTGTACTTACCCAGTCCCGGCTTCAACATTTAATTCTATTATAGCGACATAGTTCAATGAGAAGTTTTCTGACGGTTGATTAAATTTCTATCAGTATGGAGGGCAATTCTTAGACCACCATGCAGCGCCATCTAGCGAGCCGCTTTGATAACTGAGCTGCCAGAAAACTCCTCAATCTAGTTTGTCTTACCTCTAAACTACGGGTTAGCCCACTTTTGCCAGTCTCCGTTTGCAACAATTTTTTGGCGTCTCCTTTTGCCTCGGTCGTATATAAATTGAATAATTTTTAGTTTAGATTGAGGTTTTATTAAAATAATACCGTGGGCAAGTGTGGAACATTTGTATGAAGAAAACTTTGTGTGGCAAAAGTGGACTAACCCTAAACTAAACTAACTATGTACTACTAATAATACTGTTTTTATTTAGTTATTTTATGTCACCTTAACCTAACACGAAGGATAAAGGAGGATTCGCATCGCCAACCCCTACCAGACCTGACATGTCGTGCACAGTTTTAGTTTTAACACAATTTCAGGATAGTTAACATTCTAACGGTGTCACAAAAAATACATTACCTTTAGTACAGAATACTTAATAGTACTGCGACCTTTAAGGCTCAATATCTTCTTCTCGTGACGTGAGTGTTGGCAATCAGGTAATTACGATGCATTTTGAATATAGGTGTCGCCATCTCGTTTACGATTTGTTAACTAAATACTGTTTACAGATATGTTGTATGTTTAAATAGTGAAGCTGACACAATGTATAAATATTTCGACATATTATGACATTCAAATTTCGAACGCCGACGCCCACTTGAAGTTGGTACTACAGAACAAGCTAAACAAGTGCAGAGCAATTATCAATGCGACGCTGCCGGTAGATCATGCGGTTCCTGAACACATCAAAGAGAGCTTATGATATGTGTAGATAAACTAGTGTATGTAACTGTACATAATTAGGCATTACTCTCGAGTTTTAATGCTATCCATTACGTATCAGTCACATAAACTACTATTATGTATTATTATTATTAAAGATAAGATGTAGTTAGATTACAGCAATGTTAGTAACTTTCTTCGCCAAAATTTCTTAATTAATAGATTATCAATTTACTGGGCATTGGTTGTGCTTAAACTAGGTATTGAATTAAAAAATAAATAACTTTAAATAATGTTTTATTTGATAAAATCAACACTATACAAATACAATTAAAAAAATACGCAGCATATATTTTGTCTAATTATTTGTTTAACTTTTGACCATTCCTTACTGCGTTTATCTACAGTGAATCCTTAATAGTTGGCTCTAAAGTTAAAAATGCCATTCATTATGGGGGGGTGGTAATAACACTCTGCTTTTCCCTACTATCTAAGTGCCACTAGCTAGAAACCGGAATAAGACTTTACTCGAGTAAACTTTGAGAAATCCATATCAATTTGTACGGAGTTGTCAGTTTACTTGATTTAAGTCTTATTCCGCCTTCTACCTAGTCGTCCTTAGTAACTACTCTACATCTACATGCTCTACACGATGTATTTATGTATTTTACCTGTAAACTGCCATATATTAGGGTGTGGGCCTAAGCTCTTTTTCAGCGTGCTGTGGAAGCTCTCAGCCACATTAGTGGTTTGGTGCGGGCTTCCACACACGCTGAATGTTGCTGGACCCACCTGTAAATTAAATTGTTTGTATTAGATACCTTATAATAATACTAATAATGGGTTTTGAGCTGTCAGGATCGCATTCTCTCAGCGGCCAGACATGTAAGAACGAAATAAACGTAAATTATAAACCCTGTCGGTCTGGTTTACAATTTCTGGATAGTTTACTACCGCGTTAGTTTATAAACTAACGGTTTTGACAATCTTAGTGTCATATATATATATCTATATATTGCTGTAACACAGGTGTTAGACGTTGGACGGTCGGTCAGACAGACAGACAGACAGACAGAAAGAAAGATGAACATGTGAGTGACAATAATAGGGCTATGGAACCCATAAAACTACTTCCCACCATGATTCAAGAAGTTTTTGATATTTAAGATATAATAAGGCCGTCTCTAATCTAAATCCGTTCGAATCTACCTACCTATAAGGGAAGAATTTCATAAAACCCCTTCTTTTTAATGCACCCCTACGCAACTAAAGTTATAAAAGTGAATAAGTAAACCTAGGTTTAGCCAAAGTATGGTACAGAAAGCATAGTAACCCTTATAATCCAGTAGTTCACGAAATACTCGTGGAATGCCGCGCTGTACGGCAAGTTCCTTGCTGCGGCGATGGCCGGCACCTCGGGCAGGCCGAGCGCGACCTGCTCCGCGGGCAGTAGCGCGAGCGCCCCATAAAGCCGCACCAGCTGCCCACCCGGTGAGTTGTGTCGCGTCGCCAGCCCCAGCCGCCGCGCTCTCCTTAGCAACGCCTGCAAATAATGAAATAGGCAGCCCTGTACTTGCATGTTGGTGACGGACTGTAATGCACCTTGAAGTGCGGGCTCAAAGTCCGTCACGATGTGTTCAGGTCGCGGGTTTCCTGCAGCCTCCCAGATACGCCGCAGTACCGCCTCATACAGAGCCCGTGTCCTGTTCTGCATCAGCACTAATACGGGATGGAAATAATATCCCGCTACTGCTGAGTGAATGGTCAATATCTGGTAGGCTGGCAATCCAGCCGGGACTGTTGCGAACGTGCCATCCGCGAAAATTGTAGAACTTTCGCGGAGGATTTCATCAAATTGGGGCATGACTAGAATGACCGCTACTCCATTCCCGGCTTCAACAGTAGCCAGGAAGAGACTGTTCAACTGGTTGTCCTCCCGTAGCGCTTGCGCCAACTCCATTAATGTGCGGGGCACTGGAGGCAGCACACTTCTCCGCCACTTCCGCATAGATGATTCGACTAGGGTGAACGGCAGATGTGGAGCTCCCTCTGGATGTCTGTAATACATGATATTATTTTATTAGTATATGGCAAATAAAATAATGAATGACTGTTTTTGTGGTTGGTGAGTAGATAAGGGGGCGCCAAGGAAAAAAACTTAGTCATCATTATGAATCAAAATAAAATAATATTATTGTTGGGTATTTTCTTTCAATTACTTAAACAATATTAAAAATGTGTTCCTTGTGACATGATTCGCACCATCAACTGAAAAAACTTGCAGAATTGATACCTAACATTGTTTACAGAGACTTCGACCAGGTTCGATCCCGGTTATGTATGAGAAAAGAATTTAATGCCATTATTATTAAATCCAAAATCGAAGCCATGGTTCCTAAGACGCTATCTCTCATATTTTCTTACTTCTCCCTACTGACTCATTTGGATTGATCATTCTGTATACCATTTAACAAACCTGACAACTTCTTCTTGGTAGATATTTATAAATGTCCCTGCTTCCATGAAATCGGATGCCCTGCGCTTTAGGGATTGGAACATTTCATTCCTGCAACAAATAAAAACATACTTAGGTATGTACGTTAACCTCTGCGGCCCCATGGCACGGATAGCCAAAGCGATGCATTTAGTTATCCTGTAAGACTACTTCTACAACAATTTCACCCATTCCAAAAGAAAAAGCCCCAAAGATCAAAGTGGGGTTTATTTGTGTTACCCTAAACAAAGTAAGGGGAAAAAAACACTTCCCAATTTCCATCTCTACTGTCGCAACTTTTGTAAGCAAGGTTCACTTTCAATCAAACTTACCGGCTGAGCACCCATGGAGTCGGCTCGTGATCATGGCTGGGCGTGACTGCCGATGCGACGCCATCATCAGATAGCCTCCATCGAGATGGGCAACCATTCGATGAGCACTTCAAATATTTGGTCAATTCCGGGTTCTGTGCACAACGTAAAAATACCCTCCCCGTTGGAACCAAGCGTTATTTCCCTTCCAAGAGGTAATCTCACTGTAGTCCATGACGACTTGAGGAGCAAAGTTATTGTTATGTTATATTGTAAGTTGTTTATAGTTGTTAAACCTTTATAATCAATCAATTCTATTTTCATCCAGCCATTAGCCAGCGAGAAAAGAAAAGCAGAGAAGAGAAGGCGTCTATATGGTTGAGGCCCCACTATAGACGAAGGTCCGAATTTGGCGTCTCGAAACTCTCGAATAACTCTTTATTATGCTCGCTTGTATGATTCTGTCTCTACAGAATCATACGAGCGAGCTTTTTTGTCTCTTTCTCATAGTCTGAATTTTCATACGTTGCCTGAAGTGTGGCCACGGCATAGACGCTAACCATAAATTTAAACTTAAACGGTCAACTACACATGGTCAAATTCTAAATGTTTTTTTATAGTATTAACGAATCTGTCTTTTCTTTTGTTGTCATTATTATTTTTATATTTAAAAACTATTGCAAGAATCATTTTAAATCAAAAACTTCTATTTTTTTATTTACTATAACTACAGAGTTGATCAGGTGATTACATATTTTAGAACAATAGAACACGTTAACCAACACGTTCAAAGTGGCAGGGTGAACAGCCTAATTTCAGTCCCGGGCAGGGTACCGGGTTATTTAGACAGCTTAAGTTTTTTTATTTAACCAATACGACAAGAAATTTTATTCGATATGTATATTTCTTCATTAAAATGTTTGTTCAAGAGGGTGAAAAGGGAGAAAATATTATTATCTTACTTAGTTTTTAGATTATTTCATATTAGATGTAATCTGTTGTAATCTGGTTTGCTCCAGAGATCTCTTATCAGAGTTAAGATCGGCTTTGTATACTATTTTAATTTAACTGTTGTTTTTTTATATGATTTGTGTGCAATAAAGAAATGGCTTGTGTTTAAACGATTACCAATAAATTCGAAAATGTACTACCAATAATTTCAAAATGACTGTCAGAATTAGTAAATGATCACCAAATTGTGTTTGGATAAATGATCACCAAACTTCTTTTTATGTTTTTTGTACTTAAGTTTATGTTTTAAGTATTTTTTGTTGTTGTAGTCATTCTAGCTAACAAAAAATATAGGCAAGTGTATGCCGTTTTTAAATCAAATCGTAAGTATAACTCTTTTCTATCAGTATAATATAAAAAATAGATATAAATTACCTTAGACCAAATTTAGAAAAATAAATTCAAAAAATTTGGCGAAAAAACCAGTTGTGCAGTGTTTACTGTTAGAAATACTAAACCATTTTGGTTATACGAACAGTCATAATTTTGTCGTATTCTGTGCTTTATAATAAACAAAAGTTTTATAAAACTCAAACATCTGCGAGCAATGTAAAAGGTCGTAAATAACTCGCTATCAGTCACTCGCTATCACTCAACTTGTTACTTGTTAAACCAGCGTTACTCAAGGTTGTTTTTTTTTCCTGTTTAATTATGTTCTCCTGCGCAAGTTGTGACTCCCAGTTCACGGATGGAACGGTGTGCAGTGTCTGCAAGCAACACCTCGATTTCCAGTGTTCCGGGATTACGGAAAATGGTTATCGTAGACTTGGAGAGAGACAGAAGAGCTGGCGTTGCCCGAAGTGTAAAGGCAACCAATCGCCTTCGAGGCTTAATACGTCACCCTCTCCAACTCAACTGGATAAAATGCAAGAACAACTGAACAATATCGTTTTCCAGTTGGGGCCACTGTCAGAAAATGTGAAATCCATCAAATCAGAGCTGAGGAACCTTCGAGAATCTTTGGAGATGGCGCATGAGCTGATTGGGAAATTCTCAGGATCCGTCAAGGCATTAGAAACCCGAGTTACTCAGGTGGAGAAACTAGTTAGCGATGTCCCGACGCTCCGAGCCGAAGTAACTGCATTGAAAGTTGAACTTCAGAATAGAGACCAATGGGCTCGTGCTAATAACGTCGAGATAAGTGGAATTCCATTGAAGAAGAATGAAAATCTATACGAAATTGCTGACAAGATTGGTAAAATCGGTAATCGTACTTTCGAGAAGAGGGATATAAATTATATAGCACGAATTCCTACGAGAGTCCCGAATGTCGAAAAACCTATTGTTATTTCTTTTAATAATCGTTACACTAAGGAAGACTTTGTTGCTTCTTGCCGCAAGATCAAACAGCTGAAGCTCGAGACTCTAGGTTACACAACTGGTGGAGTCTTTTTCGTCAATGATCACCTGACGCAGTATAACAAGAACCTGTTAAGCAAGGCGCGGGCCTTAGCTAAAGAGAAGAACTTCAAGCACGTTTGGGTTAAACACTGTAAAATTATGGCGAGAATGTCAGATACGTCACCCATAATTTTTCAGAAGATCTCATAATTGTTAGCTACTTAAATAACGTACCAATTGCGTTAAATTTAGTAATAGCCTATAATCTTAAAATTATTTTATTACATTTGTCACTACGAAACAGTAAATTTTGAGAGCCGCATGCAAAACCAGCGCTTTTGTTCTACAGTGCAGCGGGTGCGGCGGGGATACCGACCGGTTCGTCATAAGTACAGCTCTGCGCGTTAAGCTACTCGCACCTGCTCGCGTTATGCACTTCATTATGTTATTCAACTCAAAACCGCAAAGTGTTAAGAAACTCCTGACAAAGCGCTGGTTTACTGCGTTAGCATCTTATTGTACCTAATTTTTAATTATTTTCTTTTGTGCATTATGTTTTTTCCTTTAACTTACAGTTCTGTCTTTTTGTACCTATAATCTCTTGTTAATTATTATGATTAAATTTATAAATCTTGTCAATTATATATAAGTTATACATTCTAATGTTGTTATCCAGACAGAACTATATTTTTAATTTTTTCTCTGTTTAACCGCAAGCAGGCAGTATTTTTTTTTTTTAGCTTCTACATACAAACATGCGAGAACACATTAATGGTTATAAGTTATTATATAAGTTTATTAATAGAGTGTGTAAAACTGTTTGTTCTCCTAATACAATAAAATAAAATAAAATAATGTTTTTGTGGACCATTGGCTACGCAACTTAGGGTCAGCGCACGAAAAAATAGACGCAAGCAAGCGGTTATGAGGCTCTCAATTGTTGCTATGACGTATTAATGACATCCCTAACGCTGTCATGTCGAGCTATCACTGCCCATGCTTCTGAATGATAGCACTGTGAGCGAGCAATCAAAAGTGACATCACATTTAAAACAGGAACAACAATTTATTGCAATTAATCATCCTCTGTATTCACGCAAAATATAAGCAAAATGTGCTTGTAGTCGTTTGTTTATTTGTCGGTGTCAACGTCTATTTACGGGTGCACTTTTTGTGCGACATTTTGAATTAATTATCTGAATTTCAGCAGAGAGTCATCTGTTGACTATTTGAAGAAACTTTAAAAAACTAACTTCTACCATAATTAACAGATCGCTGCCTCAGTGCTTGAATGTTCAACGGACCATTTTTCGGAAAATATACTTTTTGACGTCTACTTAAAAAAACAGCTGATTTTACATCGTATAATGGGACATAACATGTCCTAAAGTGGTTACAATTCACGTTCTATGCAAAAATAAAAAAGTTAATATCCATTAGAAATATTGTGTTCAGTGCGTGTTTGGGCAACCTCCGTAATTTGCGTATTCTGAACGCATCGGAAACCGATCTCCGTGCTTGTTTAATCAACATCTACCTTACAGCCAATCATGGACAAGGATTCAGCTATGACGCGCTTGCACGACGCCATCTTGCTTTCGATGCGTCAGTCAGATTGTGGCTTGTTTTGGTGAGGTTTTGGTAAAGATTAATAATTTACTGAGCATAGGACCTGTTACTGAGAAAAACCGGGTACCTTATTCCCGCTCGCGCACACTGTACACCTCATGTCGTTAGTTACCTTAGATTCAAATAAAATAAAACATCCTGTATTCTACCAATGGTTCTTTGAACACACAAGCACGCAACTAAAAAGTATTATATGCTATGCAACCTCCACATGTCTGTTCAATAACTAACTGCGTAATTTTTACAGCGGCATTTTGTTCAACATCTACTTTTAAATTTGAAATACCCAGTACTTAGCTTACATATATATTCAGATTATGTATTTTACTTACTGGGCACGTTTAGACAATGCTTACATTCCGTTGATTTCCGTAGACTACGCTTTAGAACAATGTCAAACAAAATAAACGTTTCCTGTGAAATTCACTCAGTGGTCTGTTAACCATTCAAGCACTGAGGCAGCGAGATGGTGACTCTTTCTTTTATAATATTCTCGTTCCATAGGACTGTCCCACGCATAGTCGGCGTTCTTTTTCACAAAAACGGAGTTATGGATATGCGACAAACAAACAAATTTATGCATGATAGGTAGGTTGTGAGTGAATAACAGGTGACTTGAGTCCTCACCGGGTCATCCCTCCCTCGAGGGAAGACCCGGGTTAGTGTGACGTGTGAGAGAAATGAAATTTGATGCCCAAGTGATGAACCTCATGTCTTCCTCCAGTAGTGCATCTGCTCTTTCAATAAATGTTGAACAGTTCTAGGAGGAAATTAGTAAGTTGTTAAAGTACAAAAATATATCTAAATTTGCCAAAGACATGCTCATTCTTCCAGTTTCTAACGTCAAATGCGAGAGAATATTTTCAGAAATTAATAGAATCAAAACCAAAGATCGAAATAGGTTTATAAATAAAAATGTAGCCGCGATTCTCCATGCCAGACAAGGCGTTACACCATGCACAGATTTTGTACACGATTCTCAAAAGTTGAAATGCGTGACTGATAAAATTTTGTATAAAGATATTAAAAATAATAAAGATAAAGAGGATTAATAATGTCATTTAGTTTTATTTCATCTCTATTTGATTTACCTATCATGTTAGGATAAGAACGTACATTTGTGGTATATTTTGACCAAGGCTCTGGTAGATTTTGGTAGTTTTCGAAAACCGCAGAAGTAGATTGTCCAATTTAAATGTGGTCACTCTGGGCCCAGCCCACCCAGTGTTACCAGGTACACGGTAATTACCGTAGAACCACGGTATTTTTGGCTAATACACGGTCTACGGTAGCGATCCACTACCGTGTCTTTTTCTACGGTATTCTTAGATATGAACTACCGTGTAGGGAAGTAGCACACACAATAAAAGTTTGAAATCGAAGATAGGCCAATAGGCCCACATCGGGTCGCAGAGATCCGATGGTATTTTTTAACTTTTGTGTGAAATAATATTCAGTCAAATCGACGACATAAAAACGAAGAAAAGGAACAAGCTGATACCGAAAACCATTAAGGGAAATGTACTTGCTCAACAAGCTATTCACCGGAATGGTCATAACTGTGTTGATTTTACACTATACTATATGATAAAGAAGTTCTTATTTTAGAAGATTAATTTTAAATAAAAACATCTAAATTCAAAGTTGTTTCGGTTGCATTTTATACGGTAATTTACACAGTATTTTCCAAATGATTCTACGGTAATTTAAGTCTTAAACACCGTAATTTTAACAGATAAACACGATAGTTTATAGTTTTCATCTGGTAACACTGAGCCCACCCACAGGAAAGAAACATGGCCGGCTGCGCGCGATTTCAATGGCGTGTTCAAGTGATTATATTCTCTTTGGGCGTGTTTGTTGCATCTATTCTAGAGGATTCAATGTGAATAAATAGTCATAGTATCGCTAAGGAAGCGAAAACGTTCCTACCTATACCTACAGCTCAATCAAGTGAGCTTTGCACCTCGCCGGAATGAGTAGAGTAAATTGTGATCTTTCATACACTTGACACTGGCAAAGAAGAAGAAAGATCGGTTGGAGTGTCTTCCGCCCCCTTATCGACACTCTGCCCGAAAGATCTTACTTAGCACAGAACGCTCTGTATGTAGATTTTCCGAATGAAGAATTTACAGATGCAAATTAAAAAAGACCACGAATGTACCATATCTAACGTAGGTAAGTAAAATTTTATAATCTGTTGTTTATGATATGTCTGACGATACATGAATGTCTAAATTCTTCACTGCCATCCTTAGAAATAGCTGGCACAGGAAGTTTAGCGCATAGCATAGATGGTTAATTATATATACATATTTGTTTAATACCTTCACTAAGGCTTTTGTAAGGTGCACGAGTCAACCAATTTCTCACATTTTCAGATGCTGCTGCATCAAAAATCTAACCATGCTGACAGTGCCATCTATCTGCAGAGTCGAGTGGTCTTACAAGTTCTAACACTGGGTATGGATGCTGCTGCATCCAATCCAAAAAACCTAACTGTCTGCAGAGTCGAGTGGTCTTAGAAGTTCCAACACTGGGTATGGATTAATTAGGCTACCTATATAGGTAGGTCCCATGTCTACCTTATCTACATACCCATATAGAAATAGAAGTACATTTATTCATTCTTCATCAATACACACAACTTTAGGGTGATGGATGGCTTAGCAGCAATATGGGTGTTGCAACTTTTTTCATATGAAAAGAAAACAATGGTTGAAAATAAATGTGACATGATGGTGTTATGACAACCCTGTTATTCTATTTTGGCATATTGCCTGCTAAGTTATAGCCCTATAGCTAACATACAACAAAACAAACAAAAAGAAGTGAAACATAGAATTAGTAGCAACAGTATACTCACATTTATTCTCATTTCACATAAGAAAGGACTACCTACTATGCAATCAATATGTGTTATGCCTCATAGCTAGATTATAGCACCAGGGAAATAGACTCTTAATTTGTCTGTTCCATACCAAGCATCCTCCTGAGTGCGTGACTCCGGCCTGTGACTGTTTGCCTAGGTAGACTAAACATTTGTTTGGTTCATCATCAACATCTTATCCTGTAACTACAGCAGCGGTACAGGAAACTCACTAGAAATGTTTTTATGATGTTTGTTTGCTGTTTGCAGAGCGGACCGACAACTGTGACGTGTGTGGAGCTAGCGTGCCAGACAACTCGCAGCAAGAAACAAGCATGCAGTGACCGTGTTTATTGTTGATAAGCATTGGCAACTAATAGTCACGGCACAAGCCTTGTGGAAGCTGGCATTGTAGCTCATACATTTGTACTTTAGACTACACGGCCCAGTCAATGCTTTAATGGCGGCCTCAACCCAGTACTGCCAGCGATGCAGAGCTTCGTGTCGCCATTTTTCGCAGCGTAGTTGCGATTGCCTCAAGTAGCCCAATATAATATTTCAATTTATCTTAGAATCTCCGTTTCTATAAAATGTATTCTCCAGTTACAAGCAAGGCTTCTACAAGATTTTCGCCATTATACAGGTTTAGTCATATTTATCGGTATTACAAGGGATATCATTCTGTACTAGGTACTTTCACTATGAAACCGATTTCATCAGAGTAACATTTCACTTCTACATGGAAATCAGCTCACCGAAGAAGTAATTAATTTAAGTTGCTCACATCCAATTGGTTTCATAGTGTACGAGCCCTTGCTGGTAGTACATTAAAACTTGATGATGATTGGTGAAACAGGATAGAAGAGTGATAACTTGATAAATAGCTTAATTATAAATATTTCTAATAATCTGTAAGTCTATATTACGTAGTTCTGTCATCTCGGAATGTCAATTTCTTATGAAAAATTCACTAATCAGTGCATCGCATAAATCACTTTCAAAGAATCATGTTGTGATTGTTCCGTTTATTAATAACTTTACAGGGCAAAGAGAATCTGTGTCAGGCTAGATAGAAAGTGAGTTGGCACTAAACCACATTTTGTATCAAGTTGAACCGAGTTCAGCATTTACTCGCTTGCTATCTGTCATCTGTCAGGCCCTAAAGGACATCATCATCAACATCAAATGATAATTTCATCAAAATATATAATGTATAGGTGATGGATCATTGACAAACACTGATGGTTTATTATGTGAAGGAAAGTGTAGTATTAGATCTGAATGTGTAAAAACAAAATACATGTAAAATTATCAAAGGAACAACAAATTAAAATTAAACAGTATATTTATATATTTTTTTTTTTACATCCTTAGAATTAAAGAAATACTAAATAATGGTGCAGGAGACTGGATATTGATATGCAGCTAGATTTCATAAACATTTACATACATTGCTTCTGGCCCCACACTAGGATACCATTTGTTGTGGGAACCAGTAACAGCGATATCACATACATATAAACATTGATTCGATTCGAACCTGGGACCTCTCACTTGGGCAGCGCAGCCTCAACCACTACACCACAGAGGTCATCAATCTCATTGGTTTCTTTGTTACAATTACAGAGGACTCTCCTGTGATTCAGTTAAATACATCAGTCAGTATCATTATGCTCCCACAATTATTTATACATAAAGTATTTTTAAATTTTCTCTCCTTAGGCTTTGCATGCATAGGCTTACTTTCATTTGTGGTGATCATATTCTCAAATTGGGGCAATGAGATGAGAGCTGCAAGATCATTCAGGGATCCCAGACATTTTAGAATTATTGTATCCCCCCTTGATCATATATTCTGAGTCAATTAGTAAGCCATTACAGATGTATTTATACATTATTACTCAAAAGTTAAAGATAAACAATATAATATTATGATTGTGCAAGGTATGTACATTTTATATTTTGGAGGTTCTTATACTGAGTAGGTAGGTACTTCTAATACTATGTATGTATAAGAGATTTTGTGCAAAATTAGGTACCTGCCCTAGTTGAACTATCACAAAAGTATTCCAGACACATTCAAATGTCGTATAGCTCCCGATTCACTTCCTGTACATATGTACGTAGATAGGTACCCATACCTACCTAACCTATGAAGCCAAACACTAATGCTGGACTCCTCTGAGATTTAGTTAAGTAAATATATATGTATGAGTTAGTAACTCCCGGTTAGTTCCTTTCTTTCCATTAACTCTTTGTGCTTATGGACGTCGTTTTATATGTTGGTAAACTTCTTAAATTGGAGCAGAGAAAGCTGCTGTTAGTTGCAATGTCACAAACACATAGTTTTTTAATTGCTAACAGAAAGTCCCTGATCATGACAAGTCAAAAAGTGAGCCAGTCCAGGTGAAATGATCAATGCGGGTCAGAGTGTCGATAAGGGGGGTACAAAATATTCATATATAACATAATTTATTTTTATTTATTTATTATAGTTACATTGCACAACATATGCAAATAGATGAGGGTTTTAACATAAAAGAATATTCACTTTAACACAATTTAGCTTTATTTTCTTCTCGTTTAGTATCGTTATCACCAATTTGTACTGCATACCAATGTACTGCTGTTGTCTTAAAGTAGTGTTATTGTTAGCTGAAACACCTTATTCATTATTTGACGGCTTCTTTATCTCGCTCCAGTTTGTTAGCTCTGAATTTGGCATCCTCTCTTATCTGAAGCTCCAATCCATTGTACCTTCCTTTTCATCTAGGTAGTGTTTTTTCTATCGATTGTGGTGAGATGCATCGTTTCTGCCCTTTGCAGTCTAATAATGTATCAGGGAAGATTATAATAAATTAGGGAGCTCGCCGCGTATTGATCTAAGACTATTTCAATTTATTTTCAATGCTGTGATGTTTTTGTTTTGAATTTACTTTACTCATAAATCTAAATAATTTTTAGGTTATGGTTATGCTCACAGAATACATTATTATTAGTCTTATGCTGTGCCAACACCGTCAACTGTCAAATTGCTTACAAAAAAATCTCACTACTATGACCAAGGTCTTACATCCGTCTATGGTAAATCTAAAATGTCCGACCAATCAGAAGCAAGAAAATCCAGCCAATGAGAGCGATGTACACGAAGTACGTGTCGTACAATACGCCTTGTACCGAAAGTGCACGGGCCGTATTACACGACCCTGGAAAGCACGGCCCGGATTCCGTGTACACCCATGTACACGGATTCCGGGCCGTGCTTTCCACGGTCGTGAAATACGGGCTGTGCAAAACGTGTACACCAATTCCAGGGTCGTGCATTCCAGGGTCGTGTAATAAGGCCTGTGCAGAAAGTGTACAGGGCGTATTTCACGACCCAGGAATGCTCGGCCCGTACTTCGCGACCCCGGAATTGCTATCCCGATGTACACGGATTCCAGGGTCGTGCAATCCGGGCCGTGCATTCCATGGCCGTGCATTCCGGACCCCCCTTTTGCATATGTAAATCGATTAATAAGTAATCAATTGATTTTTGCAAATGAAATAATAAATTCAACAGTTTTGTGTTATTGTTTCGTTGATGCTAACCAACGAAGTGTCTTCCTCGGTGGTGTTCAAAATGTAAAATACATTATTACTCAAAAGATTTTTTACCCCCATTGCCTTGTTTAACTTAAAATGCCAACCTTCCAAAAATGGTTTGCCCGGTGGCGTTAGCCATTTACTGACAATACTAAAAGCAATTTTTTTAAAGTATCAGGCAGGTTATTAATTACCTATGTAAGTACTATCCAATCCAGACGAAAGAACGAAGTCTCTCGCTCGGACAACAAACCGGCTGTATGGCATTTGAGCGGCACTTCATTTGAGCAGCAGTACGTGCATTCAGCCATACCTGCCTGGTAAAAGATACCTACCGACAACAAAAACAAAGCGCCATTTAACATAGGGGTTGGCAAAGTCACAATTTTGTCTACGTTTAGCCAGTAACTAGGTACCTACTTACCAAATCAATATAAATGTTAGAAGTTCAGGCATTTTTATTTCACAACTACCCTCCTTATTTCAGATCTAAGGTCAGAGTGTCGATAAGGCGGCGGAAGCCCCTACTTAGAGTAGGTAAAACACAACACCCACTATCTAACCCAATAACTTTATTTAAAATTTACTGGAAAGAATGACACATGCCTGGGAGTCTTCATTACACAGCTAGATATAATAATGTATAGGTAGGTTCCCACATCACAGTTCAGCACTCGCTCTAGTCACAATAGGTAGGTTCCCACATCACAGTTCAGCACTCGCTCTAGTCACAATAGGTAGGTTCCCACATCACAGTTCAGCACTCGCTCTAGTCACAATAGGTAGGTTCCCACATCACAGTTCAGCACTCGCTCTAGTCACAATGAAATTGTCAATAAACACTTGATGATGATGACGCTTGCCTTGTTACGTTACTTTGTGATGTTTGAATAACAGACATTTATTAAAAACCTGTGTTGTAACTTTGTTTTTCATAGTATTTGTATGAATGATAAAGTTACAACACAAACATCCAGTCGCATAATTACTTGCTACAACGGAACCCTTCATGGGCGAGTCTGACTCGCACTTGGCCACTTTTTTATTTTAGGTACAAATTGTATAGTTTTTTATAATTAGCTTTCGATATCGTTTATTTTGATACCTACTCCACTCGATAACATTAGAAGATTTATTTTTTCTTTGCCATGAATTACATATAGGTAGGTACTCGTACATGTATCTACCCGTACCCCATTACACACCCAGTAAATACATGTACGTACCCCATTTCAGGGTACGTACAAGTATGTACGTATGTACGTACTTATATTAGCGGTGGGCTTGAATGCGCAGTAGTCACTTTTCAATACCTGTACATGTGCGCAGTAATTCCCGCCAACGTCGCCCATAACTCTTTATTAATCTGTGCCAGCGCTCTTAATTCGTGGCGCGAGTTATACCTATCTACTAGGTTAGTAGTTAGTAGAGTTAGTCTTGCTGTATAAATCGCAAAATGTAGGCTACTTTACTACTTGATTTTGATTGAATCTAAAATACTTACCTATAAATTAGTTCGCACCCCCACCTGTTAGCGAGGTCTACTGCCCACAGGGCCACTAGTTATAAAGATTTGCACATAAAAAGCTTTCACTTGTTTTTGTTAAATTAAGTCCGAAAAACTTATTTTATTGATGATTGAAATTTGCCGTGCTCTTCAATGGTCTGTAAAAACCATGTATGACGTAACAGATGCACAAATCAAGATATATTACAATGCTTATTAAGCGATTTATTTGGATCAATTGTAAAATAATCCAAAATTTGATTATTTTCGCAATGATATTCATTTAACTGTGAAAATCTGTTTCAAGTCTGAAGCAAGGCTTCAAATAATTTGATTTTTATTAGCTAGATAATAATTCTATTCTAAACAGAGTTCCAGATCCTCTTTAATTCATCCGTGACTGATTGAAGTACTTACTTAAGCGATTTAATAAATAATATTGAGATGCATTTTATTGTTTCTATTATTATTCGATACATATAAATTCGTTTATTAACTCAGCTTTAATAACATCCCCGTCACACTTTAGCTATCAATTAGTAACGCAATAGGACTCAAGTGCTATAGCATTCACACAATTCAGTGTATTCCTTATACCGCAATAGGACACAGATGCTATAGAATGCTGAAAATTCCCATACATAAAAAATGTAAAAGTACGTGTCTAAGTGACAGCGAAAGTGTTAAATGTGTTTGTTTTCCTGATGGTTCACTACTTTTCGCTAGATGGCGCCACATGTATTCTGAATCGCGGTATGGTTTTGTTCACGCCGCCGCATAAATAAGTCGAAACAACAGGTATCATTTACCATGGGTACTATATGTATCCTGAGCTTCTCAAATTTTTTAAGAGGTAGCGTGCCTTATGTATGTATTACATAGTTAGTCATGCTACCTTAGTAATACAATAACCGAATGCAGCGAAGTGAAAAGTAAAAAAGAAAAAATATCCATTCGTCTTTTTCTTAAGACTGTGGATTTATAGGAACAAAATTTTGGGGTTTAATAAAATCAACTCAACAAAAACAAAAAAAAAACTTAAAACTGGATGATAATGATATTTTCTTCTTGAAAATGATAAATTACTTGTGTCGTTATCAGCACAACTTTTGTATGCTCCATGCATATCGGCTTGGTGAAAATGTTTTGTTTTTATAAAAATAACTATCATATAACGAAAAATAAACTATAATATGCTTGATTAGTATTTAATATTGTATTATTAAAAACCGGTCAAGTGCGAGTCTAAATCGCGCACCGTTCAATGGAAGCGATGGTGTGGAGTGAATAGTTTGGATTTTACACAGCAAAATATTGTTTACAAAGTTATTGGTGCGGTTACTTTCACACTCCATGTACGTAACCAGGTGCATCCATAAGTTTGTATGTGGTATTGAAAGAATTGTTGTATGGGAGCCCCCTTAAATATTTCTTTTATCCTGTTTTTTAGTATTTGTTGTTATAGCGGCAACATAAATACATAATCTGTGAAAATTTCAACTCTCTAGCTAGCTAGGTTCTTGAGATACAGCCTGGTGACAGACGGACGGACGGACGCTCGGACGGACGGACGGCCGGACAGCGGAGTCTTAGTAATAGGGTCCCGTTTGAAACCCTTCGGGTACGGAACCCTAAAAATTAGTACAAAACACTGTCGTTTTAGGGATTTTCGTGTATAATGGTATGGGACCCTTCGTGTGCGGGTCCGACGTCCTACTCGCACTTGACCGTTTTTTTTTATAATACCTTGGACACACATTAATCTTGCCCCAAACTAGGATTCCTTGTATCTTGGGTACTAGACAACGATACACATACTTATATAGATAAATATTATACTTAGATAGATAAACACCATGACTAGGGTTCAAACATCCATTCTCGTCAAACAAATATTTGCCCCCACCGGGACTCGAACCCGGGACCCTTGGCTTCGTAGGCAGGGTCACTGCCGACTCGGTCATTCGGGCCGTCTTTGGAAACTATAATTGATGCTGCTAGGCAGTGTCCCTTTTTTCGCGAGTTTGTATAAATAGATAGATAAACGTTTATTCCAACAATATAGTCGTCCCATAGTCTCCATTATTTAGTTCGAGATAAAAAGTTTCTGAGTGTATATGTTTTTCCAGATCAACTTTCTACGTCCCTATAACGCCAATTATTATTTTACTATTCAGATTTTTGTAGCAAATATGCATCCGTCCATGCATTTCTGCTATTTATAATATTATTAGGATAATAGCTGCCATCCTTTTAAGGTAGGGTAACAAAAACAACATCTCAATACAAGTACAAGAAATTTAATCAAATGAACACGAACTAATAACAATTTTAATATAAATTTTAAGTCAAAATAAGCATGTAACCTTATAACGGAATCACCATCACAATATTTTCTTTTGGTGTATCTTAGGCCCTTTCCCTATGCATACGGGTTTACTTTTAAAACGCTCGCTCTGGTGACGACCGACGCACTTGTAAAGTAACTAGTTTCGTGTGCATAGGCCTTTACTGCTGATTTTTAGGAAAAAATACTCTCATTGATTTACATCAGCAATCTATCTGTCTCTTAGAAACTTTCTGTGACAAACTACTTGAAGTTAACATAAGCATTGTACAATTTTTGATTTAAAAATGTGCGTATTTTAAAAGTAGAGCCCCGCCGCATATGGACCACTAAACGGCGCCACAAAATGCGCCGCCTCTTATGACGACACTTCAGCCACTTGTGGTCAGTGGTCGGTGGCCACTACTTTGTCACCCCGTTTACTTCACCCGGGTGGAAGCGAAGGGAGAGAGGGATGGGTTAATCGCACGAGTGGCGTGTTTCAGGGTTTTGTGGCGCCAAAAGAAGCGAGCATCGGCGATTTATAGTGTGGCGGCCACCGGTGTTTATCGTGTCCGGCAGTCCATATAAAACGTATGAAGAGTACAGGAAACAGGAGGGGAGCGTTTTGTGGTCCGTGTGCGCCTAGGGTTAATGTAATTCTTGTTATTCGCTACAAATTAAGTACTTAAAGATAAACATGAAGGTAACTTAGCATTAGTATTTAGCGCCTTACTACCATTGCATTTGTCGGAAAATGATATAAACCCTTTTCAGAAAGACACATTTAATTAAGTATAGTACAAATTATTTTCTGTTTATTTCTGTATTTTTTATGTAAATTAATAATTAAATGCCTTTTTAAAGACATCACCTACCCATTTTCCCAGTAGTACCTGCATGTTACTGGATATCAAGTTTTTCGCCCGTAATTATTTTGCTTGGCCTGTAGGGCATTTCAAATTTATCGTCGGTGCGCCGGCTAAATATATTATGTGCATTTTTTTTTATTCCCTAGAGCTCATTATTTTTAAAAGCTGTCATTTAACTTGCAATGTATGTTTGTAGTACTTAAGCATGCACGTTGTATGTTCGGGTAAAATCTTTCGGGTCAAACTTGACCCACTTCCCGATTTCCGATTCAGCTGTTTTTTTTACATCCGTTAAAAAATCCCCTGTGTAGATGAGGCTTAAAAAAGTACTTCAAAGTTAGAAAAAAACAATTCAAAACCGTGCATTTATAATGCACAAATGTAAATTTGTTATTGTTAAAAATAAAGTTTTGTTATAGCAAACGTGGACTAAGTAAAATTAAATCTTCACTTCCGAGTTTCGGATGACACGTGCATGAATATTACAAAAAAGAAACAGGATAAAATATATTAAAGTTTTCCAGCATGTTCCTGAACTTGCTGCATAACTTTATCTTTGTATTCCATGAAAGTGTTTATGTATGTGGGCAGTATTGTGTAAACCAAGTTTGTTGCTCGTTTAAAGCCTCCTGAAGCTTTGATGTAATGCACATGTACATTGGTAGGTAGGTATTGGTCAGCGCACCGACGATATCATTAGTTACTGCATTCATGGTTCACAAAGATTTATTTAAAAAAAATGTTTAGTCACATAAACGAAAAAAAAAATGTTAATTAAAAATTTAATGCTAATGCTCTAGACGACACAATCTAAGTATTTAAGTAGGTGAGTACTGAGTATGTGGACCCTCTAGTTTTAATGTAGTAAGACGTATAGATATAGTAAAGTAGTTAGTAGGTAAAAGTTTATAGTTTTACCACAAAGAGAGACTATTCCATTTCAGCAGCGCTTAGGTGCACATTAAGAGAAGTATTATAAGTAATTATAGACATAAACACACACATAACATAATGTCCGTACGACAAAACATAGTTCTGATTTAAATATTTTTAATTTCAAAATAACGATCAAATAAACCATCAATATTTACTTTAAGCTCACTAAATATAATTTAGCAGCTATATAATTTATTAATTCATGCACTAGTGTTTCTATCTGTAGGTACTTTTGGTATAGAATATAATATGATAATTGCTTAATAGGAAGGAATACGTGAATTAAAATTGACTTTCTACGCTTAGAAGAAGGGTATGTTTTACTTACTTTACAAGGTGTTAGGTTAATACTGAAACAGAATAGTTGCTGTGAATCTAAACCAAGAAATTGAGTTTAGTTGTCTTGGTTTAAGAAAGGAGCTACATTGTAGTTAAGAACGAACAGCTTTGGTCTTGACCTAAGAGATAATGTTCTTATACAAAATGGCGCATGTTCTTGAGATCCAAGAATACGTTTTGGTCGTCATATGTGAAGCAACTGCAACTTTTGACTGAACCAATATGTACCTAATACTTTACTCCATCCTTGGGCCCTTTTAAAACACTAAATATGTACTACAATGTGTAGTATTGGAACATATTTTAGTTACCTATTAAAGAAAAGGATATCAGAGGCATTCCAATACAGTGTATGTACAATTGTACATTATGCACCCATACTTTCCTGCGGAGATTTAAGTTTTCAGACTATTTCAAGAGCCACCCAGACCGTTTGTTCTTATATGACCCAAGGTGCCTATTTAATAAAATATCTCTGCATGTCCCTATTTATCCTATTCTATATCTACTATTCACCTTTAATATTCGAACTATTCACTCTCACGAATCTACATGATGCATCACAATATGTAATCACCTCTCTTTCTACTTATACTTTCCTAAATATAGGTGCTATTGTAAGTCCTTGGAGTCTATGCATTCCTACGAGTAAAATCCTCGATGCTCTACGTTCTACGCTATCCAACTCCCATTCTCTGCTAGTGCCCGTCTGTATGAAAATTAACGTTAGTAAATAAATAATTACCTATACAGTGAAATAGATATAAAATACCTTGCAAAGATTTGATAAGACAAAAATAAATTCTAATATAACATTTCGTAAGTCAGTATAATATAGATGATCTTGTTTTTAATGGGATTTTTGTCTTTCGAAAGAGTATTCTAGTCAACATACTTACACAAAAGAATATACTTTACATGCATCAAATTAGCATACAAAATCAAGATTTATCTGTCACATAGGGTTTATCTGAACATTGTGAAACAGGCCATAAATGTCATAATTTTTCATACTTATAATAATTTCAACAGAACTAATTTTAACCTAACAACATTCGATGTGACATTCGTTTCATTCCAAATCCTAAATACAATTATACAATACACAACAAATATTCGTTGTATAATACTGAAATTAACATTATTCGTTGGTAGGTTTTATTGCTTTCACTGTATAAATATTGCTTTGCAGAATTTAATTCCTAATACTTACATCGCTCACTATCATACTACGAAATATTAAAGAGTATCGTCTGTACATAAGTCAGTTTATGTATAAAAAATAAGCAAGCATAAGTATAATCGTTTCGGCGTTATGATATTGTATAAAAACAAACTACTCGAGCCAGCTTTATATTTTTTGCTATCTTTATCCAACTGGATGCTTAACAGGAAGGTGATTTCGATTCAGATTCTTCAATCATTCGCTCCATTATTCGCAAACTGAAATCTATACAAATATCATATATACGGAAACATTAGGCCGGGTAATTTTACATATAAAATTACCCGGCCTAATCTCGAAAGAAGCACTTCCGTATAATTATGATAGACCATCACGTGCAGGTAAGTTCGTTAAGCCATCAAGATTTGCCGCTCTCGTAAATTAGCCCTAACTCGTAACATATACTTACATATAGAAGACATTTGTATTGATTTGAGTTTGCGAATAATAGAGCCGGTGGTTGACCATCACACACATTTACAGACCATTACACTATAAATACGCCGCAAATGCAACAACTTCGCGTGTCTTACGTCGGTGCACCGCCTCTCAGTCGCTCTTATGACTCAGATAAGAAACAGAACCCACCGTTCACCCAGTGGTCTTAGGGGGCGGATCGTGGGTAAGAAGGGAAGTGAGTTTGCTGCGACTTTTTTAACTGTCGGACGTTTATTATATGAGAGAATTGACATGGTTGGTTCGCGTCCACTTCTTTTAGGGTCTTTGGTCACTGAATGTGCATCAAAGCTATGATGATGATTGTATGATGATGTCACCTGACTGATGAATTAACGTGATGACATTGTTTTCATGACACCCCAGAAGATATAATGTAAAATACAAGTATCAAGATGGCGCAGTTATTGATCGTTTGGTAACAATCTGTTTAATGTGTAAATTAATTTAAAGATACCTAGAAAATATTTCAATATTGCTTTTCTTTATTACTTAATGTAGTCTTATGAGTATTGCTATCAGGTTAAGTATTTAAGTAATCATATTAACAGGCTAAAATTACAGTTTTAGAACCTAATAACTATGTAATGTTCTTAAGTAGATTGTATTGCTAATTTGGACATTTTTCGTTATAAATACGTATTAACTACAGAAATATTACAACGTGTTAGTACAATGGAATTTTCACATTTTTATATCTAATAGAATAAGTAAGAATTGGTGTTTGAGAACTTATTGTCAAAACTAAAAGTTTGTAAAGGATTTTTTTTTAAACAATTGGTAATTAATATCATGTTTTATATATAGCTGAGTTAGACGCCAAATGTATGATTGTTGGAGAAGTTTCCTTGAATCGATGTAGCGCACTCTAGTATTTTCTAGAAGATTTGTTTTACATTGTTCACTAGAATTAAATAAATCATTAAAATTTAAGTTTGTGCTTTGTAGGTATCCATTACATTGTTGATACTAGCAAACAGCTCACTGTAAGCGAGCTTGTCGCAAACGTACCGCTCGACAGTGTATCTAAAGAGCTCAACCTAAAATACATTTTAATGAATCTATTTGCCGAATGAAGCGGGGTTGTATAAGTCAGCGATGACTTTAATCCAGATCCCTTGGCTGTTTGAACGCCGATTGTTTTAATAGGATTTGAACCTTAACACAAAATGTTAAAGATCAAAATCGCAATCCAATTTTCAAAATTTCCGGGTTATCTGGGTAAAGTCGCCCCATTTCGAAATGTCATTCTTATTAGTATTGACACTGTCGCGACGTCGTTACTAGCTCAGAAAGTTCGTGGAACATGTACACAATTCTACAATATAGTACAATAGTCGTATTTTAAACGCCACTCTTAAGTGTTTATGCGATGTTTGTTTTATTTCAATCTTTGGTCAATACAATCGTCATTTTGTTCCAGTAAGATGTACTAGCTAGTCTGTACAATAAAGCCAGCCTGTGGCTGTTCTGTATCTCCGAAATCGATCCTCAAAGCTTTCAAATCAAATTTTTAAAGGTGGTCGTAAATTTCAAATTGATGTTGACAAATCAGTACTATCAAGTATTTCTGGTATCAATCGCGATTGAAAAATCGAGCAATCCGTAGACCAGTCATAATCGCATAAATAAACAGGCAAATACGCGATGAACTTTGCTTGTTTGATGTTTGATGACCTTTATTGTTATGATTGGTCAATTTATCGATTTGACAGGTATTGGTATCAGAAATACACATAAGTGCCTTGTCACATGCATACGGCACGGTACGGTCACCGTATGCAGTGAAAAGGCACTACGGCTGCAGAACGCGATGTTTTCACGCGACCTGTCGTCTAAAGCGATTGTGATTTGAGTTTGAATGAAATCGGCTTATGCCAAGAGATGCAGCATCTAGATACAGTAGCCTTATCATGTGATTCTCACATTTAGGAATTTAATTCGCATTTGAAAAATTTCACCCATTAGAACTCCGCGTGAACAAGCAATGTCGCATTGAAAAACAGTTTGTATCAAATTATTGTGTTTTTTTCAAAAGCGATTTAAATTCCTATGCCAGAATTACATAAGGCTTCTGGTGTTACTATCACATTCCCTAAAGGTTCTACAATGTTTTTATTAATATTATATCTCGAATTCATGGGTATTATCTTTAGGTATAATATAATCGTTATAATTATAATTTAATGTTTAGGACTACATAATTTGTAAAGAAGGGTTACTTGTACACTGGAGACTATTTACATCAAAAATGTAGATATATTTTGTATATAAGATGGTATATTCAATTACTAACGTTAATATCAATACAACAATTACAAAATAACGTTAGTTACATACAGGGTGTTTCTTTGAAAGTGTAGTGAAACCTAGTATTTTTATCGAATAAACTTTACGCGCTAAAGATTTCAGAACATCTTTTGCGTAAAAATAGTAAAGACGTTTAGATTTTCATTTTATTAGATCTTCTTAGAACATATTGAATATTTTCCATTAAAATAACTTTTGAAGTTGAGGCCATTATTAAGCCAAAATATACTTAACAATACATAAATGCATGTTTCCTTTTTCAAAAGTTATCTATCACTCAATCAATCAGTCAATTCATCAAATCAGCCCACTTTAGCTATGGTTATAACTTTTACTATAGTAATAATAACGCAAACATTACGCAATAGTTTTAATTATTTCATAATATAGGTCTCATATTTTTTTGTATTTTCAAAGAACCACCCTTGGTTTATATTTCCATAAAATATCTCGTCTTCTATCAAAGCATTTTTATGCGTTACTTATCAATCATCTACCAACGATGAAAATATCAAAGAATATATGTATAAGTTACATATAAATAGAAGAATATGCATGCATAGGAGTACAGACTAGAGAAATTTGAAGAATGCCAAATAAAGTTTGTTAGTAGTAAGTAGTAAGTAAGGTAAGAAAGATTCCATGTTATGTTTGCTACCACTGTATATTTTCAAAAACAACTTTTTAGATAGATAAATAACAAACCTGTCAATACCTATTCGATGTTTATTTCGTTTCTCAGTTATCATAATAGTACTCCAAAGCACCAAAACATTTTTAAACTACTAAATTTTGATTACTTTTAAACATTTTTATATATAGTTACAGTCTACATTAGTATTGCTTATTAATTTACATTATATTGCTTTTAACGCGACCCCCTGTCTGTTTAAGCCTATTTCTATGTAAAATAAATAAGTATAAAGAGATCTATAGAAGGACTCTATAAGTAGAAAGTTTTTTTAAATTGTGGCACTACTTCTACGACTAGTAGGAATACTTCTGGTTTAGGGAATATAAGGACTAAGGAGTGAACAGTTGTCACAGTGCCCCCGAGGCAGTCCTATTACATTTAAAGTAAGACTGGAATTTTGTAAAAAGAAATTAATGTAAAAAATAATGTTCTCAGTAAAATAATTTTGCTAGGAAATCAAGGTTGAACGATAGAAGTGTAGTTGTTATATGTTAATTTATAATTATTTCATGCAATCATAGATTGCATGAAATAATTATAAATTAATGAGACTATGCTTGAGACTAAAATCCATATCCATATTAATCTGTAGTACCGCACCAAAAATGTATGTGTAGGTATTACAGTCATGCGGAACTTATATTTGACTCACTAATGAAGGTGGTACAATCTATTTACATGTATATTTCATACGATATCTGTCGTCCAGCTACGCTTATATCGTTCATCTCAACAAATATGTTTTAAGCCGCGACGACGTCAACAACCAACCGTGTGGTATCCCTCTCCTATTGCTACATTGTGCTCTCTTTCTTTACAATCGCGTGAAATTGAATAAGAATGTTTGAATTCATGGATATCATTTAATAATTTTGGTATTTCTATAATCACAAGCTTGGACATAATTGACAGGAAAAACTCAAACCACCAACAACGAATTGACTTGCGAGGCACTAACCTTTAACCTATAAGGAGTATGTCGGCCTTGCAGTCTTATAACTTTCTGTACCTTGTCGCCTCCTACTTCTAGTCTAGGCTATCTATGCGGCTAGTTGGTTCGCCTCGCTTCTAACTCGGTACTTGGTTCGTTCTACTGACCTGCAAGGCCTATAGTGAGCTACTGGATCTACGAAACACTAAAAGAGTATTTATAGTACAAGTCTGCTGTGTCTCTACGACAGCGGTGCGCGACTTGTTCCTACATTATTATTGCTTTTCGAATACCCATTTCTCCGCGATCACCTCGTGTTCGCCATACCGTTTAGTCTAGTTAATTCTATATTAGACTAAGTTACTTTATTGCCAGCTTTTGACTAGTTTAGGTGTAGACTAGCGTAATCTAAAGGCGATGGTCCTGCGAGCTAAGGCTCTAGCCACCTTGACTAAGGCGCTTGGGTCCTATTTATGGTATACTGTGCCAGCCTACGTAAATGTTAGTCAGAATTTTAACACGATTTCCAATCTTGATCATTACATAGGTTGAATTATGTACCTATGTTACACTTCTAGAAAAAGTCGATTAGTCTGTACATTGTTTGAAAGTCCGGATCAGGTCCAGCACGGTGTAGCATAAATATACCCTAAACTGCCGCAACGTTTTTGTATATCTAGTGTTACTGTTATAAATGCATTCATGCGAGTGAAGCCAATTCTACATTTTGCTCACGTTTTTGTATTCCTAGCGGAGTCTACCGTAATTTTATTTCACTCTAATTTAGTATTGCTTATTGAAATATTATAGCTAGTATTGCTTATTCATGCTGATTTTCAGGGGTGGTTTTAATCGCAATCTGCATCTATAAAATTTTCTCTGACTTCGCAAAGAAGATATATGATTTAGTTCCACGTAAGCGTTGCTTTAGTGGTTCTGCGAGAATGGAAATGCAGAGCAATTTGTGGTTTCCTGGTCAGCGGTCTTGACGCTTGTGTGTTATTAGTCGGGTGTGGGCGGGCGGCGGCGGCAGGCGGGGCGGAGCGCGTACGCAGCTAAGGCACTGAGCGGGCCGGCGGCGGCAGGGCGGGCGGGGTGAGGGACGCGCTGGGAGGGGGGGTGTAGGGGCGGGGAGGAGGTCGGCCGGACGCCGCGCGGCTGGTCTTGCGCGCGAGTGGAGCTTCGGACGGAAATATTTGGCAAGTTCGTCGGCGAGCGACGACGAGGCGCCGGCGCCCCGCCACGCCTGCCGCGCCCACGCTGCCTCACTCGACGCTAAACTTACACTGTACTCTAACCTACTTAGCGGTTGTAAAAATCACCTACAAAAGATATTAGTTTTCATTCATGTTTCAATACTTCTATGTGTATAAGGGTATATTTTATCGACGAGTATATACAATCATTGTTTTAAGATTAGTGGGACGTTCGTCGCTGCGGCCTAATGCCGCGGCCGCGGCGCTACGGGGTCAATACGTGATTCGTTGTTTGCGAAACGTTGCTCGATTCTGAGCGGCCACGACCGGCGCGCACGCCGCCCGCACCGGCCGACGTCGCTCGATCTATTAATATTACTCTAAAAAACTAATTTCATATTAATACTTTATGTTTAGGAGACACGCGTTGGGCGTGGATCGGTCCCTAGAGGTGTGGGGTGGCGGGCGGGGTGCGGGGCGCGGCGCGCGGGCGGGTGTTATCCGGGCGCGGGCGCAGGCGGGGGCGACGCAGCGGGCGGCGGTGTGTCGTCCTCGTCCTCGTCGTCGCGTGTGCACGCCGACTCCTGGTGCTTGTTGAGGTAGCTCTTGAGCGCGAACGTCTTGTGGCAGCGCGCGCACTCGAAGTTCTTGTCGGAAGAGTGCGTCTGCATGTGCGCGCGCAGGTTGCTGCGGTCCGCAAACGCCTTGCCGCAGTGCGCGCAGCCGTACGGCTTCTCCCCCGTGTGGGATCTCAGGTGCCCCTGCAGCAGCCACGGCCGCGAGAACAGCTTCCCGCAGACCCCGCACACGTGCGACAGCTGGTGCGTGAGCACGTGCATGGCGAGCGCCGGCATCGACACGTACGCCTTGCCACACTCGCCGCAGCGCTTCGCCGACACGGAGTCGAGGCTGCGATGTGTCTGCTTGTGCCGCGACAGGTTGGAGGAGGTCGCGTACCGCTTGCCGCACTCGCCGCACGTGTACTTGGACTTGTGCTCGGGCGGCGGCGAGGCGGCGACCGGCGAGCTGGCGTAGTTGCGCCGCTTGGAGCGCCCGTCGCTGACGAAGAACGCGTCGTAGGTGTAGGCGACGGTCTCACGCGGCCGGTCTGGGTCCGCGTCCGCGTCGGGCTCGTCGATGGCGGGGGGCGCTGCGGGTGCTGCGGGAGCTGCGGGCGCTGCGGGCGCTTCGGGGGCGACGACGTCGGGGGTCGGGGGCGCGCTCGGCGTCAGGAATACCGCGTGGTGGCTGCGCGGAGTGAGGAACACGGCGTGCTGGCTCAGGTCGAGGATGGCGTGCGCGGCGTGCAGGTCCTCCTCCGCGCGTGGCGGCGGCGGCTCGGGCGCGGAAGGCGCGGGCGGTGCAGGCGGCGCGGGCAGGCAGTACGGCCGGTAGATGTCTTTCTTCTTCGGTGGCAGGGACAGAAGCGCCCCGGTGCTGGTGTAGCACATGGAGATGGACTTGCCTGGCGGGGGCGGGGGAGGGGAGACAGTTGAAGACTGAAGCTGGACGTGGAGGAAGGAGGATTCGGGGTCCGGGAGGTGCAGAAGGGCGTAGGATGGGGGCTGCGGGGCGGCGGGGGCGCCGCTCACCTCGCTCGGTAGTTGGGCGGTGAACTGCGTGGAAGGCTGCTCCTCGGTGTAGCCTGCAACAAACATACGGGCAACACGTTACTCACTAGTTATTATTATTTGTTTCACGTGAAGATTAGTAGGATGTTCGGGTACTCTAATTATTAACAAGAGTTTTTTTTAATTATTTAATTGGCAAGAAATTTAAAGACTTCTAAACCGATCTAAACCTAAGTTATGACTAGCATTGATAGTAAGCATTGACGTTTCTTTAAATAAGTAGAGACGATGAATCGATTACAGGGCCGCACTAGTGTACTGGATCATGAACCAGTAAAGTCCTTAACAAAAATGTTAATTATACCTACATTAACTAACACCGCTAGGTAACGCTCCCACGAAAAGCACGCAAACAGAAGTAGCATGAAGCTACGCAGTTAGGGCGGCGTGCCACAAAGTTGGGCGGGCGGCGGCGACAACCTGTTGGCAACCTGTGGCGCCATCTGCCTACATTTCTTGATAACATTAGACCCGAATGCACAATGACAACTCAAGGTTTGACATTCTTAAAGCCGTTCTTAACCAGTCCATCGGTAAAGATGAAACAGCTCCAATAACGTTGGGTGAGCGCATATTAGCCCCGCACCGTACTCCTACAGTCGTCGCTTTTGAATTATTTGTATGAAGTTCTGTGCAACGCACAGTCCTATTCCACCTATTCGACACAATCCTTCTACTACAGGCATTTGGTAGTTTTGCCTGGAAAGTTATCCGGGAGTTTTGAAATTGAGTTATTTTTTTATCTGATACTGGAAAAATGCAAGGCTGCTAAAACCCTTTTTTAGTAAATTTCCTATAATTCTTGATTTAATCTCTTTTTGTAAGGTCAATAATATTCATATTTGCGTGCGGGCACAGCAAAGAATCCTTCAACATGCGCTTTGGCCATTAATATGTAGTGTATGCACACTTGAACCCTAATTACCTACGTCTATAAATAGCCAACCTTATTTGTAACATTACGCATTATACAACTCTACATTGAACCTGCAACGCGTATCATTTACCACCTATAGGCCCATCCTTACATGGCGACCTAGCCAGGCCAGCCTACCTCTCGCGAGGTAGTGCTCTGCCGAATGGCAAATAAATGGAGATATGTATTCGGAAAAATACCTGTAAAATACATTTAAAACAAAACCTGGAAAAGAGAAAAGAACGGAACGACCTATAAAAAGAAGATATTTAGATTGAAGACCGCTTAAAAGAATAGAAAACAAGGACAATATTGCAGCCATAAGAAGAGGAAGACTATTTTATAAGAGAAGATAATTATGGAAGAAGATGACGAATACAGAAGAGAGAAAAATAAATACGTGAGAGGTTTTTGCTGCCGGCTGCCGGGCGTTTTTTTTCAAGCCAGTGTGATGTGTATAGCAGGGCGCCGGGCGTAACCGTACGGGTCAAGTGAGGAGCAGCTGGGAGATGGTACGGGTCTCAGGATGTGCTGACTCCGAGCAAGCTGACCGTGACTTGGCGAGTGAGACATGTATTTTTGGACAATGGTTTTTATTGAAAGTGTAAAATGTAAGTAGATTTTATTATTTGTCGATTTATTAAATTAAGCTTGGGACAGATTTTTGTATTTTTGTAAAAGGGTTGACGATACGAAACTATACCTATACCTATAGATAGATATTATTTTTTCCAATGAAGATTTCATGAAGTAAAAGAGTATTTTGAAGAATGGCACAGAATGAAAAGTTACCGTAGGTCCCGTAAGCAAGAGAAGTGACAATGAACGGTTGTTAAAATAATAATAAAAGTTTAAAATAATAATAAAACAGAAATTGTATAAAAAGGTTACTATAGGATATCTGATTACTTAGAGGACAGATGTCCATGGGAATAGATTGTTTGAGTAACAGGCTGTTTCGATATATAATTAGCATTCATTTTGTAATTTGACAATATTTTATTTAAAAAAGGAAACGCAAAAGATGCGACGACTGTGGAGTTTCTTCGGTGAGCTCTTCTCCACAGATTCCGCCATTGTGTTAGTGAACTCACCCAAAAAAATGTAATGACGGATCTAAGTGATGTAACAACATCCTATGGAAATAAATGATTTTTGATTTGATTTGATTTGATTTGCTATTTTTTAGGAATGGAGATATTTATGAAGGCTGATCAGTAAATTGAATTCGTTTGGCACGAGTTATTTTGGATTGAGATGATTTTGATAAGTAGTAGTTTTTTGAGATAATTTTAAGAAACATGGAAAGAATGTGATCAAAAGTGTGAAGTAAGAAGATAAAAGTTTTTTTTTTGTTTTATAACTGCTAGTATTTTTTTTATATCGCATCATAATTCTGATTTCAAATGTACAATAAATTATATAAATGATTCATTTGTTCATTTGAATTGGTAACAGTCACAGTTATTCAAAAGTTATAGTAATTCAATACAGTAGTTGCTGGCAATACGAATATGGACATGCAACACTGCAGAGGATTCCAAATTAGAATAGAACTTCACACATGTTTTGATTACAGAGAAACAGAATTGTTATTTTATTAACGAGCAGTTCATGTCACCGCAGTGCGACTTTGGTTTTGTTGACTAATATGGGAGATACATAAAAGGTGATGGATGAGTTTAGGGTACCGCAGAGAAATACAGAATGGAACCATTTTCGAGTTATAATATGGATGAAAAATTAAAACCATTTCAATTTGAATATGTGTAAGAAATATTTAATATGCAAAAAGAAGTTTTAGTTTCAGGTCTAAGCTTTACAATTTATTAGTTTTCAGAGTAAAAGCATTTTTTTAGTTTAACTACAGTTAAAAATAATAATAAGTAATAAATATGTGACCGACGGAACCACTTATGTTAGTTTAATTGAAAAGTTTGTTTCGAGATTGCATTTACATTTATTTTACAGATTGCATCGAGTCTATTATTAAAATTATAGTCTGACCAGCGGATATGGTCAACTTAGGAAACTTCATAAAAGTTAGATTTTGGTTTAGTGTTAAAAAGGAATGGAATGTAATGAAAGTTAATCGTTTTGTTTATGGAGACTACACTATTAGATAGGTGATTGATAAATAGATTTCGTTTGCAAGTTTTGAGTAATGTGAGTAGGCATTACATAGGAAAGTTGTATTTTTGTTTGGATTAGGGAATGTTGGTTATTGTTGTCGATAAGTAGGTAATTAATGAATGAATATGATTTCTGTTAGGAAACATAAGAGAAGGTATGGAATGCACAGCATGTTACTCTAGGCCACAGAGTGAGTGAGTTGGGAATGTTTCGTTTGTTAAGTTTTCGAGAAAAGTTGGACTGATCATCCAATCTTTCCAGAATGTCTTAAAATTCGAAGGATTCATATGGATTGTGTTTAAGTTATGTTTTAGTAGGATACGTGACTATTGGCGAGTCCGATGTGTCATTGTATAATCATCAAAGTCTCAAAGGTACAAAGTACAAGGCACGAATCCTTCACTTAGAACATGACTTGAACGAGCTTCCTTTGTGAAAACGTTGGATATCGATGACCTAATAAGCTCTCGAGAAGCAGCAGGCTCAGGCAGGTAAACCTGGAGCCAGATAGTGATAGTATTAAAAAAAAAGTACCTTATGAATGACGTCGATAAATAAATAATGAAAGTACCTATATGAAGTGTAAAATTAAAGGAAATACAACAGAGACTTTGATTGATAGCGATTGTTTATGAAAAGCGAGTATATTTTTGTTAGTTTTGGAATGAAGATTTATATTTTTATTGGATGTGATGTTTTTCTTTTTTATGGATAAAGGAATAAAATGTAGCTTGTGATAAAGGAATAAGATTTGATAAAGTAAATAAATACGTGAAGAAAGGAAAGGGATACAGAAGGAATGAGAAATGTGTTTATATTTTGTTTAAAAGTTCAATGTGTTAAAAATATATCGTTCATGTCGTCAACCCTACACCTAAAATATTCTTATTATTCTACTATCTAAAATACTCTTATATTCTTAGTACTTATTCGTTTCATGTATTCAAATTTAGTTTTAGAAAATATATAAACTGATATATTTTGTAGGTTATCATTTATTTAGAAATAAATTAGAAACGTTATATCGTTTTCTTGATGTTATAAGTACTTAATCACGTATTTTTAATCAATGACAGTGTGTGGTTATTGTAATAATTAAAGGCTAATAGATAAAACAATTTATTTATGGTATTTACAAAATAGTTTCTGAAGAAGTATGTATTTTGAAAAAGATATTGTCTAATAATGTAATATTTATACAGATATTGAATTAAAAATTGTAATTTTTACACAAATGATTTATTTTATTGTTGTTTTAACGTTGTTTCGATATTTTATGTGATCTGAATTGATAAAAAATAATATGGATATTTTTTCTTTAAAAAAAAAGGGGGGTAAGGTGTGCACACCTGAACCCTAATTACCTACGTCTATAAATAGCCAACCTTATTTGTAACATTACGCATTATACAACTATACATTGAACCTGCAACGCGTATCATTTACCACCTATAGGCCCATCCTTACAATATGTTTCCACACGAACACGCGTAGGAGTAAGTGGCGCATTTTTTTAGCGGCCATAGCCGAAAGGCGCCCAATGGGACCCTAATACTAAGCCTCCGCTGTCCGTCCGTCCGTTCGTCCGTCATTCCGTTTGCCCGTCCGTTCTTCCGTCTATCCATCATCGGTGTATATCTCATGAACCGTGAAAGGTAGACATTTTAAATTTCACAAAGTGTAATTCTAATTGGCGCTTTTTAGTAATTAATTACGAACACGATTTAAAAATTAAAGAGGATCGCCATACAAGAGATGTATTTTTTCTTGCATATTACACTTTAAGGTTTTCGTTTTTTTTCATTACCTATGTAGGTAGGTAGCACAAGGTTACTTCTTGCCAAATTTCATGGTTCTAGCTCTATGGTAAGTACCCGTATAGGCTACATTGTGATACACTACAGAGTGTCGAAATATGCAGCAATATTGCGATATCTGTTATATTATAAGCGTTTATTTAGAAGTTGGTGTTTTTCACAGTTCTATGGCACTGCATTTATATGAATTATACTTATGATAATTGTAATTAATTTCAATGAGATTCCTTTACGTGTTCCTGAGAAAAAAGGTCAACGTGAGAAAAAATAAAAAACGGCCGGACAGACAGGCAGACGGACCATGAAGTAATCCTTTTTTCCTCTTTGTGGTGCGGAACCCTAGAATTGCTAAAAAAACACGTCCCGTTTACGGTGACACCTATAATTTTACGGCCCAAAACCTTAGAGCACGATCTAAGTCCAAAACGCATGTTAGAAGTAGAATTTGTAGAGCCGCCGCCGCCGGTACGCTAAACTATTGACTTCACAAAAAGTGTTTACCATTAGAAAAGTTAGTTTAATTATATCAAACTAGCTGATGCCCGCAACTTCGTCTGCGTGTTCCTAGGAATTATCATTTACCGAGATAACGTTACCCTCCTTCTGGTACAGTTGAATGAAAACATAAAGGATACTATGTCAATCTAGCTCATAAACTATCTCTGTGCTAAATTTCATTCAAATCCGTTCAGCCGTTTTAGCGTGATTGAGGCACAAACACACAAACACCTAAATATCCAAACATCGAAATATCGCTACTTTCACATTTACAATATTAGTTTTATTGTCAAATGATTGTTATAAATGTGGCCGCGCGAGTGGCAAAGATAAGAGGTGGCAAAGTAGAAATACAAAACCAAATATCAAAACTCCGGCAAATCTTTCTAGTTTGCCGATCCCACCAAATGACTGGGTCTTATCATACGCGCTACCCTTATGAGCGCAGATAAAGTCTCTGTAGGTTTTATTTTTTCGTAAAAACGGAGGAGGTATATGTGTTTGGAGTAAGAGGTTTTTGTGTGTGTGTGCGTGTGTGTGTGTGTGTGTGTGTGTGTGTCTGTATGTGTGTGTGTGTATTACCTGTATGGGGTTAATCTAGCTCAACACAGACCTTGCTGTTAATAATTTTGTATTTATTTATTCCTGCTTATTAATCATAACAATTTTTTTTTTATATTTGTATTAGTTAAGCACAACCAATTTTTAAAAGAGATCTAAAAATCAATCTTTGGGAGTTTCTACGCCCTTCTTCTCCCACAGTGGTCCAATGTAGACAAGAGGCAAAAAATGACGTTTGCTAAGTATATGTAAATATCTACAGCAATAAATACGGGCTGGGGCCAAAAAATAAAGCAAGGAGAAAAAATAGAAATCTAAAATATTTCTGTTAGTTCCAAGTAGCCCCTACAATTCTAATCAGCCCCATTTTACGGTACCATTTTGCTGGAAAAGTACTGGTCCGATCTCGGTACTGGTTTTTGAAATAAATGGCTAAAATTTCAGATCAGCTTCTTAGATATGTTTTACGGTTGTAGACCAGGGTTGTAGGGGCGCTACATCAGCCAGAATTGTTGCCGCCTGAGGGCATCTCAGAAACTATTTAACCATTTTTGATGCGGTTTTCGCATTATATACTTGTTTGATTAATCATATAGAAGTATATTTTGCAAGGCCATTAGAATAAATAATAAACCCCCGCATTCTGTTAAAGAAATGCAAAATACACATACATTGAAAAAGAAAATAACAGGTCTTCTAACAAATAAAGTGTATTTGATATATTATACTGTGCCGATGAATATCTCCGTGATATTTTATAAAGCTGCCGAAACCTTATTATTTACCAGATACCTCTAAGTCATAATATAAGTTATAATTCTAATTTATCATGTTAATATTCAAATGCCCTCCCATGGCAGAACATAGAGACCACAATGTCATTGATGGAGATCTGCATCTGCAGTCTGGGCATAATTTTTTTGCACACTGCAAGCACACACGTTTCGGACACGATTCAAACTGGTAATTTGATTGGCGCTTTTATCGAGGAAGACAACTGGCTCCTGCTTTCCTGGAGTTTTGATTGTTCTCGGTTAAAATGTAAAAAATGAATACAACAAAATTACGTAAAAAATTACGAAAGTGACATGGGGTCTGAGAGACCCCTGCCGAACTTTACGCCAATGTAACTTACCGATTTGAGCCTGTCCGACACAGCTATCCCCTTCTACGGCATGGACGCAAGTAAACTCGAAGCTACTCAGGTGATGAGCCCAAGGAAACCCGGAGAAGGTGCCAAAATGTTGTTTTACTGACGCCGCTGGGCCTGTAAGACCCCTTGTCACCAGTTAAAGGTTAACTGTACAATCGTTACTTTTTCTGCAAATTAGTGGAAATGGGAACCACAGCTACGAAGTGGTATGACCTGATGCTATCGTACGAGTTTTTACGGAATAAATATCGCGGGGAAAACCCGGATTCGATTAGCACATCCGGATAAGTTGGCACATAAAGGAGGAGTCTTATACCCAGCAGTGGGTAGAAACAAGCTGCCGGTGACGATGCCTTGGAAAGATAAAACATCCTTATCATACCCTTGATGACGAGAACAACTTTACATTTTATTTCTCCTTACGTCTTATTGATGATCATATTATAATGCCTCTTAACTTATCTGTATTTAATTAAGATGTATGTGCAATTAATTAAACTTTATGGGGCGGTAATCCGGTAATAGAATAAAATGCCCTACATCCTTTAAAGGCTGCAGGACTCTGTAACAAACTATGAGCACTTTACTGAGCATTTCCCGCGCTGAAAGACCGTTTCCATGGTGCATCCGTTCAAAGCGCCCCGCCACCCACCAAATAACGCAATAACGTTACGCTATTAGGCTATCTTCGTTTCAAACTGTTACTGCATATTGGTATTCGAGATGCATACCATTACCTACTGTACTTTATAAGCCTCAGAAAATGCAAAGCATTAGAGCAGCAAAATTAAAGTGATATAAAAATACAAGAAAAATATACCAATTTACGCGGTAATGTTATGACACTTATTATAGCATTTTTGTACCTAATTGGGGTTCTTCACCAACTCCACACAAGAGACTGGACACACATGTGTCCAGTTGGTGAAACGCAAAATTAGTATCACTTATTATGTCGTCATCTGGACACGCCAAGATTTTTACGCGTGTCCACATAGTGAATCTTAAATTAAATCACTTTTATGTTTTCGCCAACTGGACACCTTCAGCTTTTTTTGCAAAAAATGGGTACAGTCAGGTTAATTATAATACAACAACATACCGTCCAGTCTTATGTGTCGAGTTGGTGAAGAACCCCCTAATTGACAGTGGCTAAATATAGTTTATCTACACACGTATCATAAACCCTCTTTACTGCATCCAAAAACCGCACGTTACGACCAGCATAATGTTATACTACTTGGTAAAAAGTCATTTCTTATCTTAGTATTGATACATTATGACCATATGTACACATTTTCAACAAATTATGACATTCAAATTTCGAACGCCGACACTACATGCCGCCCCTAGTTTGTCTGTGAAGTTGGTACTCTGAACAAGCTAAACAAGTGCAGAGCAATTATCAATGCCACCATGCCGGTCGAACATACGGTTCCTGAACACATCAAAGAGAGCTTATGATATGTGTATAGATAAACTAGTGTATGTAACTGTACATAATTAGGCATAAAAACTCTCGAGTGATATTATTATGAAACCCGCCTTCGGCTCGTTTCATATACCCTCTCTCGAAATTTAAAGCCCTCCATTATCAGTCACATAAACTACTATGAAATACAACGTAAATTCAACTCTAAGATCTTTTTTCACAGTGTGCTTCAAAGTGTAACAAGACCAAGTTGTATCTAAGAAGGTTTTACTGTTAATCCTAGTTGGACCTATCGTAATAATAAAAGGATCAATATTTTTTATAGGACTTGAAGTTTAAAATCGTGTTCCTGCGGACGTGAGCGACTATTCCCCGCCCCCCTCCCCCGAAATCAGTCATTCAACAAAGCAACTACATATTGCATCCACAGTGCGCAGTCAAGTGGATATTGGCCTCGATGCATGTATTTATAAACAATCTATTTGTAACATGATGTACCGGCAAGGTATAAAATTCAGGCATTGTATAAACGTCTGGCCCGTTTACCTTTAAGTGCAATATGTCCAATGATATATCTTACACGCAAAACTGAATTCAATAAAAAAAATAACGCTTTAGATCCGTTTTCAACCTCTAAAGCCTAGTTCAGTCAGGATATCATGAATGTGTTGATAGATGATGAGGGAAAGAAGTGATCTTACACACACACACTCACATACACCCCTTGACAACACAGTTATACTCCTCACATTGCACTTTATCATGTATATTTTTATATTACATACTTTCATTAATTAATGTACTTATTTTTCTTATTTTTACTGTGTTGTTATTCTATAAGTAGGTCACTTTTCTTTTTTGGGTTAGTGTCTTTATTCTTATTGCTAAGTTTTTCTTCTACTTTTTTCTATATCTTCTGTGGATATCTGTAACTGGCTTTATTTTTGTATTGTTTAATATTGTAACTTATCTATATTATTTGCTGTTGATGTCCCAAATACAATAAATAAAATAAAATAAAATAAAAGCCCAGGAAATGTATACAATGCATTCTATACAATAAAGAAACGAGACCAGGCAATGTATAAAATTAACACTGAACCATTAAAAATATTTGAATTACAAATAAATCACATTATGTAAAGGATAGTACTTAATCGCACATTGAAGATTATGCACATTCTCTATGTTCAACATTTTGCGAAATCCCCGCTACCACAATATCTTCGAGAACGTTTCGAGTTTCGTTCCCCAGGGATAGCAACCGGAGATCCCACGCGGTGTCTCTCCTTTCAACTCCTCGGCATAACACTGCCGCTTACAAACACTCGTTTAGGTTAAGGGCAATCCGACTGTGGAACGCACTTCCCTGCGCTATTAGAGATAGTCTCTCAATTATCAATTTTAAGAAAAGATTGAAAGGGCATTTCATTTCTCTTTCATGATATATTAGTAAGTATATGTATGATATATATTTTATTTTTGTGCGATATTTTAGTAAAATAGTATATAATATAATATATTATTATGTTTTAGTTTCGAAATTCCTAGACTCTCCTATTGCACATTTCTATTCCTGTCCTGCCTAGGTTTGCTGGTAGACATCTCTGTTTAGAGATAAGCTCTCCTTTCTGATGTTACGTAACGTATATACAGGGCGTTTGGGATACCATAATGGCCAAGGATGACATTACTACGAGTAATATCGCGGGGAAATTTTAAATTAAGTTCTGCGGCTTACGCTGTTAGGAACATCAGACAAAACACGGATGTGGCTACATCTAGGCGAGTGTATTTTAGTTACTTTCAAAGTGTCATGTCCTATGGTATCTTGTTGTGGGGGAAAGCAGCGGATATTTAACTTATTTTTATTTTACAGAAAAGAGCTATTCGAGCAATTTATAATTTAAAACGCACAGACTCCTTAAGACAGCTTTTTAAAGAAATTGACTTACTGTAGCTAGTCAATTTATTTTCGAAAATATAATGTATGTACGCAAGAACCTTACAAAATTTCCCAAACTTAGCGATAGCTGTAAAGTTAACCTAAGAAATAATCACAGACTACTTGCGCCCCGGTTTAGACTCGCGAAGGTTAGCAATTCTTTCAAGGGTCAATGCATTCTCTACTACAACAAGATACCTCTGGAAATCTTGAAATTGCCATTTGAGCAATTTAAAATCCATGTTAAAGCGACTTTGTCGAAAAAGGGATATTACAATGTTAAAGATTACTTAAATGATGGGTCTGTATGGGGTTAATCTGGCTCAACACAGACCTTGCTGTTAATAATTTTGTAATTATTTATTCCTGCTTATTAATTATGATAATGACTAAATATTATATTTTGTATTAGTTAAGCATAAGCAATTTTTAAAAAGAGATCTAAAAATCAATCTGTGGGAGTTTCTACGCCCTTCTTCTCCCACAGTGGTCCAATGTAGAGAAGTGGCAAAAAATGACGATTGTTAAGTATATGAAAATATCTACAGTAATAAAGACATTTGGAATTTGGAATTTGGAAATCCCGGATTCGATTGGCTTTGGACCGGATAATTCGGCACCACAAAAGGAGGAGGCTTAAACCCACCAGGGGGCGGCAACAAGCTGCTGATGATGAATGGGCAAGACGCGTTAATAGAACGAGGAAGATAAACATCAACATAAGCATTTACATACAAGCACATATATTGCTTCTGGCCCCATACTGGGATAACCAGAAATGGCGACGTCACACATCCAAGACCTGGGGTTTTTTTGGGTTCCGTACCTTAAAAGGAAAAAAGGAACCCTTATAGGATCACTTTGTTGTCCGTCTGTCTGTCTGTCTGTCCGTCTGTCACTAGCCCTTTTCTCAGGAACGCGTGGAGGTGTCATGTTGAAATTAATATCGATTACTCAGGTCTATGGTCCCTTGGAGCTGTAAAAAATTTAAAATTCTAGGTCGACGCAATCAAAAGATACCGCGATGTTATTTCATGATTTTGCTGAATTTGTATGGACTCGTGTGGAACTCGCAAGGGAATCAAAACCTATAGGGTACTTCCTGTTGGCCTAGTGTCATGAAATTTGGAATGAAGGAAGGTCTTATAGCACAAATAAAGGGAAAAATCCGAAAACTGTAAATTTCTGTCTGTCTGTCTGTCTCACCGTCTGTTAAGACTTTTTCTCAGAAACGCATGTAGGTTTAAATTTGAAATTAATATAATAGGGTACTGTCAGTGTACGGACCCCTTGGTGCGCGAGTCCGACTCGCACTTGACCGTTTTTTTCATTCTTTACCCCCACGAGGGGATCGAACCCGGGACCTCTCGCCTGGTAGGCAGAGCCACAACAGCTGCGCCACAGAGGTCGTCAAATGTGCCATTTCAGATGTGTCTCCGCAATATCCAAGAATAGACGGGACGTGACGGGAGTAGCCAGCACATAGATCAGCTGATGCGAAGAACAAGGAGGAGTATGGAACACTGAGACCAACATCCAATAATGCAGAGGTGCTCTAATAATAATAAGATGAAGGTATGCCGTCCCCACCGAGGAGCAAGGGCTTTTACTTGGATACGAGCCAAGCCAACTTGATTAAGCCATTCTCCACCACACTGTCTCAGTGCGGGTTAATGGAGGGGTGTCGAGTTTTGGCTAACCCAACAGTCAGAAGTTATCAAGCTGCCCTGTCAAGGCGTCTGACACGACTTTACGACCACTATCACCGAGTAGCAAGTAGCCGGGACCAACAGCTTAACGTGTCATCCGTAACACGGAATATTGTATTTGTAGCCCAACATGTGACCACTTTGAATGTATGGCAAATGACACGCAAAGCGCTGCGCTTCACAGTTCAACTGAATTCGAGCGGCCCGCAGCAATCCCGGCTCAGCCTCTGAACTCGCTTTCAGCCTTTTCAGTCTTTTGATGAATAAAGTTATTCGCAGTACATATAGACATATATAGGAATTTGTACAGTCTCGTAGTTGGGGACTGAGGGCTGCATAGCAGAGCGGCGTTGTGTTCTGTTTGAGGTAGTTCAATCGAAAATAAACGTGTCAGGTGATATTACAATTTAAAACTTTGCACAGCTATATTGAAAAGCGTTTCACCTAGCTAATTCCACGCTTTTGGAGCGAGGGATATTAAAAAATAGTTGAAAAGAGTTCAAACGAAATTCCTAAATGCATTTAATTAGAAATATTGCTGCATTATGCTGAGCATGAATTACTGACTATGTTGTAAAGAATCTTGATGCTGGGCGGTATCTAAGGTATTTTCCTTGACCTTGTCAAGGTATCCTCCTTGAAAAACTGGACCAACTTGGTATAAAAGGAGAGTCGTTCTCAATTCTTAAAACATGGAGATCACTGTAGCCTGTGACCCACGTCTACTCACCAACCGGTGTAAGAATAGGGTATGTTTAGAAAATATGTTATTCCGAACCTTCATAACAATGCTGCATATGAACACTCTTTCAGGTTACGGGCGATCCGACTTTGGAATGCACTTCCTTGCACTATAAGAGACAGTCCCATTCTTTTCTCTTTTAAGAAACGTATTAAAGATAACTACCTCTCTGTTTCGTAAAAGTTATTGTATGTATTTATATGTAAAGTGTATGTAGTATATTTCGGTACTTATTTAGTAGTTACTGTCTTTATTTTATAAGTATTTAATTTATTCCTTGGCATTTTATATATACTAGTTATTGTGCACTGCCTACCTACCTTTTATAATAATATTTTCTTTAATGTTGTTCATAAATACATTTTCTTTTAATGTAATTTGTGTGTATTTGTGTGCAATAAATAATTATGTAAATTATGAAGTTCTTCGCCTATTCTTCTGCTTACTCCTTCCTCCTTCCCTTCAAATAGAATAAATAGAATAGCTGATATTTATACCCTTACCACTTGTGGTGTAAATAAGATGGTTTCGAGATCATTACAGTTACTTATCTGTTTATTTTGTTAGCTGTATACAAATGCATACAAGGCAATTTTTATTCCTTTTTAATTTTATGTTATTTATTACACACGTTGTATTGATATAGTGCCGTTGATTTATTCTCCCAATCACCCTCCCACACAACCTCACTCACACTCATACTACACATACAGAGAGAGGTTCACCCACTCACTCATTTTAAGGGTTCCGTAGAGAAACAATGAACCCTTATAGTTTCGTCATGTCTATCTGCCCGTCTGAAGTGGAAAAAAAATTGTTCCTCCCCCTCTAACTTTGAAAATAAGAGAATGAAAGATCAAAAAATGTCTAAAAAAATCTCAATAAACACTTTCAACGAAAATTTGTTTGTACAAAATAATTTGCGATGAAAACCAAAATAGTTATTATTTTCTGGTGAAGAATGATAGTGATATTTTGGCTAGGTGTATCATGTGTATGTGATGTGGGTACCTTCCTAATTTATTTATTTTTGGCTTATATTCTACAATTATTACGGAACCCTAAATGTGCGAAGTCCGACACGCACTTGTCCGATTTTATTACCTTTTATTTTATTGTCCACAGTCAGGCTCTATTTTGTATCAGATTTTTGTCTTAGAACCGTATAACATAAATTAGCAAAATTTCTTTTTTGGAAAGAGCTCTGTAGCCTGTTACAAGGATCTACATCTAGCTCAGGCTCAGATGTTCCAATTATTCTATGTCACATTTTCAGCCAAGTAATTTAAATGTTGTTATTTAAATATTGTATATTGTATTTACACTAATTTTTAACGGTATTACCAAAATCTAGTAACCGGTTATACTTTTGCCTGGGCAATAATGTCACTCGGCGGGAACACCGAAAACAATAGGCGGGAGGAGGGGGCGGGGGCGGGGGGGGGGGGGTTGCTCCGCGGAGCGAGTGGGGGGTCAGGGGGGGAAGGGGGGGCCAGCGCCGCAATGCACCAGTTGAATCCTAAAGCCGACTCGCAATAGATACTAGAAAATTGCCGAGAATGCTTCGGAAACTTTCGTGTTGTGTGTTTTGGTCCTTGAATATTGCGGCTAGGTTCCCGCTATGTTTGGGCGGTGCTTTTATGGAATGACAACACTTTATTTGCTAACTGGAATCGATAGAAATACATGCAAAAGTGACAGATTATTTGAAAGGTTTGTCGATTTTGCAGTGGAGAAGTTAGCTGTGTGCTATGAAGAACTACTTCGTTGTTACGAAAATTCAATTTTAGAGAAAAGAAGTACATACAGTCAAAAAAGTATCGGGAATGGATGATTTGTCTATGGCTCCAAATTAAAATTTTGTTTTTTTTAGTTGTTGTTCCATTGGCACAACTGTTTTCCATTTTGGCGCGGAGTTTGAGTTGCATCTGTTATTTAGAAAAAATACAGTGCTGTTTTAGTTATATCATATCTTGTGTGTATTGCGAATTCCGCAATGGACAAAAAAAAATAAACAAAGAGTTTGTCTTAAATTTTACATCGCGAATGGAATTTCGTGTTCGGAGTCACTGAAAATGTTACAGAAGGCTTACGGTTAATCGACTTTGTCAAAAACACGTGCTTATGAGTGGTACAAAGCGTTTAAAAAGCGTTCGAGATGTGATGGAAGCTCTGACCATCAACGTCTGCAACTGAAGATAATATCGCAAAATTGAAGAAAATAGTGACTGAATTTTTTTGACCAGAACTCAACAAATACCATCGAGCAACCACCTTATTCACCAGATATGACTCCAGCCGACTTCTTCCTTTTTCCTAAACTCAAATTACCACTTCGTGGCACCCGTTTTCATTCGTTAGAAGACATAAAGGAGAATTCCCGGCAAGAACTGAACCCTATTCCGGGAAAAGCGTTTAATTTTTTTTTTTTGTGATTTATTTATTTATTTTTTATTTTATTTTTTTTTATTTATGATTGGATTATTCGTTGTTTCCGAAGGAGCATACTTTGAAGGTGATAAAATAATTTTAGATGAATAACTAACATTTTGTATATTATTGATATTTTCCCGTTACTTTCTTGACAGAGTAGTATACTTAACATTGTTCGTTTCGTGAAGTCCTCAGCAAAACCTACGGAGTTTCCTGGACCACCCCGCTTTTCTATTATTAAGGCCGACTTGCACAAGACTTTAGACAGGCGCTAAATACAGTTCAATCACAGTTTAAGTACACCTCGGTCAAGTTATGCAGTCAAGCACGGCAAGGTTGCCACTTAACATAGCTGGGTTGTATTTAAATTCGCACGTTAAGACACCTAAAAATACCAAAATAATGTATTTATCTGACCGCACCTAAGTATAAACCTAAGTCCTAAACCATGACCTTTGGAGCGTTATCGGCGTAACTTGAAAACTAAAATTTTTTATTTTCTAACTAAACTGTTTTTTGTTGCTGAAATTTGATTGCAATAGAAATAAATATATGAATAAGGGCTATAAGAAACAGTTACTTAGCAGACGAATTGTTTCAGCGATAAATGGACACCCAGCTTGGCGGCGTGTGGCTTACTTAAGTGGGCTTAATGCCAACTATGTATGTCAACCAGCTGGCTCCATCTACATCTATTTTAGGCACTACATCTATTGAACCAAATGTAACGTAATTTCCCCTCTGATAACATGGCGGATTGCCGTATTTTGTTGTTTTATTTTATCATTTTTTAAATAATCTAGATCATTTTTAAAGATAAAGCCTTGTTTTATATTTTGGACTCTGGTTTGTTCACGTAAACACATGATTTTTGAAATTTTTATTTGTACTAAACCGGTAAATTTTTGATACCCTATGTATGATACTATCCAGCATAATCGATCGAAATTGTGGGTTCTTAAATTTAAAAAGAGTTTCTATTTCACGATGAAGATTTGGCTTTGGTTGTGCTTTGTCTCTGGAGCTGTCAGTGTGCGTAGTCTCTGGAACTGTCAGTGTGCGTAGTCTCTGGAGTTTTCAGTGTGCGTAGTCTCTGGAGCTGTCAGTGTGCGCAGTCTCTGGAGCTGTCACTGTGCGTACTCTTTGGAGCTGTCAGTGTGCGTAGTCTCTGGAGCTTTCAGCCAGAGACTACGCACACTGACACAATGTGCATGTGCACGACTAACAACAACAAAAGCCAACCCTTCATCGGGAACAAACAGAACATCTGTATCAGATATTGAATATATGGTCTGACTCACACGAAACTCTTCATCAAGAGCTGATCGTAGTAAATGGTAATCTTCAGGCGCCTCGCTGAACAAGGCCAATAATGCATATAAATCTGGGTCACTGTCATATTATACGAGTAGCTATTGACTGGCCTTGCCGGATGCTACGTAGGAGTAGTGCATTCCATAGAACTTTTCCCTTCGTCGATAAGTTGGTATGAATAACACAAGTGTTAGCTTTAAAAAATGTGTAACCCAAAAGTTAGGAATAAAAATATCTTATCAGTGACTGAAACCATCCCCAAATTATTAAGGCATCAAAATAATCTTTAGAAAAAAAAGTAGATATTTAAAAGTATGAAAACAATTTTGTCAGCCAGCTAACACCACAGGTTTCTTCAAATTAAATAAAAAAGTGATATTTAAAATATTGCTATGCCGCACTAGATCTGTCGGATTTCAAGTACCTAGACGCCTTGGGAGTTTTGCCGAGTTTAACATCCAATGATATTTTATTTTTATTAATCCATAGCTTGGAGATTGAAGGTTTCCTCACGATATTTTTCATCACTGTTGGAACGTCCGTATAATCACCGTAAGATCAATTACTTATCCCGTCGATCCGAGCATGCAACTCCTGCGTGTGAAGCGAGCGTCAAACCACTAGACTACGAAGCTCTATATTTTCAAGTGATCAAATTCAATTTATTTTTATTTATTTATTAATACAAATTAATGCACAACATTACAGACTATGTCCAATTTGTATGTGTTCGTTGTACACATACAAATATACAAATAACATATATACCCTTCCATTTAAACCAGATTATACCCGCTATCTTATTTTTTTTAAATGGGGAATTGCGATCTGGCTGGCAACCGGATATTGTTTTTCCCCATCTATTTAACAGTTGTACACTGCAGCCATCTTAACGGCGAAGAGAAATGTTGTAAGGAATGCACTTGGCATTTGCTATCCGCTGTATGTAGCAACAGTATCCTACTAAGTTAGTTTTATTTTATTCTCACACAGGCACATACATTTCTTCTAGCCCCACACTAGGATACATATAGCCCCTCGAGCACACTTGGGTACTGTAGTACCCAAAAACCCGTCATAGGTTCTAAATTTTATTACCATGGCATAAGGTTAAAAATCGCGACCCTTCAAAAAAATAATAGGGGTTAAACATCCACATCCCCAGCCGGGGATGGAACCCGGGACCTCTGGCATGGTAGGCACAGCCACAACCGCCGCGCCACAGAGGTCGTTGGTAGTTTCAGTAGTGGTAATAATACTAATAATGTAGGTACCTTATTTGCCGCCTCAACTTCGCTGGAACGAGTGGCTTGGTGGAAAATCTATGAGGCGTTTAGTTCAGTTGAAAGGTGACCTTGTCTGATCAAATAGTGAAAGTAGTTCAGAACGTTGTCATTAGCAACCTCTTGTAACAAATTTCTGTACAAAATGTATAGTGGCTGTGTGGCTGCAGAATAGGTACTGCTACTAAGCGGACCATTTGAGGTTAATAGAACATTTCGCCCGCTCACTCGTCGATCTTATTATGTCGTGCCATATTTCATGATATTGAGGTTATACTTCACAAGATATACTGGCTGGCCAAACTTCAGTGGCCCAAATTATTTTTGACATCTAATAATATATAATAAAATAACTCAGTCCAGAAAATTTAAGGCCATCTTTGTCTAAGAATTAATTATAAGTATATACATTATATTAAGTTGTATATTTTTGTTTCATAACCCACAGTCAAAAATGTGTAAATATAAAATTGAAAGAATCATTTGTCTAAAAAAGAAAATCATAGATAAAGATGGCCTAAAATTGTCTGACTGAATAATTATGAGTAACAACTATTTTTAGATTGGGTCACCCTGATGTTGGGTCACGTTGATCTTGGGTCATCCTGCATAGGGAAAACACATGTTTCTGGCAGATAGGGTACTTCCATAATAAATTATAACTTAAGAAACAGGCCGTAAGCCTCTAATTTAATAAGGCAAGTGTTTAAACGCACATCCAAAATACTGATTTTCACAGCAAAAAAGGATCACCAAAAACACTTTTTATGTCTTAAGTATTTTTGTTGTTCTTACATGTTCAACCTAATAATACTCACCCCTTTATCCTTCACCCTACCGCAATATTTTGCCTTGATATTTGCTGTGAAAATCTGTATATTTGCTGTGTAAATCAGTATTATTGATGAGCAATTCAATATTTCGCACTTAATAAATTGGAACGAAACGTACTAAATATCATTACAGCGTCAAACTAACCACACAGCTAGGCACGTGTAGTAGGTGGGCACAATGCCAACTGTGTCAACAGCTGGCCCCACCAACATCTAGGTACATCTATCCAAGTACTAAGTAAGTTCAAATAAAATATGAGGTGTTAGGTTCTCCCTATGAACTCTAACGATTCAAATATAGATACGAAAAAAAAACAGCCAGTTTCCTGAAGGATAACTCCCTTTTTCTCAGAGTTAGAGTTTTTTACAATGCCCAGAAAACCCAAAGCGGTTGCTTGTTTTCCTTATTCTTGTTTTTTTTTTGTTTTTTTTTTCGTCGTCTCCCGGCAGTCACGTTCTAATCAAGTGAATGCCGCAGCAAAAAGTGCAATTTGAAACTGGGGAGGCGATGCGGTTTTTGCTTGGGACCCAATTCCGCTTACACAATGACCCCTCAGAGACGGTGACGGTCAACTTTAGGTATCTATCTGTCGTTTTTGTAATTGGTGTTGCTCTGGTGAATTAGAAATGTATGTGATACCTTAATTTGTACTGTAAATTGGCTAAAAAAGATTCTCCAAACGCCATAAAATACCTACGTAAAGTTTGTCATTGATCGGTCATTGCGCTATTGGAATTTAGGCCCTGATTCTTGGCTCTAGTGAAGCGCTGTTTTGATTTCAGTTATCGATGATGTTTTTATAATAATAATAATGATAATACCTTGGACACTATTTACACACATTGATCTAGGCCCCAAACTAGGATTCCCTGTCTCTTGGGTACTAGACAACGATACACATACTTATATAGATAAATAGTATACTTAGATAGATAAACAACCATGTCTAGGGTACAAACATCCGTTCTCATCAAACAAATATTTGCCCTCACTGGGACTCGAACCCGGGACCCTTGGCTTCGGGTCACTGCCGACTCGGCCATTCGGGTCGTCGTCGATTTTGAAGATTGACATATAAGTAAGAAATATCTTCTGAAGGTTCTTTTACAGTAAACACTTGGAAGTAAAATGACCAAATCCTTAACGAAACGGGAATAAGTTGTGTGTACCAAGTACGTAGGTACAGCTAATAGTCTTTGAGATGACAATAGGTACATATGTGCATACAAATTCACACATGCAGCTGCAATCCCAGTCCTAAGTACCTATGCAGTGGTAGCCATTTGCAGTCCCAGTAAGCAGAAGCTATTTGAAGGAACACAAAATTATCTTTATTTTCCTCTAGCAAAATACCATGCATCACGTGTTAAAAGCGAGAAATGATCCAACCAATCCACCAAAATAATTGATTCCGTAAATAATCACCAAAAGTTGCAGAAAATATCAGGGCAAAATACTGCGGCAGCTTAGGTGAAGGTAAAAGGGAGTGAGCGAAGCGAGGCCCCCTTTATCCTTCGTGTTAGGTTGAACATGTAGGATCAACAAAAATACTTAAAACATAAACATAAGTACACAAAACATAAAAAGAAGTTTGGTGATCATTTATCCCAACACAATTTGGTGGTCGTTTTCTAATTCTGGCGGTCGTTTCGAATTTATCGGTAGTAAAATAGGTGCGTTTTTGGTGATCGTTAAACATAAGCCGAAAAACATTAATCGGTCGACTGCGCCCCTGATTTGAAAACTCGACTTTTACAAATGACAACCTAATAACAATAGTGTTAGGCCGGTAGTAATAAACCACTCTCAGCTCTGAGAGTTATCTCAGCTACGTAACAATGACGAATTCGCGATTCGCCATAGCTTAAAGCGGTTTGTAAATTTTGGCCTCAGCCCTATGACATATGCCAAAATAACCATAGAACTGCATAGAACCGAAAATACCCATACTCACACTAATGCAATTTCACTACAATTTCTGTTTAAAAACGAATGATTTCATTTTAACCTCGAAATAGGTAAACAATCACATTAACACGTGACACGAATGCAAAAAGATCACTCGATAGTTATAAGCAGTAGCAAGCAAAACAATAACTGCCTCCTTCATACTCATAGGTTTGACTGCGCGCGAGAGAGACAGACAGACTATTCTTGATGCCCATGCAGTGCAACGTCATTTCACGGACACTTCACAATCGCAAACGTCATTTCACGGACACTTCACAATCGCAACATGTATGTGTAGACGAGCCAGTTTTAGTAAACGATCTGTAACAACATGTATTTGTATCTGTAACAATAAAGTTATTCTATGTATTTATACGTATAGTGTATGTAGTATATTTCGGTACTTATTTAGGAGTTACTGACTTTATTTTATAAGTATTTAATTTATTCCTTGGCATTTTATTTATACTAGTTATTGTGCACTGCCTACCTACCTTTTATAATAATATTTCCTTTAATGTCTTGGTTCGCTGGAAGAAATATCTTTTTAGAGAAAAGCTCGCCTTTGTACGTACATTTTATTTTAATGTAACTTGTGAAATATTTGTGTGCAATAAATAAATAATGATGTATTGACGTTCCGCTGAATGCGGCAAAGGCTTTAGTCTCAGATGCACAAGGGTCCATTCAAAGTTTAACGGACACTCAAAATCTCTCGCGAGGGAGTTCACAGCAGCGGTACGGCATCCGGGCAGCAGTCGCATCGATGAGACACTATCCTGTTACTGCTATCCCTGTGATATCGTTATCACCAGAATGTACGACGGCACTTTACAGACATCTCTGTTGCTATCCATCTGGGCGCGGCCCCTCCCCCACCCCCGCGCCCCCCTCGGAGGGGTGCGGGGTCGTCAGCCCCTCGCGGGGGCCGCGGGGAGGGGCGGGGGTGTTCCGAAGTGTACTTGTTGAGGGCCACGATCGCTCATGTGGGACCGCCGCGTGCTAACGATTGATTCTGGCAGAGTTTTGCTTTTTGCCGCATTGTGTACCTATGTACCTACATAGTAAGTATTTTAGGTATTGTGACACTCGTAGAACGGTTTATTTACACTGTAACCTTGGTTTGCCTGTTGCTGCTCTTTGACTATCCAAAATATTTCTATAAGTCGTTTTATAAAGTATCTAATGAATTAAAAATAAATGTCTGTTTTGCTTGTTTACAACCTTAAATACCTAATTGTCTTCACGTAGCGCCCAAACTGGTAGACGGATTATAATGCAGCTTTTTTATTGGTAGAAGACTTTACTGCGATTTTATTAAAATGGTTAGCCTAACGAGAAAACTAGTGAACAAAATTTTAGACTAATATTCCACCTCAAAACAAACGTCAAATCCCATTAATTATTGTTTTTAAACAAGTCATGAACAGGTTTTTGTTCGAAGTAAGATTGTTTCACCCTTTCAATTCTCAGCTGGCCGGAAAAGAAAGACCGGCCAAGTGCGAGTTGGACTCACGCACGAAGGGTTCCGTACCACCTTACAATGGTAGGGATGGTGTGGAGCGAATTGTTTGGATTTAACATAGCAAAATGTTGTTTACAAAGTTTGTGCGGCGGTACGTAACGTAAAAAGGTGCATTCATAAGTTAGTATGTGGTATTGAAACAATTGTCGTATGGTAGCCCCTTAAATATTTATTTTATATCTGTTTTTTAGTATTTGTTGTTATAGCGGCAACAGAAATACATTATCTGTGAAAATTTCAACTATCTTACTATCACGGTTCATGAGATACAGACAAACGGACAGACAGACAGACGGGCAGCGGAGTCTTAGTTATAGGGTCCCGTTTTTACCCTTTGGGTACAGAACCCTAAAAATTTAAGCAAAGTTTATGTTGTTCCGCCACAAAGGCCCAAATTAGAATTTTCAGAACTCTTTTTCACGAATTTTCGGGACGTCTTCAGAACGAATTTTCGGGACGTCTTTCAGTCACAGGACTGGTTAGTCCGGCGGGCCCACATATTAATGTGTAGGACGCCGGAGTAATTTTTATTTGGCTAGTATTTAATCGCACATCAAAAATACTGATTTGCACAGCAAAAAAGGATCAGCAAAAACACTTTTTAAGATTTTTTTTTTATGTGCACTCAAGTTTTTTTTTTTATGTGTACTCAAGTTTATGTTTGAAGTAGTTTTGTTGTTCTTGCATGTTCAACCTAACACGAAGGATAAAGGGGGTTCGCTTCGCTAACCCCCTTTACCCTTCACCTAAGCTACCGCAGCATTTTGCCCTAATATTTGCTGTGCAAATCAGTATTTTTGATGTGAAGTTTAATATTTCCATTTTTAAAATAACTCCTAAGTTAATAAATATTCTCACACGATCTCACTCTTAGCCACACCAAGGCACAACACCTCGGCGTATGAGCTCACCTTCAGGTTGCAGGCGGTCCGACTGTGGAACGCACTTCCTTGCAAGATAAGAGACAGTCCCACTCTTTTCTCTTTCAAAAACCGAGTAAAAGAGCACTTCCTCTCTCTTTCATGATAGTAGTTATAGTATGTCTATTATTACTATATGTACAGGTTTATGTGTATATTGGTATTTATTTAGTAGTTTGGTATATAGATATTTTATTTTACATATTTTATAGATATTTAATTAATTAATTTATTATAGATAAGTTATTAGATATTGTGCACTGCCTGCCCTTTCATGGTAATTTTTCCTATCATGCCTTGGTTTGCTGGAAGAAATATCTTTTAAGAGATAAGCTCGCCTTTGTACATATGTTTTCAACATATGTAACTTTTTATTTATCTTTGTGCAATAAAGAATTATGAATTATGAATTGAATTAAAATATTACTCATACGCCTTTTGAGAATACTGACGTTGATATCTAACCGGGTGACATACCCGTGTTGTCCAGAAATAGCTAGTTCTCTTTTTTCTCTCTTTTGTGGCGCCAGCGCTGTTTTATTATGTTTCCTTGCCTTGAGAAGTGGTGAACTAACTACTTTCTCAGACTTAGGGCTGGGTTTGATATCAAAGTTTTATTTGCATTGCATCATAAGTTCTGGCCAATGGGACAAACAATTTTAATTTTAACAACACAGTGTACTATTTATCATCTTCCACATCAACTCTGAAACCTTGTTCATAAAATTGTTGTGTATTTTTATTTTTCTTTAAACGTTTATATTGTTGAATAAACAATAAGCCTACGCTAAATTTATCTTAAAATTTAAGTGTAATATTTCTGAAATAAAAAAACATGTTTATCATTATTATTATTATATACCTTCATCTCCAATCCCACCGATCACTTCAAACCATTTATCCTATAGGATAAAAAATATATCAACAGGCCTTCAAGATTTCCTGAAAGCATTATTAAAACTAGGACAATGAACACTTTTTAATATCCAACTTTTGTCGAGGCTGTCTCGCCCTCAGAGTAAGTAAACTGGAATCGCCTTTCGAATAAAATCACAAAACAGAAAGCGTTTTTATTTGTTGCGGGGACGAGATTACTTACCTACGAAGAAAAACAACAGATTTTCTTTGCGCACTATAGAACCACCTATGTGGTCTTGAGGTTCGACGCTCTACCTCCCAAGCGAAAAGTCTTGGGTTCAAATCCCGGCTGGGTAGGAAGAAACAAATCCCAGGTCTTTTATGTTTATATGTGACTATGTGAATACCCTTATGTGGGCCATGAAGCAATTTACCTATATGTGCCTGTATATATCTGATTTTGAACCGTACGCCAAGGAAATCTAGAAAATTCTAGAAATGTAAGAATAAGAATAAGAATAACAATAAATTTTGGATGTTTATATGTGTGTGAAGTCGCTGTTTCTGGTTACCACGACACAGGGTATCCTAGTGTGGGGCCAGAAGCAATGTATGTGCCTGTATATAAATGTTTAAATGTTTATGTTTTATTCATTTAGTAAGAAAGACAAGCTAGGTTTACATTTTATAGTTTATCCAAAACATCTCTTAAAAGCTACATGTGTTTGACTGCGGCCCCACACTAGGCTGAGCCTGTATCGGGGGTGCCATCGTATGCTTAGCAGAATGGGAGTTGATGTGCTTAGTAATGGTAATAACGTTCAAAAACTAAATCGGGATAGGGCATTTCTAGAAATGCCATGGTAAATGAGTGTATGTGTATATGTGCATGGGAACAATCCCCGGCTGGGGGTAAAAAAAACCCCTAGGTCTTGGATGTTTATAAGTGTGTGACGTCGCTGTTTCTGGTTTCCACAACACAGGGTATCCTAGTGTGGGGCCAGAAGCAATGTATGTGCCTGTATGTAAATGTTTCTGTTTATTTATAGTTCATATCCTAATAACCGCACAAATTAAAAACTGGGCTTTCCGTAATCCAAAAGAATGCAGGCAATTTTTGATAGAGGGCTCATCGCGTTGCGTCTCTGTTCTTATACGTCTTTGGTGTCGTTCGAAGTATTGTTTTGAGCTGAGCAACTTTCCTTCTAAGACACGCTAGTTATAAGGAACTTCAAGCTCGTCTTAACGAAGCGACGACTTTCGGAACAGTAAGTAGATAATTTAAAAGGAAAGTTTGCTTATTCAAGTAGTTCTTAGCTCTGGAGTATTTAATTTTGTAAGTCGCGATTATTTTGGAGGTATTGTTTTATTGCCTAACCGCGCCCCTTGGTCTAGTGGCCTCACGCTTGCATCTCACGCTGGAGATGCTGTTTGAATCCAGAGCTCACTCGGACGTTCCGTGTTTCGTTACTATCTCTACTTGGTAGTACTAGTCCTAAAGTCCTAAAGTCAGAAGCCCTAATAGGGCAGCTTGAAAAAGTCTAACTCCTGAGTTTGTCAAAGCCTGACACCCCGCCTCCAACCTGTACGGAGCCAGCGCGGTGGAGTACGCTAATCTGACTCGTAACCAGTTTGTCTGTGCCTTTATGGGCTGTATTTATTAGGCTAGTATTTAATCACTCATCAAAAACATTGATTTGCACAGCAAAAAAGGATCAGCAAAAACACTTTTAATGTTTTAAATATTTTATGTGTACTCAAGTTTATGTTTTATGTATTTTTTGTTGTTCTTGCATGTTCAACCTAACACGAATGATAAAGGGGTTCACCTAAGCTACCGAAGCATTTTGCCCTGATTTGCTGTGCAAATCAGTATTTTTGATGTGCAGTTTAATATTTCCCTATTTATTATTGTTTTGTTTCAATTATTATATCGCAATTCGTTAGATACACAAATAGATTTAGTTTTTAAAGGTATAAGCCATTTTTGTTTTATTATTTTTGTCCTTAAGTTGTCTTTTACGACGGTACGGAACCGTTCGTGTGAGAGTCCGACCCGCACTTCACCGTTTTTTTGTTTTTCGGTGTCCAATACATTGCCTGATAGGAGATGTGTTATACGTGAGTACAACGTCATCTTTCTTGTGTTGAGTAGTTTGCAGCGTAACGCGTAGCAATGCTCGTAGCACGTAGAAACGCTACGTCTCGCTACGTCGTAGCTCCCAACTCACCCCTGTGGGTTTTAAATGAACTCAAACTAAACTCTGTTGCTAGGGCAGGCGAAAACACGGACATTGACCTTTGTGCCTACCACAGTGAACACCAACCTTTTTTGGTGAGGTTCAAAAAAAACTCAAAATGAATGTAGGGAATAAATAAAATTCTAATTTAAATTTTTATTTATTATATTTATGTATGTTATTTATAATAAAATTGTTTGCTGATATCTAAAAGATGTTTAATTACACAAGTATACACGGTTTTGGACCTGAGCAACTAAAAGCTCGCACTCGAAATCTAGAACCAATTTTGACACACGGATTGGAGATTTGAGTTCAGGCCATCAAATAACATAAGAAATCGTTCTCATCTGCTCAGGTCCAAAAGTTGATCCGAATTTGTAAACTTGTGTTATTCTAAACACGTCGAATCAGGTTTGTTATCTCTGACTGGTAGCGTCGCTCACCCCACCCCGTACCTCGAAACGCAGTACTACGCGGAAACGATACAGAAGTGCATGGAGGGCGATACGTATCGTTTTCTTTCGGCGCTAACATAATACTTTATGTCATTGTCCGTTTTTTCGCCTGCCCTAGAAACAGAGTATACCTATATGTACGGTATGTTTTGGCGTACTTCAGCAGGGTAGTGATAGGTCGCCGATAATTAGCGAAGTGCGCGCGCAATTTGCGTGGATTGAACAGAAACGCCACGAAATGTCAAACATTTAGAATAATTACATTCCGCCATTCACTAGAAGCTAAATGTGAACATAGCCAAAGAGAAATAGCACCTGAATTCACGACATCATCGGCGCTCTGATTATTGTGTTCTTAGTATGAAGTGAATGTTTATCTGATTTTAAAGGTTGCTATCTCTTTAAACTCAGACAATTGTGTTTTATTAACAACCCGTTTTCGGTATGTACATTTCTGTTTATGGCTCCTAACAGGTACAATTTCGTGAATTTTCATCGTATTGTTCTTTGCGGCTCACTGACTTTTATTCAGTCCACTGAGCTTGAGTACGGCAGGTAGGTAAACACTGCTACTGCTGAGGTCATGTACCATGAGGGAGGAGAGCTACATTTACAGATATCTCAATCATTATACCAACAAGAAAATACTTCTAATAAATCTAAACGGCTGGGAGATAGGGTATATACATAGTCAGGTCATAAGTTCTGTCACATGTGCAATATGAAATAATTTAGACATGTTTATTATTTATGTAAACATTTATATAGAAAAATGAACTTAATAAAATATAAATTCTTATGGTAATAAAGTTTATTCAAAATGACCCCCGCGATTTTGAATACAGGCCTTTATTCTGCGCGGCCAGTCGTCTATCGCAGCACGAACGAGGTCCATGTCAATATCGGCGGCTGCCTTAATCAAGGATGCCTTGAGTGACTCCAAATCAGGATGAGGCTTTAAGCAGGCCTTTTCCTCCAAGTGTTGCCATATCTTGTAATCTAACGGACTCAAATCTGGACTGGAGGAGGGCCAGTCTTCGTGCCGGATGAAGTCGATTTCACGCGCCGCCAGCCAGTCTTGTGTACTTTTCGCTCTATGAGCTGGCGCAGAATCTTGTTGGAATACCCAGTGTCTGTTATTAAACATGGTATGAGAAACAGGTTATACAAGGTTCTTGAGGACTGTATTTTGATACACAACTGCATTCGTTTTTACGCCTTTCTCACAAAAATGTACCTTAGTTAAGCCCCAATAAGAGACTCCCAACCAAACCATGAGCGAGGATGGAAAATGACCTCGTTGGACACGCGGAATACGGTTGCTCGCTTCTCCACTGCTGTGTGCGTACACCTTATCATTTTGTTTGTTGTAGCTCTCTTCCACGGTGAAAATTTTTTCATCCGAAAAAAGAATTTCCCGATGCTTTTTTCCCGCGTACCGCTTCAACAAAGCGCGGCATCTCTTCAGTCTCAGGTCCATTAAACGAGCGTCCAAACGATGTCCTGTTTTTCTTCGATATGCCCTAAGCCCTAAGTCTTCATTTAACACCCTTTTCACCGTGGTCCTGCTTAACCCCATCTGAAGAGTGAACAGTTTCTGCTTAGTATGGGATTTCTTTGAATTCGCGCCTTCACAGCTTTTATCACTGCTGGAGTCCTAACAGAGCGAGGCCGACCACTTCTTGACCTGTCATCTACACTAGAGTCTTCATTGTATCGTTTTATGGTACGATAAACGAATCTTTTGGTTATATTCAAATTTTTCAGTAAGTCGAAAATCTGAATTGGCGCGTAACCGCAACGATGCAACGCAATAACTGCGACACGGTCTTCTTTAAGTGTCCACTCCATATTTAAAAAATGAGAAAAATTATAAAAAGTACACATTTTTATTTTCATGAAAAATTCGAAATTCGACTTCAATAAACTTTTTTGTGGCCAGCGTTCTAAATTCAAAAGTTTTTATTGTGTGACAGAACTTATGACCTGACTGTGTATAATACTTTATACTTTTTATACTTTATTGCACACACACATTATTGGATAATTACAAGTTACAGTTGGTATACAAAGGCGTGCTTATCTCTATATAGAGATTTCTTCCAGCAAACCCAGCGCATTAATATTAATTTATATAATTTTTATGGAGTTGTCAGAGTTATTCAGAGAATAATGTTATCTCGCCTTCGTGCTGCTGGCCCTAAGGCCGATTGACAGCCTATTCAATAACCAGTTCACTAGTTTACGACTGTTAGATTCCCTTATTCTGGTTAAATACAATTGCAAGAATGACTTTGCAGACTGTTGAACCAATATTGTACTGCGCGCGCATGAGTATCTGCAGTTGGACGGTGTTGACAGGTGTACGTGGTTTCATACCCTCAACATCGATATCAGTATCATATACAGAGTGTTGATTTGGTAAGTTACGCCCGACTCAGTTCATATTCACAAAAAATAACTTTTGTATTTCCCTCGCATATTTTTCATTCACAAATTTCCGTGTTCATTTTGTCAACTTATGAAGTAAATGTTAATTAAATCGAACAACAAACCCCGCCCCGCAAGACCCGACCGACCTCGCTGTGCGCCGAGTACCATATTGCTAGGGCGGTAGCAGGCGACAGAAGCGATCATTTCAGTGAAAAAAATAACCTGATTCAGGTATAACTTTACAAACAACACCCTGTATATTTGTATTTACTAAAAGGAGACCTTGCTGCAGCTGTGTTTTTCTGAGCTCTGTACCATCGTGCCTTGCGAAACTCATATTTAAGGTGCTACGAAAAAAAATGGGGTTTTTTTTCGAATCCATTTACTCCACCATGAAGTCATCTACAGATTTCATTTTTGGTTTATTGAGTATTTGATTAAGATTCTCACTAAACGAAAACGGGATTGGCTGAAATTTTCTCGATAAAATTTAATTACGAAAATCCCTCTAAATTGTTTTATTTTTTCCTGTAATTCTGACATCCTTACTAATTTCATTGTGGAACTGCGTTCAAAATGTAGATATTATATATTCGTAAAATCTCCATAAAAATCTTTTTAACAAAATATCATAGTTTATTCTTAAACAATTTTTCTGTGGTTTAGCGCTACGTTATGACATTTTTTCCCGATTCTGTCCCTCTCACACTGTGGGTCTTTCCGCCTGGAGTAACGGGGACCTTTGCACGGACGAGGTATTGCCTTAAACCCCGTCTACAGTCAGATCACGTACTGACTAATACAAACCCATCCCTACTCAGCGCCTTTGTGAGAATTAACTAGTTGAGTCACATTGTAAAACAGGGTAAATAGTAAACGTGACCGCATAAAGGGGGATGTGAATTGTGATCGCAACCACAATTGGTCTTAAGAGTTAGGTGGCTGCTGGCACGGTTAAAAACTCGCACTAATGCCAGTTTACAACTTCTTCGACTTGCTTGTTGTTGACTCGCACGGATGCTATCAAAAGAAAGTGCCACATTACTGCTGGAGGAAAAGGTGTTTATGGGTTTATCGATATGTTTATGGGGACCCAAAACCGATGAAATACTTGTTGTAGGTTCAAAATCAAAAGTGTATTTTTGTAATTTTTTTTTAGTTTTATTGTAAATTAAAGATTGCATAATTAGTGAGATATCTCATCAATCCTACTTTCTAAATTAATTTTAACCATCACTAAACTCGAAATAAAAGTGAAACACATTATTGATAGAATTATAAAATTATTTGTGAGCAAAAACTAAACTAACACAACAACAAAGTTCAAAGTTCAAATGTCTTTATTACAGTAGATATTTACTTAGCAAACGTCATTTATTGCCTCTTCTCTACTTTAGACCACTGTGGGAGGAGAACTAACACTTCTAATAATATTATGATGGAATGGTATTGTATAATACACACCATAATTCTTTTATTTACACACGTATCGCAAACCCTCTTTACTGCGTCCAAAAACCACAGTTACGACCAGCAGAATGATATACTAATCGGTAAAAACTCATTTCTTATCTGAATATTGATCATTAAGACCATAATGTATCAATATTTCGACATATTATGACACACAAATTTCGAACGCCGACGCCCGCTTGCGTGCCGCCCCTAGTTTGTCTGTGAAGTTGGTACTACTGAACAAGCTAAACAAGTGCAGAGCAATGATCAATGCCACAATGCCGGTCGAACATGCGGTTCCTGAACACATCAAAGAGAGCTTATGATATGTGTGTAGATAAACTAGTGCTGAATACTAAATGTAACTGTACATAATTAGGCATTAAAACTCTCGGGTGATATTATTATGAAACTCGCCTTTGACTCGTTTCATAAACCCGCTCTCGAGTTTTAATGCCCTCCATTATGTATCAGTCACATAAACTACTATAATAACATACATTCTATTAAATACTTAATGAATTTCATCAGAGAGATTTAGAAAGGATCAAAAGGTTTTAGCAAAGACTGTATTTTCTGTCAACTTAATTAACGTTCAAATAACGCTTTTTTTTACTCACAGCGGACGGGACGGAACGGGGTGGTATATGCTTTTGGGGTTAGAGGTTGTTTTTGTGTGTTTATTAACATTTCCCTGAAAACTACTGGTACAATTTCGAAGCGTTTTGCATTTTACATAAAGAAGACATCTTTTAGCTGATGAATTTAGTATTACTTGTTACACAATTTATTACGCATATTTCTCCGTCGCAAAGCTATTTACCTTCCATTTTTCTCTGCGTGGAGATAGTGCCAGTTTTCTTTCGGCTTCTGAACCTTTTTTGCCACAGACGTCCAAAATAATAGGCTGATTTGTGTTGTATTGTAGACTCTCAAAAGTGTTGCAATATTCGATTTCGCTGTTTTTATTTTAAATTGTGCCTGGTTTTCCATGATTCGTTTGCATTTTTCGTTCTCGTGGGCCACTCCAAATAAACACGTGATATTGATGTTTTTTTTAATTAAGCAATTTTAATTAAGTTTCCGGAGAAGTGTTACATTTTACACCAAAAAGATACTCTCGATTCTAAAAAAATAACAAGTATTTCATATGTTTTGGCCCCTATGAACACATCGACACTCAGCCCACGTCTGTTCGCAGGTGACTGCGGGGTTCATACAAAATGTGTGCCAGTCGTAATGTGGCACTTATTTTGGAAGAATTCGTGCGAGTCATCTACTAACAAGTCGAAACTAAACTAACCTAAGTCGTGACACGAATGAAAAATAAATGAGGTAGTACCACATGTCGTCCTGCTGGTGTCAGTGCCCAAGAGATAGATAGTGAAAGCTTGACCTTGGATTCTCTGTGAAACTTTCGAGTTATTGGCTGTACACCCGTTACACATTTGTGTATGCTATGAGTGTTACTTCGAAATCGTGTATGCCTCGAATTGCTATGCTGGCTATAATGGCTCAATAGCTGCTAAATGTGACACAAAAAGGTAGTTCAACCACCACCACCGTTCTTGGACGTAGTGCGATCAAAATGCAAACAACAAAGTTGACCGACTTCTCAAAGGATCCTTTCCAGTGGCGCCTGGCGACGCGGTGCCGACGAACGTGTTAATATTCAAACAAAATTACTTTTTTGTGGCTCCAACCCAGCGTGTATTGTAGACGAAGATAATTTCCTAAGCTGTATTTAAAACACAGCATGCCCTCGCTGAAGTTGAAGCTAATTAGCCAAGAGCTTGCTCGGTGCGCTCGCAAAAAATGGACACCGCTTTTCTACATTAACAAAAAGGGATCCAACCGCTCCTTTGTTTCATGTCTTTCCGAGTTTCCTCTGTGGATGATAAGGTTTGAATTATATTTTACCTTCTTCTAAGCTAACCTTCTTCTTTCTTTAATTAGGAAAATGGTCGATCGTCATCGCTATCATCAACATCATCAACATCATCCATTCACATGCCTAATGCGTAGCCAAGGAGAATAACAAATCTAAAATAAATTACTCTTAAACATATTGCGTCACGCCTTTTCCTATACGGGGTGACAGAGGCACAATTGTGGACACTTTTAGCCAGATATTCGACACTCCATTTTTGGGTGACAAGGGCTAGCCCATCGCCGCAACTTTGGAGCAATGAAGATTTCCTCACAATGTTTTCCATCACCGTTAGAACGTGCGTATATACTTGAGATAAATTAATGAGATTCGAACCTGCACCTCCTCCGTGAGAAGCAAGCGTCAAGCCGACTGAACCATGGAGCTCCTATTATTCTTGTTCTTTTTTAAATAGTGAGGTGTGTCACATCGCCGCTGTTTCGTGTTCCTTCCCGAGATATCTACGTCGCCGATATTTATTCTAAGGCTCTTAGTTGTTCGCTGGGATATTCTACAAGTGCAATAATGGCGCTCATTGTTCTGTGACTATACCCGGGGCTAATCTCCATTGAAACAACAGTATTGCCTGCAATTAAATGCGACGCTCCACCTTAAAGCGGGGCGGTATCTCTGATTTTATGGCGCCGTTATGTTATCTCGGTCAAAGCTAGACTAAGAGAACCAATCTAACGGAACAAAGCTAAATTAAAGAGACAAGCGTCTTACTCGCATTTACATAACTGTTTAGTGAACTAGTGTGCATGTACACGTACATAATTTAATAAGTCTGGTTTGAATTAGCTTCACTTAATATTGCAAACTCGGGAACATTCCGCAACGAAAAGCGCTAAATATACATTTGTGATAGGTTACACGGCGGCGGTAATTGGTTTTGCGGGAGCTCAGCTGATTGTATTAGTACACTCACTGCAAAGTGCTAACTTAACCAATATAGTTGAAAGTGCCCTTACTTGAAAGCAAAAACCCCAAACGAAGAATAAAAATGTTGCTGTTCCATTTAGCCCTTTTTCCCCGACTATCTTAGAAGGAGGATAATGTTTTCGAGCATAAATTTATATATAGAATTGCATAGCCGAGACATATATACATATACATATATATACCTACCTTACTTCCCCGAGATGGAACATAAAATTAATCTCTTTGACTCTACAGTACATGCGTATTCTGACCCGTGTAGGCAAATATAATGGACGGACAAGATCCAATTATTAGATTTTATTAAATAGGCATATGCACTCTCGTACCACTTTAAAGGGAAATTTCCTTTTTCAAACTCAAACCTTAATCAGTTAAGTACTCATTAGTTTGGTTGATCATATTTGATGTATTCTTTATGTTTCTCTATGTATATGAAAATAACGTTTGACTTGTAAAAGTGCATTATTTTTACCTACTTGCTCTGTGTTATGTGTTAGTGTATAGATAGTATAAAGTGTTATGTTTTTGATTAATAATAATATTTTTTTTTGTTTGATAATTAAAAATTGTTGTTTAACAGGTTATTTAAATTATAATTTTATTTTGGGAAATAAATGATTTGAGTTTTGAGTTTTTTTTTATTTATTTATTTATTTATTTATTTAGAAGACCAACAAATGATACACTTGTAACATACATCTAGACTTAAAATAGAATACTAGACAAAGTGTTCACTTAATTATAGGTACTTACAGCTATCTTTATAACGAGGAGACATTGAAAGAAAATATGTACACTAAACTAAATTAAACTTTTTTACATAAGTTTAGGTAGGTACTAATAACATTAGTAAACATTAGAAATTGAAACAAAAAAATTAAAATTTTATGTATAAATAAAAAACTTACAAGTGAAAATTAAGTGGTGTTAATATGCTTTTTCTAGTTTTGTTTGAAGGACCTCAACGCATCGTGAAATATGTCTAATTCGCTTTTAGGTAGTGCATTATAGATTTGTTTCATTCTAAACAAGGGTGAGTTACTGCCTAGGTTGGACTTGCAAGGACGCTGCCTAAATAACTTGAATACGTTGGATCTGGGCAACCTATTGGGGATAGTTATTTCAATTCTACTTAATAGTTGAGGGCAGTTGATTCTGTTCCTAAGAAGACCATGCAAAAACGTAAGATCCAATAGTTTTCTCCTATTCGTGAGCGACATGATACCATACCATAGTTGAGGGCAGTTGATTCTGTTCCTAAGAAGACCATGCAAAAACGTAAGTTCCAATAGTTTTCTCCTATTCGTGAGCGACATGATACCATAATGTTTTAATCGAGCCTCACATGAACTTAAATAACGAGCCCGTCCATCGCCATATGCAAGGTGATAAAGAATTTTTTTCTGCACTCTTTCGATGCGATCTTTGTGGACTTGATAAAAAGGGATCCAGACCTGAGAGCAATATCCCAGGTTGCATCTTACCAGAGCGTTAAAAAGAGCAATTTTACTTTGTGTCTAAAGGGCTTTGAGTTTCTGAGCATGAACCCTAACATTTTAGAGGCTTTGGAAATAATAATATCTACGTGTTTAATAAAGGTTAGTTTGCTGTCAATATGAACTCCCAGATCCCGTATCAAAACAACTTTCTTTAAATCAGTGTCACCGACTCTGCACTGCGTTGGAATTACATTTTTGTTGCGAGTAAAAGATATTTGATAGCACTTATCTGCATTAAGTTCGACAATGTTATTTATGAAAAGCAGGAAAAATAGTGGACCAAGATGGGATCCCTGAGGAACTCCTGATGTGCACTCAAATGTTGCGGACTGATCCCCATTAACAACTACGTGAGAGTATCGACCGTGTAAATATGACGAAGCCCACTTAGGAACAGGTCCTGACATGCCAAATAGAGCAATTTTTTCCAAAAGTATATTGTGGTCGACCTTGTCAAACGCCTTGCTGAAGTCCGTGTAGACTACGTCTACCTGAGTTTGCGCATCCACAGACTCAGCAAGACGGTCAACAAAGGAAACAAGATTTGTATTAGTGGAACGTCCGCGCAGGAAGCCATGTTGTTTTTCAGATAGCTGGTGGTAAACAATATTGTTAAACTCTGGGTACACAAGAACCTCGAACAGAGAGGTTTGTTAAGAGAGAACAACAGTTTTGAGAGTAGCAAGTTCCTGTTATGTTTTTGATGATTAATATTTATTTTGTTTGATAATTTAAAATCGTTGTTTAACAGGTTATTTAAATTATTAGTTTTATTTTGGGTCACATCACCATTGGCTGCAAGTGCAAATACAATTTTATGCCCAACCGCAAATCGCGGAGTTATCTGAAGCTACCGTAAAGCCTCCAAGCGATGGCTTTTCGTTTGATTACAATGATTTCAAGTACCTTGATACAAATGCATTATAGGCATAGAGTATTCTATGTAAAGTTCTGCTTGAGTATAGAAAATGTTTACCTTTTTTCCAAAAACTATATAATGTATCATTTACTGGTGGGAAGTACTCATCGTATACCACAGGGTCCGCCCCTTATTAGGGAGTAGTGAACATCCCTTGTTCTTAACAAATATAAAAACAAGAAATTCTACTGTTTACTTTTTATATTATTATCATTAAAGTATTGTAAAGGACCTAGAATAGAGCCAACCCAAGGTAACATTGGACATCTGCCAGTCTTAGTTTCATAGCCAGCTGTCGAATTCATAGGTTTTGGACTCTATTATCAAGCCATAAGTTTGAAAATATGTGGCCGATTCGCACAGTTATTTTCCTCGAAAGGTTAAATTAAATGAATCAATAAGTATAACACGTATACAAATACTTCAAACATCTGTGAATCGAATTCAGTCATCATTCAAATATTTTTGATCAATCGATCGATTTAGTTTTTGAGTATATCCCTAGTGTTTAAAAAGTAGATTGGTTCACTGACATACAGCCACCAAGTTAGCTGTTCCGGTGGGTAAATTTAGAACTACGGACCGTCATCCGCCATTTTGAAAACATAATGGGGTTGGCAACTGTCAAATTGGCGCTAGCATCACTTGTACTCACAACAAACAGATTTTGTATGAACATTTTAGCATTTTTATCAAAAAAAGCAATAATGCCGCGTTGTAGTGTAATTAGTTGCTCAGAAATTGGAATTCATAGTTTTCCCAAAGATCTAAAGTTGTCAAAACAGGGGCTGAAGGCGATACGTCGTAAAAAATTAGTGATAAGCAATGGAACAAGGTTATGTCGGAATCATTTCGTGGAATCAGACTACGTAAAGCAGGGAAAATACTCGGGTGAGTTACTAAGTTATCATATTCCATGTACCTAGTTGATTGATTAAGTCGAATCTACAACAGAACAGACATTGACCAGCCCAACATTGACTGACAGTTGACACTGACATTGTATTAAAGGGATTACATTCGAATCGATTTAATCAAAGATCGGTTTTGGATGTCCTATTTTCGAACTTTTTGTATTGTTTGAAGCTTAAACGAGCTTAACCCATGGACGTGTGAACTAGAACTGCATTTCCCTGAAGTAATCCCATCTTTTTTAATACAAACATATTCTTTCGATCCTTGCGCCAGATAAACTCAATCTCGAACGATTCGAATCGAAAAAATAAATAGCATCCCTACTTTTGAAGGAAGAGGTACAAGACGTGCTAGCGCCATCTGGAATTAGCTTTCACCGGCCAACCCCATTCCGGTGTAAGTTCCTGTCTATTGTGAGTACTTGCGTGTTATTTGTTAGATTTCATTGTGAAAAGTGCAAATAAAATGCCGAAGCCTCTCAAAAGTGATGAACGATGAGTTATGTTTTATTTTTTATGAGAATGAAACGACTCCAAGCTCTATTAATACCATTGTAAAGCCGAATGGACGCGTTGCTGCAGCGACAGGTTAGTGCTGCCAGATGTGGAAAAGGGAAATCACCATATAGTAAAAAATAAAAATAGGTGGTTATTTTAATTAAATATCCAACTAAATATATTTGGTATATTTATTTATAATTATCCTAATTTATCTAAAACAATCTGAAAGTTACTTCAGTAATGTCACCACATTATTTTAAAGCGATTGTGGTAATTGGGCAGGCATTTTTCTAAATTTTTTATTTTTTTTTAATATATATACCATTTTAAGAAACTAATTGACCGAGCAAGCGAAACACTCCATTTCGACAAGATAGGAGGCCGATTTTGCTTTCGTCTGACTCTATGTCTGTGTGTCTGTCAGTTCCGGTCTAGGGGCCACAGTTTTCGAGCGATCCTCACAAAACTTGGCACACGTGCTTTTCCCGATTATCGTCTTGGGGGGGGGGGGGGGGAGTTATGACGTTAGTAAAGTTATTGGTGCGGCTACTTTACTGCTTGTTTTTGGTTGAATCTAAAATACTCACCTATGAATTGGTTCACAGTCCCCCCTGTTAGCGAGGTCTACTGCCCACAGTAGGGCCACTAGTTTAAATATTTTTGGGTTTTATTCACTGCGTCTATTTAAAAAACAAAGCTAAAGATTTACCCGCCAAAGTAAACGTGACGTCAATGAGAGACTTAATGGCATAAATTTATTTGCCTACCACAAAAAAAAGTGGCAGTCAAGTCAACGAAAGAGTGCAACTAAATGTCGAACTAATATCAAGCACGTCTCTCACGTCAGTCCTAATCTGACTAAAATGAAATTATTGTATGAGTAATAAAGGTTTCCTCACGATGTTTTCCATCACCGTTAGAACGTCCGTATAATATACTTAAGATAAATTGATTATCTCATTGGTGCATGTTCAGGAATCGAACCTGCATTTCCTGTGTGAGAAGCAAGCGTGAAACCCATTAGACCACGGAGCTCTTTTTTCTGAAAGTGATATGGTTGCTTGACTATCTGAATATATTACTACAGTCTTATTTTCAGTATGTGATGTTTCCTTTAGAGCAGAAACATATTCCATTATACACACTGGAGTATAGCCCCAAGGCAAATGATTTACCGTTACTATTCAAGATAAATTAACAAGCTTCTGCTAGTTTTGTGCTCTCTTTTCTTGAACCATCTTTGAAGCAAGTGTTCACTGGTTGATCTATTTCTATTACCCTATTTTCTTTTGTTCTTATATGTATTCGATATCTTTCATCAAATAATATCTTTCTTTATCAGTTCATTATAACAATATAACTAATTATTATTAATGTTGCAAGAAAAGATATGTGCAATTACATACCAAATTGCATACCTATTACCACCGCAAACAAGTTATGTTATACAATATGCTTAATTCTCAAACCCCCAGTTTGTTTTGAAGCATCACGATTTTGAACTTTGTGCCATGGTATTATAATTCAAAACCTATAATGGGACAATGGCATCATATGATGCCTTGGGTCGTTAAGTAGAAAGATTGAGACTCCTAGATGTCTGAAATACATGATACGGCTACTGCATTATTTTCATCGTCATGAAGTGAAATTACCAATCGCGCGGAAAAGACAAAAGCACGAAAACTCAGACAAAACACAGTTTCCCAGGTATGAGACCTACCTAGATCCATTTTTCGCCCCCTCAAACTCCTATAGAGCAACTTTCATCGGAAACTTCACAGCCGTTCGCAAGAATCCAAAACATAAAAATTTTCCTCGTGACGTACACACATATGTACGTCACAAGCAAAATTTGTCTGCAGAAAAAATCTGTCCATTTTATTTTCATCAGATAAACTTCAATAACAAAATAAATTTCGCAGCGTCAATCAGGGAGTTGCACAATTTATTCTATCTATGAAATACATACATACTCATGTCTGGCTTGTAAATGATAAAACCGGACAAGTGCGACTCGGACTCGCGAACCAAGATCACACTTTTAGGGTTCCATAATTCCATTCCATTTGACGACCCGAATGGCCGAGTCGGCAGTGACACTGCCTACGAAACCAAGGGTCCCGGGTTCGAGTCCCGGTGGGGGCAAATGTTTGTTTAATGAGAACGGATGTTTGTACCCTAGTCATGGTTGTTTATCTATCTAAGTATAATATTTCTCTATATAAGTATATATATCGTTGTCTAGTACCCAAGATACAGGGAATCCTAGTTTGGGGCTAGATCAATGTGTGTAAAAGGTGTCCAAGGTATTATTATTATTATTATTATTATAATTATTATTATACCCGAAGGATGCCCAACCTCCGCTGTGCGTCTGTCCGTCTGTCCGTCTGTCCGTCAGTTACCGGGATCTACTGGATCAACCGAAATAGTTAGTGAGTTGAAATGTTCACAGAGGGTGTATTTCTATTGCCGCTATAACAACAAATAATGAAACATATCGGTTTTTAAGAATCAATAGAAGTACCAATACAAGAAATTATTGGTATGGTAATTTTCTTAGCCATTTTGTTTTATTTGCTTATCGGTGAAAGTTAGACTCTCCCGAGTCTCCTCTTATCGGAAAAGCTCTTTAATCGCACGTATTGTAAAAAGTATATGTAAAGTATATGTAGTGTATATAATTGTAATTAGTCCTACTAACATAATTTTTAAGCTTTATTCTATGAATATACTAACAATAATGGATGTAATGTCTGATAAATAAATGAATTATTATTATTATTATTATTGAGTTTTAAGCTTAGTTATTTATCATTATACAATTAATAATTGCTCATTCGAATTATATTAAATATATTAAGTTTTGTATCATATTTGATTTTATTTCTGTAAATAATTTACTCAATTTCTATCCACTTCCGGTTTCAATGTGCAAAGAGTTTCGTTAACCTGAGTATATAGTTCAATACTTATATACTACAAACTCTTTTCTCCATGTTTCGTTATACCACCTTGAATGTAGTATTTAGCCTACCTAATATTTTATTATTAAAAATTATAAAGGTACATTTTTACAAAAGACTATCATTTTACGTTTTCCCGTAAACAATGGTATGGAACCCTTCTTGTGCGGGTCCGACTCGCACTTGACCGGTTTTATTTTGTGATTGTGATACAATTATTTAGTTTCCAGATTTTTATTCCCGCGTGAGTATCCGGCAAATTCAGCGACATAATGGCAATATCTTTTGATTGGTTTGACCTGGAAGCAGTTTTTTTTTCACAACTTCAAGGGACCACACACAGTCCCTCTTGAATTTTCTCAAAAAAGGATAATGACAGTCAGACGGACACACGCACAACGAAGTGATCATATGAGGATTTCTTTTTTCTTTTTAAGGAACCCTAAAAATCAGAGCTTGTGATTAATTCCTGGTCTTGATTGAAAACATTTTACCATAAAATTTAACCAAATGTTGATTGTTTGTCTTTAAAAAGTTGTAATACTGCGCATAACACATTATGTTAATTTGTTTAAGTTACCAAGGACTCAGGGACGAACGTATATGTATCGCTTGTAACAAAATAGTAGTTACAAAATAATATTACAAAATAGTAGTTACAAAATAGTATACACCAAGGAGATAAAGCACTTTTTTAATTCACTGGCGCGATATTGAATCCTGATTGTAACGATGGGCTCCAGATTTGACAACAGAAAGTAGCGAAGGTGTTGTTAATTAATTTCCGAACGAATTCCCGAGCGGATAGAGGGAATTAAGACATAATCTTGAGTGTAGTAAAGGGTTTAAGCAAGCCCAAGACAAAAACAGATCAAATTGAAAAGTGATGTTTGATACATTAGCCCAGTTGTGGAATATAAATGTATCTTCTATATTTACAGCGTCTTGCAACACTCGCGGCTTTTGTTTTATAACAATTGTGCCATCCACCTTGCAGTATTCAGCGCGATTTTCGAAAAACACATTATTAACCAGCGGGCTATCATGAAATTCAGTACAACATTATGACCCGGCTAAAGGCGAGAGCTATAATTATTTACTTTACGTAAGGTTTGCATGATGTATGCTCGCCAATGTAGCACTGTGGAACAGTTGGTGGGAAAAAATTGCCTTTCTTTTCCCTCGCATGATTTTGATTTGCAAATTGCCGCGTCCAATTTGTGCTGAAATACCCGCAACCTACGGACAGACACCCCTGGCCTGGCGTTCATTTTGTCACTTAAAAAGTGAATGTTAATTAAACCGAATATTTCATTGAACATCGAACCTCGCCCCGCACAACCCCTCCGCCCAACCCCGCTGCGCTCCGAGTGCCCGGAGTTGCGAGCGCGGCAGCAAGTGATAGAAGTAAGGCAATCATATAACGGTTTTTTCGTATTTTCCAGGACAGTTCTTTTTTACGTCAGTTTCGTGTAAATAACCACCCCTGACAACTTTACAAATCAACACCCTACTAACGGCACGCACGATTATATAACTGTCAACTGCTCATAACTTCCGAGATAACTACCTATTAGTAGTTAGAGAGAAGTAATCAAATTGTTTTCGCAGTAAAAATTGTTCAGTTAGGTTAGGTTAGGCCCAACAGATGAAACAGACGCAATTAGTACTAATCTCTGGTACGTCAAGGTTAACTCGAGTTAAGTATTACCTCGCATTCCATCTACCGGGCATGACTATTGCATTCTGTCTAGCCACACAAAATCGCCTGCCACCATCCATTACAACAAAAACCCGATAACACTGTACAGAATAAAAATAACTTCATAATCCACTCTAAAATGCACGACGGAAAAACATCTTGAAAAATTCCGGGCACGAGAAATTAATTTTTCAAACTGAAATTGCTCTTCACTTTAGCATTTTCCTAAAAATAAAGCCCGAATACACAACCAGTAAGTAAGTGAATTAGTGGCAACGTGGGAGAAAGCTTTTGCCTGAAATCTGAGGGGTAATTGAAATAGCATATTTTAGAGGTTGAAGCCCACAAGCTAGGTGTCGACTCCGCTAACAAAATGGTGACTACAACACAGTCACAAAACAGGGTAATAACAAAAAGTGTCGTCATACTTGAATGGGCATAATTCTGAACAACTTTCAGCTATGGACACTCTGTAATTAAACGACGCAACCCCATCAAGTTTGGGCGCGTTTGGTTCGTCTTGGCAAGAAGTAGTTTGGTCCTGGGTGATAACCAGATGATTCAACGCAACCCCATCAAGTTTTGGGCGCGTTTGGTTCGTCTTGGCAAGAAGTAGTTTGGTCCTGGGTAATATCCAGATGATTCAACGCAAACCCATCAAGTTTTGGGCGCGTTTGGTTCATCTTGGCAAGAAGTAGTTTGGTCCTAGGTGATATCCAGATGATTCAACGCAACCTAATTAAGTTTGGGCTCGTTTGGTTCATCTTGGCAAGAAGTAGTTTGGTCCTAGGTGATAACCAGATGATTCAACGCAACCCCATCAAGTTTGGGCGCGTTTGGTTCGTCTTGGCAAGAAGTAGTTTGGTCCTGGGTGATAACCAGATGATTCAACGCAACCCCATCAAGTTTTGGGCGCGTTTGGTTCGTCTTGGCAAGAAGTAGTTTGGTCCTGGGTAATATACAGATGATTCAACGCAACCCCATCAAGTTTGGGCTCGTTTGGTTCATCTTGGCAAGAAGTAGTTTGGTCCTAGGTGATATCCAGATGATTCAACGCAACCCCATTAAGTTTGGGCGCGTTTGGTTCATCTTGGCAAAAAGTAGTTTGGTCCGAGGTGATAACCAGATGATTCAACGCAACCCCATCAAGTTTGGGCGCGTTTGGTTCGTCTTGGCAAGAAGTAGTTTGGTTTTTGGTGATATCCAGATGATTCAACGCAACCCCATCAAGTTTGGGCGCGTTTGGTTCGTCTTGGCAAGAAGAAGTTTGGTTTTTGGTGATATCGAGATGATTCAACGCAACCCCATCAAGTTTGGGCGCGTTTGGTTCGTCTTGGCAAGAAGTAGTTTGGTCCTAGGTGATATCCAGATGATTCAACGCAACCCCATCAAGTTTGGGCGCATTTGGTTCGTCTTCGCAAGAAATTGTTTGGTCCTGGGTGATATCCAGATGATCCAACGCAACCCCATCAAGTTTGGGCGCGTTTGGTTCATCTTGGCAAGAAGTAGTTTGGTCCCAGGTGATATCCAGATGATTCAACGCAACCCCATCAAGTTTGGGCGCGTTTGGTTCGTCTTGGCAAGAAGTTGTTTGGTCCTGGGTGATATTCAGATGATCCAACGCAACCCCATCAAGTTTGGGCGCGTTTGGTTCATCTTGGCAAGAAGTAGTTTGGTCCTGGGTGATATCCAGATGATCCAACGCAACCCCATCAAGTTTGGGCGCGTTTGGTTCATCTTGGCAAGAAGTAGTTTGGTCCCAGGTGATATCCAGATAATTTAACGCAACCCCATCAAGTTTGGGCGCGTTTGGTTCGTCTTGGCAAGAAGTTGTTTGGTCCTGGGTGATATCCAGATGATTCAACGCAACCCCATCAAGTTTGGGCGCGTTTGGTTCGTCTTGGCAAGAAGTAGTTTGGTCCCAGGTGATAACCAGATGATTCAACGCAACCCCATCAAGATTGGGCGCGTATGGTTCGTCTTGGCAAGAAGTAGTTTGGTCCTGGGTGATATAAAGGGTCTGATGATTCAACGCAACCACATCAATTTTTGGCTCGTTTGGTTCGTCTTGACAAGTACTAGAGTTCATTTTTAGGGTTCCGTACCCGAAGGGGGCCAAACTGGACCCTAATACTAAGGCTCCGCTGTCTGTCCGTCTGTCACCAGGCTGGATCTAATCAATCGTGATAGTTAGACAGTTGAAGTTTTCACAGATAATGCATTTCTGTTGCCGCTATAACAAAAAATACTAAAAACAGAATAAAATACATATTTAAGGGGGCTCCCATACAACAAACGTTATTTTTTGCCGTTTTTATAGATAATTGTACGGAAGCCGGTTTTTTTATAACTAATAACATAAAATCTTTCTGAAGCCTCCGCTGTCCGTCCGTCCGTCCGTCTGTAACCGAGCTCTACCGGGTCAACCGAAATAGGTACAGAGCTGAAGTTTTCACAGAGGGTGTATTTTAATTGGCTCTATAACAAAAATAATGAAACATACCGGTTTTTAAGAATTAAAAGAAGTACCCAAACAAAAAATTATTGGTATGGCCATTTTCTCAGCAATTTTGTTTTATTTGTATATGGGTGAAAACTGGATTCTCCCGATCTTATCGGAAAAGATCCTTAATTGCAAGTTTGAGTTTTGTGCTTAGTTATTTGTCATTACACAATTCATAATTGCTTTAATTTTAATTATAATAAATAACATTAAGTTTTTATCATATTTGATTTTATTTCTGTAAATAAGTTGCTCAATTTCTATCCACTTCCGGTTTCCATGTGCAAAGAGTTTCGTCAACCTAAGTACATGGTTCAATACTAACATACCACGTACATAAAACTCTTTTTTCCATGTTTCGATGTACGGCCTTGAATGTAGTCCTAACTTTTTATTGTTACTACAGACGCCGGGAAAGAAGGGCTTGCCGGCTGAGTAGGTATAGACGGCCGACTGTAGGGAGGCCGGATAGTCACACAAAGCCGGCAAGCCCTTTTCACGGCCAGAGGCATGTATAGTGTTTTTCTCAAACCTATGCAATGAATGAAAAAATACACCACTCAAAAACAAATTCAAGATTAAAAATGCTAAGCTCTGTTTCTAGGGCAGGCGAAAAAACGGGCAATGACATAAAGGATTATGTTAGCGTCGAAAGAAAACGATAGGTATCACCCTCCATGAACTTCTGTATCGTTTCCGCGTAGTACTGCGTTTCGTTGTACGGGGTGGGGTGAGCGACGCTACCAGTCAGAGATAATAAAACCTGTTTCGACGTGTTTAGAATGACGACGCCCGGTGTGAGGAGAACACTTGAGAACAGACGGAGCTTCGGCGTCAGGCATTCCGCCCGCTTGCGTTGTTTTGATATTGTCGGTTATTTGTTAATGTTTTAGTTTAGTTAGTATCAGTTTTCTGTTAAAGTTTCCTTGTGTTATTGGACTGCTTTTTATCGTTTTCCATCCACCTCAAAACCATTTAAAGACTTTACGTCACCACAAAAGAAGCGCAAGATGAGTCATATTTCGGAAAATGAAAAAAAATATGATTGTGTACTTGTATAAATATGTGCAAGAAACCTGGCTTAGTGACAAATATAAATCGAAAACAGATATGAAAAATAAAACAGCTGAAATTTTGGGCATTGGTATGACTACTGTTTACCGTATTCTAAAAGAATACACAGAAAATGAGGTCACCAGCTCCGCCAAAGAAGTGTCCTAATTTGGTTGAGATTGTTGATGACTTTGACAAGACGTGCATTAGGAGAAAAATGCATGAATTTTATTTAAAGGGTGAACTTCCAACATTAAATATAATATTACAGACTGTCAATTCAGACGACATGTTACCCAATTTCAGCCGTACATCGCTTTGGCGCCTGACAAAACATTTAAAATTTAAATACACAAAGAAGAAAAGAAACAGTGCTTTAATTGAAAGATCTGACATAGTTTTATGGCGCATTAAGTACCTCAAAAAATTAAGCAGTTCAGAGAAGAAGGACGACCAATATATTATTTAGATGAAACTTGGGTTAATTCAGGTGAGTTTATTTTATGTTTCAACTTCAATGTCTCCAAATGTTTGTTCGTTCGGATTCATTGTTATCCAACTGATATTGTGTTTTTTTATGTATCAAGTTATTCGTATATCTGTCGAGTAATCTAAACTTTCATGAGTGTTTTTTTTAATTAGTGTTGTTATTGCTATTTTTTTCAGGGCATACTGTTACTAAATCTTGGGAAGATACGACGGCGAAAACTCCAAAACAAGCTTTTTTAGAAGGCTTATAAACGGGAGCAAAGAATTCGACTTCAAAGAGAAACCGTTTGATAGTCGTTCACATTGGAAGCGATAAAGGTTTCCTGCCAGGTTTTCAGTGGGTTTTTGAAAATAAAACTACTGGAGATTACCACGATTACTGGAGATGACCATGAACGCTGATGGCTTTGAAACATAGTTCCAGAATGTTCTTTTTAAAGTCGAACCAAATGCGGTCATCAGAATGGACAATGCGAGTGACCATTCAAGACGCCAAGAACGATTGCCGGTCACAAGTTGGCGAAAACAAGCCATGGCTTTCTGCAAAAGGAATTGCATTTTAAAATTATGAGGTAAAAGCGGAATTACGAGCAAAAGTAAAAAATGTAAAATACCTATAACAGTCATACGTCACTGACGAAATAGCAAAACAGGCTGGTATTGAAGTCCTACGCTTGCCGCTATACCACTGCGAGCTCAATCCAATTGAGCTCGTGTGGGCAGAAGTGAAGGGCTACTTTGCTCGAAATAACACCACTTTTAAAATGACAGATTTCAAAAAGCTGTTAGAAGAAGGCCTTAGCAAAATTGACGTCACAAAATGGAAAAACTGTGTCTTACATGTAATAAAAGAGGAAACTAAATTAAATGGTCTGAATGACGCTGTAGATAAAACTGTAGACAGTTTTTTAATCAATGTAACGGACTCCTCCACGTGTTCATCATCAGAACACTATAGTGAAGCGGAAGCGGATGTACACGAAGAAAATGAATAAATCTTTTTCTCTGGAGACATTAAAAAAATAATACAAGTTTACAAATTCGTATCTACTTTTGGACCTGAGCAGATGAGAAAGATTTCTTATGTTATTTGATGGCCTGAACTCAAATCTTCAATCCGTGTGTCAAAATTGGTTCTAGTTTTCGAGTGCGAGCTTTTAGTTGCTCAGGTCCAAAACCTTGTGTATACTTGTGTAATTAAACATCTTTTAAATATCAGCAAACAATTTTATTACATACATAAATATAATAAATAAAAATTTAAATTATAATTTTTTTTATTCCCTACAATCATAGGACTTATAATTTTTGAACCTTAACAAAAAAGGGTGGTGATCACTGTGGTAGACACAAACGTCAAAGTCCGTGTTTTCGCCTGCCCTAGCAACAGACTAGACTAATCGTAACTTCCGTGCGCCCGTTGATGTATTTTGCTTAATTAATTACATCACTGAATTTATTAAGACGTAAAAGCTTGCTGCGAGATCTAGTGTACGTAGTTGTAGTTACATAATTATTTTACAAAATATGATATTGAATTGAAAGAAGATGTAACTTGCACTGGTTTAATCAAACATTATTCATTTTATCTATACACGTATCATAAACCCTCTTTACTGCGTACAAAAACCGCAAGTTACGATCAGCATAATGTTAAACTACTTGGTAAAAACTCATTTCTTATATGAAAAATAACACATTATGACCATAATGTGTATTTTTTCTGCCTATCATGACATTCAAATGTCGAATGCCGACGCCTGCCTGCGTGCCGCCCCTAGTTTGTCTGAAAGTTTGTGAAGTTGGTACTGACATTCAAATTTCGAACGCCGACGCTCGCCTGCGGCACGTTGGTACTACAGAACAAGCTAAACAACTGCAGAGCCACAATGCCGGTCAAACATGCGGTTCCTGAACACATCAAAGAGAGCTTATGATATGTGTGTCGATAAACTAGTGTATGTAACTGTACATAATTAGGCATTAAAACTCTCGAGTGATATTATTATGAAACTCGCCTTCGGCTCGTTTCATAAACCCACTCTCGAGTATTAATGCCCTCCATTATGTAGCAGTCACATAAACTACTATAAACAATCAGTCATCATCAATTTAATCAATCACTGATTAATCTACCAAAACACTGGCTTTGTGGTTTACAAAAGGGTATTTATGTAACTACTTAATCACAAGTTAATCTCGCAGCAAGCTTTTATATCATAATAAATTGTGTGATGTAATTAATTGTGAAGTTTATTTTCTTCTTTTTAAAACATTTCAATAAAAGTTTTTTTTATATTTTTTTACTTTTTTTTGTCATCACTGTGTTATTATATCTAAATGTTTCTTTGCAGGTTCATTTAACTTAGAGCTTCATTGTTGTACTGTACAGCCTAGTTTTTCAATAAAGAGACCTTCTAGTGAATTGACTCTACTCACGGCAACGTTTGACCTGTAGCGAAGAGCTTTGAGCCTAAATAGGTTGACAGAACTCCCTTGCATTTAATGTACTGTACAAGCCCAGCATAATATAATTGGCCACATCCTTCGTTCAGCAGTACCGTGACTATATTTTGCCGGAAATTGTGCAGACTTGGGTTGATTAATGTGAACTCTATCTTTATTGAAGTCTACACGTTCGGATGGTTTGTCAGTATCATACATTTGTGCTCTCCGGAAGCAGGACCATATGATTTCTGTGATATGTCCAATAATTCACCAGACCTTTGAATATATTTAGATTTTAGCGCAACACCACCTTGACCCAAAAATATTTCGAACTCCTTAGTGGCTCTTTTGTGGAGGATGGTATAATAATATGTCATTGTTTCGAGTACAATCTATCAGACTATCAGGACTATCAGGACATCTTGGTGACACATTTAAGGTAGGTAGACCTGTCAAGATGCAACGACATGCTATAGCTATGAGAAGAAACATTTACACTTACAATGAGATTTAGATAGTGTCATCTTTCAACACTTTACTTAATACACAGTGAAAATTTCAATATTCTTCCTATTACGGCACATGAGATACAGCCCGCTGGGGTTAGTATTAGCGTTCCGTTCATTTTCCTTTGTGTAGAGAACCCTATTTGACCGAGCGAGCAAAGCGAGCGAAGGGCTTCCATTTCGACAAGGTTAGTAGGCCGATTTTGCTTTCGTCTGTCTCTATGTCTGTGTGTCTGTCAGTTCCGGTCTAGGGGCCACAGTTTTCAAGCAATCCTAACAAAACTTAGCACACGTGTTCCTTGAATTATTTTTTTTTGTCGAGAGCTTTTCTCGATTTTCCCCTTTTGGGGGTTACGACGTCATTAATTTTTGGTATGGGTTTATTTTTAATTTTTTTCTAAAACCTATCGTGTGGGGTATGAAATTAAAGGGCTTTATGAGGCGGTTCTAAAAATATACTACACCATTACTTTTCGGCAGCCTGTTTTCTAAAAATCCGAGAAATATTTTCAAAACATACCAAGTTTTCACTCCTCGAAATAGGAGACGGATTGGTAAAGATAATCTTTACAAACCATGAGAGTGAGTGAAATGTACTATAACTATTTTCGTGAAAGTCGATAGATTGTATTTTAAATCGCAAAATGTAGTTTAAATGTAGTTTTGGGGGTTATGACGTCATTAATTTTTGGTATGGGTTTATTTTTTATTTTTTTCTGAAACCTATCGTGTGGGGTATCATATTAAAGGGTTTCATGAGCCGGTTCTAAAAATATAACTATACCATTACCTTTCGGCTGCCTGTTTTATAAAAATCAAAGAAATATTTTCAAAACGTCGAGAAAATAGGAGACGGATTAGTAAAGAGTATCTATACAGACCACGAGAGTGAGTGAAATAGACTATAACTATTTTCGTGAAAAGTCAATAGTAAAGTAAAGTGTATTCTAAATCGCAAAATGTAGTTTATAATTTTATTGGCGCGGCTATTTTACTACTTGATTTTGATTGAATCTAAAATACTTAGCTATAAATTGGTTCACAGTCCCCCCTGTTAGCGAGGTCTTCTGCCCAAAGGGCCACTAGTTATACCAAAATAGCAACCAAAATTAATATATAAAGTTGTATGCGTTCCGACATGCATGGTTCTAATGGAATCGGGGTTGGACCTAACTTTGCAATCAATATGAGACTGTAATCTAATCTAGGATCAGATTACTTGTCAAGGCAAATCAAACGAGCTCAAACTATAGGGTTGCGTCGTTTTGTTACAAGGTTCCCATGGCCACCTTCCGGCTCCATCATCAGATCAGCTCCATGTAATGAAAATATTATATAGGATCAAGGAAAACGCGCCCAAGCAAGATAGCGTTGCATCATTTTATTACAGAGTTCCCATAGCCACCAGCTCCATTATCATAGCAGCTCCATGTTATCAAAAGATTGTATTGTCTTCCGATTTATATATGCGTGTACAATTGCAGCTCAATCGGAAATCGAAGTGGGTCAATTTTGATCCGAAAGATTTGACCCAAACATACAACACAAACACATGCATGCACACACAAATACATACATATGTGGATAAGGCAGGCAAATTGTAAGATTCCACATTTTACAAACGGCGTCGTCCGTTTACAAACGCGCGCTGCTATGTAATATGCCGAAGGCAAATTGCAAATTGAAATTAAAATAGCAAATTCTCAGGGCAAAACGCTGCGGTAGCTTAGGTGAAGGGTAAAGAGGGTGAGCGAAGCGAAGCCTCGTTTATCCTTCGTGTTAGGTTGAACATGTAAGAACAACAAAACATACTAAAAACATAAAGGAGTGTCAATTTGCCTTCGGCATATTACATAGCAGCGCGCGTTTGTAAACGGACTACGCCGTTTGCAAAATGCTGAATCATACAAATTGCCTGCAACACATACACCATACAGCGTTTATTTAACTTGCAATGTATTGCAAGTTAAATAAAAGCTCCTAAAAACCAAATGTACCCAAATTTCGTTTACATGGCTAAGATCGCCGAGATCTCTGGAAGTACAGCAACTACTGGTATAGTTATGCAGGACATTATTTTTAGAGGAAAGAAAGCCTTAACAAAAACAGAAAAAAGGTCAAGTGCGAGTCCCACTAGCGCAGCGAAGATTCCGTATAATAAACACCACTTTTTTGTGATGTACGTAACTCTTATGGATATTAATGTTTTCAGCAACAAGTTGACGCAATGGATGGTGAATTTTGGAATTCAATCTCAAATTTTTTTGATAAAATGAGTGCGTATGTGTGACATGACAGCAAAACTCTTTTACCCCAATTACCTTTATAATAGCTGCGGCGGTGGACCAGTCAGTCCATGTCATGCAGAAATGGAGTTGAAGATGTGTCTCTGCCACCCCGTACGGAAATAGGCGTTACGCTAGTTTATCTAACCTTAGATAGTAAAATTCTATAAAAGATAAAGATCGCTCTTTGCTGAATTATCTTCTTCGATCTCATCGATTTGGTATCGGTAAGAATACTTATTGACAATTTTTAATAAGTATTTTGCTTTTCTCATTCGGAGCGACAGAAGCACAAATGGGCCTAAGTTTAACCATTATCGTGGCATACCATATTGTATCAATGAAAAAATTTACATTCATTAGTAAATTTAGCCCATTAATGTCAACACCGAGCCCTGATTCGAGTAAGATTGAGCCATACTCCACTACGCTGGCTCAGTGCTGTTTGATGGAGGCGTGTTGAGGATGAGGCCCACCCAACTGTCAAAAGTTATCAAGCTGCCCTATTAGGGCCTCTGACACAGCTTTTTACGACGACTACCACGGAGTAGCGATAGTAGCCAGGACCTACAGCTTTACGTATCATCCACACGGAACACGGAAACGTCCGAAACAAATGCCACATAGAACGGACACCCATCCAGTGCCCGTCACGGCTAGGTGTTGCTACCCATACGATCGTTTCCGATGTGCGAATACCGCTAGGCCACGGACGCTCCGTAGATTCATATACCAGACACAAAACTTTACCCTCCTTCTCCGAAAGTTGGCCCTCAAGTTGTGTACCACAGTCACATAACCCACATTACGATTCCTCATCATCTCGTTCTCTTTAACGAGGAATGATCACAGTATCCGTTAAATAGAATGTTTCGCGCAATGGCACTTCTATCCTCCGAGGGTTCGTCCCAAAACATCCGATTTTTCCGACCCAACATCACAAATCATCGTAGGGAGCGTCCATTAGTTGCGTGAGGCTTTTTTGACGATTTTCTGTGAGATTTCCTGAGACTTGGCTCGAAACCCTAAATCTCACTTTTAATATAATAATAAAAATAATAATAATACCTTGGAAACTATTTGCAAACATTGATCTAGCCCCAAACTAGGATTCCCTGTATCTTGGGTACTAGACAAAGATACACGTATATAGATAAATATTACACTTAAATATATAACCAACCATGACTAGGGTACAAACATCGGTTCTCATAAAACAAATATTTGCCCCCACCGGGACTCGAACCCGGCACCATTTGCTTCGTAGGCAGGGTTGGTTCGTAAATGAAACTCATTTATTTTTATTTTTATAAAAGACTACTATTTAGGATTGATTAGATCGCATTGAACCACACTAGAACCACATTGTTACAAATAACATTATCTTTTGACATATTTTAGTCAAGAAACCATTATAAGTTTAATTCAACCCAATGTTGCTCGCAACCTTTCTTTGAGGGTAAAAATACGCGGCATTTGCCGCACTATGTATAGGTTGAATCGAAAATATTTTCAAACAATAGATGGGCGATTCGGGAGTAGCCCTCCGCCCAATCCCCCTACAATTCCCCGAGGGGTGATTCTAAGACAAAGAATATCCAAATGCAAATTGAGTGATGGTCCGCGATGAGTCTCAGTTAAAAGAGGACATGATTTCATTAGCTACCGCCATTCTTATAATTAAACAAGAGAGATTTGAGGGGTTCTTTTGAGGATGCAGCCCAGGAAAGGTGGGGTTAATGGGGTTATCAAGAATATCTTTCTAGACTACTATCTGTTACGTGTAGCTATGCGTAATGATTGAAGTTTTTTTTAAATCGTGACCACGATATCAGTATTTACAGTGAACCTGTAGAATAAACCTATCATGCCTTACGTAGCAGTTGACCCTAACTCTTAATTATAAAATAAATATATATAATATAGCCCATTAATGTCCCCACCGAGTGGCACAGGCCTTTCCCCGGATACGAGTAAGATCAAGCCATACTCCACCACGCTGGCTCAGTGCGGGTTGATAGAGAGGTTTAACGACCACTACCACGTAGCGATAGTAGCAAGGACCTACAACTCAACGTGTCATCCGAAACACTGAACGTCCGATAATGTACTTAAGATAAATTAATTATCTCATTGGTACATGGTCAGGAATCGAATCTGCATCTGTGTGAGAAGCAAGCGTGAAACCCATTAGACCACGGAGCTGTTCGATATATGGAAATAAATATGATTGTTCATAATTATAAAATTAAAATATAAAATCGACCAATTGCATATTTCCGCTCAAGCTTGCAGCCATAACATAGAGATATGCAGATTCATATGAGCAGCATTCAGTACAAATACGTAGGTACGTCGGAATATGCGGAAATGCGATATTCCTGCAAGTCATCCGAATGATATCCTCTAATTGGACGTGAATTTACGTGAAAACACGAAGCTTTCATATATCCCTTACCATAACAAACTTGTCATAAGTAAACATACCTAGCATTCAAAATGAATATTCCATTTGCACGGTATTGAGTGCTTAATTGATTTAACATTGACAGATTGTATACATTTTGACAGTTGCTAAACTGATTTAACGAATACTGTGTAGACTGACAGACTCTGTTCCCACCTGTTTCGGATAACGAGCACGAATCAGTTTCAATTTGGTGATGTAATGTTGTTTTAACATCAGTATCTATTATTTGTCAAGTTATCATACATCTATCATTCGTTCGAAGATATAGTCTACTGAAAATAGTGTGCTACGAAATGCTACGCCGTAGCATTTCGTAGCACACTACACGTAGCTCTGTAGAACTGTCATGAAGTCAGCAACAGCACTTTGCGTGGTTGCTAGCGTCTACGTCACAATTGATAAGCATCCTAAATGACGTCACCACATTAAACTAGTACCAATCGCTCCACTCCAATAAGCAAACCTTATATCACGACATCATGATTTACCGCAATAAGCGGAGGCCTTTCGACCAGATAGTCTCATGTTAAGGTGCTACGAAAAAAAAATGTGTTTTTTTTTAATCCATTTACTCCACCATGAAGTCATCTACAGATTTGATTTTTGGGTTAACGTTTATTGAGTATTTGATTAAGATTTTCACTATAACAAAAACGCGATTGGATTAAATTTTCTCGATAGAATTTAATTACGAAAACACCTCTAAATAGTTTTATTTTTTCCTGTAATTCTGAAATCCTAACTAATTTCATTGTGGAACTGCGTTCAAAATGTAGATATTATGTATTCACAAAATCTCCTTAAAAAACTTTTGAACAAAATAGCGTAGTTTATTTTTAAACAATTATTCTGTGGTTTAGCGCTATGTTTTTTCATTTTTTCCCGATTACGTCCCTCTCACACTGCGGGTCTTTCCGCCTGGAATAACGAGGACCTTTGCACGGTCGAGGTATCACCCTAAGGCACGTAATTTGTGCGGCTCGAGCCAATACCAGACGCTGAAACTTCAGGCCCAAAACAACGAAATTAATTACCTGCCTACATATGACCATTTTGTGGTTTATTGAAGGTTTTGACGGTTCTGTTTCCAAATGTCTATTTTCTTCGGGACATTTTGTGGTAGACAAAATTATTTCAAACGATATCCCTATATACACTGACGAGCAATGAATAATTTCCACCCACAAAATTCCGACAAACACCTTAATATCTCCTAAAACATAGAAACTAGCTTCATAAATTAAAATATTTTTTTTTAATTGGTATTATTCTGATGCACTGTTAAATGTACTTCAATATTACAGACGGCGTCATTAAGCTAGCCTTTCCCGTTTAGGAGTAATTTGGTGCTATGGCGCTGGAACTTTTTCATTGCTCGTCAGTATATTTTTTATAATTTGGTCTAACACAAAATCACCCTTATTGTCTTGTGCCGCATTCGACATGTTATTTTGGGAAATTGACCAACCACATTATATGGAGGAGTATAAAGATACAATGTATGTGCCTATGGGTGTGTGTGTGTGTGTGTGTTTTACGTACATTGTATACATTTATATGATGTATGGGCATGTATGATGATGCTGGGCGACCGATTTCTGTCCCGGCGACCGCTTCAACATAACATATACATATGCGAGCTACATGCGAGCCTGTGCATGGGCTTGCATGTGGCCCGCATTCCTTTATGTTACTGTCAATTTGAATACTTCGGTTATTATAAAAAATGAGCTGTTACTCCAAATAATGACCTTACTTGGGCAGAAAGGCAGAATTTTTCACAATAACCGGTCATTATGTAAAATCCTCAGAACGCTTTGGTTAAATAAAGAAATAGTATTAATGTACGACCATTTTTAGTTTCCTCTCTCTTTTTTGATCAAAGAACCCAAAGACCCTTCCGCTACTTAACCTCTTGAATACCACCGGCGTTAGATAACGCCACTTTCCCGTTATAGGTTTTAAATTTTATTACCAAGGTTCAAAATCGCCACCCGTCCCAACTACCCTCAGTTTTTGAGAGGTCAAAAGACCTTGGCCGTCAATAGTCATTTTTTTTAAATGTATTTGCTTCAATTACGAAATGCTTTATTTGTAATTTTACATTTACATTTACATAAAGACTCATACATTGCTTCTGGCCCCACTCTAGCATACCCTGTGTCATGGGAACCAGAAACAGCGAAGTCACACACATATAAACATCCATGACCTGGGTTTTTTCCTATACTCCCAACCGGGGATCGAACCCAAGACCTCTCGCATGGTAGGCAGAGCAACAACTGCTGCGCCACAGAGGTCATAAATAAACAAACAAAATATTTTAAAATATTTTTATTTGTTTTTCAAAAACTAAAGAACATATCTAAATTCAATACCTACCTAGTCTATTTATCCTAATCAGTCCAGTCACCAACAAGTTGACAAATCTAAGCCCCGCCATTTAACTAGAACTCAATTTGATCAAGCCGTTAACAACGTCGTGGAGCAGACATAATGTTGTTTGTTACCTCGTAAAATATTGATAGCGAAAGATACAGATTTATACATAGCGCTTCACTGAGTTGGTTGCTGAGGAAATGTAGCGGTGAGGGAGGGGTATGTTTTAGTGATGCCTGTTTGGCGCGAGAGTTTAATCGTCTTTTACTTTAGCCGGCGTACAACTCCCGCTCCGCTAAGTACGGCCTTTAAATGCCCACTTTTGCTAGTTTCATACAAAAATGCCGTATGCGAATGCCTAACTATCAGAACTCCCAATTAATAAACTTTCATGCTTGTGTTTCTCTACTGGATCCCCCGAAACACACATGCACACACACAAACACTTACACCCACACTTTCACTAACTTATTGTGTATTACCTACTGTACCTACTGTATTTTAAAAATTAATGTCTTTTATATCTTAAGTTCTACATAGTAAAATCCTTAATTGGCTCAATTCTAAGTTTACTTATAAGTTAATTGTATTTGAACGGCTGTAGATTTTTGTTAAATTAATAAAATAAAATAAAAAACCGTGGCATAGCAAAGATATTTAATTACTAACATTTTGTTTCTCATGCTTTCTTTCGTTGCTTTGTTGCAGCTGTAGAAACGCTCCGTGCACTGCTTCGACACTAAGACCGACGACAGGGACCTCAGACGACGGGTGACGATTTAAAAATTAGCACACTTGAACTCAGGAGGCTTATCCGAGAAACAAAATAATGCTGATAGCAAATGCCAGAAAAAGCCAATGGGTTGTCCATTCAAAGCAGCTGGAAACCTCAGCGAAGTCTGGAAGCTGATCGTTGCAATCGTGAAGCGAAGGCAAAGCGCGACTAACGTCTAGAAAATATGTCCTCAAATGGGCAGAGCATTTTAAACAATTGTTAAACGTTAACTGCTCGGCTTATGTGCAATATTCCTGAATTCCTGGACACCTGAGATGGATAACCCGCCAACGATTGCCGAAGTGGTAAAGGCAATATAAGACCAAAAATTGCAATTGAAGTTGAATTGATTAAGTATGGTATAGAAGAGCTACACACAGAGATCTGGACACGAAGAGAAGGTATCAATGGACTTCAGTATTTCTCGGACTTGCATAATATACACAGTCAGGTCATAAGTTCTGTCACACAATAAAAACTTTTGAATTTAGAACGCTGGCCACAAAAAAGTTTATTGAATTCGAATTTCGAATTTTTCATGAAAATAAAAATGTGTACTTTTTAGAATTTTCCTCATTTTTAAATATAGAGTGGACACTTAAAGAAGACCGTGTCGCAGTTATTGCGTTGCATCGTTGCGGTTACGCGCCAATTCAGATTTTCGACTTACTGAAAAATTTGAATATAACCAAAAGATTCGTTTATCGTACCATAAAACGATACAATGAAGACTCTAGTGTAGATGACAGGTCAAGAAGTGTTCGCCCTCGCTCTGTTAGGACTCCAGCAGTGATAAAAGCTGTGAAGGCGCGAATTCAAAGAAATCCCATACGTAAGCAGAAACTGTTGGCCCTTCAGATGGGGTTAAGCAGGACCACGGTGAAAAGGGTGATAAATGAAGACTTAGGGCTTAGGGCATATCGAAGAAAAACAGGACATCGTTTGGACGCTCGTTTAATGGACCTGAGACTGAAGAGATGCCGCGCTTTGTTGAAGCGGTACGCGGGAAAAAAGCATCGGGAAATTCTTTTTTCGGATGAAAAAATTTTCACCGTGGAAGAGAGCTACAACAAACAAAATGATAAGGTGTACGCACACAGCAGTGAAGAAGCGAGCAACCGTATTCCGCGTGTCCAACGAGGCCATTTTATATCCTCGCTCATGGTTTGGTTGGGAGTCTCTTATTGAGGCTTAACTGAGGTACATTTTTGTGAGAAAGGCGTAAAAACGAATGCAGTTGTGTATCAAAATACAGTCCTCAAGAACCTTGTGGAACCTGTTTCTCATACCATGTTAAATAACAGGCACTGGGTATTCCAACAAGATTCTGCGCCAGCTCATAGAGCGAAAAGCACACAAGACTGGCTGGCGGCGCGTGGAATCGACTTCATCCGGCACGAAGACTGGCCCTCCTCCAGTCCAGATTTGAGTCCGTTAGATTACAAGATATGGCAACACTTGGAGGAAAAGGCCTGCTCAAAGCCTCATCCTGATTTGGAGTCACTCAAGGCATACTTGATTAAGGCAGCCGCCGATATTGACATGGACCTCGTTCGTGCTGCGATAGACGACTGGCCGCGCAGAATAAAGGCCTGTATTCAAAAGCGCGGGAGTCATTTTAAATAAACTTTATTACCATAAGAATCTATGTTTTATTAAGTTAATTTTGCTATATAAATGTTTACATAAATAATAAACATGTCTAAATTATTTCATATTGCACATGTGACAGAACTTATGACCTGACTATGTATTGGTGTATGTATGTAGACCCATTTACGCCCCCACTGAAGGATACTATTGGGCTTTACACGAAATTGAGTAAAATTTAGCTGGCTCATTGCGATAAACGAATAAAACAATTATCAAACAAAATACTTTAGTACTTATCGATTTGACAGTGCAAATGTAGGCGTGATGTCACAAGCGGAAACATTTTTCACATAAGTTAGCGACATAGACCACAAAATGAATTGTTGAAAAACTAGGAATCGAAGGAAAATTGGTATAGATCCCGCGCAGTCCACAGACTTTTGATTGGCGGATATTTTGGGCTGCCAGTGTAATTCGGCCGATACCAAATCGTTATAATTAGTGCGCTTGCGTACATCTTCATTGATACATCATCATTCTACTGATTAAGAGCCTGACTAAATTATCGGCCGATAGAAAGCCTTTGTTCTGTGGGTACCGAAAAGTTAAAAAAGTTGGCATGCCAGGGTTTTTTGTAAGAAACACCCAAACAAAATTAGGCATTGAAAGGAAAGTTGGCATTGGAGGCCGTCCTCGGTCCGCTCCACTACTTACGGCAAGACCCTACTTAGATAAGCGCTGCAGTAAGTCTCTATAAAGTTGCTCTGATCAAATCGGTTTCTAGTGGAACGGTTTCATTCTGGACATCAGAATGACGTCGCTAACAACCTCTTAAAATATAACTGCACCTTTCTGTGACCGTCTACGCGTTGGTATATCCTAAATATTGTTGAGAAAATCCTAAATAATGTTGGCTAAAGCTGCAACTGTTTGCTGAAGTCATGTCGACCTAGATACAGCTTGTGTTTGTTGGTACAGAACTGGCACTACGGGTACATTATAGAGGTTGAACGTAAGGCTCGAATCGGATTGTCGACGATATATGAAATAGTTCCCACGAGAAATCGACCATGCCACGGCATTCCGTCTATCTACCATATAACATAGGTAGGTGCACTGTACAGCTCCAGGTCGAACGAAAACTTCGACCTCTATAGAGTAAAGTGAATTGAAGGTCTTCGTGATACCAATGAATTCGTGAATTTTCTTTTTCCTTTTCATCATCACAATATGGGATATTGGTGTAATTTGAGGAGTTAATTTTAAACAAATAAATTTTAGACTTGTAGAGTTTGTAATCCCGTTGTCCATTCAAAAAACTAAACTGTTGCGTTGTCCCACATTGAATTAATGTTTATACAATTTATGGAAATATTTTCATCACGATGGTAGACGCGAGGTTATTGCAGGCAACAGCTTTAGTTTCCGATGATTCTGAGCCACATTTGCGCCAAGCTTAAACACTGAGCTAATTTAGTAAAGACTCCATATTATTGATATGGACTCTTTACTAAATTAGCTCAGCTTCTGCCTCATGTCATGTTGTTCATGAATCATGCGTTGTATCACAGGTGCGACATGCAACGTGCTTTATTTATCATATTGTCATGAAAATATTCTTACGCTTAATGTAGGTGCTTGCCAAGTAATGTAAAAATCCAGTATGCACAAATGTAAGAACGGTGCGTTTAAGTTGGCTTGAGTTCGTTGTGTATGTCGTCGTAGAATTATTTTGTTAGCCAGGGAGTTTGGCAAACCTTGGCAAGCGAGTAAATCAAGCATCCAAATAATAATTCCCAAAAGGTTTGGCGCCATTGTGTTTCAGTGGATTCCCGAGTCGCTCAGCAATATTCCATTCGCTTCAGCTCGCAAAGCAGTGTTAGGCTGTGCTAGTGGACTCACCGTTGTAGAGCAGTGTGGGCTCTGGGTCGCGCGGCGAGGGGCCCGGCGCCGTGGCAGCCGGTGCGGGGCTGCCGGGGCTGCGGCCGCCCCGCCCCTCGCCCACCACGTCGATCTCCTCCTCAGACTCATCCCCAAGCTCCACCGCCGCAGCAGCCTTCCACTTCTTGGCCATGAGGCAGCGCGGCATCGCGGCGCCCGCATCGGCCTCAGCGCGCCCGCATTAGAGAGACAGACAGAGGAAAAGAGAGAAGAGAAAGAGCGCCCCAGAGCGGCTACCTCGCGCGCGGTTCTGGCGTAAATGCCGAGAGATTGTCCGCACCCCCGGCTTTATAGCAGGTGGCCACCCCATGCGCGCGCTGCGACCAGCGATCGATGGGGGGGCCACCCGCGACTGAAAGTTTGCAGCGACGCGGCAACACAAGTTAGCGACACTTGTGCACGCGAGCAACCAGTGGGCAACATCGCACGATACTCTCTCTCTACGCTCTACCCCTATACCGACCCTTTACTACGAGTGTATTACTAGAGACACCTAATGCTTAGACAGTATATGTATATACGGGTAATGCGCCTCGCTCTGCTTGGCACGTATGCTCGTATACTTTACAGGGTCATTGAACCACTTTTTTAACTATAAGTAATGCGTCATCGTAAAGTTTGTATGGTTCACCGCATTGCTATGACATTAATGATGGGCTTTCTCCTAATAAATCCAAATGGGGTATCCTAATAAATAATAATAAACCAAAACACTGGTTTTGTGCCAATTAAATTATTTTTATAAAACTAATTAGAATAAAACGAATGATTGCCAAGTTAAGTCTACAATTTATTTGTTTAAAATTAACTCCTAAAAGTTACAATTGTATGGCATATTAATAAAGCACTGTTATTGTTGTTGTATCTACTTACATTGTTTTGCGTAACTTAAAGCCTGTTGCACACCGGGGATAAGATGGTGTGAAACGGCTAAGGCCAATAGTAATTGCGGTCAAGTTTGAGATTCGACTGTTTAAAAGTACAGAACAATATTTTTGTAAACAGATTTAGAATCATCATTTTTCTGATAAAACAATTCCAAAATATTTTATTTAGTTCTAAACATGTACATCTTAACTGAACACTGTCGAAACTGCCTTATAACAAACTTTTTTTTAATTAACATAATCTATTTGTTAACTATTGCATGAACATTTCCCTTCTAAAGGTGAACGCACACTTAACCGAGTAACGAAGTCGATTCGACGCGGGCAGCGCACCCTGGTTTTATAGGATTTAAAGAATTCTAAAATTCGTTTCGTCCGGCTCTTTCGACGCAATCGGCTAGGCAAAGTGTGCGTTTCCCCAAAGAACCAACTACGCGACCAAAACAATCAGGCGCATGACAGGCACCTTAGATCCCATGTCACACCTGTAAATCAAGCATGCTTCAAGGCGTGCGACATGAGACGGAAGATGCCTGTCAGTTGGGTAGAAATTGTAAGTTAGCCAAGTCATTATAATCTGCCTGTTCAATTGTTCCCACTGTCCCTAAAATGTATAACAATAGGACTATCAAAGACCATAATTTATTTCGTACAGAGTTGCATGATGTTTGCCATTGTGACTGCGAAATTCTGCCAATGATAACGACTTTAACAGTCCTAGTATTCTTCGAGGTAGGTTGGTTCAGGGTACAAGTTGACATGAAGAGGTCAAAAAACGGCGTGCAGGCAGATTCTTAAATAAAACTAAAAGTCACACAGCGTCACGCCTTTTCCCTTACCGAGTAGCAGTGGCACAGTTTTGCCCATGTGCCAGGAAAAGCCGTGAGCTCGTTCCGCCGTATTGTTTTTTTTAAATTATGATTTAATGCCATCTCCAAGTCATACTGATTCATATGGAAAATAAACGTAGTCTATGCGCTATAACTTATCTCTGCTTTTGATTTATCTTTACTTGAAATGTCTAGTGTAAACCAACCTTTACAAATTGTCTGTTTCGGGTTCTGGAACAAGTTTACATGATCATTTTCTGAGACCAGGAAACCTCTACAATAACGTCACTATACACTAGAGAAGTAGGTATTTAAAATATTGTAAACAAATACATATACAGCCACGCAGTCAAAACTAAACTAATTTAAAATTCAGTAAAAACTTGTAGTAAATAGGAGTTCTTGTAAATTAATTTCTATGGAAATACGAAATGTTAAAGGTATTTTCATAGTAAGGTATGATCCTCGAACATAAATGGTTAGATTTCTGTTCAAAATCAAAGCCATTTGACGTTTTTTTTGGAGATAGACACGGCTTAGACTATGTTTAATATTTTTTGTAGTAGATAGTAATTTATTGATTTTTTTAAGGTCATTGACTAAGGTAGACATTTCTTATTCTACGGTATATGTATTGTAGATTTTATACTGAGAGGTCTAAAGGTATTGCTTGTAGAGTTACTTAGGTTACGAAGGCTGATAATGGTTTAATAGTACATTGTTTTTATTGAAACCCTCCATGAAATGGGACAGTTATTCTAGCTTAAATACATTTATTGCTGTTTTTAATTTTGTTTTGTAAACCTAAACCATCGCCGAATCATCAAATTACATTATTTCTACAGGGTGTAACAGAAAGGTCATATTTTAAGGGGCTGTTAGTCACATCACTCTGAACTGACATCATTATGAAACCGATTTGATCAGAGAAACTAAGTTTTTCACTTCATGTATACAAATCAGCTGACCGCCCGGTCCAAAATGTAAAATGTATGGAGAAGTGAAAAATAAAATTGCCCTGATCAAATCGGGTTCCTAGCAAAATTTGTTTGGAATTAGGTTCCTAACAATACCCTAAAATATGACCATACAATGATGAATTATCCTTGCAGTCAATTTACATTTTTATGGCGACTACGGAGATTCCTTAAATTAATATTTCTTAATCTCCAGCTGTACATTATTACGTGTTACTTTTAAAGATAATCTGGTGTTTATAAATTTTATTAGGTATATTTTTATGTATCTTCTTACGTACTTGTTGCCAATGAACCAATAAAATCCTTCTGATATACATTTTCCCAGTTTGTGTAGTCGTTGTTTAAATGTTTGAATTTATATTGTATACCTCTTGATAGTTTTCTTTCGGGATGAACTTATATGATCATATATATTTATATATATTTATTTGCACGAGCTTTCCTCGCATTCGTTGTTTCGATTATTTAGGCATAGTTGTTGAATGTAACAATAACAAGATGGAACTTAAATCAATGAATTTTGTCATGCCTGCGTATATAATTTTGAATTGTTCCTTAGGGAGAGTTGTTCAAAATTTATAATAGAGTGTCCCCGCTTCGGAGTACTTTTGATTGCACAATTATACAGCTCTTTATGTAGGAACCTACTTATTTACAGCATTCACACTTGTGAATAACATATTGATCAAACGCTCTGAACTGTACATACTTAATATATAAATTTTGCTTTGCTTAGCTTTTGCCGTCCAAGGTGCCAGAAGCCGCCCACGATTAGCAAGTAATTTGAGCAACAGGGGTTAGCTAATCGTCGCAGGTTGGTGAGGTTTGAAGGCTTTCCCACGTCATTTACCATCTCCGTTAGAACGTTCGCTTAAAGTAGTATCCATTTTGTTATTTGAACTACATGCAAAAGCGTTTAAAACGTGATAGACGCCACCGAAAACGTATCGATGACATTAAAATACATCGCTGTATTTCCTCTCTCAATAAAAAATCTCATTTCAAAGCTTTCACTCGAAAAGGGTTCACGGGCCGCTCACATCCTGTGCGTTGCAAAAAGTTGCAAAAGTAAACCGTGTTGTTCTTTTATTCGTCGCCGCGCATTGCTCAATCAAAACGGACCGGGGTTGCATCGAGAAAAGGATGACATTTGGCAATTTATACACATATATTCCAAAAGTTATATATATTATAAGGTATATTTGAAATCACAACCAACATTCAATTTGAGTAAGGAAAGCAACGATTCCTATTTGTTAGTTTTATATTATCATGATTGTATATTTTGTTTTGCATTGTTTAGTTTGCTTAGGCAACAAATATAATGATCACCAAATTATTATTTTTCTTACCCAAAATGGGTAGGTAAATGGTAAATGATCACCAAAAGTTGCAAAAAATATCAGGACAAAATACTGCGGTAGCTTAGCCCCCTTTATCCTTTGTGTTAGGTTGAACATGTAAGAAGATAAGTACACAAAACATAAAAAGAAGTTTGGTGATCATTTATCCAAACACAACATTATTGGTAGTAATATTTTTTTGGTTATCTTTTAAAGACCGTTTGTTTATTCCAAAGAATATCTTATATGACATATTTTATAAACAAATTTTGATGATAGTGGACTTCATAGCAACTTAACGGTTCATGTTACTCAGACTGGCTTACGAGCGGGCATGCTACGGCGCGTAGCCTTGCTGCCCACACGACCGCTGCTGCGTGTAACGTAGTTTAATAAAATAGCTTTAACACTAAACCCGGAGTTGTTCTACGATTAATTAAGGATCTTAGTCTAAATCAATCGGTATACTGCATTAAAAGGTGCCATTTCTGAAACATGGCATTGGCAAAATCATCCAATAGGTGGAATGGGTGCCAAAGAAAACATGGAATCGTTACAAACTTGCCGTTAACAAACTATCTTCATAATGGAATTTCTGACAGTTATCAATCGAATAGAAACACTATCAATAATGAAAAGCCGAAACAAAGCAGGTACTACTAAGGTCGAATTTTCCCCACGGTTTAACTCTGTACGCTTAATTGGAAACCGCCCGGGACTGTTTCTACACATGTACGTACAGTCACCGTTTCATGCGACCGATATAACGGCATCGGCAGTTTCCTTTCTCGGGTGTTGCTTTTGTGGCATATTTTGTAGTTAGATACTGCCTGAAACGCATAAAACGGTTTGTTGGCCTTTTCAAAGATTGTTTGAAAAATTTTGTGAACCGGTTCGGAAAAATCTTTTTATTATTTCAAAGGGTATGTTTCCATTTTTCTAACTAGGGGCTCCATTCAGTGATTTTATGGAATTAAAAATATCTAGGATACGTTCGCAAGCTTCTATATTAATACCAGCTGACCCCGCAAACTTCTTACCCCCTAATAGTCAATGTAGAGTGAGCTGACAATGGCAACTAATCTCAAAAGCTCATTGCAGATATATAATAATGTTGTCAAATTCTATTTACTTCTTCTTAGAATATAAACATACACAAAATGAAAATAAACATTTACATACAGGCACATACATTGCTTCTGGCCCCACACTAGGATACCCTGTGACGTGGGAACCAGAAACAGCGACGTCACACACATATAAACATCCAAGACCTGTTTTTTTTTTACCCCTGGCCGGGGATCGAACCCGGGACCTCTTGCATGGTAAGCAGAGCCACAACCGCTGCACCACAGAGGTCGTATAAGGCGTGCTAATCTAATTCGAGTTTAGTTCTGCCAGTGCCAAGCTTATTTGAAAGATCACGTGCCGTGTTTTTGAACCTAATATGGGATGAATGAAACTCTTTGCCTCCAACTATGCCAGCGCCACCTCGCGGGAGCGAAGGAGGACATAGCTGCTATTGCGGAAGAAGTCAAAGTCCCAAACCTAATTAATAAAAATAATAATAAACTAACATTTTTCCGCGTATTTTTCCGATGTTCTAATAACTATCCGACTATTTGGGGCGGAGCCGAATCCAACAAAGAAGAGATCATCAAAATAGGAGCAACCGTTCTTGAGTTATAAGCGTTGTAACTAACCCAACTTTGTTTTATATATTTAGATATAAATAGCTTTAATATTAATTATAAATTTAAAATCGATCACTACACCATTTTTAATAAACTGTTTTTTTTTCATCAGATACTTAATCTGAGATACCCTAGATATAATATCTGTTCTTAACAAATATATCGGTCATCAAATTAATCAGAACGGTCACTAAATACGTATCACCAAATTATTGTCCTAAATAATAGTTTGATCACTTTTTCTATTTATTGATTATTAAGTATCTGCTTATTTTTTTTATCAATCATCAAATTGATAGAGCTGTCATCGAAATGATAGATCTGTCATCAGATTATAGATAAGTCACCTAATAACGCATCAAACCTATTGAATTGCTTACGAAATATCAGGGCGAAGTTTCGGGTTAGGGTAGTTGTCGGCTACAGAGGACGAGCGAAGGCCTTAGCCTTCGTGTTAGGTTAGATTAAGTTCAGAATAAAAATCTGACCAACAGCGAGTCAGACTCGCGCACCGAGGGTTCGGCACAAAGCGCATTTTTGATGATGGAACTTGAAAGTTTTTAAACATTTTCCTTAACTTATGCTGCTTATTGCCAAATTTCATGATTCTAGGTCAAGTGGAAGTACCCTATAGGTTTTGATTTCCCTACGAATTTTCAATTCTCAGATAACGTTTATCTGTCTATTTATCTGAGGAATTTCACATATCACAGGTACAAGAAATGCCCAATTAAGCTATCTGACTATTTATCTGGGGATTGAAAAATCTCTCCTTATTGATACTATTTGGATGATAATTTAGGCGAGCTCCGTGGTCTAGTGGTTTCGCGCCCGCTTCTCCTCTGATGAGATGCGGCTTCGAATCCGATGCTGACCATGTACCAATGAAATAAAAAAAATTAAGTACATTATATGGACGTTCTAACGGTGATGGTAAACAACGTGAGGAAACCTTCAACCTCCGTAGCTGCGGCGATAGGCTATCCCCCTGTCACGCAAAATTGATTATTGAACGACTGGCATAACTGTGCCTTTGCCACTCCGTTTGAGAAAAGTCGTGACGCTACGTTACAATTTAGGTGGCAGGTCTACTAGTTAAGGGACAAACATGTTTTATTAGGTCATTGAAAAGGCTGGTTATCGATAAAATTCTGCTCATTTACTTATCCTCAAATTATGTCATCCGCCCCACCAGGTGAGCTATGATATGACTTTTGGGACAGAGGGTCAGTAATAGCGTAAAGAAGATTACTTTTTACAACATATTCAACCGAGATTATGTTGAAAATTCAATTCAGTATTTTGTTTGGTGATTGGAGGTGAACAACTGTCCTTGAAGTATTTTATCAAAAACCAGTCCTCTATTCTATATTAACAGTAAACGAAAATTTCCGACATCACTTCGTCATCATTTTAACATAGCTTAATCGGAACTACTTAACTTGTACGTATTGAAAGGAAAATATAGATGTATATATAATTTTACGTTGTATTCAAAGCTCTTGATTATTTTTCTCAACTCCCCAAATATTGCTTGTTTTTAAATTCAATTACGAGTATGTATTAGAAGACTTTGAGTTTGTACTTATACTTAAAATTATGTGTTTAAAAAAAATTGTGGGTACAATTTAATATTCTTTTTACATGATTAAAATTGTACGATATTATTGCTTCGATTTTTGTTCTCGTAAGATAATAATCTACTTGAAATCTTTGCACAAGGAGGCTTACAATTAGATGCTATACAGTACTAAGAGCGTCTTACCGAACCATTATCTTAACATAAATTAAGTAGGAACACAATATCGTGAAACTTAATCATATAATAATTGACCCGAGACAAAATAGCATATTTGTATAAATAACAATAGATTTATACAACTTAAACATATCCATAGAGTATTCATTCAATCGTTTTCAAATTCATGATATAAATTTAGCATATAATACAGACTATTTTCAAATAAAAACAATGAATAAATAACTGAAAATGTAATTTTAAAAGTGTAAATTGTAAATTACACCATTTTCTTGTTAGGCTGGTTTTACAATGTGTAATATAGTAATGAACGTTTAACTTCTCCCGGCCAATAAATAAATTCTGAAACGAATGTGTTTTCCGGGAGCTCGCGACCCTGGAAGACTTAAATTGATGCAAACTTACATCGATCTTTAACGATACTTCGCAAAATTTCGTACCTACTTAGAGTAACTCCAATTGTTTCTTGGCAAATATGGCAACTTCGATTGCGCCATAGATAGGACTAGTGTTATTGGTCTAAATTTGCGACATCAAACACCCATAGTACACCCTACACATGTATGCTGTGGGATTGATCTTCCGCTCACACGCATTGTCGTTTATACGTAACGGGTGAGAGAGAGAGAGGTCAACCTCACAGACTAATTGACCAGGTCATGCCTAGCCTCAACGTCAGTCTTAATCTGTATATACTTGGGCGTTGGCTCCATAATTTTAAACTCTACAGAGACTGAATGAAAATTGCATAGAAAATAGAGAACATTTGAATTAATATGAAATGTATTTCATATACTTACTTTATATTATATACTTCGCATTCTGTATAACAGTAATTAAATATTCTAAGCGACCATTAAGCCCGAAATAATAAATAAATGTAAACATATATAAAATCAAGACAGAAGCGCAAAGGAACACACATTTTAACACGAGCAAAGAACATGTAATTCTATTTTGTATCATACACCCTTTGTTTACATTAAATTAAAAAAAACTTCGCAGTCACTGTATTGTTAGTTCTTATGAAGCAGCCGACACCCACAATCAAGTACGTAAGTACTTCAACAGTATGTTAGTTCAAAACAATTGACATTTTGATTTTATAGTAATGTTTGTTAACAATTGATTTCTACGAGTAATTAACGCGAAAAATTGACGAAACGCTTATAAAAATTGACAATCTCAAAACATACCACAGTTCTGTCTGTGTTTATAATGTAGACTATTCCTACCTTTTTAAATGTACCGGGTTTCTGGGTTATCGCGTTTACTTAAATATAAATTGCATTACGTTAAAATCTTTGAAGTATGTACAAGTGCATTCAACCTTATTACTTACTTATTATTTATACTTACACATTCCATGTTTAAATCTGTCCCCAGCCTCATGTCCATTATTGGTAGTAGTAACCATACATAATCTAATATTACTCTCTACATTTACTTAAGCCAAGCTTCTATTCAATACAAAACTCTCGGAATATAGTCTTGAAAAGTTGTAAAATTGAATTTGAAAAAATACAGTTTTCATTTAAGCATGACTAACATTGGGAAATGGACCAGTAAAGCCGGCGTCAAAGACGTCGAACACTAGGTCTTCGTTGACCTAGACGACCCCGCTCCTACCTGGCATAAAATGTAGATTCAAATATGGATTTTAGGATGTGCTCTGAGGATATACTAACAAGTGGTACAGAGCACAACCTAAAACCAATGAACATTTTTGCCGGGTGGGAGCGGGCAGCGATGACCTCTGCCATGGCGAGAGTTGTTTTCAGATCTAACTGCCAACTTCCAGTAGTGGAGAGGTACTAGAAGAAGAAAGAAACAGCAGCTTTGGCTAACTGTTGCTCTACTGAGGATATTCTTGGCTGATTGATGTATATAAGTGTATAATTTACTTCCTTTTTACATTCTACATGTAAGTAATTAAGTATTATTTAAGAACACCAAAATGACTAAATGTGTTGGATTAAAATTATAGACTATATATCAACGACATGTGCAGTTAATATAGCTAACGCTAAAAGTTAGCTACTTTTCTTGATACAATCTAAGTAATACTTAACACTAAATATTAAAGTTACGAGCACGGTAACACAAACACATCAGAAATGTATAATGTTCCAAATTTCCATAAAAATATCATATCTCCTATAAAAACTTTCCCATCCACGTCCACTGCTTTTCAACATTTAACATCTCGTAACTCTTTCCCTAAGTAACTTAATCGAGATTAATTTAAATGATGAATAAAATTACAAAACTGTCAGTCTTTAAATAAATGTCAAATTGTACAACTCTTTCAAAATTAATCTTAACATAAAATATCAAGATAACTTTCTTCAACACACAAATCTTACAACTATGAGTAAAATATGACTAATCTTTTGTTTTATCCGAGAGCTATTTCATGTCGTCATCATTATAGGTACTTAACCCATCTCTGTCACGTGTTCACGGGGCAGGCAAATTGGACTTTTTATACTTATTTATTTGGATCAATCAGTAATAGTTTTTGTCATTGTGTTATATTTATTGTGGTTTTGATAAAAGAGGGATTTCGCAAAAGGGTGGTTTGATAAAACTTAAAACAACAAAACATATAAATTCGCTCCATTCGAGCATCCATCAAAAACCATATAAGTTCGCTCCATTCGAGCATCCATCAAAAACATCTATCCAACATTTTTTTGATATAAAATAAATAAAAGTCGTTGTCTAACCCTGCTAAATATTTTTTACAGAAAACACTCATGTTGCGAGTTTTATAAAATGGCGAAATATCTAACCGTCCAAAAACCAATTACTATCCAGGATTTGGCGATTGTATATTTGGCCAGCGCTATATGAACGATGTAAAAAGGGGAGCTTTAATGAAGACTGATACTCTGCCACTGCCTTGTGCGAGAGTGTGAATTTACGGAATAATGAAATCACCAGGGCGATCACGAATATTCGACAGATCGAAAACATGTACATATAAGTCTCTGTTCAATTAGCTTACTTATTCGATGCTTTATTATTAGAGATCGGCCATTAAATCTCGGAAGGACAGATCGTCGTCCTCACGCGTTGCTTGCTTGCTTCATTACTTTGATAGAGACACACATTTAAACACGTTAAGAAGTTGTGACCCTTGTGACGTAGCACGTTATGAAAAATCGCAACGTCGCATCGAGGAAAAGTCGAGCACAAGATAGGATATGACGTCGTGACGTGGCACGTTGCGACAATTTGTCGTGAACACGTGCACATGGTCTGAATTCATAGCGAATCGGAGCGGCATTGTATTCTCGTAAAAACGCACGTACCGCGTTGAGATCGTGGCAGTCAGTTAGGGGTGGTGTCTTGGATGACGGTTGGTCCGCAGGAACGCTACTCCTAGTTTACGCTACACGCTACATTTCGCCAGCGTGCGCCGCCGCACGCTACTGCGCTATCGTTATTGCTCTCTTTGTACCACAGCTCGACGGTTTCATTAAGTCTCTACGTATCACCGTAACTACTTACTAAAAAAAACTTATCACGCAACCCGTGCTTAAGCTAACCTACGTGCTAGTGTAAATAACGCCTACGCTGCAAATACGCTGGCTCTTGCCATAAATTGACACGGTTCACCGTCTAAGCCGGGTCGATAATTGAAAAAATACAAATATACTTTATTATCTACTCTATACACACCTTAAGATTATGGAAAGAGCCATTACTATTTTTAATGAATTAGGTACATTTTTATTGCTTTTATTTCATTACATCCGATAGATTGCGAAGCTATCAATAAGCCTATAACTCTTTTTATGTTCGAATAAAAAGATGTAAAGAAGTTTATAGAGAAATCGTTTCGTTGCAATAGTTTGTTGTCGCCGCCGGGATCTACTCGTCGCCGTCCATGTCGGCATCGGCTTCCGCGTCTGCGTCGGCGGGGCGCGAATCGCGCGCGCAGCCCGCCTCCTGGTGTTTGTTGAGGTAGCTCTTTAGCACAAAGCCCTTGTTGCAGCGCGCGCACTCGAAGCGCTTCTCCGCGGAATGAGTCTGCAGGTGCGCGCGCAGGTTGCTGCGGTCCGCGAACGCCTTGCCGCAACTGTCGCAGCTGTAGGGCTTCTCGCCGGTGTGCGAGCGCTGGTGGCCGCGCAGCAGCCAAGGCCGCGAGAACTGCTTGCCGCACACGCCACACACGTGGCCCATGCGGTGCGTGAGCACGTGCATCGCGAGCGCCGGCATTGACACGTACACCTTGTTGCACTGGTCGCAGCGCTTCGCCGACAGTGAGTCGAGGCTGCGGTGGGTCTGCCGGTGCCGCGATAGGTTCGAGGAGGTCGCGTACCGCTTGCCGCACTCGTTGCAATCGAAGCGTGTCTTCCTGGCGTGCTGGATGACTGACGTGGGGATGGAGGTCGGCTCGGAATCGCTCGCCGGTTCGGGCTCTTCGGACGGGCTCGTCGGCTCCGTGTAGATCACCGTGCCGTTCAGCAGATCCGTGTTCTGTTCCGTGACCGCGTAGTCGATGGGCAGGTCCGGGATCGAGTCGACGGAGCGATATACGTCGGTGGGCTCGTCAGCGACGATGTAGATGCTGGTTGGCTGCAGGGTGAATGTGTAGACGGGGAGGACTGCCGGTTCTGTGGCGAGGACGGTGAGCAGGGTGGTAGTAGGTGCGGGGGCGGAGGCGGTGGCGGGGGCGGGGGCGGGGGCGGCGGGGGCGGGGGTGGGTGGCGCGACGGGTGGCAGAGGCGGCAGGCTCTGCGCGAGGGACAGCAGGTCGTGCGCCGCCTCCGTGTCCGCCGCCGACCGCTGGCTGAGGTCGGCATACTGCGCCCCGCGCGGCTCTGCAACATGACCCACAAATACTAACTGACCCTACTACAGCTTTACCTACAGCAATAATTTCCATGTCGATCGATGTTAGTTAACGAGAAATCGATAATGCCCGACAAAAGGCTCCACAAGTCAAACAAGAGAAGATAGAGTTAAAGCCACACCTACAGTAGGTACAATGTGAAACGAGGAAGTAATCGAAATTTGAACAATACCAATCACGTACATGCCTATGCAATATACGACCTGCCCGCTCCGCTAGCCCTTCCATCGATGAAAATGATTCAATTATCCACAGCTCCGCCGTGCCCTGTAATTGCCTCCGGCTATATGCATGTCCCTCCAATTTCGTCCATGCGTGATGGATATCCATTAGTTTTGCGTTGCAACGGTTGCATCAATTTAAATATGGAATCGTATGTCAATAGCCGTAGGTCAATTGGAGGTACTTACGGCAGTTTGTTTCAGGTTATCTAACAATACACTCGTTGGGTATTTACGAGTATCCACAGACGGAATGTAATTTAAGATGCACCAAAGTCGTATGACTGAAAGAAGAAGATGATGGAAGCAAGAGATGTATGACAAAATCACCATTTTAAGTGTTAGCAGTTAAAGGCCCTTATCTCTGTTTTGGTCTAACCCTCATGTCGGAAAAAAGTTCGACTGAAATACTCGTAAGATCGTAAATGTATGCAAGGATACGACAACTAAAACAGGTCTAAACTAGAGAATTGTAAGGTAAAGAAAGTATGGAAATGCCTAGAGGAGAATTTGCCATGAGGCACACACAACATTAGCACTATAGCCATGATCCGATTTTATTTCGGTAAGGGTGTATGAGAAGCAATGGACCTGAAAGCAGTGAGGTTATATATTAAAACTAGCAATTGGTTTCAGTAACGCTTACTTAATACACTGACGAGCAATGAAAAACTTCCAGTGACATAGCACCAAATTACTCCTAAACGGGAAAGGCTAGCTTAATGACGCTGTCTGCAATATTGAAGTACATTTAACAGCGCATCAGAATATTACCAATTAAAAACGTAAATATTGTGTTCAAATTTAAAATTAAATGTTTTAAAAAATTGGATGGGTGTTTGTCGGCATTTTGTGGGTGGAACTTTTTCATTGCTCGTCAGTGTACTATACTACCAACTCGGCGAATCACATGTCTGCGTTTTTTGGCGCCTACAAAACTTACTTATATCATGTGCATTAGCATGTACTAAGTAGGTACTAGATGGCATCAATCAACGTTCCGGTGTTCCCTCCGTAATTCCAATGAACGCTTACTGTACGGGTCACCGCACATTTTCCCGATTCTGCCGTCTTGCGCGGCCGCGGTCGTTTCCATTCACATCAGTTCCCGTTCGGACAGCAACAGCCCCGCGTGGCTCATAGCAGTCCTAATCATTCATCTAAACATTTCTGTATTTTTTAACAAAAGACCTTTACAACACCAAATATTATCATTTATCAATCATCTTCAATAACAAGGGCCTACGGCTAAACCCGTATACTTAGCTTTCATGTGCCTAGTTGACTTGGTCTCGCAGTACCTGTCCGTGGGTCATAGTGGTTTTATAGGCCTACGACTTGTATTTGGACATATAAATATTTATGACGAATCTTGTTTGTGATTCCCACAACAGACAGTCTCACTATAAACTGTATTTTCAAACCAACGTCGTCTCAATACAAAACTTTATTTTCAAACCAAAGCCAAACGACGCAGTAGATAACTATTTATTTAAACATGTGTTTAATGTAACTGTCTGTAGTAAGACGGAGAGTATCTAAGTGTAGGTAGGCCAGAGGGCTAACGAAAATTAATACGTTAACGTCGAGGCGTGCCACGTTATGACTGCGAGTGTAACATTGTGCCGACGTGAAGCGAAATTCTACATCTCAAACACGTCCACATCATGCCGGGCATCAATGCAACCTGATACGATGAAAAGCAGTCTAGTCAGACCCATAGCTCTTAACTACCGACTCTTAAGACCGCAAACTGTGGGAATGAGTAAATTTTCCCATGCACTAAACGAAAATTTGACACTATAGCTTTGCCAGATATAAACGTGCAATAAAGTATATTACCCGCTAAGAAAACATATGCGATTTGACCTTTATCCGCGCAAAGTCACGACGGCAAACGTCAAATTACATACGTTTTCTAGCAGGTAAATGAACCTTATTGTATGTATATCTGGCAGCAGCAAGTGTGCAAGTTTGCTGTGGATTTTAGTTACATAATAAGGGAGGTGAGTAGGTTCGTTCCCTGCGTATTGCAGCGCAGGGCTGTGTTGTGTTTATGCGACATTTGAGCCTGTTCGTCGCCGTCTGCAACATCAGAGGAAGTGTCGCGTGAATGTTTGAGCGAGAAAGACAGTGACTGCGCTCGCTGTCGTGCTCACCCGCCTCGTGACTGCGCTCTTTGTCGTGCTCACCCGCCTCGTCACTACGCTCTTTGGCGTGCTCACCCGCTTCATGACTGCGCTCGCAGTCGTGCTCACCCACCTCGTGACTGCACTCTTTGTCGTGCTCACCCGCCTCGTGACTGCGCTCTTCGTCGTGCTGCGCTTGCTTTCGTACTCACCCGCTCCGTGACTGCGCTCGCTGTCTTGCTCACTCGCTTCAGGACTGCGCTCGCTGTCGTGCTCACTCGCTTCGTGACTGCGCTTGCTGTCGTGCTCACCCGTTTCGTTACTGCGCTTGCTGTCGTGCTCACCTGCTTCGTGACTGCGCTTACTTTCGTACTCACTCGCTTCGTGACTGCGCTTGCTTTCGTGCTCACCCGCTTCGTTACTGCGCTTACTTTCGTACTCACCCTCTTCGTGACTGCGCTTACTTTCGTGCTCACCTGCTTCGTGACTGCGTTCGCTGTCGTGCTTACTCGCTTCATGACTGCGCTCGCTGTCGTGCTCACTCGCTTCGTGACTGCGCCCGCTGTCGTGCTCACCTGCTTCGTGACTGCGCTTACTTTCGTACTCAACCACTTCGGACTGCGCTTACTTTCGTGCTCACCCTCTTCGTGACTGCGTTCGCTGCCGTGCTCACTCACTTCGTGACTGCGCTTACTTTCGTACTCACCCGCTTCGTGACTGCGCTCGCTGTCGTACTCACCCGCTTCGTGACTGCGGTCGCTGTCGTGCTCACTCGCTTCGTGACTGCACTCGCTGTCGTGCTCACCCGCTTCGTGTCTGCACTTGCTGTCTCGCTCGCACAATCACGGGACACTTTGTCTGCAGTTGTCCTCGGCTACGAACTGGCACCTTTATGACTTCAGTGCGGGGTTCGTACAGTATGTAATGTAAACTTCATTCGCTTAGACACTATCGCGCCGCCTTGGAAAGTGCCGCTTCTTGTCAAAATTTAACTCATCGTCGCCCAGGACTCTGGACTTTGGCCTACGCTTTGTTTTCATTAAGGCTGACTGTCAGTAGTAGTGTCAGGCGTGTCTGGCTACGCCTTACTTGTGAGGACAGAGCCTAAATCAGACGGAAAACTACGTGGCAAACGCAACTACCTACGAGTGCCAATCTCCCCGTAACTCAACGTCAAGCTAGTACCAGGATATAGATCTGCTTATACTGGGTCTGGCAAAATAGTTAAAAAATATATGTCACTTGGTTAGGGAATTCGATCCCGGGATCCCGGTTATTTTTTGGGGATTTAAAACCCGGGATTACAGTTGTGAAATACCGGGATTTTCGGGTTTTGAAATAAAACAACAATACGGCGTGTACAGTCATTTTGCTTGACCAGTCGGCAGACCACCAACTAGATGGACGGATGACATCATCGCCATAGCTGGATGCGGGAGGCTCAGGACCGGAGTGGATGGCGTGGTAAAGAAGAGGCCTATACCCAGCAGTGGGTGAATGTGGGCTGAGTGATGATGATGATGACAGTCATTTTTAAGTAAAGTTAAGTCAGTAAGTAACTGTAATACTATACTGTCCAATATAACAATTATTGTGTCTTTGTCTAGGTAGAACTGATAGCTGTTTATATTTAATAGTTCTATGCTATTTTTTTCGCTAATTTACCTTTTTTATTTTCAAATCTACAATCCCCGGATTGCTTTTCGTCTATCACGAAATCCCGGGATCGGTAAAAAGGATGGGATCGAATTCCCTACACTTAGTTCATCTATGGTTTGGTTTCACAGATACTAGAAATATATGAGAGGAAGTGACTTTTTATTTTTTATTTACAAAAATTCTTACCATTACATATTATTTAAATATTTTTGCCAGACCACAGGCTAAGAGAAGGCCTAAATCCTGGGTCTCGCTTCGCTTGTCGCTGAATTACTGGACAACCTCCATGTAGGTATATCGTGAATTCGTGATATGCGTCTTTGCAACGTAACATGAAGCCCACAAAATGTCTCTCCGTTCAATTTCTGGGCATAAAACTGTTTTCAACCACTGCCGCTTACGAACACTCGTTTTGGTTAAGGTCAATGAGACTGTGGAACGCACTACCCTGCGCTATTACAGACAAACCATCAATTTTCACTAAGATTGTAAAGGCATTTCCTTTCTCTTCCTTGACAGGTACCTTATTCATATGTATGTCGCAGTTGGTTGGTTAAATCAGACACTTAACTAACTCTCTAGACCGTTAATTATATACCGACGTTTAACCAAGTCACTAGCATTTTTATTTAAATAAAGCATCGTCGAAAATGTTTAACAATCTGTCTTACCGAAAGCCGACGTGTTGGAAAACAAGATTGCGACACGACAACAGCTGATTTGCAAAACTTAAATCAGGGCAAAACATTGCGGTAGCTTAGGTGAAAGGTAACAGGGGTGATCGAAGTGAAGCCCCCTTTATCCTTCGTGTTAGATTAAACATCTAAGAACAACAAAAAATACTTAAAACATAAACTTAAGTAGGTACACATAAAAAAAACGTAATATGTAGTTTTGCCTAGGAACGTTTAGACAACTCGATAAACGTTTCGTTCACTCACTTGTCTGATGAAATTTTAGTGACTTGGTTTAACGTCGGTATTTAATTAACGGTCTAGAGAGTTAGTCAAGTGTCGAATTTAACCAACTAACTGCTTCATGTATACGGGTATAACTAAGTACCTAAAGGTATGTATTATATTTTATATTGTGCTATTGTAATTTATATAGTAAAAATATGTATTATTTATTATATTTTATATTATTATATTTTAGTTTCGTACATATTGCGCTCTAGGCTCTCTCCTGTTGCACAAATGTTCCTGTCCTGCCTAGGTATGCGGTTAGAAGTCTTTCTTCTCGTTTTGATTTACCTTTATGATTTCTGTGCAATAAAGAATATGAATAATAAGCCCTGAAATCAAAATACCTTGACCAATATGACGTTGGATTTGCACATTCTTTATTTTATTGTTGCAAGAATCCTATAGTTGTAAAAATTGATACAGTAAAATCGGAGACGTATCGATTGGATCAGAAAACTACGTCGATTGACTTATTTGATACTTAACACGTTGTACGACACAGCGGACAACGCTGTACAGCGCTTGATTATGCAACCAGTAGCCTATCATTTCAACACGATTATTTCAGACGAGCTGCTTTTAGTTGCGACTTAGCTTGCAATTTTTTTGATTTGAATGAAAAGCGATTGAAATTCCTAACAGTCTGAATTACATGTTAAGGCTTCAGGACATCATGAAATCGCCATATATTAAATTTTCGTTGGTTGTTTTTTTAATCTATTTAGTTAAATATCATAATAGGAATATAGTGTTTCGACTAAGACAATGAATTTTTTGACTATCTATGATGAATTATTCTGAGCCGTACCACAATGACCGCCATGGCTTCCGAGGACGAAAAATTTAAAATATGTTACAAGGGGCCACGCGGTCACGTTGTTTATATGGGAATCGAGTCGCGCTAACATTGCCTTATAAAGGCTAAATTGATGAAACAGTTACCTTTTCTAACAAAATAAATGTATAAAAATATTACTTATAATTTAAATATTGTATAAAAATATTGAAAATTTTCAAATGTGTTAGAAATGTTTACTTTGATTTCTAAACCAAAGTCTATTGATTTATGGTATGAACTACAGGGCCACGGGTGAGCCTGATTGAGGGCCTTACCACAAAAGAATAAACTACAGTTCAACACTTGTTTAAAAACAAAAATGTATTGAATTTGACATTTTTTTTTAGGTTAACATTTTTTGTAGTAGGATGGTGAACGTTTCTATATATTGGGAATTGGTGCCGATGGTTCGATCGTTTATCTGCCCGTTTATCTGAAGAATTTGACAGAATTTGTACGTGTGAAATGTCAAATAAAGTTATCTGACCGTTTATCTGGGGATGGAACAATCACCCCAAATCGAATAAACGCAATGAATGAATTGGCCGACTGAGACTACGACACAATTTTTTTTTCCCACCATAAAGCGGCAACCCACAAACTGTCATTTTAGTACATTTATCTTATATTCATGGAAAATGCGTCTCAGCTAACTTGTCCCTTCGCTAGCTTTTGAAAAATGTGTTACCCCAGAGTTAGGAAGAAAATATCTCAACTAACTCATTCTTTATATGTTCATACACGTTGCCGATTCTCATAGGTATCACTTGAATTTAATTTAGGTATTTAGGGGTAGTAGCAACCTATAAACCTGCCATCTTCTCTTTTGAAAGCGGAGAATTTTGATCGGAATTTCCGGCAACCGGATATTGCTTTTCCCAATCTTTTGATCGTTGTGCACTACAGCCACCTTAACAGCGAAGGGACAAGTTATCTGAAATGCACTTAAAAACATAAGAAATAAACATTTTCAGACTTTATGGTCTAGTTAGTTACCTGTGAAGAGCGAGTCGTCCAGCGCGTAGCAGGGTGCGACGCTGGCCTCGGTCGGGCTGCCGGGTGGCGGGCCCGCTCCGTCGTGACGCTGCCCCTTCTTCACCATGTAGCAGCGTGGCATCCCGCCCGACGCTGTTGCATACAGATTATTTAGAGCAATCCATTTGAACATCTTTACTCCAGTTTTTGTTAGAAATTATCTTTTCGCTAGCTTTTTCCGTGAAGAATTTATGAGAGGTTTTGTAGCTGCCAAACCCGAGATATCTGGTGTTATTTGATATTTACTCAGTTGCAGCCATATTTACAACATAACAAAAAAAATGCACCATCTTTTGTAACAAACCCTTTAGATTCCAAACTACCGACTAGCGTATTTACAGTGGCAGCAAAATATAGTTTAACTTTTGCCAAAATATGGCTGTATATGGAATAACATCGTGAGGGGCACTCAAATACAGATTGACGGACGGCGATGAGATACCTCCCTACCCATGTTGAGTTGATATGTCGTAAACGTGTCGCTCTGTACATATATATAAGTACAGAGTGTACCCCGAAAGTTGTAGTCTGTATACAGTTGCAATAGGGATAATAGCAATAATACATAGGTACAGCCAGCATCAGATATTGTGAGCACGCAAGATACTCAAGTATGTTGACACATCGTAAACAACCAGAAACAGAAAAATGCAAATACCACACAGGCAACCCAGTGTCAAAATAATGTCAACATCCCACTGCGTTACAATTGGATGTTGAACTCTTTTTGACCCTATGGCTGTGTACCTATAGATTTTTTTGGTTCTTTAGGATGTGTAGAAATATTTGAGTTGCATGCGTGCGTAGTCAGCCTCAGATATATATGAATATATGTGATGCTGACTATACAAATAAATAAAAAATATACAGTTCAATGAACCGGAATCATTAAATAAGGCTCCCCCAACTCCCCATCAACAAAATATTTCATAACGCATAATGCAGCTCCTTGACAATGCACGAATGAAACAACATTTTATAAAAATCAATCTGTTTTATCATCTCCTAAGATATCTACTGTATTTTGATAATAACAATTGTAATCAACCACTGTTGAGATCGGTTTGATACAGTTCGACACGATAAAGCTATTCAATTAGGATACTGAGGGTCACACATTCAGTGATTTTGTCATCAACAAACGATTTCTACGTGAAAATGAGCTGACCTGATTATTTAGTCGTGATAGTGATATTGAAATTTATCAAGCGTTACCAATGGTAACTTACCATACACAGCGATTAGCTATCTATATATATATACTAGGTGGTGGCCACTGACCAGCTCATCACCACAACCACGGTAGGTAGATATTAGGTAGGTTATGAAACGCCAACGGAATGGAAACTATAGGAACTAATCTATGAGAATCTTATTTAAATATAAGATAGGTAGCTAAGTAGTGGACTAAAAGAAGGATGTTTTGTCATCATTGTGTAGGTGGCCTTTCTTCACGAAAAGAAATGTAGAAGAAAGAAAAGGTCACGAAAACAAGACCTACAATCGCCAGCCAATAGGTTCTAACCAATCACGCCAACTCCGCGCGCTTTTCAAAAAAGGAACTCACGAAAAAACATGGCCGCCGAAAAATTCTTGCAGAGGGTCGTAATATTCGCTGGGGCAATTTATTGTGGCACTTACCTGGAGTTTCACGGCGCCACCATGAGTTAACAGGTGGCGGCAACAAGTCAGCAGCCACAGGTCTTGGCGTGCGCCGGTGGCGGCGGCCTGACGGTAACACGCGCGTGGAACACCCACCGCGCATGCTCAAACCACCTACCCTCCCCCATCGATTTTCACCCAAGGCGCAATATTTAGTAGTGCAGAGCGTTGCCGGGACCCCTGTTTCTCTGCTCTAGAGTCATGGCGAACCCTATGGCAACAGTGCTGGGTTCTAACCCGATTTGGGGAAGCCTTGCACTTTGATAGGGTTGATGGGTTTGCATGCGATCGATTTTGTTTATTTACACATTATAAGTTCAAGATACCTCTACTACAACAAGATACCTACCTCTGGAGATTTTGAAATTGCCATTTCAGCAACTTGAAAACCATGTAAAAGCGGCTTTGTCTAAAAAGGGATACTACAATGTTCAAGATTTCTTAAATGACGGGACTCTATGGGGCGTTAGTCTAACTCAAACCAGGACACGCTGTTAGTAATTTTGTAATTACTTATTCCTGCTTATTATATATAATAATGCATATTGTAATAATTGTATAATATAAACACATAACTTTTTTTTTTAAAGATTTATAAATCAATCTGTGGTAGATCTTCGCCCTTCCACTCCCAGTGGTCCAATGTAGAGAAGAGGCAAAAAATACATTTGGTAAGTATATGTAAATATCTACAGCAATAAAGAAATTTCGACTTTGATTTTGACTTTGATTTTGACTTTGATAAGGGTTTTAATTATTTTACGTACCATTATGAAATTAATCACTAAGGCTGCATTTTTGGGTTCCGAACCTTTAAAAGAAAAACGCAACCATTATGGGATCGCTCGTGTGTCTAACGACTGAATTCAAATTTGTTACACTAATTTATTTAAGTGAATAAACTGGAACGTTACGTAAGCAAAAACATTTTGAATTTGGCGGGCAATTTGGGCGGGGTAAATAGAAAAAAAAACCTGTACCGTGTGACAAATCAAATGAACCAGGCTTGTTGGGAGGATTTCAAGTATATTTTTTTTATAACTTTGAAATACGTAGTTAAAAAATAACCCTTCTTCCCCTAATCTCGGAAATGAATGATCCTAAAATTTTGAATAAAAATACGTAATATAAGTAGGTCTGTATTTAAGTATTACAGGAAAAATAATAAGTAATGTAGGGTTGAAATAGGGTAGGCGCAATTTCATTCAATACCACATACAAACTTATAAATGCACCTGGTTACATACATAGAGGATGAAAGTAACCACGCCACACCAATAACTTTGTAAACTACATTTTGCTATCTTAGCACATAGAAAAATTAAATCATTGTGCGGTAGTATGGAACTCTTTGTGCGCGAGTCCGACTCGCACTTGACCGCTTATTGTTTATTTAAAATTTCCCCTTCCGTCTCCCCCGCAACGCTTTGCTTTAGTACCTACCATGAGCATCTCTCGCTGCCTACGTATGTACAGTCAGCATCAGATATATATGAGCACGCAAGGTACTCAAATAGATCTAGATTCCTAACAAACCAGAAACATCTATAAAGCGAAAGTGTCAAAATGAGGTCAACATCCATGTTAACAAGGAGGATGTTTATATATTTTTGAAAATTTTACTGTGTAGAATGTAGGCAAGTTTTCGCGTAGAGGGAAAAGCTTTTTAAAAACAACAAAAGCTCAATACTACTTAAAATGACCGCTCGATTTTGAGAGACAGACAATAAACTTAGACTAACTTAATCACGTCTGTACGATGTGAGTCCAGACGACTAATTGTCTTTGTCCCACGGCTCTACGGGCTGCCAGGAAGCAGACCACGTCATCTCAACTCTTGGAAGTCACTCTTGTACCAACAAAGTATCATAGATGGGCAGAAATGCTTACTAGGAACCCATCTGTACCTACGAGATAAGTGCTGATGAAGCGTTGACAGTCAGCACTTCAGGTCGAGAGGAGAATTTAACTCCTCCCTCCTTAAGAGCAGAATCACCTGATGAACAGTTATGATGATGATCAGCGTGATTCGGCCAAAATCTCTGCAGACAATCTTTCTTAAGGTAAATTATAGCTAGACACAGAATAGTTAAAAACAAGAGCACATATAAAACAATAGTAGCAAGGCTAACTCTATTCACATAAACTACACTGTGATTTTCACTATCACTAAAAGCGTTATTCTGTTTCACTACACGGGACAGGTAATTCAGCTCATCCAGGTTTACGTCTTCCATGTCGACTGCAGGTCCGCTGGAGGTGTCCTGACGCTTTAGGTCTGGTAACATGGTGATTGGAACCCTCGCGTAGCTCATACTGTCTAAAAAGGACCGTGCACGATGTAATTGGGATTCCTCTATATATACTTCACATGGTTCGTCTATAGACAATACGTATGTGCCGGTTATTGGTTGCCGTGTGACGTCAGTGTTACATCTCGTCAGGATTGCTTTGTTTCTTGCATACAGGATCCAGCTGTTAGGTCCAATTGGCTGCACCTTGGTAGTTTCGATGCGTATTGGGACTTGAAGACAGTGAGTTAGGTTGGTACCAAACCTCATAAGCTGTTCTATGCAGGTTTCCTTGGGAAAGATTACTCGGTTTTCATTAGTGCATAGGAACTGTTCTTCATCTATGCGTCTGCATTGTATCGCGATCGGTAAGTATGTGGAACCTCTTGCCAATAGGTAAGGATATTTAGGGATGATTACAAGGGTTTGATTTTCAGGTTCATGGATATATGGATATGGTGAGGGATAGAGTTTAAAATAATTGTAAGTATTATTGTCAACCAAGGTACTTCTAATATAAAGGTTGTCTCTTTGCTCTTCATGTAAGTTTTTACAGTAATAGTGCTATCCAGTTTAATGAGATTTATCAAATTTGCTTTAAACTTTAAGTTTTCTGTTTCAGATATTAGTTCGAGATGGTGGAGTAATTCTGTAGAGTTTACAATGGATTGATGTAAAACAGATATTTTGCTAAAGGCTAGTGCAGTTTCAATTTCAATTAACTTAATAAAAATTGTACTAAAATTACTTGAAAACACTACTTATAATCCTAAAACATAGGTAGAGTAAATAGCGTTATTTTCTTTAGTGGCTATATCTTTAATCATACTTTCGACTCTTTTGAGTCGTCCATCTAACAATTTTGTATTGCTGTTAAGAGCTAATGCTAATGCGGACAGTTTCATAAATAGCACTAATGTGCTATTTATGAAACTGTCCGAAACCTTGGTGATCAGGGTTAGCTTGTTTGACGTAGTAATCTGTTGAGATTTCATGTTAGAGATTATGGAGTCATATCTGATGGCGTCGCTATGATCTAGGTTACCTGTAATAAGCTTTACTATGGAGCCTAGAGGGTCTAATATTCCTCGCTTAAAACGTTTAGTGGGTATTTACTGTTGAAATTTAAAAGAGGTTGTGTTACGTAAATACACTACTTGTGTTTTTAATCCTACAAATTCGTAAGCATATGGCTTATCGACATTAATTAAACTGTCAAATTCCTTATATTTTAAAATATTAAAATCTAAGTCTCGCTCTAATCCATTTGTGTCTAGAATCTTAATTATTGTCCACTTATCTTGTTGAACACAAGCTTGGCCTTCTTTCACAGGGAGGATGCCAGGGTTCTGGTCAGTCTTTTGAAGATGAAGGGCCAGGTTGAGGTTCGTCACGGTCAGCATGAGCCAACACCACCAGTGGAGGGCGTTTCACGTTTTTAACAGGGACCTTAGAAGGTCTTTGTCCAACATTTACCGGGATAATGTTTATTTTAGTCTTGCCTGTTACGATAGCTTTTTGATAGCGGGACTTGTCTTTACCTTTACGCGTGTTTACAACCTTAGCGAAAATTGGAGTTCCTTCAGGGAAGCTTTCCACGGTTTCACCTCCTTTCTTTTCTCTAACTTTCGCTTTTAGGCACAAAAACTTTTAGAAAACAAGTTTTCTAATAGTTTTTGTGCCAGATGACTGTACAAATGCCGTGTTCGTTTGGCATGATCCCTTAAGAGTTGTTGGGTGCATTGTTTTTCAAATTCTGCGTCAAAGATCTTTCCTGAATCTGTGTGACCAAATAATACTTCGAAAGGCGTCAGATTAGTGGCTGTTTGTATGGTATGATTATAAGCCATTATGGAGTATGTCATTATAGACGCTGCGTCCGTACATTTCTGCTCATATTTTGCTAGTCTATATATCTCTATCAGGGTGGAATGAAATCGTTCAACAATACTCATTGAGTTGGGGTTGTTAGGGGTGCCTATTTGTATCTGAATTTTGTACATACTCATGAGTTCTTTCATGAGCCCATTGTTGAACTCGGAGCCGGGATCACAACTAATCTTTTTAGGGGTGCCGTAAAATGAGAAGTACTTAATCAAAGCGCGAGATACTTCAGGCGTAGACCTGTTCGTTAACTCAAACGCTTATCCAAGTTTGCTAAATGCGTCCACAAGAGTCAGATAAGATTTTCCTTCGATAGAAAATAAGTCTACGAAGACTTCCTGAAATGGAGCCTCTTGTGTTTGTATCAGTTATAAAATTGGTTTTATTGGGTGTCTTTCATATTTCATGTTTCTACATGCTTCACAACCTTTAATAATTTCATACCTATCAATCCATCATATCGTTTGTCTACTTCAAACACATAAAAGGTGTGATGATTTCTAGTCCTGAATGTTCTGGGCAATGGTATATCTATTACCTCGTTGTGACCTGATAGTATCGATCTGCTTTATGAGGACTTATGAAAGATCGGCTATTCCTAGTATCGATCATGAACTTTGCGTCTATTTCAGGTAAGTATACAAATGGTAACTTAAGATTATCATTGTAGTTTAACGTTATTTTCTGGGGCTGTATTCGGAGGCTACTAAATGAAAATTTACATTTGCGTCGGACGTTTCTAAGTCAGTCTTCGTGTCGTTATTCTCACCTACGTAGTCACAATGTTGCGGCTCTACATAGTTGCATTCATCATTCTCGGGTATATACTCGCATGAGTCATCGTAATACTCATATGATTGATCTATTTCACCATCCACTTCAAGTTCGTTAAGTGGGAATTTCGGCTTTGCCGTTCGCATTGATACATCGTTATCTAACTGTGGGGATTTGTACGTTTTCTGAGGAGGTGTATACCCGAATTGCTGAGGTGGTCTATACCCTATCTGTTGAGGTGGTTTGTAACCAAATTGTTGCGGAGGCCTATATCCGATCTGTTGAGGTGGTTTGTAACGAAACTGTTGCGGAGGCCTATATCCCAGCTGTATTGGTTGTTGAGCACCAGTTTGCTGGCCAAACTGCTGTGGGCGGAAACATGGTAGTTGTGGTTTATAACCGAATGACCTAGGTTCTACCTGTGCGTTTGGGCGGAAGCCTGTATTTTGTGGCTGTACACCAAACTGTCAAGGGCGGAATTGTTGTGGGGCATTGCTGATATTGGGCAATGAAGGTTTGAATCCGGATGATTGTGTTGTACTCAAGTTGGGTCTGTTATATAATTTATTACGCGCATTATATTGATCGTAAAAGTTCACCTCTTCTAAGACTATGGTCAATGCTTGTTCTAAGGATGTAGGTCCTTTTAGGCGAACAATCCTCACCATATTTTCGGATAAGTTGTGTAAAAACACATTTTGTGACCATATTATTGTGAATCGCAATTTTATTTGCTTTTATATTCTGGTCTTGGAGTTGGTTTACCTTTGCAAACAACACGGATTTTATTGACTGGATTCGGCTGCAAAATTGGGTGTATGACTCGCCTGTTTTTATTTTAAGGGACTCTAACTCTATCGCTACACATTCTTCGCTACGCGGATCACCAAAGTGTTGAATGAATAACATTTTAAGTGTCGGCCACGTTACAATGTCTTCGCGCTCAGACAAAAGAGCGGCGGCGTCACCTGATAGTCGGCTCGCAATTGTGTGAAAACAATATTCGTTCTGATGTTCATCGCCTTGATATTTTTCCACAATATATTCCACTTTTCTTCCACAATATACTTTTCTTATAAATAAGTATAATAGGTCTTTTGTCACCTTCGATAATCGGAATTAATTTGACCATTACTGGTGGCATAGCAACTAATTGTGCCATCTTTGCGAAGAAAGCTTAACTACAATATAGTTAAAGCTATGTTAAAACTAAGTTTACTTATATAACTAAGGTTCACTGGATTTTTCACTTTTAATTTTTACGTCTCTTCCTATTTTTCTTTTCTTATAATTCACTTAACTACAGTTGACATGCGAGAGGTTTAATCCCACATCAACAAAATGAGGAACAGGAGAGAAAGGATGGCAAGAAAGTTCACTAACCGAAGAATCTCTCTCATGCTCGTCCTCTGTCCAGTCTAGGGGCTGCTGCTACTGGCTGCTTGTCTTATTTGTTTGGTCGTTGGATCGCCGAAAGCTCTGTCGCGTAGAGCACCTCGCGGAATCTATAAGATTTGATTACCGATTCGCGGGGTCTTCACAGCCTTATCACGCGATGCTACTGGATGCGCCAGACAAGTTTTCGCGTAGAAGGAAAAACTTTTTAAAAACAACTTTTTATTGGAAAATCTTAATACTACTTAAAATGACTGCTCTATTTTGAGAGACAGACAACTAACTTAGACTAACTTAAACACGTCTGTACGATGTGAGTCCAGACGACTAATTGTCTTTGTCCCACGGCTCTACGGGCTGCCAGGAAGCAGACCACGTCATCTCAACTCTTGGAAGTCACTCTTGTACCAACAAAGTATCATAGATGGGCAGAAATACTTACTAGGAATCCATCTGTACCTATGAGATAAGTGCTGATGAAGCGGTGACAGTCAGCACTTCAGGTCTAGAGGAGAATATAACTCCTCCCTCCTTAAGAGCAGAATCACCTGATAAACAGTTTTGACGATGATCAGCGTGATTCGGCCAAAATCTCTGGAGACAATCTTTCTTAAGGTAAATTATAGCTAGACACAGAATAGTTAAAAACAAGAGCACATATAAAACAATAGTAGCAAGGCTAACTCTATTCACATCAACTACACTGTGATTTTCAATATCACTAAAAGCGTTATTCTACACGGGACAGGTAATTCAGCTCATCCAGGTTTACGTCTTCCATGTCGACTGCAGGTCCGCTGGAGGTGTCCTGACGCTTTAGGTCTGGTAACATGATGATTGGAACCCTCGCGTAGCTCATACTGTCTATAAAGGACCGTGCACGATGTAATTGGGATTCCTCTATATATACTTCACATGGTTCGTCTATAGATAATATGTATATGCCAGTTATTGGTTGCCGTGTGACGTCAGTGTTATATCTCCTCGTCAGGATTGCTTTGTTTCTTGCATACAGGATCCAGCTGTTAGGTCCAATTGGCTGCACCTTGGTAGCTTCGATGCGTATTGGGACTTGAAGACAGTGAGTTAGGTTGGTACCAAACCTCATGAGCTGTTCTATGCAGGTTTCCTTGGGATAGATGACTCGGTTTTCATTAGTGCATAGGAACTGTTCTTCATCTATGCGTCTGCATTGTTTCGCGATAGGTAAGTATGTGGAACCTCTTGCCAATAGGTAAGGATATTTAGGGATGTTTACAAGGGTTTGATTTTCAGGTTCATGGAAGATAGGTAAGGGGTAGAGTTTAAAATAATTGTAAGTGTTATTGTCAACCAAGGTACTTCTAATATAAAGGCTATCTCTTTGCTCTTCATGTAAGTTTTTACAGTAATAGTGTTTTTCAGTTTAATGAGATTTATCAAGTTTGATTTATACATTAAGTTTTCTGTTTCAGATATTAGTTCGAGATGGTGGAGTAATTATGTAGAGTTTACAATGGATTGATGTAAAACAGATATTTTGCTAAAGGCCAGTGCAGTTTCAATTTCAATTAACTTAATATAAATTGTACGAAAATTACTTAAAAACAAGTTATATAATCCTAAAACATAGGTAGAGTAAATAACGTTATTTTCTTTAGTGGCTATATCTTTAATCATACTTTCGACTCTTTTGAGACGTCCATCTAACAATTTTGTATTGCTGTTAAGAGCATTAGTGCTATTTATGAAACTGTCCAAAACCTTGGTGATCAGGGTTAGCTTGTTTGACGTAGTAATCTGTTGAGATTTTATGTTAGAGATTATGGAGTCATATCTGATGGCGTCGCTATGGTCTAGGTTACCTGTAATAAGCTTTACTATGGAGCCTAGAGGGTCTAATATTCCTCGCTTAAAACGTTTAGTGGGTATCAACTGTTGAAATTTAAAAGAGGTTGTGTTACGTAAATACTCTACTTGTGTTTTTAATCCTACAAATTCGTAAGCATGTGGCTTATCGACATTAATTAAAAACTGTCAAATTCCTTATATTTTAAAATATTAAAATCTAAGTCTCGCTCTAATCCATTTGTGTCTAGAATCTTAATTATTGTCCACTTATCTTGTTGAACACAAGCTTGGCCTTCTTTCACAGGGAGGATGCCAGGGTTCTGGTCAGTCTTTTGAAGATGAAGGGCCAGGTTGAGGTTCGTCACGGTCAGCATGAGACAACACCACCAGAGGAGGGCGTTTCACGTTTTTAATAGGGACCTTAGAAGGTCTTTGTCCAACATTTACCGGGATAATGTTTATTTTAGTCTTGCCTGTTACGATAGCTTTTTGATAGCGGGACTTGTCTTTACCTTTACGCGTGTTTACAATCTTAGCGAAAATTGGAGTTCCTTCAGGGAAGCTTTCCACGGTTTCACCTCCTTTCTTTTCTCTAACTTTCGCTTTTAGGCACAAAAACTTTTAGAAAACAAGTTTTCTAATAGTTTTTGTGCCAGATGACTGTACAAATGCCGTGATCGTTTGGCATGATCCCTTAAGAGTTGTTGGGTGCATTGTTTTTCAAATTCTACTTCAAAGATCTTTCCTGAATATGTGTGACCAAATAATACTTCGAAAGGCGTCAGATTAGTGCCTGTTTGTATAGTATGATTATAAGCCATTATGGAGTATGTCATTATAGACGCTGCGTCCGTACATTTCTGCTCATATTTTGCTAGTCTATATATCTCTATCAGGGTGGAATGAAATCGTTCAATAATACCCATTGAGTTGGGGTTGTTAGGGGTGCCTATGTGTAACTGAATTTTTTACATACTCATGAGTTCTTTCATGAGCCCATTGTTGAACTCGAAGCCGGGATCACAACTAATCTTCTTAGGGGTGCCGTAAAATGAGAAGTACTTAATCAAAGCGCGAGATACTTCAGGCGTAGACCTGTTGGTTAACTCAAACGCTTGTCCAAGTTTTCTAAATGCGTCCACAAGAGTCAGATAAGATTTTCCTTCGATAGAAAATACGTCTACGAAGACTTCCTGAAATGGAGCCTCTTGTGTTTGTATCAGTTGTAAAATTGGTTTTATTGGGTGTCTTTCATATTTCATTTTTCTACATGCTTCACAACCTTTAATAATTTCATACCTATCAATCCATCATATCGTTTGTCTACTTCAAACACATAAAAGGTGTGATGATTTCTAGTCCTGAATGTTCTGGGCAATGGTATATCTATTACCTCGTTGTGACCTGATAGTATCGATCTGCTTTATGAAGACTTATGAAAGATCGTCTATTCCCAGTATCGATCATGAACTTTGCGTCTATTTCAGGTAAGTATACAAATGGTAACTTAAGATTATCATTGTAGTTTAACGTTATTTTCTGGGGCTGTATTCCGAGGCTAATAAATGAAAATTTACATTTGCGTCGGACGTTTCTAAGTCAGTCTTCGTGTCGTTATTCTCACCTACGTAGTCACAATGTTGCGGCTCTACATAGTTGCATTCATCATTCTCGGGTATATACTCGCATGAGTCATCGTAATACTCATATGATTGATCTATTTCACCATCCACTTCAAGTTCGTTAAGTGGGAATTTCGGCTTTGCCGTTCGCATTGATACATCGTTATCTAACTGTGGGGATTTGTACGTTTTCTGAGGAGGTGTATACCCGAATTGCTGAGGTGGTCTATACCCTATCTGTTGAGGTGGTTTGTAACCAAACTGTTGCGGAGGCCTATATCCTATCTGTTGAGGTGGTTTGTAACGAAACTGTTGCGGAGGCCTATATCCCAGCTGTATTGGTTGTTGAGCACCAGTTTGCTGGCCAAACTGCTGTGGGCGGAAACATGGTAGTTGTGGTTTATAACCGAATGACCTAGGTTCTACCTGTGCGTTTGGGCGGAAGCCTGTATTTTGTGGCTGTACACCAAACTGTCAAGGGCGGAATTGTTGTGGGGCATTGCTGATATTGGGCAATGAAGGTTTGAATCCGGATGATTGTGTTGTACTCAATTTGGGTCTGTTATATAATTTATTACGCGCATTATATTGATCGTAAAAGTTCACCTCTTCCAAGACTATGGTCAATGCTTGTTCTAAGGATGTAGGTCCTTTTAGGCGAACAATCCTCACCATATTTTCGTATAAGTTGTGTAAAAACACATTTTGTGACATATTATTGTGAATCGCAATTTTATTTGCTTTTATATTCTGGTCTCGGAGGTGGTTTACCTTTGCAAACAACACGGATCTTATTGACTGGATTCGGTTGCAAAATTGGGTGTATGACTCGCCTGTTTTTATTTTAAGGGACTCTAACTCTATCGCTACACATTCTTCGCTACGCAGATCACCAAAGTGTTGAATGAATAACGTTTTAAGTGTCGGCCACGTTACAATGTCTTCGCGCTCAGACAAAAGAGCGGCGGCGTCACCTGATAGTCGGCTCGCAATTGTGTGAAAAACATATTCGTTCTGATGTTCATCGCCTTGATATTTTTCCACAATGGAATATATTGTATATTCCACTTTCCTTATAAATAAGTTTAACTGTCTTTTGTCACCTTCGAAAATCGGAATTAATTTGATCATTCCTGGTGGAATAGCAACTAATTGTGCCATCTTTGCGAAGAAAACTTAACTACAATATAGTTAAAGCTATGTTAAAACTAAGTTTACTTATATAACTAAGTTTCACTGGATTTTTCACTTTTAATTTTTACGTCTCTTCCTATTTTTCTTTAGTTATAACTCACTTAACTACAGTTGACATGCGAGAGGTTTAATCCCACATCAACAAAATGAGGAACAGGAGAGAAAGGATGGCAAGAAAGTTCACTCACCGAAGAATCTCTCCCATGCTCGTCCTCTGTCCAGTCTAGGGGCTGCTGCTGCACTCGACGCTTCGGGGGCGGCTATGAGTCGGCTGCTGCTACTGGCTGGTTGTCTTATTTGTTTGTTCGTTGGATCGCGGAAAGCTCTGTCGCGTATAGCACCTCGTGGAATCTATAAGATTTGATTCCCGATTCGCGGGGTCTACACAGCCTTATCACGCGATGCTACCGGCTGCGCCAGACAAGTTTTCGCGTAGAGGTAAAAAAAAGTTTAAAAACAACTTTTTATTAGAAAAGCTAAATACTACTTAAAATGACTGCTCGATTTTGAGAGACCGACAACTAACTAAGACTAACTTAAATACGTCTGTACGATATGAGTCCAGACGACTAATTGTCTTTGTCCCACGGCTCTACGGGCTGCCAGGAAGCAGACCACGTCATCTCAACTCTTGGAAGTCACTCTTGTACCAACAAAGTATCATAGATGGGCAGAAATGCTTACTAGGAACCCATCTGTACCTATGAGATAAGTGCTGTTGAAGCGTTGACAGTCAGCACTTCAGGTCGAGAGGAGAATATAACTATGTTCTGTTCGTTTATGTTGTGTAGATCTATTTGAGTATCTTGTTTGCTCACATATATCCGATGCCGACTGTAGTGTCCCATGTCGCCCGCGATTATTGTAATAGCGATTTTTAATAGTTTTTCGTAGTTACTGCTATTTAGAGATATGTTTGTAGTACCTGTTGTCGCTGTGTAATGTTGTACAAGTCACGTTCCACTAAGAGTAATAAATTAACGGTCAAGGGCGAGTCTGTCTCGCGCACGAAGGGTTTCCGAACCACGGCACAATGGTATTCAAGTTTCCTGCATGGTGATTAGGTATCTTTAATTTGCCTGTGTGTTAAGATAGCAAAAAGTTGTGTACAAAGTTATTGGTGCGGCTACTTTCATACTCCATGCATGTAACCAGTGCATTTATTAGTTTATCTAACACGTATCATAAACCCTCTTTACTGCGTCTAAAAACCGCACGTTGCGACCAGCTTAATGATATACTACTTGGTAAAAACTCATCTTATCTGAATATTGATACATTATGACCATAATTTTTATTTCGACATATTATGACATTCATATTTCGAATGCCGACGCCCGCCTGCGTGCCGCCCCTAGTTTGTCTGTGAAGTTAGTACTACTGAACAAGCTAAGCAAGTGCAGAGCAATGATCAATGGCATAATGCCGGTCGAACATGCTGTTCCTGCAAAGCACATCAAAGAGAGCTTATGATATGTGTCTAGATAATCTAGTGTATGTAACTGTAATTCTCGCCTTCGGCTCGTTTCATAAACCCGCTCTTGAGTTTTAATGCCCTCCATTATGTATCAGTCACATAAACTTATTTTGTCAATGGTTCGAATAGCTGTCGTCCTAACGCTCTATGACGTCATTTTGTAAAGGTCCCCAACGGCAAACGTGAAATGAACATGTAAGACAGATACTTACTATAAAACTAAGTAGTAGTTGCTACCTGGTACTTAGTATTATAGTAGGTAAAAAGTAGAAAGGGGCGAGAGTATGAGTAATAGTAGGTAAATCGCTTTAGATTTAATCAGAGTATATTTATTGAAGCTTCTCCATACGAAGAAAGTTGCTACTACTAACACTACTTACATACTAACAAGGCTTATTTTCCGAAAATGTATTTCTGATGAGGACATAATAAAAACACATGAAATATATTCAGCATCCCTTTATTTAATTTGCATATTATAAACAAGTAATTTAATAAACACCAGCCATATAATAAATAATAACCAAAATGACTAACTATTTACAATGAATATAAAATTCAATTACATATTAGCACTTAAGTATGTAGGTAGGTATATAGAATTACATCTTTCACAAATTTTCAGATTCAAAGGATATGAAGTTATGAATTGGTGTGGTAACAGAAATTTGTTATATAGAACAGGTATTACAATTACAAGCACCGCTAAAATACGATACATGTTTTTGGAAGGTAAACATCAAATATTTTTTTATAACTTTAACATAATGGGATCCCTTCGGCCATCTATAGAACCAGAGTTTCGATACTGGTTCCGTACGAGGCTTTTAATCTACTTGTATGGAACTGGTTGCAATCGAGGCTTTTAATTTACTTGTATGGGGCTGGTTCCGATCAAGTACTTATAGTATTCCATCAGCATTCAATGGAACTGAAGTAGAGACACAGACAGGTCTAAAAAAGACAAGTCCTTTTTTCACGAAAAACTATCGAACGGAATTTGAACCACCACGAATTAACTTGTAGGTTGATTTTCATCCCGATATTCCCACAGAAACGGAACTACGCGGGTTAAACCCCGAGGCGTTAGGTCGTAATCGTACCATGAACATCGAAAACAAACAGTCTGGGCCATTTACCGTAGACGCTGGGGTCAAGCAAAGGAGATGCCCTGTCAACGATTAACCTTAAGCTAGTCCTGGAAGCCGTTACACGGAAATTCAATCTCAGAGGACTTATTGACTACCTATAGAACACGTCTTAGCTGGCTCCAAGCGGAGTATGCTCAACCAGGGAGCTACTCTGGAAGTTGAACGCGTTCAGTGTGGACTCCAGGTGAGCGCTTGTAACACGAACTACCTCGCTACCAACCGGATCCCTGCACCATCGCAGTTGTGGGAGATAGCACCAATGAGGGTGTAAGTGAAGTCTCAAAATCGGATGGTGATGTTCAAAGCTCGCATAACCGCTGGAAGCAAATGCTGCTACGCGTGCAAGGTTGTTAACAGCAAACTCCTAACTACCAAGTCTAAACTTACCATCTACAAGACCACGATTCAAAAAGACGAAATCGTGCTTGCGGACGGTTTTGAACAAAAGGTCTAGAGGCAAGTTTTCGGACCAGTCCGCGAAGATCAGGTCAGAATTAATCACGAACTGGAGGCACTGATTCACAAAGAACCTATCGTCAGGTTTTGCCAGTCACAAAGGATGGGATGGACAGGCCATCTGAAAAGAATGGATGATAGCAGAGCTGCCATAACGATATCTACGTGAACCCCGCAGCTGAAAAGACCATGAGGAAGACCCAGAAATTGGTGGAGAGATTGAACATTGAATTGAAATCCTTTGAAGGAATATCCTCAGCATTGGCAAGAAAATATCCTTGTAATCGGAGACCAGCGTATTAGAAGAAGATCGTGGAGGAGGCCAAGACTCACAAAGTGATAGATACAATAGTGACAATAATGAGGTCAATCAAATATTATAAGGCATTATTATAACGCATGTCTACAAATTATTACAATTTAGATTATTATTTATTACATAATTCAATAATATAATCTTTGCACTAAGCATGTGTGGCAGTCACAGATAAGGGCCTGATGCGCTAACCAATTATGCAAACTTTTAGAATAGAATTTAAGAAGCATCTTTTTATATTCTGTCACATAACCTTAGAGTAGCACACAAAAGTGATTTTAAAATGATTATATATAAGGTATTACTATATTATTTTCAGTATTAAGATTACATTTTCATATAGCTTAAGGAATTTTACTTAAAATTCATATTCATAATATTGAAGTTTGAACCAAAAGAAGAGGCCAAAATAATAAATTAACTATTTAAACATTATTGCTTAAAATCAGCAAAACAACGTAAGCCTTGTTAGAAGTACATTACTACGTCGTTATATCTTGACTAGGAGACGTAAGGCTGGTTATAGGACATCACATCACCATTGTCTTGGTATATTTTTAGGTTTTATTGTTTTTGGGACATTGAATTCGGTTTTTACAACATGTTCAAACTAACACTTAAGATTTATGAATGAGACTCACCGAATATATATTTTTAATACATCTAATGAAGATAATATTGGGAAGCATTATTGATCTCTAACCATTCAATGTACAACTTCGCCTATAACCTAGCCTTTTCTGTAACATTTTTCACTTATTTAAAAATATAATAAAATCTATAATCAACTTACACCCACAGTGCTGAACTGAGAACCTGGGGAGGTACGGGAGGAGAGTCATTATATGTACTATCCGCCAAAGTAAACTTGGCACCTTGCTCTGATGATCGCAGGACAGTATGATGATCACTGTCCCACTTAGGCGTAGCGAGCGAGAAAGGGACGGGACATCGCATTGCTCGCGGGTGGTAAGTTAACTTTTTCAGCAAGCTAACACATACTACGCCGATAAACGAATTAAATGTTGTCTAGGGAGCCTACCCCAGTTAGCACTTTGCCTGTTACTTGAACAGTTATTACTAGTGTAAGAAGTATTCACAAGATCAATATTGAATAAACAACTCATTACGGTTCAGATAAAAATTAAACTTATTATATGTAATGTTACTGTTCATTGTTAAAATACAACTAAACTTATTTTTGCACCAATAAAATTAAATTATAATCCTATAACTAAACCTAACATTTCCACACCATAAATATAAAGTATAGAAATCATAGTGAATGGTATCAGTCCTTTTAGTAACAATTATTCAAGCAATAAAACTTCCCATCAAAAAAATAAGTTCATAATATAAAAATAGTCAATCGAAAATAGTGCATAATTTCAAAAAACTAAATATTTTTTTATATATATAAAATTAGATAAGTAGGAAGTAATTGAAATGTCGTTATTTTGGCTATAGGCTTTTCAAAGAACGGCTATTTCATGATATGCCCGACGCATTGGATGTTTATATGCTGGTCGATGAATACAAATTTAGATGGTTCTGTTACTCGAGTAGGCAATATTTCAAATATTCTATCCCTAAATGACCTTAAAAGTATAGGGTTTTAATGTAATTTGAGTGACCTACAGCCAAAACAAAACTTTCAGAATTTACCTCAGAATTGCAATTAAAAAGAGATTAAATTATTCAGATTGCAACCACAGCCAAAACACATATACAAAATACATTGCCGCCGCCGTCTCCACAGCCGAGTGACCATAACAATCATTATTATATTATTTAATCCCATATATCTATTATATAAAAAATCTCATCAAATCGCTCTTTCTACACCTACAGCTACGTAACATCTAATGTATCATTTGGTGGTTACAACTTGTACATGCGATTCATAATATTATATCAACTTTTTGCTACATATAGATGGGTGAACTTTGAACACACGATCATCAAATACAGACCTTAGATGAAAACTAATAGAACCCGGCTTTAAAGAATAACTTCAAAACGTCACAACACTAACCCGAATCCAGTCGAATATTCGTTGCAAGCCGATGAGCATTCTTTACCGCCGGATACTCTACTTATATTCTCAATGCGGCCATGTCTTCAATAAAATACCAATAACTTATGAGCAATTTAAAGGACATGCGCCACAACACATATAGCCAAAATGAAGCGCAGAATACAATTTGTGGCTTACTATACTTAAACAACTTAACATATATGTGTATGTTTTAAAACTGTGCCGTGCACGGCTCCGATTCGCTGATTCTATGCATTTGTGTATTCTACTGAATGACGTGCGTTCCAGTGATAGTTTGTGAAGTCACAAGTTGCAATGTTGAGGTCGAAATTTTCTTACATACTACAGACCCCGTCGACGACGTCATCACCAATGTCATAGCTTCCGTCACTGTCCCACTGACGCGTCTGAGCGTGGAGCGAGCGGGACGGAGGGGAAACGCATTCCTCGCGGCTGCCAAGTTCACTCTGTGGCGTATCACAGGTCACTTAACTAAGGCTGGCACGTTCACAGTACTCACGCTAATGCAATTTCATCATACAGTATGTTTGAAAATTAATGATCTTATTCTAACCCCGAAATAGGTAAACGATCACAATAACGCGCGTCGATTGACACATGACACGAATGCAAAAAAGATCACTCTATATTTATAAGCAGTAGCAAAGGCAAAACAATAACTGTCTCCTTCATACACATAAGTTTGACCGCGCGCGAGAGAGACAGACAGACTATTCTTGATGCCCATGCAGTGCAACATCACGTCGTGCGCTTATTCACAGACACTACACAAGCGCAACCTGTAAATGTGTTGGACATGCCAGCTTTAGTTAACCGACATTTTATTAGTCCACATGGCCCGGATGAAAACGTCAACTCAAATTTTGGCGCCAAAGTGATATTGTCACTGTCACTCGCTCGGGAAATGACGCATAATTGGCATTTAATTTCAGCATCAGCCTGTGCATACGGTACGGTAGCGGATCGGGCACTCTGATATAGATAGTGTACAGAGTGGACTATCGGAATGTCGTCTAAGAAAACGTGGACCTCCAGCAAGTGTGACCAGAAGTGGGGTCAGACTACTTAAATCTGAGCTGCAGAAGTCAAATGCCAATTTGATCCACGATCGGTAGTACAATCCATAATAATTTCGTTTCAAAATGTACCCGACTTCTAGTTTAGAACAAGGATCATATGACCTCATAAAAGACACCAACGAGATTAATACCTACACATTCATTTGCCCAACGCAAACAACTTTTATCTACGCACGTGTCATCAATGCTCTAAAATCGACTCAGAAACCATAGGGCAATGACCTGCATTATGACACATCGATGCGGATATGGCAATTTACAGACAAACAAATTTTACTTTAATCGATCCGTTAAAGTAAAAAAAATGTATGTGATCGTCGAATCGTCAAAATTGACATTTATCTTGACATCTGTACAATGCCACCAACTTAACCCAGGTGAAATGACATTAGCGTGCCATACACGCTAGCGATGCTTTCAACTGAACAGTTTTGTTGGTGACACAGCTTTACCGACACGCAACATTCAAACCGCTTTACCGACTTTGGTAGTACCGCCATGACAATTGTATTTCTTTATTTGTTTGTTGTTTGGGGTTACGAAGTAGAGAAGTAGATTTTGTGAAAAGTTATAATTTACATCATAAGTATGAGTAAAAGTGACTCCAACATCGACATAAACACTCCGCCAGATATCGTTAATGCAGCTACAATTGCAACAAACAACTTGTTGCCAGCAAAATCAAAAGACAAATATGAAAAGGCGTACAAAGCAATGCAGGTCATTTCCCTATGGCTTCTGAACCGATTTTAGAGCACTAATGATATGTGTGTAGATAAAGTAGTGTATGCAACTGTATATAATTAGGCCTTAAACTCGCTTCGATCCTCCCATAAAAACACACTTGTGATTTAAGGCCCCTTATTATACGACAGTTGCATAAACTACTATAAAGTCACTCTCTCGACAGTAATATGAACAATACAGACCCTTTATTATCTCTAAGACTATGAAGACTTATGTGCCTGTTAAGAAACTTTCGTCAAATAAACCGAAAAATGTTTGAAAGGTTTTCCAAAATCCCGGCCGGGATGTCCAATTCATATGCCCATACGAGCAAAAAGTTTATTTGACGAAGGTCGCCTCAAGCCCAGAACCTAGGTCCACTTCACGCGACGAATTCAGGCTTGGTCGACATACACACAAAGACATAGTCGGATTCGGAGGTCTGGCGTGCACGGCCGACGTCCCGTTATGCGGTGGCCACCTGCCACACTATCAGGTGGCTCTTGGAGGCGCGCTCGGCGAGCGAACTGTGCCCGCTAGACCCGTCCTCTGCCACCACCACGCTGTCTTCCATTTCGGAGTCGGCTGCGGGAGAATGGTTGAGGTTAGTTGGGAAAAAGGATGGACGAGTTATCACAGCACAAGTCATTTAAAGCGGGGACGAGCGGTCCTCACTACGCCTGTCAGTGAACGCGGACTTTCATGTGTACGTAAATCACGCCCCATACTAGCGACGTGTCTTTGCATGGCAGAGAAACAATTTGCCGTAATGAGAACAACGCCACAAGTGGAAACGCTCGGTTTTAAAGTAACTTTACAACTGGTTATCAGAGGTTTCGGTGATAGAAAATACTGCCACCTGAAAATTCCGCGGGAAGTAGCGTTACCGCTTCGTGTGTCTTGAGCATTAATGATTATGTCTTTTAAACATTTTATATATTTTTTAAACATAAACATAAACAAAAATGATAACTAATTGTAATATTGATTAATGATATTTTATTAAAAAAATACAGGTAAATATGGGAAACATACTCTATATAATTGCGAACGTGATACAAATGCAAGCGATTTTAGGCACTTTTTCATTCGAACCTCTATGTCGCAGGCATTTTGTTAAATCAGGTACTTCACCAACAGCCCTGGCCGTTCATTAAGTGGCAGTTTTAAATGAAACGCCGAGCCTTTTGATTAAAATAAATCTTTGTCGCAAATGTTTTAACAAACTGCCTAACCCAAAGTCGCAAATGTTTTAACAAACTGCCTAACCCAAAGTCAGCCGTTTGATTAGTTTAATGGAGAACCATCCCAGTCACTCAAGATGGCGTCAACGATATAGCCGATTTCATTCAATTGGAAAATGGAAATTTCTTTCAAATGGAATTCAGTGATTTACCTGTAGGTTAGGTTAGGTTTGACTTTGGATTTGCAGCCAGCGGAATGAGCGAAGCGAGCAGAGCTTGGCTTACTTAGCTGAAATACAACCCTATATATAAACATAAGACAAGAAATGTCTTCTTAGCATTTTTTCTAATCAAATATGTTATTCACCCTGCCAAAGTTGGAATCCGTCTTGTGTTAATAATTTGCCTCGGCACGTTTAGAAAAATTGTAAAATGTTTTGTTCATGATTGAATGACGGCTGTTGATAAAGAGCCTAACGTATCCAAATGGCGGCGACATCTTTAACGCGTAGATTTTAATTGACAGACTAATTACACTCGAAAATATTACAAATTATTTATAGTTTAATAACTTCTATCACTCTGAAAAATACCATTATTTTTTTCAGAAAATAAGAAACTGGTCAACGTCATAATATTTAACACCGATTGAAGATTTTAACATTTGTTCGTAACATTTTACTTCTTTTCTTTTTTAAGTATTTACTTTAAAAAGCAAAGAAGTGACCAAAAATATATTTACAGATGTCGTTAGCAATAAACACGTTAGCATAAAAAAATACAATGTTATGATCTATTATATCTCAACGTAATAAAAAATATAAAAAATATATAAGTACATACATACAAAGATAATGGCTTGGTGTAGTTTTACATGCATTTAGCAAATAGATTTATCATGCCGAGATACGGCCACTGAACCAATGATTCTAAAGAATATTTCCCAAAAAGTAAATAGTGTACTAAATTATATTATTATACCCAAAGAATATACAATAATCATATTAAATCTATATGTCAAAAGCAATCAATTAACTTCTAAAGAAGAACAATAGTATTATTTTTCATTTGCAAGAATATTTCTTGCAGAAAGTAGTTCAAAATCATCCATTTCTGCTTTGGTATAATGAAAACATTTATCTACTCACGTATCATAAACCCTCTTTACTGCGTCCAAAAACAGCCCGTTACGATCAGCATGATATACTACTTGGTAAAAATTCATTTCTTATCTGAATATTGTTTCATTATGTATCAATATTTCGACATATTATGTCATTCAAATTTCGAACGCCTACGCCCGCCTGCGTGCCGCCCCTCGTTTGTCTGTGAAGGTGGTACTACTGAACAAGCTGAACCAGTGCAGAGCAACGATCAATGCCACAATGCCGGTCGAACATGCGGTTCCTGAACACATCAAAGAGAGCTTATGATATGTGTGTAGATAAACCACTGTATGTAACTGTACATAATTAGGCATTATGTATCAGTCACATAAACTACTATTGTAACGTTATAAGTATGTGGTTATGTTATGAAATAATGGACACTGACATGCACATAGTGATAATATCCTTAAGTTATTTTGTCATACTGATGGGGTTAGCGGAGTATGTTAGTGGGTGGTGTTACATGAGTCCCAAGCTAAACATGCCTGTTTGATAAATGGATTTGACGTACCGTCTTTTAATTGAAAACTAAATTAAGCCTTATTATATCAGGTACTCATGCCAATATCTGCCACACTATGAGATGGGAGGCTGTATCGCGGACGTCATCGGCATGCTCTTCTATCGAGAGAAAAAAATATAAATATGTTTGCGTCAACAAAAAAAAATAAAAAATATACTGTTTTCCTAATAGTACCTATGTCAGTGATGAGTTTCTGGATACCTCCTGTGGTGTGTTAAGGGTAGATGGTAGGTTAAGATGGAAAACAAAGTCAGAGCAGTCACTTCAGTAGAAAAACAGCGTCTAAAGTTCAAATCAAACAATAGGCACAGAAATATGTGGATGTCGAAACAAAAAAAAAATAATTACAATGTTCAGCCCTGCGGTCAGAAAGTTTAGTAAACTAGGGATTCGATCACAATTGGAGCCCTAATCCTGTGACAGATCTTATTTGAAAGGGCCAAATCGAATCGATAGTGTACAAGTTAAAACTCCATTTGGACCGCTCACTAGGTAAGCACTCGAAAGTTGGTATCTTCCAAAATCTTATTAACAATTTCAAATCATAATACATATATAGGCACATAAGCTTATGTGGTGATAGGCGAAGCCAAACCGCACTACTGTCTAAAATGCAAAAATTATATATATAGCTATAAGCTTACCATACGCGGAAAACCAAGCTTATTCTTGTATGTTGTGTGTGAGAGAATGTTGCTAACGTGCATATTGCTTGTTTTGAACGTGGTTCCCAACTAAAGTTATTTGGCACAACCATGGCTTAGGATTCATATCCACTCAAGTCACTGGAATTCTATCAATTTGTTCCAGGTAATGACCACAAAATATGATCTTCATAATCCAGCCTTCAACTGCACAAGATCGGCTCAATCTCACTCGAATTGGAGAAAAGGTCTGTGCCTCTCAAATTGGACATAATGGAACTACCTAGATTTTTTTGATACAGTATTATTATCATATGATATTGTAAACAGTCCGCAGATTGTGAACTGTACAGTACTGCTTACAATTCACCGTCTTCATTTTTGGTAGGTTATAATCCTTCCATGGCAAACCGTTAAATTGCGAACTGAACGATTTTGTTTAAAATGTAACATATTGTTTTTTTTTATATATCGATATCAAAACTTTAAATTGTGCACTAGTTTAACTTTAAGTTGCACACGAATTATCAGGGCCAAGTGCTGAACCAGTGGTGAAGATCCTCGTCTTAGTTTAAAATATAAGAGCAAAATATACATATATTTTGAGCACTGTCGGTCTAGTCAACAATTTGATGGTTTCCGTACGACATGGAGAGATTATAAACTATTGAAAATGAATACGTAAAGTTTTAAGCAGTATGTTGAGTTTATAATGAATCGATAATTCACAATCTCACGCGATTATAAACTAACCGTGTTCATAACCTTACCTCACATACACAAAACTCACCTATCCTAAAGTCGATATACCCCTCCCCGCCAGATATAACCAGCATGGGCGGCAGCGCGCCGCTCCCGGACTCTGGCGTGCGTGGCGGCGTGCCCGCGGCGCCCGGGACCGCCACGAAGAACGTGACCGCGTCGCGGTGCCCGTGGAAACTGAGCTGCGCCTGCGCCATGGAGCACCAGGGAATCGCACCGCTGGGCGTAGGCGATCCGCTCCGCGCGGCGGCGTGGCCTGGAGAACAAAAGCTAGATGAGTGCGCTTTCAGTGCCGTGCCTATTTGTAATGCGGGATGCGGGGCGCCCGCATGCGTGGTCTATCCCGCGTGCTTCATAAAACCGCATGATAGAGGCCTTAGGAGTAATATTGGATCTCATAATGGGAAAGATGACGAGAAAAATGTTGGTCGAGGGCTCCTGTGTTTGAGGTTTGTTGTTATTGACAATACATTGACCCTGCCTACGAATGCAAGAGTCCCGGGTTCGAGTCCCGGTGGGGGCAAATATTTGTTTGATGAGAACGAATGTTTGTACCCTAGTCATGGTTGTTTATTTATCTAAGTATAATATTTATCTATATAAGTATGTGTATCGTTGTCTAGTACCCAAGATACAGGGAATCCTAGTTTGGGGCTAGATCAATGAGTGTAAAATAGTGTCCAAGGAATTATTATTATTATTATTATCATTATTATTTATCTGTCTAACGAAACTCTTTGTTTAACTTGCTTTATTTGCTTCATTTGTAACTTCGGGTGAACGAAACTCTTTGCTTACTTACTCCGTGTTGGTCTCGTACACTTAGCGCCCTCCACGTGGAACTGATCTTACATATTTCATCCCCATTGGGGAAGGCATTTGTCAAACGGTGGACTAAATGTGCTAAAGAAGGGGGAATATTTGCTCAGGCAACACTTGGGTCCCACTGCCCTGCAGGTTTCCCCTGGATAGTGCTAACGAGCAACAAATTAACAGTAATAGATTTCCGTTGTTCAGAGCTAACCGTCCATATAATTACATGTCAAGAAAGTAAACATGCAGTATACATGTATGTTTTTTTTGACGGTTCCGTACCCGAAGAGTGCCAAACGGGTCAATATTACTAAGCCTCCGCTGTCCGTCTGTTCGTCCGGCCGTCAGCGGGCTATATCTGATGAACCAAAATAGATGGAGTTGAAATTTTCAAATAATGTTGTAACGCACACAATTTTGTGCTGTCATATTTTTTATTTCGAACGCATCGTTGCCTACATGAGCGCGTAGCGATTCGGCGATTTCGGAACGTGCCCGCTTGGGACGCTTTCTGTTTCACGTAGTTTAAATAATAGACGCTTCGCTTTTAAGCTTTAGCTATAAATTCAATGGTGTTGATTAATTATCTTCAAAGAGTCAAGGCAGATTTAGCCTCTTCAGGCCGTAGATGTCTCCCAATTCAGTATAAAGTTAGGAAATAAATAATTTTTAAGTCTTGAGACGAGTACTCGCGGTGAAACAAAACATTTTGAAACAGAAGTGTCAAGGAGGCCATTTCGTTTATCACTTGGTATCATGATAAGACGTTGAGAGTTCTGATCCTCGAATTTATTACAAGCAAGGCAAGATGTCCGCATTTCTGTAAGTATCATTTTCATCCTGGTGCATTGGCAAGCCAGCTTAGCGTATTCAAGGGTTGAAACTCCATTTTTTTCTGCAGATCGGGAAACCAGTCCAAGCAACGGTGGCAAGTTAGCTGCTTTCCCGGCGTAAGAAAGTATCACGGCATCAGGAATACTCGTCTGCAAGGTAAATTCAAGTCCTCGTTTCCGTAGAAACTCATAAAATAAAATAATTTCAGAAGCCAGTTGTGAACCACACGTGCCCTAGCGGCAGTGGGTAGAAGACTGGAACTTCTCTTTTTCAAATTCCATTCAATGGTGTGTAAACCTTTTTGATAATCTTTACCTGGAAAATGCGCATTCAAAGACTAGTTTAGTTCCTAAATAAAATGTCACATATTCCCGGGTCCTTCGGTTTAGTAGGAGCTGTGATCTTCGTGGCTAGTCTACATAGTGTAGGACTGGTACCCTTCCTCCTGGGCTGGACTGACCTTCCTGATCCCAAGATGGCTCCGAAACGGCTAAGGACCTGCATTTCCTCGTGTGACGTCTGTCACTGCCATTATTGGCGGTGCGGTCCCAGGGACGCCGGACATTCACCACTCACTTACATTACGCATGTATTTTTCCGGATTGGCATCAACTACCATGAATGTATTAGATAAGTCCAGAGCATTAATTAATTCTTGATTGTCAAGGATAAAGCCAAACTACCAACTCCAAAGGAGAACTTCAATGTAATATTTATTTAATTGTGTCGAATATGAAATATTTAGTTAAATAAACTTGTCTTTTAGTTTGTTTTAGTTAAATAAACCGGCTTTTGATTAAATCCATCCAGTCTTTCTCGTAAAGGGCGAGGGATCAGGCTCTCCAAATATTAATTTTTATTTATATACTGTTTTTGTACTAGCTACTGGCGTTCAAGAGGACCTGGTTTAACACTCTGCACAAAACAGATTTTCCACGACCCACCACTGAGCTAGGCAACAAAAAGTCATGTTACAATATGTCTTTCTGTTGCCGCTACGACAAATAATTAACTCGAGATTTTATAATTTAAACGAGACGTGTCTTAACACCAGCCGCGATATAACAAATCATATCATAATAATGATCGTAGATTTCGAGGCTTTTCTCATGGTTGTGGTGGCGCAATTGGTTTGATATCGGTTTCGCAATCTTATGGTTCTGGGATCAAATCCACGTTGGGACATATTTATTATATCTGACATTACCTGGCTTTAAGCCTAATATTGAGAGTAGCATACTTGACTTCCTTTCCGGTGCGACGAATTTAGCCCTAAACAGCTTACTTCCTGTTTAAAACTCCTAAAATACATGTCATATCCGTTTGGAACCTCAGCAACATTGCGCGCGTAAAGTTTCAGAAATGGCGGCAATTGTAGCCAGCGTTATTGCGCGCGCTCAATTTTCAGGTCATTGGCGTTTTGGATATCTTTACGTGCGCACGCGTTTAAAATATTTGAAAATATTCCAAGTTACTTTTCAAAATATCCTTGGAATAGTGTTAATTGTTCAGTGTAACAGCAAAAAAAAAATCCGTTTAATAAAAACCGCGGTAAATAGCCCCGCGTAGTGAATAATCGAGGAGTGATCGCTACAGCAGTTCCACTTCCACGTCTCCGGAGAGGAGGAGCAGCCGGAGGAGAAGACATCGGGGGAGTAAGAAAGAATTCAAGGACAAGTAATCTGGAAAAATCGTTCCAAGATTCAGCTAGTAACATCTCGGCAATGCATGATCGTATGCTAAACCGATCGAGTGATGCAATGTTTAGTAACTCACACAATCTCGCAATAAGATATGTTTAATTCTGACATTGAATTTGATAGGAATATCACTCCCTTTGATATAGGAGTGATATTTATAAGTAGCTATTTGTAACTACCCTCGAAAGTACAAACATTGCATTTATCCGAATCTCACGCCGAGAAAATCATAAGTAAATCCAATCCAATCAGGTTAGGTATTTGCCGTTCACATGAGTTACAAAACTTTTATTTTTCTGTGCTGGAGTTCATTGAACTCGAGTGCGCCGAGTCCTTCGATGGCAATCATACTTGGCGGGAACGTAGTGACCGCCCATGGTTATACCGCATGGTTTGATCAAGCAGAAGGAGGCGCAAAAAGGGATATTTTCGACGGTCATGTCTTGGCTTGTTTAGCACCAAGCAGATTCCGGCTACAGGGATAAGGTATGTAATACAATCAACGAGAGGTCTTCCGAGGGGGAAAATAATAAAATCGATTCTTATCAATTGCGAACTATTGACGTTGGACGAGTGGATCTCTACTCAATCTAATAATGCATTCACGACCATCGCGTAATGGTAACCTCGTGCAAGATTTTGCCCTCGGTGGATAGTCCATAACTTATCCCAGTTTTACAGATTTTATGTCCGAGAAACCTGGATATTTTTCATGAGTTTGCCATCCAGAGCAAGGCAAACAGAGAAGGTAAGCCCGCGCCCGCGCGCAGCGGTGTCGCGCCCCCGCCGCCCGGAGCCCGGCTAGCGCTCCGGGCCGCCAGCCTGCGCAAGGCTGGCGCGCGCGCGGAGTGAAATCAGGAGACAAACGACGACTGCGTGCATTTTCGTGAGTTCGACCTCCTGCTACACTTAGCCCGCGCCCGCGCGCAGCGGTGACGGGCCCCCGCCGCCCGGAGCCGGCTCCGGGCCGCCAGCCTGCGCAAGGCTGGTGCGTGCGCGGAGGGGAGGCAGGAGGCGAACGACGACACGGCGACTACGAGCGGCAGCCACGTGTTGGCAACCAATCAGCGCGGCTTGGCTACAGAAAAAAATTTAAATCCCGCGTGAAGTGACCTGTTGATCAATCTTCGATGGTAAGATACCGCTGATACAGTTTCTGCAACTTAGTCCACCTGCAAGGTTTAAAGCGACATTGACATGCAGTTATGTCAGCCGTTCGCGGTTATGCCGGTAGTGCCTGCGCGTAAGGGGACATCGCTACTAAACGCTCGTGTGAGTATGAAATGAATCAGTCTATGCGAGACTGTTCAATTAAACATCTTGCGCAAAGATGTAGATATCTGATGGCTGGTTGTCGTGCATTTCTAGTATCCCGGCGAAACTTGAGATCTAACTCAGTCTCTGCAACGTTTCCATCTGTGCAAGGTTCAAAGCGACATTTTCATACAGAAACATCGCCTGATGTTGGTAGAACGAGGCGGACAGAGTGGAGGCAAAAAAAAATCCTACAGTTTTATTGTAACGTTTTACTCATTTACGTGATATCTTAACCCTTTTTAAGCCAGTGACGAAGAAATATAAAATCAACGCTATTTTATATTCCATTTATACTGATTACTTTATGTAACTTTATTTACTTTGAAATCAATAATTTCCATTTTAGCGCTGCTGCTTTAAAGGGATTAAAAGGGAGTTCTAAACATTAGGTATGTGGCTGGAGGACCGGCTATCTATATAATACAATACTCAAAGGGTAAAAGGGTAATCATAAATTACTCTTATTGTGGTGTTGGTCTTACATTTAATAAGTTAAACCACATTGTCAAAGAACTTTGAGTTAGCTGATTTCCTCCAACCCCTAATATAACAACGCGTTACAATCTAACAGAGCCGTCGTTTTTCAACCCGACTACATTCATCAATCCGGCAGTATATGGTCGGCAATATGCCTACTTCACTGCTTCAGACAATTATCATTGTAGCAGTCACCTTTCAGATTCATTATCCAAAGATATAGTCTGCTAATATTATTCAGACAGTTATCCACCAGGATAATGTCGGGGCCATATAGAGAAGTTATCTACATTACTTCTCACAAATGACCTACGTGTCACTGGACCGCGCAGGTCTTCATAATTCACTAGGTAAGTGGCGGTAAGAATGCACTTTTCAGTATATTATCCAAAAGGAGCTGATGACAGTCCTCGAGTCTCTCAGGACATTAATATAAATTTGAGATTATATATACATCGTGATTTTTTCACATCTCCACTATTTATTTAGTTGTTTCTCAATAGTCGCTTTACTTCGACATATCCCAAGCGAACAGCAAAGGCAGCTTTAACCAAGTCAACGAAATCGAGGTAATCTAACCATAATGTGTCTTGGATGTGGCCGGTGCGGCATACAGCCCACAAGCAGAGTTCCTTAATATGTCTACAGCTGTTCCGTAGAGTACCTACATAGTAAAGGAATAATAATTATAAAGTAGCAATGGAGTATTGAATATCGGACTGAGCATGATATACATTAGCATATTGAGCGTGGGCGCCATGTGCCTCTGCCGCCCCGTATGGGAAAAGGCGTGACGCTATGCTATGTTAGGACACCAACCTGGTATTTCTACCAGTGTACTAGCATAATGACAGTTTTTCAAAACTTTTATAACCATTACACATTATTATTTTAATGAATGTTATGGCCATGCGGGATTATCGCAATGAAGTATGTATATTTTACTTTTATGGTCCAGTCCTAGGTAACATGGTTTCAGTTAATGTTGTCTACACATGTTGTCTGCGGGTAATAATGAAAACGCGTTCAGATACTTGTATTAGGTATCTGATCAATGATAATTGAATACGATGGATACTAAACTTCTTTATCGCTGTAGGCATTAACAAATATGCTTATTACGCGTAAACTTGTCTTTTTCACTATGCTTGCCCACTGTAGAAGCATCTTCAGTTGAGTCAGATAGCCACACTAGCTCCTGTAATAGAATCAGCCACATCTAGCTATTCTTCTCAGAAGCGATACGAAAAGGTATTTAGATTAATTGAGTAACATTAAAGTCAGATTACAGAGTTGTTCGCCAGTCTTTTGCAAAGACCAATCATATGTGGAAGTACATAATCAGTTCAATTCAAAATACAGCAATTGTAATTTGATTATACCTACTGCTAATCACTAATTTCATCAATGTTTTGTGTTTAAATCAGATTGGCCCTGTCTGTGCAAGGTACAAATTATAATAACTCATTTTCACACGTATTCGATTCGGCACGCCTACGTCTCTAGCTCCGAGTTTCGTAGGTCAGGCGACCGACCTGATATCCTGACCTCACAACTGCAGTCTTGGTAGTCGTCGAACAGAATGGCGAAATAGCAGCCAACCACCGAGCACCAATCTCGGTGAACTTGTACGTAAGTGATGACTAAAGGGAAAACCTACTGGAGGTAAAGCTTTGCATATTCTTAGATTCATATAGATCAGATGAGTCTTGATAGCCAGAAACTAACTAACCAAGTCTAACCTAGCCAGCCCGAAACTCGGCTGGCTTCAAAAGATGACTTCATCAGACCTTTCTTAAGTCTGTGTTTGTTTATATCTATTTGCCTTATTTTTGAGTTGCATTTGCGCAGCCTATCTTTTCATCACGTACACGATGATGCATACACATTCAGTATCATAATTTATATAAGGTTTCCATAAATGAACTCCTAGTCATATCACATTGGCGTTTTTAACTCAGCAGTCGATACCAAACACTACTCAATATTAGGCTTAAAGCCAGGTAACGTCAGGTATAATATAGCAATTTTACCTGAAAATAAAATTGTTATTATACATACTTACCTGGCTTTAAGCCTAGGTAAATCGCTGCCTGCTGTGCACATTACTGTGCATTGCATGATCGTGACACATTCTTAGAACCGATCAGCTCTTTATTGAGTTGCCAATGACCTGAAAATTGAGCGCGCGCAATAACGCTGGCTACAATTGCCGCCATTTCTGAAACTTTACGCGCGCAATGTTGCTGAGGTTCCAAACGGATATGACATGTATTTTAGGAGTTTTAAACAGGAAGTAAGCTGTTTAGGGCTAAATTCGTCGCACCGGAAAGGAAGTCAAGTATGCTACTCTCAATATTAGGCTTAAAGCCAGGTAAGTATATATAATAACAATTTTATTTTCAGGTAAAATTGCAATATTCCCTTTTTGTTTTATTATTGATTTATTTATAATCGGTCAGGTCCGACCCGCATTTGACCGATTATTGAGACTCACCCGGCAAACTCCGCGGTACGTTAGTCAGGGAGCCAGCGGCCGAATATTTGCTGGAGTCTTCAGTCAATGGCACCGAGATGACAACGCCGTTAGTTGTGCCTGTCGAAAGAATAAATGTTAAACACGTGGGTTTAAAGACCCATAAAATGCATGCTTCTGGCCACAAACCATACCCGGGTGGGGCAAGACACTTCCTCGCGTTTTTTTATGTAGAAGCTCGACCGCTATGCCAGAGGTCATCACGCTGATAAATTATAGTGCAGGGGATCTTGCGACCGGTGATGGGTAAGGCTTCACACAAGCAAAGGGGCCCACTAGCAGCCTTATGTATTTATGACTTCAACCGTAACAGCAGTCCAATTGAACAACCTACCATCAGAACTCATCATCATCTTGCGATGTGTTTGGTCGATATAGAATTGGAATGTCATTGCGACTGATTTATAAGATTTATAATTTGCGACGTGTCTGTTTTCGGTTCCCGGGACACAGTGTATCCTATTGTTAGACCAGGGGGGTTACTGCAACCTTCATAGCTGTGCAATCATTCCAATACGCAATAATGGGCTTTATTTACTTTATACAACAGGGTACTCATACCATACGGATTAGAATCAATAACCCTGCGAATCCAGAGATGACGCAGGGAGTATCGATAAATAAAATGGCTTCAGTCAACATACTACCAGATTGCGCTAGTTGCTAATCTTAGAATGTAATAATTATTATCTAATTTAAAAAATATATGATAAAATCACTTAAACCTATAACAGGAACAGTTATACAGGAAGTACATAGCTATACTAATACTTAATTTTCTAGTTAAACGTAATTAACATCAATCAGAAATCCTGTAAACTCAGAAGTGTTTATTTCTTTCTAAAAATATCAACGTGAGCGTGAAAGGTTGGAATCTCCTGGTACGGTATTATAATACTTAAAAGGAGATCTGTATGTGTAAACCATTTTCTTTGAAATGAAATAAACTATTGAATATATAAATTGAATAAAATTAAATATGTTACAGAATTTGAACGTAAATAAAAGTGTCAAAGAAAAATCGGTTACTGTTATCTTTAAATTTAATCTCCTAGCGCCATCTCGTGGTATAAAGACCAAGAACTAAAGATGCTTCTGTAGCATCTCTGATTATGCCGGTGGCATATTTTGTTCTACTTGGTATATCTGTATTAGTATAATATTTTAGTATCTGTGAATATTATAATATCTGTGCTTATACCAAGACTTGTTTTAAAACGGTGTCAATTTTGCGGTTCAGTTAAGATTCCTAAACTATAACTACAACTCTTTACTCATAATATTTGATGAAACATTATCACTTACATGTGAGACTTTATCTTTATTCATTCGGCCCAATTTAGTATACTACAAGTCACAGTTAACTAGGCACCTCGTTCTGATGACGTCATAGCGTCCGGTCACGGCCCTAATGACGCGTCAAAGGCGAGAGTGAGCGAGAGAGGGAGGGCAAATCGCAATCCTCGCGGGTGAACATACCCTATTCAAGTAGGTACTTATAATTATGTAAACACAAAAATGTATGAAGTGACAGTTGTCAAAATTACTAAGAACTTAATTAGGCAATTTTTCATGGAGTATTTTAGTTTTATTTGTTGCCTGCGGAATCGGCATTGTTTACATTATTATAAGTACCTCCTTGAATAGAGACATTGGCGGATAATAACGAAACTAATATTATAAATGTGAAAGTAGCGATGTTAGGATGTTTGGATGTTTGTGTGTTTGTGCCTCAGTCACGCTAAAACGGCTGAACGTATTTGAATGAAATTTAGCACAGAGGTAGTTAAAGAGCTAGATTAACATAGAGGATACTTTCTATCCGACTGCACCAGAAGGAGGGTAACGTTATCTCGGTTAATGATAATTCCTAGGAACACGCAGATGAAATTGCGGGCATCAGCTAGTAGTTCATAATCTCCAGTCACCTATCCAGAGCCGCCCCGAGCTGATCAGCAGAGCCGTGATGCGGACCAGCGAGAAGCCCAGCTTGCCGGTCCCGAGCATCTTGCTGACGTAGGGCTCGATGTCCACGTCTTTGAGGTGTTGGTACGTGTGGGCGTGGTAGAGACGCAGGGTCGAGTCCATTTTGATAGACACCTGGAATCGGGGAGATAGGAGTACTTATAGGTTTAGTATATATAATTACTAGAAATAATATTTTTTTACTGCACAGAAATATTTTACCAGTTACATTAAAATAAAATGCATGTGCAAAGGCGAGCTTATCTCTAAAAAGAGATTTATTCCAGCCAACCAAGGCTGGTAAAAATAAAATTCCTAGGAATAAATTAAATACCTATAAAATAAAGACAGTAAATACTAAATAAGTACCGACATATACCACATACACTTTACAAATAAATACATAGAATAACTTTTACGAAAGAGAGAGGTAGTTCTGTTAAATACGTTTCTTAAACGAGAAGAGAGTGAGACTGTCTCTTATAGTGCAAGGAAGTGCGTTCCAGAGTCGGACCGCCCGCATCCTGAAAGAGTGTTTATATGCAGCGTCGTTATGCCGCGGAGTGGCTAAAAGTGAGACAGTGTGGGATCTCCGGTGCCGATCTCCCGAAAAGAGATACTCAAAACGGTCTCGAAGGTAGTTTGGGTAGCTCGGATGTTTCAAAATATTGAACAGATAATAAAGAATGTGAGAGTCTCGGCGATGACGAATCGGAGGCCACGTATAATTACCCTTCGGGTACGGAACCCTAAAGACTTCATACCCCACGACGCAAGACCTACCAAGCACACTCAGTCTTAGAACTGCTGTTGCAGGATCAACCACACATTTGCCTCACACGCTTCGTAAAAACAGCTCGGATTAAGTAACCTGTTTCTTCTCCCACGACGACACGACACTAGTATAGTATTGTAGTATCTGTGCCCCACGACATAGGGTACCTAAGCTTAGTGTGGGGCCAGCACTCACCCAGACGCCGTCGCCGTCGGCCGCCATCTGGCGCACCTGGCTCTCGTGCCGCGGGTGCGCTTCGAGGGAGTGCAGCAGTTGCCGCGAGCGCGGGTCCATCACGTGCACCTTGTTGCGGTAGCCGCACCACACGGTACACCCGACGGCACTGAGGCAGCGCACTGCCAACAGAGGATTTTGTTGTCCGAATTAAATTATTTATGGCTTATGTTTAAACGATTACCAAAAACGTACCTATTTTACTACCAATAAATTCGAAATGACTTCCAGAATGGATAAATGTCCACCAAATTGTGTTTGGATAAATGATCACCAAACTTCTTTTTATGTTTTGTGTACTTAAGTTTATGTTTTAAGTAATTTTTTTTTTCTTACATGTTCAACCTATCACGAAGGATAAAGGAGGCTTCGCTTCGCTCACCGCCTTTGCCCTTCACCTAAGCTACCGCAGTATTTGGCCCTGATATTTTTTGCAACTTTTGGTGTTCATTTATCCATTTTGGCTAGGAAAAAAATATTTTGGTGATCATTATATTTGTTGCCATTATTTATAAATGGCGGTCTAACGTCTTAGGTTAATTTCGCAAGCGTTACGTGTGTTTGTTCGAAAACGTGAAAGTTCTAGCTCCTCCTATACCCCTACCCTTGATACGCAATCAAGAATTCAAGCTTGCTTTTCCGTCATTTGAACAGAACACAGTTACCTACTCTGTTGAGCAGAATGACAACTTCATACAAAAAACTATTTGTGTAATAGGCGTATAATGATGTATTAGGCGGTGGAAACAAAGTATTTCCTGAGGACGTGAGTATCTATTCCCTGTTGTAGTCTCTCTTAAAGTTCAGTCAGAGCAAATAACTTGTCACAAACGCTACTTTTACATTATTTGTCTGTGTCGAAGGTCCAGTTTTGAAAAGCGATGGAGCGATACACGCCTGTACATGGATTTAGATTATGTCTTGATTTTGTTTGCTACCATTACAACATGTGTTTTACACTCTGTGGTGTTGCCGTCCCAAGCGAGAAATCCCAGGTTTGAATGAAGACAAAAAACCAGGTCTTGGATGTTTATATGTATGTGACGTTAACTTCGAGACAGTTTATCCTAGTGTGGGGCCAGAAGCATGCCGTGCCTGATGGATTTATGTTCTAATTCAAAAATAAACGTACCATAACACATTCATGTTACTATTTTGGCACAAACTCCTAAAAGGACCCACCTAGTATTTTTTTTACCCGACCACCCCAAAAGATACATATAAAACATTACCCTCATGTATAACCCAATCTCTTGCTTTGTTACCTGAGCACTTAGGATCGCCCAACGCCAGCAGCCAATACTGCGAGAAGTCCCACTGGCCATCGGCCTGCCGCGCGAATATCGCCACTGTTCCGTCCGCTAGAGCGACCACGCAGCGGGACGAGCACGCCACTATCGAGAGGACCGCGTCGTTCAACTTCACCCTGTATGCAACAATGTAGATGAGACTAAAGAACACAGTGTCAAAAAGATATCGACATCGACATGATGTAACTGGGAAAATAATTGACGAAATGGAAGTTTATTGTAAGGGAAAACTGTGACCGCAAACCATTCTATCTTTATACCAATATGAAACCGCATGGAGGGTGGCCGCAAGGCGAGCGTTAAAGATATGCGGTTTCAAACAAGTTTCAAATAAAACTGAACGTGCGGTTTGCCGAATGCCGCACGCATGACGACCAGCCGCTAGTGAGGTGCGGTGAGGGGCCTGCACAATATAGAAGGTCGCTCTTGGCCACATGCTCGGTAAGTCAAAGTTAAAGTACTTTATTACTGTAAATACTTACATATACTTAGCAAACGTCATTTTTTGCCTCTTCTCTACTTTGGACTACTGTGGGAGAGGAAGGGCGTAGAAACTCCCACAGATTGAATTTAGATCTCTTTTAAAAATAGGTTGTGCTTAACTAATACAAATATGAAAAATTTAATTATTATGATTAATAAGCAGGATTAAATAATTACAAAATTATTAACAGCAAGATCTGTGTTGAACTAGATTAACTCCATACAGACTAGTGAACAATGACTTTATAACGATGGCCCGTACTGAACAGTGTGCGGTCTCACCTCGCTAGACACTTGCTGTAATGCCCCACAGCGGAGTGCACGTACAGATGGCCGCTCTTGGTTCCTAGCCACATGCTCGCCATGACCGTGGACATCAGCCGGTCCTGCGGTAAGTCCGCCCGCGTATCGGAGTTCGACTGCTCTTGGGCGAACGCGTCCATCCCGGGCTCCGGCGAGCCGAGGTGTTCGGAGACTGGGAAAGTAATGAAATTAAAATACTTTTTCAGTTTTTTCATTTCGGAGTATCGAATAACAGCCAAATACATTGCTTCTGGCCACATACTACGAAATCGTGTCGAGGAAAACCAGAAATGCGACGTTACAAACAAACATGAAAGGCCTGAGGATATTTTTAGACTTCCGTACCCGAGGGGGCCAACAGGACCCTATTACTAAGCCTCCGCTGTTCCTCCGGCTGTAAGTCTGTCCGTCCGTCAGCGGGCTGTATCTCTTGAATATATATAGATAATATAGGTAGTTTCAATTTTACAGAATGTGTATTACTGTTGCCCTTACAGCTACAAATAATGTACAGTACAATGTAGGGTCTCCATACATAAGTCGAGTTTTTTTGCGTTTTTTCTTGTACAATGGTACGGAACGCTCCGTTCCCGGCCGAGATTCGAATCCGGTATCTCTCGATTGTGAGCCTCGATCGCTACACCACAAATGTAGTCATGATTTGAAGACTATTGAGAAAAAACCTAAGCCTACCAAGGCTGAACATGATGGTGATTGTGATGATGAAGATTATGATGATACCCACACACCATTACTCTAGACCAGTGTTTTTCAATCTGTGGGTCGCGACCCCTAGGGGGGTCGTGAAGCCTTCCTAAGGGGGTCGCGAAGCGGCAAAAGAGAAATGACAAGGTTCTATACTACAATAAAAGTACAATATTAGTGAGAAGGATGTGCTTGTTTATTTTTCAAAAAATATTCAAAGCGTGGTGCTATTTTAGAAACGTTTATTATTAAATCATTTTCTAGGAATAGTCTGTTTCTCTTCTTAGTTTTAATGTCCACCATTGAGGAGAATGTTAGTTCGCACAAGTATGAGGTGGCAACAAGACTAGGACAACACTATTTTATTACCTTCACCATACTATTTTGCTGCTGACTAAGAGCTTTCAATTTTCGTTCAAAGAATTCCAACGGCTTATCAGCTTCTTTTTGATGCTTGGTCGTAAAATGCCGCAGAAGTTTTGACGGTTTCATACTCTCACGAGGTAAAACATCACCGCAAATTACACATTGAGGTTTATTATTTATGACTGTAAACCCGTATTTTAAGTAATTCTCGTCATAATGCCTATTTTTTTTCGGTTTTGATTCACCTCCACCACTAACATTTGTACCAGATGTTGAAGGCTGCGATCTTTTGAGAAACTTATCCATTTTAAATTCCAAGGATTCCAAGCACGTGAAAAAACAAAACAATAACACGGTAATTTTAAACGTCTGAACTCATCGCTGACCTGCCGCGAAGTGAGAAAGAGTTGAAACAAAAGAACGAACATTCTGTGCTAGTGTGCGGGTGGCGCGATATGTGGCTCTCGCTCGCGCTGACGCATGGCAACGTCGCAAAATTTCGCCCGCGTTCAAGTCAGATCCGCATGCATCCTACCAAGTTTGTTCGTAGCTACTTACTTTCAAAGCTTTTGCGGCTCCCTTTCATACTAATAAATAATTAATAAGTAGGTATCATATATACGTACATATAAATCACGTCTCTTTCCCGTAGGGATAGTCTACTTATTTCCACTTATAGATGGGTATCAAAATAGAGAAAATCGTAAACATACTCATTTAAATTAATAAAGTTTTGTCTGTATTTGTCTTAAGGGGGTCGTGAGAATTTTACATCCTGTAAAGGGGTCGTGTATACAAAAAGATTGAAAAACACTGCTCTAGACAAACGCCGCAAACGCACCTAATTGGCTTGATAGGGCACCTATGAACCATCTCGCTCTATTACTGTTTTAACTGCCAGACGTTTGTTGATAAGAAAAAAACTGACACGGTTGGTTCGCATACATATTGTGGGTGCTTGCGGCGCCTACTTTTATGTATGGCCCGAGACTACCCACACATTTCGTGTTAATAATTCCAGCCCCCTCAATAGTACGTAGAGAATCTTATTGTAGAGAAAACAACCCTTAAAGATTAAACAAATACGAAATATGGCTCACCTTCTAGGTTCCGGGAATCAGGCAATTTTGAAAAACCATAACACAGAGAACCTCTTGCTTTGGACTTAGATCTGACACTGCGCAAGGGTGACTTGGGCCAGTGTAGCCAGTTTTTAAACAAATAAATCCCAAAAATATATAAGTTACCATTAACGGGCGTGGAGCTGAGCGGCGGGCTTCCCTGCGGCGCGTCGGCCTCCTCCACGTCTTTCACCGCCGACTCCTTAGGGCTCGCCTCGGCCTCCGCTGGCGGCGGCATCTCAGGCGACGCCGGCGGGCTCAGCAGCGTGGCTTGCACCTGACGGAGGGGCTTGGTGTTATGGAAGACTATAAGAGTTTACAGTGTGCATTTACATTAGGGGACACCCGCACATGCCTTTCACACTACATCCGCGCGACACGCTTCATTTCGAAAATTGATTCCAACGGGGAAACATCATTGCTAGCTGTTCCTGCTTTTGAGGGTCATCATCATCATCGTCATCAGCCTGCCAGGGGACCCACTGTTGGGTAAAGGCCTCCTCATAAACACGCAATTCAGAACGGTCCTGCGCAACTCGCGTCCATTGCTTTCCTGCCACCCTCGCCACATCGTCGGACCATCTGGCAAATGGTTTGCCGACCGATCTTTGGTTCTTTTAATGGTACCATTTGTTAAATAAGGAATGTGTGGATACGTGCGTTAGCAACATTTTTAGTCAGTAACGCGACTGCCGCGCTGCAGTCGCACGGTCAATAATATGGATATCAGCCGCTTCTGGGCAGCACGGTAGTCGCGTAACTATGGCAACAGTGTATGCAGCAGGAATAATTATGCGTCGGAAAAGTAAGCGAATAGAACTTTCAGTGACTCTTATGTACAATGACTTAAGGTATCTGAACTCGAACAGTCTTTCACTGTGGTATTTATTCTTGCTTGAGCCACAGCACTTAAAGTTACGATATCATCGAAAATAAGGGACATAGCTATGTGTTTAATATTTATGCTTCGGAACGCACCTCCTTTTGTTGCGCGACTCGGAACCATGCGTTGTTCACTAGCGAAAACGGAACCGCAGCTGTCACTCGTACCAACGAGACGAAAAATTGGAGGTTATCTTTTCTTGTCGGGAGAAAAAACATGTCTGCTCAGGCGTCGGGCCATTGATTGTATTTCGGTGTAACAATTGTCTAATACAGGCGTCGAGCCTGGTCGGAGTGTTAATCATCTACATCGTCGGGAAATAAGTAGATTCGCGTCAGCGGTTGAGTGATCCTTGTTGTGATTGGACATCGTCGTATCGGACGGCGACTCCTCGTGTCGGCAGGCAGCACGCCGGCGACAGCGTCGGGCAGCGAATAGTGAGATTCATTCCCTATCCTACCCAAACTTGTGCTCCTATCCCGTATTCCTGCCTCGAATCGAGCTTTCGATTTCCGGTCTACGATGGCAAGGTAAAGTAACAATCAAGATTTTCTCTCCCGTGCTGGCAAAAACCCAGCCCCTCAAGATTCCACGCCGTTCGGTTGAGGCGTGGAATTAAACACTATGAGTCACTCGCATTCACCCTGTTTCGCTTGGAAAAGGAAACGGAGATTGATGCATAGCCTTTTATCTTATTATCCATATTATTTTCATAATTTATTATCATACTCAAAAACCGGAGTAGTTGGGACGGATCGAGATTTTAAACCTTATTCCATGGTAATAAAATTTAAAACCTTTAACGGAAAAGTGGCGTTAGCTAACGCCGGTGGTAACTGCGGGATTACGAGAAGATCCGGGCTGGTTCTAACTCAAGTGCTGACGGTTTAATGTACTAATGAGATAAATAATTTAGTAAAATAATATGGACGTCCCAACGGTGATGTAATGCATCATGAGGAGACCTTCATATCACCGTAGCTGCAGTGATGGACTAGGCCAATCAAGAAACTAAAAAATATCACGACATACCAATCTCGTGCTGCCGACGATAACTTCTTTGTCCTTCTCTTTCTCTTCTCCACTGTTGTGACTGTCCACTGACTCGCTCTTGCTCGGGAGTTGTGCTTGCTGAAAATGTATTTGTATTCATTATGACAGAACAGTTGGCAGACCATCTGCCCGATGGCCCGACGATTATCGTGGATGCGGTTGGCACAGGACCGTGAACATTGGCTACTGTTTTTTTTTTATATAAAATATCTTAGACACTATTTACACACATTGATCTAGCCCCAAACTAGGATTCCCTGTATCTTGGGTACTAGACAACGATACATATACTTATATAGATAGTTATATTATATTTAGATAGATAAACAACCATGACTAGGGTACAAACATCCGTTCTCATCAAACAAATATTCGCCCCCACCGGGACTCGAACCCGGGACCCTTGGCTTCGTAGGCAGGGTCACTGCCGACTCGGCCATTCGGGTCGTCATTCGTAGAGAGAGGGAAATATTAGTAAATTGTTTACCTAGATTTTGGCCCCTGATAACGAGGATAGTGTCGTCACATTTCAACAACTATCGGTCTTATTGATTTTAGGTAGGTCAGACTTTTAATAAATAGATGAGCGATTAGGGGATAGGGGAAAAGTGTGTATGAATCGCTATCGTCGACCATATATAGAAAACGTTGGTACTCAGTCCGTTTCTGGTCCACTGCCATGCGCTGCCCGTACTCTCGATAGTCCTCGATAGCCCCCGGCACCGACGCCATGCAGAGAATATCCTTGTCATGAGCGCAGATGTCTACCGGACGCTGCTGTAAACATCTGATTCAGATGTTGACGATTCTAGTTGGGTACTCACAGTCCGTTCCTGGTCCATTGCCATGCGCTGCCCGTATTCTCGGTAGTCCGCGACAGCCCCCGGCACCGATGCCATGCTGAGATTATCCTTATCACGAGCGCAGATGTCTACCGGACGCTGCTGTAAACATCTGATTCAGATGTTGACGATTCTATTTGGGTACTCACAGTCCGTTCCTTGTCCATTGCCATGCGCTGCTCGTACTCTCGATAGTCCTCGGCGACAGCCCCCGGCACCGACGCAACGCAGAGGATATGCTTGTCACTGACCGGAAACGACTCGATAACCTCTGCCGGGTTGTTTGCGTCTATTATCTGATAACAAAGTATTTAGGTGCTTAATTACATCAACTGATAGACTGGGCTTCACTGGTCTTCTAGGTTGGCAGTTTTGTACCCTGGATTAGTGGGCTGGACATAGCTATAATGTGACCGCCAATGTCGTGGTAGTGACAAAACCGTTATACAATGCATGTGGAGTGCAAAATCATATAACCCAATGTCCAAAGATTGTGTAGATTGCGACAAGTTGGGATGGCAAACGGGGAAGACATTTTCATTGCCTATCGGATTACCCGTCCACTTCATTTACATGTGAACCCACTTAAACGTCCCGCTGCGATCTTTGAGGACGATAGGGAAGCCCAAACTTACATAATCATAATAAATCATGTATTCCCGATTGCCATCCCTGTCGCAAACTTATCAGTTTTCGACAAGGATGACAGTGACATAAGACAGTGGCGTGTTTATTATTTAGAGGACAGTGGCGTGTTTGCGTTTACTCAAATGCCCGTCAAATGCCCCTCAAATGCGTGCGAGATTAATTAACAGTTAAAATTAGTTTATTTGGACAGCCCATTGTTAGTGGTTCGGAAAGGAAAGGAATGAGTCGCGGTCGTTTCTGGAAGCGAAACGAACGCAACTACAGCACATCATTTTGGCAGAAATGCTTTTCTGCTCAAAGCGCGTCTAAATCAGTTCATAAGTTACATATTTACCATCACCACAGCGCGGTTGAGAGTGGTCGAGCATATCCACACGAGCGAGGATAGGTGTTTCTCCGTGTGCTCCACGCTCAGCGTCGACTGCAGCTGGCGACTAAGCTGCTCCACCTCGGAAGAGTGCTCAGACTGCGCCACCGACATCTCCTCCGCTGAAAACAGCTTCAGGTTAATTTTCAACTCCCATGCGAACTTCGGAGCTTCGTAGTTACCACGCCATTGTCATGGTCGCCATTTTGTATGAAAATAAAGTTCGGCCCTGACGCTCGTCAAGTACTTGCTTGTACCCTAGTGACAACGCTTACAAGTTCTAGCCCACCGCAACTGCAGACGACATGTCGCTGGCGAGACAGCGAGAGTACTTACGACGCGAATGAGCGAGACAGCGAGCGTTATTATTCATATTATTCATTTTTCTTTATTGCGATAAATTACACGTTATATAGATCTCAGAATAAATAATGTATCGGTGTAATTTTACCCATATGGGTATAGCAGCTAGTTTAAAACATACAATACTTGACACATACGATACAAAATTAAAATAAGGTAACAACATTGACGAACTCTGCGGCGCAGCGGTTGTGGCTCTACCTACCATGCGAGAGGTCCCGGGTTCGATCCCCGGCTGGGTGTAAAAAAACCTCAGGTCTTGGATGTTTATGTGTGTGACGCCGCTGTTCCTGGTTCCCACGACACAGGGTATGGGTGTGGGGCCAGAAGCAATGTATGTGCCTGTATGTATATATATATATATATTTAAGGTTATTACGTAGGTACGCTGTCACGCTCACACGCGTCGTTAGTACGCTCGCTGTCTCGCCTTAATCTTTAATAACTTTAGTAAGTTATGAAGCAGGATGAATGGCATCTTGTCACCTTTACACATCATTTTAAAACTAACCATCATAATCCTTTGATGTGGGATTATTACATATTTCAGATTACATATTTATCTTGCTACCCCTTGAGGACAATCGTAATAAGTATTTATTTACCAGACAATGTCCTTAGTAGAGATGTAGGGGTAAATATGAATCGATCCATTTCTACTCCCCTCAGTAGTTCGAATGTATCTCTTAATATCTCTCAATCCCATCCAAATTGACGTTTACGCAATCACAATCGCTGCTGCCATCTACAGCGTGCTCGTGTGAAATAATGTAATGTAATGCTACTAGAGCCTGTCCACATTATGTCGGACCGGAATCGGATAGATATTGGCTTATTTCAATAGCGCTGTTCACTAATGTGAACCTACTATACACTAGGGCGACCACGATAAAACTCACTCCCTTTTTATCCGACTGCAAAAGAATGAGGGTCATTGTGTTGGAGCCTATGTATGTGCGGGCTTGATCAATGTGTGTAAATAGTGTCCAAGGTATTATTATTATTATATTATTATTACAAGTACGCCATTAGGTATTTGTAAGAATGTATATTTCGTGATTGACGGATTTTAATAAATGAGGTGTCGTTGAATAAATAATATAAGTGAAAAGTCAATTTGTCGTATTTAGTATTTCAGATCGCAAAATGTAGTTTACAAAGTAATTGGTGCGGCTACTTTCATACGTAACCAGGTGAATTGGTATTCAAAGAAAATGCACTCGGGTTATTCGTTTTTATAATACTCTATTGTACAATACTTAACCAGGCTGACGAAGTTCTGAGCGTCGGCGTATTTGTAGAATTCACTCCCTTTTACGATACTACCTAGACCGACGGTGGTCAGTGCAGGAAGCAGGAATAATTACGTGTCGAAAAAGTATGCGAATCGAACTGTCAGTGACTCTTATGTACAATGCCATAATATCAATTTTATCAGAACTCGAACACTTTTTCACACTGGTATTTATTCTTCTTGAGCTTGGCTTGAGCCACTGAGCGTCGACGTATTTGTAGAACTTACTAACTTTTACGATACTTACCCAGATTTACTATATTCTGAGCCTCTTCGTCTTTGTAGAACTCAGTACCTTTTACGATACTTACCCAGACAGACGGTGTTTTCAGCGTCGTCGTCTTTGTAGAACTCACTCCCTTTTACTAACTTACCCAAACAGACAGTGTTCTTTCTGAGCGTCATCTTTGTAGAACTCACTACCTTTTACGATACTTACCCAGACAGACGGTGTTTTGAGCGTCGTCGTCTTTGTAGAACTCAGTCCCTTGTACTAACTTACCCCAACAGACTGAGTTCTTTCTGAGCGTCATCTTTGTAGAACTCACTACTTTTTACGATACTTACCCAGACAGACGGTGTTTTGAGCGTCGTCGTCTTTGTAGAACTCACTCCCATGTACTAACTTACCCAAACAGAGAGAGTTCTTTCTGAGCGTCATCTTTGTAGAACTCACAACCTTTTACGATACTTACCTAGACAGACTGTGTTTTGAGCGTCGTCGTCTTTGTAGAACTCACTCCCTTTTACTAACTTACCCAAACAGACAGTGTTCTTTGTACCATCATCACTACCTTTTACGATACTTACCCAGACAGACGGTGTTTTGAGCGTCGTCGTCTTTGTAGAACTCGCTCCCTTTTACTAACTTACCCAAACAGACAGAGTTCTTTCTGAGCGTCATCTTTGTAGAACTCACTTCCTTTTACGATACTTACCCAGACAGACGGTGTTTTGAGCGTCGTCGTCTTTGTAGAACTCGCTCCCTTTTACTAACTTACCCAAACAGACAGAGTTCTTTCTGAGCGTCATCTTTGTAGAACTCACTTCCTTTTACGATACTTACCCAGACAGACGGTGTTCTGAGCGTCGTCGTCTTTGTAGAAGACGCTCTCGCCCACCATACACCCGCCGTCCGGGGTGCGCCCTCCGCTGAGGTTGACTGCGGCGGCGCACAGCAGGGACATACATGGTTCGCTCTCCGCTATAGGCCTGGGGGGACGCTCATCGTGAATGGGAAGATATAAATAAATTCCAAGGAATAGAGACCGAAATTGGATAAGAGTAGTTTTTTAGTGCAAGAGATTATATAGCGAGATCACAAATTGTCGATTACAAGTGTAAGATCTGTCTGTGGTGGATTCATTCTGACTGTGACCCTTTTGACTTCTCATAGAATCACAGAGCTTGGTCAACTTCATATATTCAGCAAATGGATCAACTTTTGACACCCTTATAGCATGTGGATCAACTTCATATATTCGGCAAATGGAATCAACTTTTGACACCTCTAATCCCATATTTTTTTACAAGGGCAATAAAAATGATTGCTTAATTATGTACGCACTAAGAAACGTCAAAAGTTTAATGAAGGAATTATCAGATAGATTATAATGATTTTTCCTTTACATTGTTTCAGATTGCTGATGTTGTTTGTTATAGAGGCTGTGTATCTAACTCATCTCTGGTTGGACGACGGAGCGATGGAAAGCCTGATTTCCGACGTCTCGTGTTTATTTCATTTCAAAATTTGATTTATCCTACCTGCAGAAGATCGGGACTGGCACTGGCACGCCACCCGACGACAGCGAAGTGGCCGGACTAGGCTCCTTCGGATTCTGACCAGTCTTGCCGGGCAGACTCCACCCGTACGCCTGAGTACGCCCGTCCTCCTTCCGCACGTGCGCTCGCACCTGGTGGGAGAGAGATAGTTAGACGCTGCTCAGGCCGTTGTTAGTATGCAGGGAAAACTGGCCCGTGAAAATGAGTCTCAACAAAACGAAAAGTTGCGATAACTGGCCTGAGCGATCGTGTGAATCTGTGAACGAATCCTGTAGTCTTATTATGTATCTCTGATATCTAATAATTTGCAATAATGCAACTGGTTTACCGGAATGAAACCGTTAAATTTTTTCACTAACTAAATATTACTTTACCAAAAGCATATTCTTATTTCCACGGGCCAGCTGCTCTATACACACCTGCACAGCGAAGAAGTAGGTTTCTACAGTGTGATCCAGCGAAGGGTCCACTCACTACGATACACTTGGATGCACTGGGTTTATCAACTTTTTTATTTTATTTTCTTTTTTATTACCAAGAAACTGAACTATGGGCCCGGCCACATCACTGCGTTGAGGCTTCGCATCGCAATATTTTTGACACATCGACCTTATGTCGTATCCCTCAAATTCGATGTCTCGCAGATCTTTGCTATGCGTCGCCGCACCTTCATTGATGTGGCCTGGCCCAAGGCTTATCATAGACATAAAATATGCTTCTTTATGAGGCTTATTAGGCTACATTCATTTGTGAACTTCAACAGCGCGAAAATCGGAATATAGTGTACTGCGAATAATTGGCTTTGCAAAGGCATAAAGTGTGTATTGTTTTGATGCAGTGTAAGTGTGCTGTCAGCCGAGGCGACGCGTGTATGCGAGAACAAGTAGATGTCTAGGAAGCTTTAGCATATACAAAGTAATATATTGTTTGCTATGCCTAGGTATCATACATAGATATACTCAGCGCTAGAAAAACCGTACCTCTATTCAAACAAGAATCCACCGCTGAGTGAAATTCAGTATATAAATTCATTATTTTTATACTTTGAATGTATTTGTATCAGTTCTGAATAGTCTATATGCGCACGTAATGAAAGAAAAGAAAACATAAGCGATAAATAAAATAAAAAGGGACAGTCACGGAACAAAATACAAAGAAGCATGCAAACATAATACATTTATTAAAAAATATTAACAAAATAAACACTTAAAACTTTACAAACTTAATGTTATGTAATAAACAAAGAATAAAATATTAACTTGTTATAAATATACAGGATGTTGATCAGACGTTTACCCGAGGGCTAAAGCTCTGGTTTCCTTCAAAAGCGGTTTCTACAAAAACATTTAGCGGACTTAATATGGGGTGTCAGTCTTGAACATTCCACGTGTCGTCGGCCGTCTATTTACGGAGAAAAACACTGACCACAAAGTACATATCATCGGTGGAAAATGGAAGTTAATTTTACAATAAATGTGACACCGCTATTGAGAAAGAAGTTCGAGACGTGAGAAAAACGTCGTGACGGCCAATTGCGGCAGTGCTTCTTGATATAACGGTGTCAAATACTGCTCTCTAGGAAATCACGCTAATTGTTTGTCATAGACAACGTTCTAGTAACGTCATTCACCGATGTATTGCGTCCGCACAATATGGCTGCCGCTTTTGGAGGAAACCAGAGCTTATCGCTGCGGAAATTATTCTGAACAACATTCTTGATACAGTTCGTGGATCATTAGTTTCATACATTTTAAGAATGATGTTGTAGTACTACCCCCGAAAATGACTAACCTCTGGTCTAGCACCCATAAAATAAATAGCACCTAATATGTCACAGGCTCAAGGACTAGTCTTACTCCGTAAACAACATTTACATACAATATTATTATGACGTCATATTACGTAAGTCGAATCAAATTAGACGAACACGATATGTAAGAACCTACAATGTACAACGTAATGTAGCAATAGTTTCATAACCATATATTTTATATCTAGGTCAAAATCACAACTGAAACGTAGAATCTGATTAATATAAATAGTAAAGGATTGCAGTCATAAAATAGAAGTAAATATTGCACAAGAATCTTAAAGATAAGTAACAGCTTAACAAGAAGTAAACCAATATTCACATATGTACAAATAATAACATTATTTCAATAGCTGGTTGGTGAAAGCGGTGGGAATACTATCTGTTACGTATTGAGTATTTCTAAGTTCAAGTTAATGCTATACCGACCTAAACATACCGTAGTTTCATTGAAAACAATAAAACAATCCCACCTGCTTTAAATCATGCGCAGTATCCTCCTTATATCCACCCACCCTCGCATCAGTTTAAAACCTACGAAGCGTGAACCAGGAAGGCGAAGCGTTTTCGTCATCTGCCCTACTTTCTACAGCTTCTTCGGGCGTTTCTATGTTAATGGCACTAGAAATAGAAGCGCCCACATTATGCGCTAGATCAGAACTTATCGCCTCGGCTATAACTACATCGTTTGAGCTAGTCGCTTCCGCTCGAGATCTTCTACTAAAACTCATTGGAGTAGGCAATCTACTTGAAATAAGCGGTCCAGTAGACCGAGTCAACCCCATAGAACTCATCGCATCCCATTTAGGCGCCTCACTAGAACTCTTCTCGTTCACCTTAAGCGCTCCTCTAGAACGCATTCCATCCATAAGCGCTCCACCAGAACTCGGCGCGTCCACAACAAGCGCCTCGCCAGGACTCAGCCTGCCCACATCAAGCGCTTGATTAGAACGCGCCACACCAAGCGCTTCGCTAGAACGTCCTACTGCAAGCGCGTCAGAACCGTCAGTAGTATTCACCTGTCGGAACTGCTCCGAGCGCTCGTGCCGCCTCGAGTGGTGGTCGCTGAGCTGCGTCTCGAGGAAGTCGGCCTGCGTGCGCGAGTGCCGCAACGGCTGCGGCGCGGCCACGGCGCGGAGGTGCGGCGTCGAAAGCGGGCGCTGCGGGCGCTCCGTGCCGCTGCGGGGAGGGGGGAGGGGGTTAGTGTATTTATTACCAAAATGAGGGTTATGTGTTTGACCAGTACGTAGATATGGATGTTCACTGGCGTCACCAGAACATCTAAACCAGAATGAGGGCACTTGCCTACCAATTGAATTTTAGATAGATGGTGGCGTCCTCTATAAAAGTGTTCCGAAACTATCTTGCTCTCAGTTTTATCTTATCATCAACAGATGGCTCTAGAATCAATCATATTTGGAAAAGTAGATGTTTTATTGTTATCGGATCACAATTGGATTTGATTTTTATTTTATCTAAAAAGACATTTTAGAGAATACAACTAGTTAAATTTCAAAAATAATAATGATTGTCTTAGTTTTTTGTGCGAAGGACACTGATTCTTGGCTTCCGTTAAAATGGCAACGGCGCGTTGACCGACATGTGTCATTCATAAAATGGCGACTTGAACTTTACTTTTTGTAGAAAATAATACTTTGTGAAAGCTATATACTCGTACAATACAACTAAACTTAAATTACTAATCTTATATATTTTGTATAAACAAAGAATGACATTACTTAATTTACAAAGAAAGATAAGATTAGTAATTCAAATTTGTTACATTTATCAACGTATAAGTATATACACCGTTTAGTACCGGAACTGGAATGCAGATGTCGCTAGCATTCAAAAGTGGTAGCACTTTTTTCATGCGAGAGGGCTCCCTCTTTGTCTGTATGTATTACCTTACTCTTTGATCTAGACTACTTATCAGAAATTGATATAATCAATATATAAATAAGTCTTGATTCAATATGGCGACTAAAAAACAAAGACATAGATTTCAAAAAAAACGGTCAAGTGCGGGTCGGACACTAAGAGTTTTGCACCATCGTCGAATAAAACTTAAATACTAAAAAAATAATAAAGGAACATCGTAAGAAACACATTTCTTCTTTAATTTTTAATGTCGTATTTATTTTGTACCCCCACGATCTCCCACGGCTAATGCTATGAGACTTCAAGACACGTTAGGAAACCTTCAATCTTCATAGCTGCGCGGCGATGGGCTAGCCCCCTGACACGTAAAAATGGAGTATTGAATCAATGGCTAAACGGAAAAGGAGTGACGCAAAATTATTATATTACGTTTTATTTAAGTTGTTAAAAACTATTTGAATGGTATTCAAATATAGGTACCCATTTAATGGCCTATTAATATAGGCCATAAGGTTAATACCGGGAATCCAACCGCCAAATGTGGAAAAATATCACTGAAATTTTTCATTACCGATCGAAAGGTTTAATCATTCAACATAAATAACATCATGAAAAAAATCTAGTAATACTTAGTCATACTTTAAATCAGTCAGCTGTTAAAAAACACGGCAAAGACGTTCAATTAACCTCGCAAAAACGAGGGTAGTTGGTACCGGTCGCAATTTTGAACCTTATTCCATGGTTATAAAATTTGGAACCCATGACAGAAAACTGGTGTTATCTAACGCCGGTAGTATTCAAGAGGTTAAATGCTCTATCTACAATATTTATGGCACTATCCCTCTCCGTGTGGCATAGCTGTGGTCATGCAGCAGGAAATTCTGTATAAGGACAAAGTTATCTCCATATAGGTCAATGTCTGTCAATGACTAGACTAGCAGAATAGTGTTTTAGTTTTGTATTATAATTATCTTCGATTCATCGCAATGGATAGGATTTTGAAAATAAATATTTGTAATATTTGTATGACTGTGGCATACAATTCAATATTTGAATTTTATTTTCCTCTAATTATTTATTGATGCGGCCAGTTATCCGAAGAGGGCTGAGAAAAGGAGTGCTCGGCTCCAATTCGAAATATAAATTTTGTTTTCTATGTGAGGGGGCAAAACTAATACCAAACAACATGGCCTTAGAATCTTGTATTAGGGCCACTTTGAATTTTAGAAAAGGCGTGTGGTTCATTATTTATTGCTAAAGCAGCAATATAAATACACCCTCTGTGAAAACTTCTGCTCTCTACCTATTTCGGTTGATCCGGTAGAGCCCGGTGACGGACGGACAGACAGACAGGAATGGCTTAATAACAGGGTCCCGCTTGGCACCCTTGGGGTGCGGAGCCCTAAAAATGAACAGGACCGTGGTATAGAATTAAAGTAACACATTCCAAATATATATCTTGCTTTTGCTCGTTGATTTGCTTGCATTTAGTAGAATCATTAGGAATGTATTGAACACCCGGTGGAAATCGGTTTCATACTCTTTAGAGCGCGATATCTTAGTAGTTGGGTCGTCTTGCTCCTCTTTGCATACAGGGTGTAAGAGAATGGTGTAAATACATATTTTAACCCTTTCGCTTCTCTGCTGGCCGGAAAAGAATGACACAACAATTAAGGCAAAAATTGTTTTTTGCCCATATATGCCCACAATAGAATCTACAGTACTCTAGGTGACGTTTGTCATAAAAGTTCCATTTTAGGGTTTACGCGAGTCTACACGTTAACGGTTAGTAACGTCATTCTAATTTTAATTTTAAACAACTGTCACTATGAAACCGAGTAACTGTATTTTGATATCTTCATTCATTGGGCCGAGCAGCCGATTGATTAGTATGGATAAACATTGCTTCAGGCACCACACTAGGACACCCTGTGTCGCGGGAACTAGGAGCAGCGGCGTCACAAACATGTTGTACAAGCCAACCTTGTACAATGCGAACGCGGCATTTATCAGCACGTTCTAATTTCTATATAATTGTATTTTAACTATTAACATATTGCAGTTCTACTTACTTATTCGCCGTAGCACCTAAATCTAAGCCACAACAGACTATTTTTAGAGTGTATTTCATTATTATAAAAGTAATGTGTTTTCAACTATACAAGGAGACTCTTTAACTTCCAACTGACAACTTAGCTAACCCTGAGTTGTATGTAAGGCTGTGTGGATCCCACCAAAGACCATACATCTTTTTGGTCCTTCGAACTGGATCGGTTCTTCAAAACTCTGTGATTGGAGTGTTGGTGTTGGGCAACTGTGACGGAAGCGGCAGCGAGCAGGAAGGCACACCGGAACGTGATTGTACGCACTGAGCACGGACCTGATCACATGAACCACCGACAGGCAGTGTATCCCGACCACTGTATCTATCAAGAATAACATACTAACGGCATAGCAGCTCACGCAGAATAGAACTGTCCTCCACTGCAGGGAGTAATCAACTGAAGACAACAAGTCTTACGCAACAAACGCACTGACGCCGGCCGTAGCCGAGTGTATGAAGGCAAGAGCAGCCTCATCTTACTAACACCTGAACCCACAAATCTGGTGTATAAAGACAAGAAAAGTCTTATTCTACTCGTACAGCATCAATCTACAAGATCGGTGGAAATTGGTTCATGAACTGAAGAAACTACACATACAAGCACAAAAATGATCGGAAAAATCATCGAACTTCAGCTCATCTCCTTCGAAAGTATAAAATCGATATGTACCAACTTCAAGAAGGATGGGGCAGATCGCAAAACTCTTGAGTACCTGGAAAAGCACATCAGTGCTCTGGAGGTAAATTGGCTTGAGTTTAGCTCGAACCACAAGATACTGGCCCTAGCAGGAACAACGGACTACGACTACTTTAAGGAGGATGTGTATAACAAAACCAAAATAATGTACGAAGAAACTCTACAGATCATGGTCGACATGAAAAAAGGATTAGCCCCGACAGCCGGAGTTTCCCAGAAGGCTGTACTGGCTCCTGCGGTTCTGCGACTATCCACCGGATCACTAGCTACGCCAGGGACCTCAGGAGCAAATATGGAGGTTAACCAACAAGAACAGACCCACGTTAAGCCCGCTGATGTTGAAAAGGACAGGAAAACTGACTTACTGCGGCACCAAAGATTCAACTTCAACGCACTGAAAAGAGTTGTTTCTAAGATTAATCTTCAAGATGTGAACGAAAAGTGGGAACTAGAAGACCATCTTAAGGTATTAACGTCTAAGTGGGATGCTATCGATAAAATCCACTGGGAGATAGAATACCTGCTTCAAGGCTCCAACTCGGATTACGCCATTGAGTATAACGAATGGGAAGAAACTTACGATCGGTACAAATCTGAGATCAATAAGAAGATGTGGTCCAACATGCACTATCAGAAAAGCACGCCGAAAATGGAGTTACCAGAGTTTAACGGCGACTACATCAACTGGACATCCTTTAAAGACCTCTTTCTGGAAACTATACATATGTATAGTTTCCAGAAAGAGGTCTTTAAAGGATGTCCTGAGGAAGAGGTCTTTAGAGGTTTATATAAACCCGCTACTTTCTAAGACGCAAAAAATGCAACATCTGAAATCAAAGGTCAAAGGAGAAGCCGAAAAGTTAATTCAACATTTGAACATAAGTGCCGACAATTATGATTCATGCTGGGATATCATCTGCCACCGTTACGACAATAAGCGGCTGCTGTTTACATCTCACATTAATACACTTTTGAATAATAATAATAATAATAATACCTTGAACGCCATTTACACACATTGATCTAGCCCCAAACTAGGATTCCCTGTATCTTGGCTACTAGACAACGTTACACATACTAATATAGATAAATATTATACTTAGATAGATAAACAACCATGACTAGGGTACAAACATCCGTTCAACCTACCATCCAGAATCCTAACGCTCTCAAGATCAAGAAGCTACACGACACTACTATTGAATGCTTGAATGCGATAACGAACATCGGAATCGACATCTCGACCTGGGACCCACTCATAGTGCACCTGATAGTACAGAAGCTAGATCCTGAAACCTACAGCGATTACATGCACAGCCTCGAGGATCCAAGAGAATTACCAGACGTAGAGGCATTTGTAAAATTCCTAGAGTTTTCTTTCATGGCTTTAGAGACCCTTAAACCTGCGAAATCTGGAACTCAAGAAAATTCGCATACTCGAAAGGAAAATAATTCCGCCGATCAAAGGTCGACTAATTATAACAAGTCTGTGAAGTGGACAAAGACCTACCATACGACGATTCGAAACTGTCCACTCTGCAAAAGCGAGCAACGTGTTGATGAACTGCCCTACGTTTGCTGACATGAGTATTGAGGCACGGAATGCGGCAGTCAAGCAAACGCACGTATGCAAAAACTGCCTATTCAGTCACGAAGGTCGAAAGTGTGAAAAAGATTTCATCACACGTCCCTGTATAATCCGGATATCAAGAGAAGGATAACCCGGAATCCTACTACAACCCAGAAGAGCAATCACGTAAATGGAAAAAGAGAAGTGCTTCTGACCACAGTACAACTAATGGCAAAGGATGTAACCGGGAATCATGTTGTATTGAGAGGATTGCTCGATCAAGGATCACAAGTTCATTACGGAGAACGCAGCCCAGCTCTTAAAGGTACCCAGGGAACGCTACAGCGCGGCTATTTCCGGGATCGGATCATCACCCGAGTCCAGTAAGGGACGTGTGAAAATTGAGTGCAAGTCTTTAAACTCAAACTTCACCTTCAAAATCGAGGCACTCGTTATGAGAAAATTGATGAACGATCTACCGAACACATCGGTTGACAGGACCGACTGGAGCCACTTAAACAACATCAAGCTGGCTGATCCCAATTGCCATCAACCAGGCCGTATCGACATGCTACTGGGGGCCGAAGTATATGCAGATATCATCATGGACGGACTTCTTAAACAAAATCAACAATCACCGGTTGCTCAACAAACAAAACTGGGTTGGATCTTAAGCGGTAATACGAAGACATACAATTGCTGAGTAACGCTGAACGACATCGAAGACTTATCCCGCTTCTGGTAAATTGAAGATATTACCACAGAAGAACAGTCAAGAGACGACTTTTGTGAAAAATACTACAAGCAAACTACAAAACGACTGCCAGACGGTAGATACGTTGTGAAGATGCCTCTCAAGGAGGACATCTCGACTAAATTGGGATACTCAAGAACCCAAGCAATGTCACATTTTTTTCAACTAGAGAAGAAAATGGCGAGACAGTAAAAACTTGCTGTCCAATACAAACTCTTCATAAAGGAGTACACCGATCTCGGTCACATGAAATCGTCAACAACAACCACTCACAACTCGACGGCGCTTCAATCATACCTCCCCCATCACGGTGTTATTCGAGAAGATTCCGCGACAACTAAACATAGAGTTGTCTTCAACGCTTCAATGAAAACAGACACAAAGTACAGTCTGAATGATTGCATGGAATGTGGACCAAACCTTCAAAAAGATATTTTGACCCTTATCATCAAATGGCGTACCTATCGCTATGCTTTAACTGCCGACATCGAGAAAATGTACCGCCAAATTCTAATTGATGAAGAACAACAAAGCCTACAAAAAATCATATGGAGGGAGTCCCCGCATTTACCATTACAAGAAATGCAACTGTGCACCATAACGTATGGGACAAAAGCTGCCCCATTCTTGGCCATGCGAACTTTACAACAATTGGCTCAAGACGAAGGACATGCATACCCACTAGCCAACAAGGCGCTCCGAAGCGAGAGTTACATGGATGACCTAATTTGCGGAGAAAACACCTTAGAAAAAACCGAGGCGCTACAAGTCCAACTCAGCGAACTTTTAAAAAAGGGAGGATTTATACTGAAGAAATGGGCCTCCAACGAGTCCTCAATCCTGAAAGATCTTCCAGAAAATTATAAACACCCCCACGTTACCATCGACCTTAAACAAAAAGAAGCAATGAAAGCTCTGGGTCTTAGGTGGAATACGAAGACGGATGTATTCTGTTTTCACTGGGAACTAACCGACAGAAAAGGAAAGATGACTAAACGAACATTATTATCCGATATCAGCAAGATATACGATCCCCTTGGATGGAGCGCACCTGTAGTCATAAAAACAAAAATATTGTTTCAAAACCTGTGGCTGACAAAAATGTCCTGGGATGACAAGCTGCCTCTTGAAATCACTAAAGAATGGGAGCAGTTACGCGGCGATATACCGAACATAAACAACGTCACTTTACCAAGGTGGATGTCGTATACGTCACACAACATACGTTTGGACGGATTTTGCGACGCCAGCGAAAAGGCATTCGGTTGTGTGATTTATACCACAACGGACGGCGAGTGCGGACAGCGAAAAGTAACGCTACTGGCAGCAAAAACAAAAGTAGCTCCAATCAAGAAAAAGCTGACATTACCAGGCTAGAACTGGAGGGGGCTGTTCTACTATGCAGATTAATGGAGAAAGTGACCAACGCCTTATCAGAGTTTCCAACGACGGTCCACTTCTGGACTGACTCACAAGTAGTCTTAGCGTGGCTACGAGGAGATTGTTCTCGATGGGACAAGTATGTGGCGAACAGGGCGTCATATATTAACAACACGTTCCCGCAAGGAAACTGGCATTACGTCAAGACCGGCGAAAACCCCGCTGACTGCGCTTCAAGAGGCCTTCTCCCCAGCCAACTTACCAAGCATACGCTTTGGTGGAACGGACCTGAATGGTTAACAACCACAAATGATCTACATGACGACATATAACCTGACATCACACATGCATACGCTGTGACGAAAAACGCTGAGTCGAGCAGCGCGCAAGATAGCGGATACCGCACCCAAACAAGGTGTGATACATGACCTGTTACAACGTAGTAGATCATTGACGCGTGTAGTACGAGTGCTCGGCTGGTTGTTACGAGTCAAAACAAAGCAGAAAAATAGCTACTTGACACTTAACGAGCTGAGAGATGCATTGCACAGAGTTGTAAAATGGGTTCAAGAGGCAGAATTTAAAGGTGAAATCAAGCGCCCCATAAGCAAACTAACACCCCTCCCGATAAATAGAAGCCAACGAACAGATTTCGACGAACTGGGAAAATCGGAGGAGTGTAAGACTAAAAACTCATCACCCGTGTTAAAACGCGGAGGAAAAGTTAGCAGCTTCCTTACCTTACTACTATTATCATTAATATGCCTGCCATCAATACCTGTGTCTCGAGCTGAAAACATCGATATGAAACAGTACAAGATCATCACGATTGAAGAAGACCGACCGATGTACTTCGACGAAATCGGAAAAATACAACTAATCCACGACGAATGGAACCTACTTGTTTACTACAACTTATCTTCGTACTGGCAAGCCACGAAAGGCCTAAAAACATATATAGATCGCGTAGATCAGATGTGTGCTAAAGCAAAATCACAGACGTGTCTACTTATGACAAGACAGCTCACCCACGAAATCTACCAACTTATAGATTACAACAATTTACTCCTGTCTCATCACCTGAACAGAAAATCAAGAGGGTACTTCAATGGAGTGGGAAACCTTGCTCGCACCCTTTTTGGAGTACTAGATGAAGATTTCGCGCAAAAATACACACAGGACATAGAAAACATGCGGACAAATCAGAAATACCAACTACAACTGATAAAAAACCAAACAACTATAATTGAGGCAGAGGAAAATATCGTCAAGAAAAACGAGCAATTCGTGAAAAATCAATTCCAAGTAATAAGGGATTATATTAAACAATCGGAAGAGCAAATGCGCACGACCGAAAACCGGGTCAGCAAGGTAGAAATGCTAAGTAGCGCTAACACAGCCGCAATAACCGCAAGCTCCTTGATAAACAGCTTGAAGAAAACTCAAGGGATGCTCATGAATGCGTTGACCGACATTTACAGAGGTCATCTGGACATAAATCTTTTCACCCCTGATCAACTAAGTAAACAGTTAGAACGAATTTCGAGTTCCATGCCTAAAAATCTAGCGCTGCCTATCAAAAACCTGCAAGATGACGCCGAAGAACTCTACAAACTTATTTATGTAAGGGCGAGATTAACTCAACAGTACCTGTTATTCGAGCTTCATATACCGCTTGTAAGCGATGATGAGTACAGCCTTTATCGGTTGATACCGACCACCGTTAAAAATGGAGAAAGATATACGACGGTTACAGACACGGCGGCATACATCGCTGTAAATCTAATAAAAAATACGTACATTGAATTGGAAAACCAAGATGTGTCACAGTGTATGTCAACAAAAGATTCGCTGCTGTGTCATGAACATCACCCGATACATAACTTACAAGGAAATAACACTTCATGCGCCGCGAAACTGCTGAGTCAAAGAACGCAAGTTCTATGCGCTGCGAAACAAATTCCGTGCAGTGATTACTGGGTTTAATTACACAACAAAAACTCATGGCTCTATAATTGTTGCGATGAGTGTCAGCTAAGAATAATATGTAAAAACCTTGCTACGACAAAACAAATCAGCAAGCAAGGGATCGTTGCTCTAGGTCAAGGATGTATTTTGCAACGGTCAGACATTACGATACATTCCTACAACTCATACGGAAGCAAAATGACGATGGGCTTCAACTTGAGTGTGCCTGAAATTCCAGCACCAAACTACATGGCATCTAGTAACTTCAAGAACATTTCACTTCATCTTAAAGAAGAGGATCACAGCAAGGAATATTAAGATATCGAAAAACAAATATCGCAACAAAAGAGGAACGAATACTGGTTGAATTTAACAAAACTTATCGACGCACAGCATTGTAAACATCGGAATTACAAGCCTCTTATCGATAGCAGTCATAATAGTCGCATTGGTTTGGTGCATAAGGAAGAAATGCATAGGTCGCCGGCCGTCCCCAAGGATCATGCAATCCCATGAAAACCAAGGATTTGAGATGACAGAGACAGTCAGGCGCCCCAATGACAAACAAACGAAGCAAGAAGTCGGAAAGTCAAGATTCAGTTTTGACTAAAACATTTATTAATTTACTTGCTTTGTGAGCTGTTGTGGTTTAGCAATAAGTTAACTTCTCCCTCGGGAGCATGTACAAGCCAACCTTGTACAATGCGAACGCGGCATTTATCAGCACGTTCTAATTTCTATATAATTGTATTTTAACTATTAACATATTGCAGTTCTACTTACTTATTCGCCGTAGCACCTAAATCTAAGCCACAACAGACTATTTTTAGAGTGTATTTCATTATTATAAAAGTAAAGTGTTTTCAACTATACAAAGAGACTCTTTAACTTCCAACTGACAACTTAGCTAACCCTGAGTTATATGTAAGGCTGTGTGGATCCCACCAAAGACCATACAGATGTAAACATCCAAGACCTGGGGATTTTCTCTTTCTTCCTCTCCAGCCGGGATTCGAAGCCGGGAGCTCTCGCTCGGGAAGCACAGCCTCGACCGCAACACCACAGAGGTCCCTCTTAGCATACCTGAACAGGTTGCTGAAGAACTTCCAGATGCTCTGTTTGTTTTTCTTGTCCATGGTGGAGTCGACGCGGCTGGCGCGCACCATCTCCGTCCAGCGCACTGCGTCTTGCAGCTCCATGAACCGCTCCTGGACAGACAGACAGACAACCCGCCATGTTAGCATAGCCCATAAAGGCGGTACGGTGGGGGAAAACTTGTGGTCAGTGGCCGCCACAAGTGGTCGGTGGCCGCTACCTTTTACCTCGTTGCTTGCAGTGTCATAACATAAACGATTTCTCCCGGGCTGAAGTCAAGGGAAAGAGGAATGGGTTATGGGGATCGCACTAGTGGCGTGTGTCATCGTTTTGTGGCGCCACAAAAAGCGAGCATGTTTACCGCGTGCGGCGAGTCCATATAAAATATATGACGAGTACAGAGAATAGGGGGGGGCGGGCGGCGTTTTGTGGCGACGTTTTGTAGGACGTGTGCGTCGAGTCTTAACCTACTTCAACAAGGAGGAGGGTTCTGAAATTATCGATCTTTTTTTTTATCGCTCTTCAGCGATTTCTCGAAGACTTTCTAAAGTTTCACATTTGTTTAAATTATATACGTAATTTAGGCAACCATAAAACCATCCATGACACGAATCTGTTCAGTAAAACACTAGTGAGTACACTTCCTGTGTAATTTAATTAGAGACCACACACGGCGCTGGATTCAGCCTCGACCGTGATTCGGTCAGTAAACAAATTTACCAACCATTTAGGCTCTTTCCAGTAGCTAGTGTGTAGTTCCTTAGCCAAAGAGTTGAGTTCAACAGCAGAATTCATCGTATACTTCCCCTCTCAGGGGCCTAGCCAGAGTTTATTACAACCGCAGAGCTCACCTTATACTGGTTCCTCTCCATCAGCACCCTCGCCATCTCGACCCTGGTGAATCGGCGCCGCTGAGCCATGGGCACGTCAGCTTCGTCTTCGTTTTCGCCGCCGGCGTTGTTGCTTACAGTCTCCTGGAAATAAGCAGAAAACCTATAGAAGTCTGTGCGGTCAAACAAACAATGGGGAATCTAAGTGCCAAATTAGTTTCACGTAAAGGGCGCTAAAAGTTTGAAGGTAATAAAAACATAGTAAGTAAAGAGTTTCGTTCACCTAAGGTTACTTACAAATGAATCACGGAGTAAAAGTAAGTAAATCAAATGTATGCAAAGAGTTTCGTTATTCAGATAAAGTCAATGTCCATAGAACCTCAGATGTATGTAACTCTTTGTTGCTGCTGTTGACAATGTTTATCAAGTTACAAACCTCAGATAAATAACATTCTTTGTGTTACCACTCGTTTATCTGAGGATACAACATACAGTGCCCATATCCAAAAGGTTTTGTGTAATCATCCCCATTCGGTATTGGACTCCTAGTCAAAATAGATGCTTTTTAGGAACTGTCGAAACGGTAATATTGTTCAGAAATACAAAGTCGTGGCGTCATAGTCAAACGCTGTTTTATTTGTAATAATAAATTGTGTTTAAAAAATACAACTCCTGGAAATAAACAATTCTGATATTGCCAAGCCATTTTGTGCACAAAGCGTCAACTTCAGACATGTTCCGAGATTAATTTCTTGTCAAATACCGAATTATAAGTGTGTTACCGGCATGACGGCATTCCTTGATACAGTGTATAGACACGTACTTCCTTAACCTTATGATTTTCATTCAATGTGGGACGATATGTCATATTTTATTTACAGAGGTACATTACCACATGTGATACACCCTGTGTGTTGGGAACCAGAATCAGCGACATCACAACCATATTAAAAATACTAGACCCGGGGTTTTTTTAAATCTTTATTTAAAGGGCTTTGTACAATATTTACATTACATGACAATGTCGCTCTAGAGGACAAAAATAGACAAACAAAATAAATACATGTCATTACCTACGATAAAAAACCTACCTACCCATTCCTAATGTAATTTTTTTCAGTGCGCCAGGTGCAGGTTCTTCCTTGTACGTAACCGTTGCTTCGTAACATTTTTACATTCGACCTTTTTAAACCAGTTGCGATCAAAAAATTGTTTGTTATTTAATGAAACCAGTTCATCTGATGTAATAAAAAAGTCATCTTCTTTAATATTGAATGAAAGTTTATGTGCCTGGTAATTTGGTTGATTTCTACTATCTGGACCTCAGTTCAGACGCCTAACTTCAAGTGCCTCAGTCCTTCCTCCAGTTGCGTCACTCGTTCCCTCAGTCGCTACCCTCATTCCCTTAGCGTCCTCCACCTCCTCCCTACGGATCTCTTCGTGAATCTTGCTCCAATGTGTAATCTTGGTCCAACATGTAGCGTTATTCCAATGTGGACCTCAGTTCAGACGCCTACCTTCAAGTGCCTCAGTCCTTCCTCCAGTTGCGTCACTCGTTCCCTCAGTCGCTCCCCTCATTCCCTTATCCGCTCCCGTGCGGAACTGATGTGAGCCACCTCCTCCCTAAGGATCTCTTCATGAATCTTGCTCCACTGTGTAATCTTGGTCCAACATGTAGCGTTATTCCAATGTGGACCTCAGTTCAGACGCCTACCTTCAAGTGCCTCAGTCCTTCCTTCAGTTGCGTCACTGGTTCCCTCAGTCGCTCCTCTCATTCCCTCAGACGCTTCCGTGCGGCACTGATGTGAGCCACTTCCTCCCTACGGATCTCTTCATGAATCTTGTTTCAATGTGTAATCTTGGTCCAACATGTAGCGTTAATCCAATGTGGACCTCAGTTCTGACGCCTACCTTTAAGAGCCTCAATCCTTCCTCCAGTTGCATCACTGGTTCCCTCAGTTGCTCCTCTCATTCCCTTAGCTGCTCCCGTGCGGCGCCGATGTGAGCCACCTCCTCCCTAAGGATCTCTTCATGAATCTTGCTCCAATGTGTAACCTTGGTCCAACATGTAGCGTTATTCCAATGTGGACCTCAGTTCAGACGCCTACCTTCAAGTGCCTCAGTCCTTCCTCCAGTTTCGTCACTCTTTCCCTCAGTCGCTCCTCTCATTCCCTCAACCGCTCCCGTGCGGCGCCGATATGAGCCACCTCCTCCCTACGGATCTCTTCATGAATCTTGCTCCAATGTGTAATCTTGGTCCAACATGTAGCGTTATTCCAATGTGGACCTCAGTTCAGACGCCTACCTTCAAGTGCCTAGTCCTTCCTCCAGTTGCGTCACTCGTTCCCTCAGTCGCTCCCCTCATTCCCTTAGCCGCTCCCGTGCGGCGCTGATGTGAGCCACCTCCTCCCTAGGGATCTCTTCATGAATCTTGCTCCAATGTGTAATCTTGGTCCAACATGTAGCGTTATTCCAATGTGGACCTCAGTGCAGACGCCTACCTTCAAGTGCCTCAGTCCTTCTTCCAGTTGCGTCACTCGTTCCCTCAGTCGCTCCCCTCATTCCCTTAGCCGCTCCCGTGAGGAGCTGATGTGAACCACCTACTCTCTAAGGATCTCTTCATGAATCATGCTCCAATGTGTAACCTTGGTCCAACATGTAGTGTTATTCCAATGTGGACCTCAGTTCAGACGCCTACCTTCAAGTGCCTCAGTCCTTCCTCCAGTTGCGTCACTCTTTCCCTCAGTCGCTCCCCTCATTCCCTTAGCCGCTTCCGTGCGGCGCTGATGTGAGCCACCTCCTCCATACGAATCTCTTCATGAATCTTGCTCCAATGTGTAATCTTGATCCAACATGTAGCGTTATTCCAATGTGGACCTCAGTTCAGACACCTACCTTCAAGTGCCTCAGTCCTTCCCCCAGTTGCGTCACTCGTTCCCTCAGTCGCTCCCCTCATTCCCTTAGCCGCTTTAGTGCGGCGCTGATAAGAGCCACCTCCTCCCTAAGGATCTCTTCATAAATCTTGCTCCAATGTGTAACCTTGGAACAACATGTAGCGTTATTCCAATGTGGACCTCAGTTCAGACGCCTACCTTCAAGTGCCTCAGCTCTTCCTCCAACTGCGTCACTCGCTCCCTCAGCCGCTCCCGCGCGGCGCTGATGTTAGCCACCTCCTCTCGGAGGATCTCCTGTTCGCCGGTCAGCTCGTCGACCTTTACTATCAGATCGTCTTTCACCACGTTGAGTGCGTTCCTGTGGGACGCGGGTTATGTTAGAATGTATTACGGCCTCTTTGTTGATAAATAGGGGACCATTTAAATGCACATCAAAAATGCTAATTGCTAAAAATATCAAGGCGAACTGTGTTAGACATGTAGAATAAAAAACGTTATCGGCTGACCAACCCAGAAACGTAAAAAGTTGTTTGGCCAGAGGCAATTATAAGGAGAGCGACATCTTCGGGAGTAAAGTAAAAGGCTTGAGATGCGCGCAAATACTAGACTAATTTATTATAGGAAATACTAAGCTTATATACAACTTACTACAAAACTACGTGATGAATATAAATATACCTTATCTGTGACGGTCGTCAACTTATCTTAACATTACGTGGAAATATGACTAACATAGTCGACCGGCACAGTTGTCAATTCAGTATATAGTCATTCATCATTCATGATAATGCGAATAGAAATCTTAGCCAGTTGTCGTGTTCCCGAAAACACCTGATTCACATTATCGTATCAGCCCTAAACAATGCACCTGCAATTTGTACCTTGTTCGAAAGAAATTAGGAGTCAATGTCAATCAGTGTAAGGTTAAATTTATTATACCCTTTTTATTTAAACTAAGATTTAATTTATCAAAATGAAATGTACCTATAATATCACAAGAAAAGAGGACCCTTTGTTCGTCAGTGGTTACTCCAACTACTATAATAAAATGTTCCATCTCTTTTTCTATTCCTACATCATTTGATGCTTGGTATTCATTTCCTGATTTCTGAACATATGTTCGAAATATTTTTTCCCAGCACTTTTAATTCATTTCCTAGTTTCTGAACATAATATATATATATATATATAATAATAATACCTTGGACACCATTTACACACATTGATCTAGCCCCAAACTAGGATTCCCTGTATCTTGGGTACTAGACAACGATACACATACTTATATAGATAAATATTAATACTTAGATAGATAAACAGCCATGACTAGGATAAAAACATCCATTCTCATCAAACAAATATTTGCCCCCACCGGGACTCGAACCCGGGACCCTTGGTTTCGTAGGCAGCGTCACTGCCGACTAGGCCATTCGGGTCGTCAATGTAAACATGTTTTCTAGCTAGTTCTCGTTCTTGCCATTTTCATAAAGATGAAGAGGCAGCTGATGTCATTTTAAATACACAAGTACCACTACAAGCTTTAACGTTAGCAAGATCGAAATCGATAATACCTATAAATATAAATTTAAAAATTTCAAAAAATGAATTGCAAGGAACTACAGTCGAAAAGCCTGTCGTATATCTGGGCAGTAAATTATTTGCAAAAGGTCAAGCATATGTAGCTCTAAGTCGCGTAAAAATTACAAGGTAGTTGCAACTTGTGAACCAAATCACAGAAAACTATTCAATAGTCCCCATGACAAATTGGCATTTGCAGAATTACAAGGATAAAAATGAGGAAGTCAATCTGTGTCTCAGTAATACATTCTTACTGTCTTGTGTGTAGCATCACCAAAATCCGTTCACCCGCTTGAGCGCTTTATGTGTGAATGCTATATCTCGATGTAAAAAATGTTAATTATGTATGACAAAAATGTCGTATTCAATGGGACTAATAAAAATAGTATCCCTAAATAGTAGGCCCTAAACATTACACCCAAAACGACAATACTTTTGTACCACCGTCTGTATTAAATCCAAGGTATTCTGGCTTCTGAGACAGAATTTCGACAAGTTGGATAACTCGGCATATAAAATTAGTAAACCGTACTTACTTAGTCGCCAAGAGTTCGTTGTTCTCCAGAATCAGATTTTCAACCTCCTTCCCCATACCTGAAGGGTAAATGGATATTAAGTCACCAAATCACTAATTATAATTTATATACACTTTGCTATATGAAAAAACACCGGTCATGCATAACTTATGGTATGGCGCAGTGCCCACTGAGTGAGGTGACGTAACAATCGACGTTCTATGGGAGTGGCGTGGAGTGAAATGCCACGCACTTAGATGTCACGTCGATTGTCACGTCACCTCAATGGGCACAGCACCTTAGAAACAAAACGAGATGCAACAAGTTACGACTGTACATATACTCGTAGTGTTTTCTGACTTTCAGCGGCTCAACAAAGAAAATAGTGGTTCTAGCAAAATAGTTGTTACTCACCAAAATAGTTATCGTTAACTGTTACATTGCAGCCGGCACGAAATTTGGTTAGAAGGCATGGAAAAGGAACGACATTATTAATTAGTACAAAAAAGAGAGCATTATCAAAGAAAACTAACACATGCAGAATAAGAAGTGATACCACGGGAGAGTATTATGGACAAATTCAATATTTGTTAACTTTTAAAAGAGATAGATTGATTAATTAATTAATAGCAATGAGGATAAGAATGAACAGTTTTCAGTCTCGAAGATATAACATTTATCTAATGAATCATTTAAAATAACTTTAATATCGCGACCGATAGGCTCATTTGGAAGAAAATATTTAATATAAACTGAGCAAGATATTATTTACAACATTTGGTTTCGAATGTGAAATTAAATTATATTATATACAGAACTCACCCGACGAAGCGTATTCACCAGGATGGACCCAGCTTCCTACAAACGCACAAACTACGAGTTAGTACACAGAGGTTAAATAAGCACTACACATTTAACAAACCAGTTGCAAAAACGGCGTGACAGTTCCATATTTTTTTTATTAAACATATTCTGAGTACCTACTCTCTGTGAGAGTATGTTCATGACAGTTCAAACCCCTATTAGAGTTTTGTGGGGATTTAAAGGACATTGACAATTTATGTATGGAAGTTGGACCAATTACTGCCCAGAATGAACATATCGTGCATTTTGATCTAAAGGCCCACACTAATTTGTTAACCGAAGAGCTCCTAAGAAAGAGAAAAACTAATACGCAATTTCGTTTACATGGATGGCATAATATACATAATAGTTCCAGTATTTTTGATTAAGAACCCCAACCACTAAACCGACTTCTATTTTTTTTTATGGAACCAAACAAGAAATAAAATAAATCATTTACCAAATCGGTCCAGTATTTTTTTTTTATGGAACCAAACTAGAAATAAAATAAATCATTTACCAAATCGGTCCAGTAGATTGATTTTAAATTTAAAAAAAAAACTGGATCAGCTATGTCAACAGGTAAACGAAATTGCCTGATATTTCTTTCCTGTGAAGTTTAATAAACGAATTTAAGGTACATAAAGTCAGAATTTATTCATGATAATGTATACACCACCGAAAAGTCACAGGAAAGCAATATAATATAAAATGGTCCAGTAGTTGGGTTTCTAAATAAGAAATACTGGAACAATTATGTCATCCATACCAACGCGTGTTTGTTTTTCTCTTGACTCCTGGGACCGAATTTGGAGCACTTCGGTTTAGAGATTAATGTTAGCCTGAGGAATAAATGTCACTAGCAGCACTTGGTCCACACCCTAGCAATGTTCTTTAAAGATCGCTTCTGCAACTCAGTGATTGACAAGAAAACAAAAGACAATAAGGTTGGTGACGCCTGTGATTTTTTTGAATTATGATTGTTGTAAATATGTACATTTATAGGTTAATATCTAGGGAACATGTAAACTAACAAAACATTGCTGGTAATAGTTAACCTTAAGTGTCTCGTTAACTAGATAATTGGGGTAAAATCTTTACTTGTAAAATATTACCAAACAATAAAATAGAAAAAGGAATGGGTAGAAAACCAGATTTGGATGCAGTTTTGTAAATATAGTAAAAAAAAATTGGGTGTATTCAAATAAATTATCCAGATATAATGAAATTTAAATTCGCTCCACTTACCTCCACTGATGTGGAGCGCTCATTCTCGAGCTACAAATGTATTTTAAAGCAAGAATATAAAAGAGGAAAATAATGTATGATCATTTATTTGAATACCTCCAAAGAAAAGAAATTACAAGAGACTTCAGGGAAGGATAAGTTTCTGCTGGAACAATTTTTATGAATAACGTGTTCCATCTATTCTTCTAACGTCAATGTAAAGAAACTTCAGTTTAGAATTTTTCATTGAATCTTCCCACAATTGCTTTATTTAAATCACAGTGAACTGAACTATTTTAATTTTAATTTATTTTTTGTTTTAAATAAAAATGTAGTACAACCAAATTACATGTAAAATTGATCGATATTTTTAAAGTTTAATGAAATGTTCAAAATATTTACTGTTGATTTGATTAATTTGATTAAATAATAAAATTACAATACCTACAGCTGTGTTCCATTTATAGATAAGATCATCTAAACATTAATTAAGAACTATGTTTTAAAATAGTAAAGTTATTTAATTATGTTCCGGAAATTGAGTACCGCGAATAAGTCATACCCATACTTTTGCTTTCGTTACGCTTACATACTGAATGTCATCCTTCCTCTCCTAGTCTAAGTGTCAGACCACACGAGCCAGTGGCGGATACATATAGGGGGTCTGCGATAGAATCCTGAGCATAGCGAGGTATTCTAAGTTAGAGTCCTGAGCGTAACGAAGGATTCCCGCCCATTACGAAAATAATTTTGCTCCCGAGTGACACATACAACTTTTCACACCGACTATGAGGAAAATTAACTACCTATACTTTGAATTATACTTTCACCACTTTTACAGTAATCGAACAACGAAAACAAAACGTTTTTTTTTATAATGGAAGATTGTGAAGGAATATGGAAAGGTCACGACAGATTCCTATTTATTTATTGGCATTTAGCAATGTGCCAATTAAACACAGATCTTAATAAAATAATCGATTGTAATTTCATCGTAATCGATTAAAAACTAACATGTTTCAAGTTTTAACTTTAACAACGTTATATGAAAATTAATGAATTTATCGTAATATTTAAAAAAAATGTCACAAAAAATTATATGTTTTACTGAAATCAAAACTATTGTGATATAATGAATATTGATATCCGATACCATTGTAATATTCGATTTGATTATTTTTACACATTGGTAAAAGTAACACAGGAATATTTTATCTGTTTCCCTAATCCTTCCCAATCCGCCATTATAAAAAATCGTCATGGGCAGTAACGCTTGAATCCTTGGTTACGCTCAGGATTCTAAAATCCCTCGCTACGCTCAGGATTACATCGTAGAATCCTTCGCCTTACTCTGGATTAAATGTACCGTCCTCGCCGTAAATACATCATTTTGCTCCCTTGAGACACAAATAACTATTGGCGACACGAGACAACCGCGAACTTGAGGTCATAAATCAGTTGTCAAAACATAGAATGGAAAGCTTTAGAGGAAACAATCATAATTCATGGTAAGCAAAATAATCCTCTGCGGGGGCATAGAGATGATGGGAGTCTATAAGAACACGAAAATTATAGTGAAAGTATTGTGAGTAACGAGGGAAACTTTAGAGCGCTTCTAAGATTTAGAATTGACGCTGGAGACTTGCAACTAAAACATCAACTTGAGACCAATAAAGCGAACGCCATTTACATAATAGTAAAACTTATTTCATGCTGTGAAACAATGATGTTATCGAGAATACTGGAAAGAATATTCGATGACCCCACGGACATAGCGCACATCGCCCAACTGAGTTTAGTTGCAAGATATATGGATATATTGACGGTGACGGCAAATTACACGAAATATTTTTGGGTTTCGTTGACATCCATAAAGACAGTGATTGTAGTGGAAACATTGACGATGAACCTCAAGAAACTCAAGTGCGTAGCATTAATGGCGAAGTATTGGGTACTACGATTCTAAGGAGAATGGAAAGCCTTTCTCTGTCACTGGACAACTGTGTGCGTATAGGCTGTGATGGTTGTCAGAACTGAAAGGAGCTGTAGCTACAATAAAAAAGAATGCTATCAACGCTCAAGTAGCAACGTGTCAGAGTCATCAGCTCAACCTCGCAGTTGCAAAGTTTCAAGTGTTAGAAACTCACTTAGTACTATTGAAGAAGTAGTATCGTTCTTTACAGCGTCTAGCAAGCGGTTCGCAACATTGAAGAGTCACCTAAAACACTCGCTGCAGTCACATTGTCAAACGAGATGGGTAAAGCGATAGGATGCTGTTATTCAATTCGCAACTGATCTCGGAACGTTTGCAAAGTTCTGAAAGAAATACAGCATTGGAGGGATAGAACAATGGCTGCCAAAGCCAATATTCTCCTTCGAGCTCTCGCTTATTGCGAGTTTATTATTACGCTGTTTACTCTGAGTGACATTATGATCATAACATATCCAGTCAACAAAATTTTACAAGACCCTAGCTTGGACGTCTTGATGGCAAAAGCAAAATTGGTTTCGACGCTCAAGGTCGCACACCTTTAGCGTGGAATCCAATTATGCGGCATGAGAACTAATGCTGATAGCCACTTTGCTCGTATTTTTGAAGAGCCGAAGGCAGTTATGGAAGAGTTGGACGTGGAGATGAGTGTTCCTCGTCTTACAGGCAGACAAAGACACTGGGAAAACTGTGATCATAATGATGATGCTATGACATATTGGAAAAGAACTGTTTATTCCAACACTAGACCATGATACGACTGACATGAGAAAACTTTTGCTGAAGAAAATATTTATCATTTAAAATTCAAAATACTTTTACCCTCACAACTACTGAAACACGCCGGTAATGATCTGGCACATACATTGAATAAGTGCTTAACTGAACTATCGTTTCTTTGAAGAAGAATCATCTTTGTGATTAAAAAGAGTCTGATGGGAGAGATTCTTCAATTCAAGCAAACGAGCATAAACGTCCTCAACGATCGTAATGCTGTTAGGCAAGCGTTGTCTGTTTGACCTAGATCTGATTATCCTACTTTGCACACGCTCGCTGTACAAAATATCTGCTTGTCTGCCTGTATCTATTACTACAGTAAAAAGGAGTTTTTCAACATTGCGGCGTACAAAGACATGGCTGAGGTCGACATCAATGTCGACCTCGAGGAGGATCTACTTAATGGCATTTTTTTGCGTTGTGAGCCGCGGAATTACGGCTGCGAAATTTCTGCTCAGCAGAAATTCACTTGGTCGGCCACACGAGCGTAATTTATTCATCTGATATTCAATATTGTGCTTGTGTCGTGCAATGGAAGTAACAAAAACGTTGTGAATTTACGAAGCATATTAAGAAGACACAGAAGTTGATATTAGAAGAAAATCCTTGGTGAATTGACTCAATAGTGGAAGACTGATGCGCGGACAGTTTCATATTTTGTATACATGTTTATTTGCAAATCCAAATATATTTCAAAACTACTACCATATGCCATTATTTCAAGAATTATTACATCTGTACACTGTCTTTAAATTAATACAAAAGCCTTAGTTGCCGTATTTCATAATAAGAAAAAAAAGCCTGCCATGTACCGTATAATCGATTCGATTCCCTCCCTTCTCCGAAAACGCAATTCTGCCGGGACTGTGTGCGTGAGTTGGCAGACAACTCATTTTGCGACGCCCGTATTAATGAAACAGGAGTTTTGTATGAAACCGAATGTAGGCGAAATTTCGCAGCCGAAATTCCGCGACTCACAGCTCAAAAAAAATGGCTCGTGTGGCCCGACACGATACTCTTGACAAAGATTCTATATCTTGACATCAGAATCCGACGCAGTATTGTAGAGAAGAAGCTCACAATGAACTCTTCGTCGCCTACATAACTGATGCTTCGTACGAGGTCGAAGATAAAATGAAATCAGAGGATACACTGTCAACTAGACTAATAGACAATTAGCCAATACAAGTGCAAGATATTGACAAATTTTGCAGATTCGCGAAAGAAATGTTTAAGGGTAAACATTTCTTTCGCGAGTTGCAATATGTGCAAAGTGGGACTTGTTCAGCCCAGATAGCTTTTCGAAGCAGTTTTCGTAGAATTTGTGTAGCAAGGGCGGCGTCTTGAGCATCTATCGGACAGCCTCGTCATCAGCAAAGTGACTCATAATCGAAAGTTGGTCCACGGCGCGCAACGGCCTCACGCACTAATAAGGGGTCACATTTTTTATGTTTACCATGCGAAACTTGCCGCTACACCAGCGCCCTTAGCGGCGAATTAAAACGCGGCATCGCTCAATGTACAAGCATTTCTTGCGGCTTGAAAGAGACAGCAACAAAAACTCGGATATATGGCGACCATAAAAAATGGCAGCCCTCATTACGGGTCATTCAAAGGAGACCAAAGTGGGTATTGGCCATGGTGTGTTTAAAAGGTTCCCGAAGTTTCTGGAATGTTCCCTCACCGGTGATGTCCCCGTCGTCGCCATCGTGGATACTCGGCTCCGGGTCCTGAAACGACAGCTCCTGGTACAGCGTGTTGGCGCTTCGCTTCTCGTTCTTCGTCTGCGACCGGCCAGCCGACGCGGCGGGCGTCGCGGGCGATGTCGCCTGGAGATAAATGGTGCGTATGTTAGCGTCGCGCTCGCATAGTTCAATTTCGAGCATGACGGCAATACAATTTACCCTAGACTGAAAGAGACAAGGAGCTAGTGGTGAATGTACCAAATTCCTTGTACTTAAAGTAAGGACATTTTGGTAGCGCTGCACCGCCTTCGCACTTGCGAGCTCTTTGAATGAGCATCGGAATCTTTTGACGGAGCGTTGGAGATAAATGATGCGTAGTTAGTGCTGGAACGGGGATTTGAGGGATGTCAGGCGATAAACTAGTCATATTGCGAGGTATATTTAAAACGTCATGTTTTGCGCCCTAGGCTTTTAGAATGGAAGGTCACTACGTGCCTTCCTGCAAATCAAAGCGAGTTAATGTTCCTGCAAATCTGCAAATCACAATAAAATATCTCTGTATATCTCTTTCTTTTTTTGCGATGCGAATGCGATTTCCTATCCCTCTTCCGCTCGCTGTCGCCCTCGACGCGTGCAGTAAGTAGGTCTTGGGACAGTGACGGACGCTATGTATGTACTATGTATATATGACAAGTTACCTTTAGCGGATAGTAGATGTAGTGAATAATCCTTTCCTTTCGTATTTTCTCGGAAATGTTCGTTTTTGCCTTACTACTTCTACGGGCAATTTGACATTTGACATTGATAAATAAGGTATGCGATTTATTTGATACATCGGCACCATTCGGGTGTTATCGTTGTTCCGAGTTTTGCCGATAGGAAAGGATTATTCACTACCATTCCTTATTCCATAACCAAAACCTAAAACCTCAAATAACAAACTCTTTGAAATGCATAACAAAGATTACTTTGACAGTCTCAAACAACAAATATTATGCCGTCACTCATTCACAACAAATGGTCGATATCGGCAGTTTAGTGATTGTTTTATATTCTCTGGACAAAACTGTTTCATGATTTCTATAAGAACAATCTCCGCGATTGCTTTTATCGCTGCGTGCCAACCGGTGTTCAGTTTAAAATGCTACCAATGCTCTTCCGTGAGCAATATCGGTTGTTTCCCAAACAACTTAAACAGCACCTATCTGATGGATTGTGAACAGACAAGGAACGGGGCTAGTCCTGTCTGCAGGTCTATTTCCCAGGTATTAATTTACACCAGGCTGCATCTCTGGCTATAGATGCAGGGTTATTGATTTCATCATCATCACCTGCCTGTCAGGAATCACGCTGCCTTACCACGTACACGCTATTCAACTCAGTCTTGGGAGATCCGCGTCCATTATTTGTCTATTAGTAAAATCAAACATCTACCTATGATCAAATATGATTATAAAATAGCTTCCTATTATCAAATAAGAAACGTAGGCTAACCCCGTTTTAGTAAAAGTGGTCAAATGAAACAAGCGATTAAACGAAGATTAATTCAAAATAGTGTGATGTGATTGGCTGAAATGAGTTTGACATGAGATTAACAATCTGTTAAATTTGATCACTCTTGCAGAAACCGGGCGTAACAGTTCTCTGTACCTAACGAGCTTGCAAATATTCAAACATCATGAGCATTTTAGGAAAGTCACTGTTAAGTACTTCCCTAAAATGTGATTATTAAATGGATTTATGTCTAATTCCGAATATTTTACTGAGCTTGGTTGAGGGTCCATTTTGTGCCAGCCGTGAGTTTTAACCATCTTTATCTAACTTAGTATGTACATGTACTGAAGCCAAGCCCATAGCATTCCTTTATTATTTCCAATTTCTAGGTGCAGTTCTTCACGTATAATCAAGACGTGATTATATTAAGGGAGTGTGCTTATATTCACGATGGCACACTCCAATGTCTCCAGTCTAAGTTCGGAAATGTCCACTACTCCCTTGTCTGTGAGTGTGACAACGACGGCTGCAATGATGCAACATTGGTGTCTGCGACGTGGTTATCACTGATAGTAGCTGTAGCAAGTGTTTATGTATGAAGGTATAAGTGTAGTCCAACGAATATTCAATAGTTTATAAATAAAGTTGTAGTTGGAAAAATAGCTTTTATTAGTTCCAACTAAACAAACAATAACTTAGCAAACATTTTAGAGACCTTGCTTTGTAAATAAGTTATTTAAATCGATAAAAAAATCGGTTTCGGCTACGAATCACAATGCTTCTTTTCACTCATGAGGTTCATAGTAAGTTCTGTGTGGATTCTCGCCCTGAAAATATACACAGCATTAACGATAACCGGCCAAGGTGAGTTGGCAGCCAAAAATCACATTTCTTGTAGGGGACCTTAATGAATTAGGGGATATGGAACAAGGAGGAATATCTCATAAAGTAGTAGCGTAAACTTGCCTGGCTCTGAAGCCTCACGAGGTCGGTCTGCGTGGTCTGCACGGCGGCAAGCTCGGCGCCGATGGTCGGCGACGGCGGCGACGACGACAAACTGAGCGGGCTGCCAGGGATGCTCTCTGATTGGTCGACCACATGCACGGAGTTTTCCAGGGAGGCGAACCCGAAGGATATAGGGCCTGAGGGCAATTTGGTATTGGACTTGCTTTACTTTGTGTTTCTGTATGTCTGTGTGTGAATGCGACGCAAATTTTATATGCCGGGGCAAAATTTCCGGGGCAGATGGAAGTAGAAAGAGTTTTCTTTTTTATTTTGGCCGCAGACCAAAAGTAAAACTTTCCTGATTGTATGTAAATTCAGGTATCGGATTATTGGTTCATTAAATGACACTGAGTACGGCAATGAGATACTTTTAACCCTGGTGAGGGGTATCAGTATGAGATTATGATGAGGTTAATTTGTCAAGGTTGAGAAACTTTTATATGTCACTAGCTGATGCCCGCAACTGCGTGTTCCTAGGAATTATCAGTTACCGAGATAATGTTAACATTCTGGTGCAGTTGAATAAAAAGTATCCTATATGTTAATCTAGCCCATAAACTATCTCTGTGCTAAATTTCATTCAAATCCGTTCAGCCGTTTTAGCGTCATTGAGGCACAAACACACAAACTTTCAAACATCCAAACATCTAAACATCGCTACTTTCACATTTATAATATTAGTTGGATGTAATATTAGTTGGATATACTATTATTTATATACACCGACTGCGCCAGAAGGATGGTAAAGTTTTCCAAGCATATCTTGTACATGATGTGTATGTATGACAACATCTGTGGCGTAGCGGTCAAGGCTGTGCTTCGAAGCGGGAGATTCTGGGTTCGAATCTCGGCTGAAGAGGAAGAAAAAGCCCAGGTCTTGGGCGTTTACATGTTTATTCTAACAACCCAGCGTATCCTTGTGCTGGGCCAGAACCAATAGATGTCTGTATATAAAAGTTATGATAAGGTATGAGCATTTTATTAGCACACTCTACACCCCAAACAGCTTGACAGATTTTGCCATCATAAAACGTTGATGGATTTGCTTGTTAGTTAGTTATTACCCGTTGTTAAATGTGCTAGATGGTAGATACTCACCACTCGACCGGCCCACCGGGTTCAATCCCAACCGGCCGCGAACCTCGCCTCTGTCGCTTGCTGTACTGAGTAGCAGCTTCGTCCGCTCCATGTAATCCATGTGTGTCTTGAAAAGCTCGGTATATCGCTCATGGAGCTTTGCATATTCCTGAAAACAGGGTTTGGGAGGAAATCAGTCGCTGGCAATGCGGTTTTGACTTGGGGGTTTTTTTAAAGACCAGCCCCTTATTCTCTGTCTAAAGGATATCGACTATTCAGAACGACCATGTTGCACGAGCTGACATTGCCAACGATCCTAATTGGGCAAGCAAGTCAAGGGATATAATCCATATACAGAATCAAGCTAATAGACCTCCCCCGACCCCCGGCGGGGTTGTGACGGCTCGTTACTTAACTTGGTAGCCATGTGATATTTAATGGTTTGGGGGGGCTTTAGTCGCCCTTCATAGCAGGTCTTAAAGTGCATCTTTAGTCAAGATGCTAGACATATGAAATTTCCGGGTCGGCAGCCGCCCCTCCTATGTATGTAGTGACTCTTTATTTAAATTACTAGCCATGTGAATTTTCCGGGGCAGCTCTCATAGGAGGCCTTGTAGGTGGCTTTTCACTCGACTTGCCACCAATTGAAAATCAGGGGCGACAATCATCGCTCCTCATAGCACAGCTGCTCGATGTTCTACTTGTAGGCCATATGGTAAAGGAATAAAAATCTCTTAAATTTGAAGTCCACTTAGTAATGTCTCGCGGGAGTGTAACAAACATCCATCCATACATCCATCCATACATCCTCAAACTCTCTCCTTTATAAATTAGTACTAGTGGTTCTGTGAGAACAGTAGACCTCGCTTGCTTTAAATTTCAAGCTTGTAGGGCTGTTAGAAGTACATTAGGAATTTGATGATCGATGATGAGTCAGTCAGTGACAAAATGGCGGAACTTTGAAAGGCTGTCGTTTCAAATCTATTGGTTCAAATTGACTGAATTTTGGGAATTTACCTACTTAAATTGTGGCTTATTAGTCACAGAAAATTCAGGTGTCTAGCTTCATCTACAACATAGTTGCAGGAGGGTCGAAAATACCCCGAAGTCTTCCCCCATCCACTCCATCTTTTGGATTTTTTCGCAACAGCTTGTGTAGAATAAAGTCTTAGTATGCCTCTCAAATTTAACTGAAATCCGTCGCTAAATATCGCTGCAGCAAACATGCCCCTTCCCCCTCCCCACCCCACCCCCCTGTTTCCCCCAATAAAAAAAACAATGAACTTTAATGCCAATTTTCGTCAAAATCGGTTGAAAAATGCGGCCTGTAGGCGAGAACAGACAGACGGACAAACGCATTTATGGCCAATGTCGAACTAGACGCTTCGCTCGCTCGGTCAATTAGACATTAATAGTATATGTTAAGGGCCAGAATTGAGCATTTTGTTCATTAATTGCTAATACCTTTTGATAAGGGTGATCTCAGGAGGATCGCTAGAATTTTTGAACTTGAAATGGCGTCGTGTGCCTGAAAACTTTGAATACTCTGTACTAGACTATATCCGACCCACCCATAGTAACCCACTAAAATGCAATATCTCTATCAGAATTGCTGCGTGTGAAAAGTTGAGTACAGTCCGCAGTTTTCACGTGATGCTGCTGCATCATCACATGAAGTTTACTAGCATGTTACCGCATGTTCTCGTAATATGTTTGAAGTCATGCTCATGACAGTTATGATTAGGCTTAGCTAATTACTCGGAGTTCAATCTAAGCTGTACTGTTTACTCCGGTACGTCGCAGGTCAAAAGTACAGTTATTATATCCGATACAAAAATACAAAATATGGCCATTTTTGCTGTAATGAGATCAGAACCAGTAGAGATTTGACTGAATATCAGCATTAGTTTTCGGGGCGAGTTTTTACGAGTTAGGTGTATTTGATTTGAAATATATCTATAAATAATATATATAATATATTAATATAATATATAAATAATATATATAATAAATTTAAAAAAATAAGACACCCGTCGACTGTGTCCACGATGTGCCCCAAAAAAATACAATTTTATGGCTTGGCAAATTAAAAATTCTTCATGCTTATGCCGTAGAAAAAGTTAATGAAATCATACGGTTAAAATTAAGTTTTTCCTATTTAGGCTGGCAACTTTTGTACCGCTGAACCGATTTTAATAAAATATTATCTAAGTACCATCGCAGTGAAGTCAAAACATCGCATCGATTTTCGTTCACCCTTTTGAACGCTAGAGTGCCACGGATAGAAACACATACAGACACACACACAACAGAGACAGAGTGCCACGGATAGAAACACATATAGACACCCACACAACAGAGACAGACAGACAGACAGACAGACCAGTAGACATACGCTTCAAACACCCCTCTTTTCCGTCGGGGGTTACTACTCATATATTCACATTAAAATACGCCAAGCACAGACACATTGCGAGATGCATTACTAGTATTTTTACAGTTGGCTATTGTACTTCCTAGGTATAGGTGTAGGTAAATTTAAATAGTTCAATACATTATTATGGTCGCTATTGTTGGCGCTAATAATACAAATACAAATACAAAAGTCTTTATTTGTCAGTTGCAGATAATATACAAAATGCACATCAATACAGTATACAGTATATACATACCACAAGTTGATTAAGGTAGATTACTTGTGGTCTCCACACTAGGTCTAACCTGTATCGTGGAGACCATAAATAATATCATTTGTCTTTAATTTTAAACGGAAAGTCGCTAGCCGCCTTATGTCGATGGTGGTGTAGATGGTTTATATACCAACGTAAGATTTTCATAACTTTATAAACTAACGCGTAAGTTTGTAAACTATTGACAAATTGTAAACCAGACAGACAGGGTTTAGAATTTACGTTACTTTTGTAACCGCAGTGTTTGCCCTGGTATTTCGTTTGCAATTAATAAACCAGTTCACAATTTAACGGTTTTATTATAAACTAACGCGTCGTATCGTAAGCAGTACGTTACAGTTTACAATTTATCGATAGTTTGCAAACTATCGATAAATGTACAAAAGCGAACAAATTTGGAAAAGACAATATTTTAAAAAGTTAAATTATTCTGAATCATTCAGCAGCATATCATCATCGTATGCAACCATATCATCCCACGCTCTCTTCTCTATATCTTTCACTGCCCATTATTAATTCGCGCCAAGCTGCCATTACGAGGAGGTCTTCTCATGCACCCCTTCTGGGCCGTAGGGAGACAGGGTCAGTTCATCATATCTCTTCCTGAGGAATCGCTCGCTGTCTCCATTGGAACGGCCTTAATCTGATATACTTTTCGCAAGCGGTCAATGCACTGAGGAGCGGCGTTGGTAATCGATCGATTGCCTTCGGTAGGTATATAGCTTTTTATTCCGATTAACATTCGCAAATGCATGCAGCAGTTCATGCATACTTATACAGGCAAATACTCCATTAGTCTTTAATAACTGGTTAAACGAGAGCGCGACTGTGCCATGCCACCACGTATGGGAAAACGTGACGTCGTGTCTATGATAAAATGGCAAATATTTCATTTGAACAATAAATAACGACGAGTTCCCAGGAGCATATTTTACAAACGAAACCCGAAGATTATTTTACTCGCCTAAGGCGGGATTGGTACCCGGCTTGCGAGGTGGAGCGTCGATCACTACGATAGATCGTTAACCAAACAACCAAACAAACAATCTATGTCTGTTAACTAGAAATAGCAACATCTGAAAATGTCTTCTTATTCTTATACATTCACGTCTTTGTCGATCTTTAATCAAACGTCGCACAAACAGCCCGTGATTTTAATTTTTGGGAAATCCTATAATACCTTTCTACTGAATAGTAAGTATGAACTCCCAAAGCGTAACGTTTTATAGTCGAATGGATTTGCATAAACGAAGGTATTTATTTCATTTAGTGACTTCTACAATACGGCTACAAAATCTGACCATCTGCATTTGTGAAACGTCATTACGACGACGCTCTGGCTGTTTATTCCAGCGAGGTGTACGCCTTGGACTACGAGTAGTATTCTTATTCTTCCTTAAACGGAGGCATTGCCTGGCTTTGGTTCAAATAACGCATGCATCGTCCTGTCCGTGCTGTATGTGAGCTGCAAAGCAGGGCCTGTCAGACTCAGGTCCCAACATTGTTATTAAGCTGTACAGCGAACGTGAACATAATGGGCCTAAGTATTTAGCTACGCATGGCTGGTGTACGTATAGGGTGGGGGTAAATCAATTGCCGTGCGGTAGTAGTGCTGTAGATTGAAAATATAAAAGTCAATTGGGTCGAGTTGACCAAAGTCTCTATGCAATGACTAATGCAAAGACGTTCAGATGGCGACCCACGCGACGTGCATATATATAAAGCATATATCTCTTGTGATTCTCGGTGATCCAAGAGACGTCACTTTACACGTTCCGCAGACTGTAGAAAACTACCAAAGAGCCTAAAGAAGGAACTCCATGTTAGTTTTTACTTTTCACTAAAAATGTTGTTATGGTTTACTTCCCTCCCAATTTCCTGGAGTCTGTGGTGACATTACCCACGCATTATGACTCACGTCACATCACAGTACAATGACGAACAGCATACGATATCATGCGGGATTGATTAGAGGGGTGTTCACGTACGCAGCGTATAGAGCTGATTCTGTACCCTCAATTGCAAAGAAATAAAAGACAAGCTGAGTTGAGTTTCGATACCTCAAAATGTTTGTGGTTAAGTCACAAAAGAGACTTATTATGACGCATACATAATGAGTGTGGGCAACACATCATTCCAGAAGGCTAATTGACCGAGAAATTCATAGTCAGTTGACCCGTCACTTCACGTCCCACATTCGTTAGCAATGGTCATAAACAGATCGATACTTTCACAGTATAATAAGATGTCTGTTAGTATAAGACTCGTCATTATTAGATTACCTCCGATTATAGTGGATTAGAGGGGCAATGCGACGGTGTCTTTGCTGTTTCGACGAACGTATTACAAGTGATAGCATATCACATCCCATGTTAGAGAAATTCGGATTTATAAAGGAAGGAAATATAAAGTTAGTTTCACGCCCGCATCTCACACAGGAGATGCTGGTTCAAATCCGGTGCTGACCATGCACCAATTTTATAAGTAATTTATCTTACGTACACTGTATGGACGTTCTAACTGTGATGGAAAACATCGTGAGGAAACCTTCAATCCCCATAGCTGCGGCGATTGGATAGCCCCCTGTCACGCGAAATAGAGTATCGAATAACTGGCTAAACGTGGGAACAATTGTGCCTATATGTGTAAAAATATAAACTTGGTCTCCGAAAATTCGTAATGCATATGTCGCAGTTAGTTGTTTAATCAGACATTTAACTAACTCTCTAGTCTAGACCGTTAATTAAATGCCGACGTTTAACCAAGTCACTGAAATTCCTTCAGAAAAGTGAGTGAACGAAACGTTTAACGAGTTGTCTAAACTTTACTAGGCAACAAGGACTTTACAAGACATACAATATAAATATTTTTTTATGTGTACTTAAGTTTGTTTTAAGTATTTTTTGTTGTTCTTACATGTTCAACCTAACACAAAGGATAAAGGGGGCTTCGCTTCGCTCACCCAATTTACCCTTTACCTAAGCTACCGCAATGTTTTGCTCTGATATAAGCTGCACAAATCAGCTGCTGTCGTGACGCCATCTTGTTTTCCAACACGCCGGCTTTCGGTAACACAGATTGTTACACGTTTTCGACGATGCTTTATTTAAATCAAAATACTAGTGCCTTGGTTAAACGTCGGTATTTAATTAACGTTCTAAAGAGTTAGTTAAGTGTCTGATTTAACAAACCAACTGCGACACATATCGAGAAAGTGTGTAGGTTTTTCCACCAGTCAAGGAAAAATAAACTTCCACCGGTAAAACAACAAAATTATTGACGACGATGATAATACGTCAACTTAAGAAATTAATACCTTGAATAATAATAATAATATTAAAAAAAATTAAATAATTAAATGGTAACGTTTGATAATGCCACTTTACACACTCACTAACTTAAATGATATGCATGGTTACGGCTTTGAGACGCAAAATACGTTACGGCTTACTCAGAATGGGGTGACGGCATGCAGCATGAAGTTCATCAGCCTTTTACTGGGTTTGTTATCCCTAAGCTGTATCATTATCAGTTGTCTTTCCGTGCGGCACTAATATTGCATATCATCAAGCAAAACTGAACTGATTAGTAACATAGGCACCCCTATACAAGCCCCTAGTAATTTTCAGATAGATACTCCTTATATAATTATTAACTTGAAAGGCTGGTTCGGAATTCAGCCATCAGACTCAATAAATCATATATCGCATCGCATTTTAATAAAATAAGACAGTATCGCCAAGAACATCAAATTAAATAAAACACATTAACATTTCCCATTCGCTCAGCATAAAATAGCATAAAAACATGTTCATAATACAATATAATATAATGTAAAGTGTTATGCAATTACACAGTATGTTCATAATGCGTTGAGTGTGATCTAACCGCGGAATCAACTGTTTACTCAGTGAAAGTGCTCACAAGTAAAATATTTATGAGTCTGCTCAATTATTTTTTATTCTCTTACTGAGCCAGCCTGGTGGAGTATGGCTTAATTTTACTCATATCCGTGTAAAGACTTGTGCTCCTCAGTGGGGACATTAATGGGCTACATTTATTTATTTATTTTATTTTTATTTCATGGTCAGTCTTTTTATTGTGCTGTGTCACTTTGAGGAAACCATGTATAATTAGAGACAACAAACAATTTTCTGTCTGATTCTTCATTCAGGCAGTGTAACTTGGTCAAATAAAAATATTTTTAAATTAAACACTGCTCATCGTCACAGTAGCAGGAGTCTTGTCATTAAGGAGCTTGTGCTTGACAACCCCTTGTATGGACGAGATTTATTTGCATAGTAACACCAACAACAATGCGATGATACCGCCAGGAAACACTCACACTGAATCAAATGCCCTTATATATACTACAAATGGTGAACAATCCTCATAGTATTTCCTTCATCCATTTTCTAGATGGCAGACTAACCTTTTTCAGGTCATTCTCCCGTTCCTCAAGACGACTGGCATGGTCCAGTGAGTTCTTGTGCTTCAGCTCCAACATCCTCACGATGCTGTCCAGGGCCTCCAGTCGTTCTGTCAGGTCTTTCCGTTCACCCTCATAGTGGTCTTCAGCTTCCAGCACCTGGGGATTGACAGTGTACATGGTTAGGTCTGCAAAACATTCATCTGCATACATCTATCATCACACCTTTTTCTAGGAGGGGAAGACAATATACAGTGACAAAATATAAAATGTCTGATAAGAAAAGACCTGTGATTGAAGTCTTGCATGATACTTTTCCTAACAATTCTTAATATATGAACAAAAGATTTCTGACATAGTGTTTAACATCAATGTCATACAACTTTGGTGATATTTAAGGTGTAAGTAGGTAGCTGACCACAGCTGCAGACGACTTGTCGCCAACTCTAGTGAGTGATACAGCAAGCGCAGTTGCCTAGGGATTGAGTGAGACAGTGGTAGGTACCAACTATGCTAGCTGTCTCGCTTACTTGCCTTGGCGTCACATCATTCTGAAGATGTGCACCTTAAAATATTAAAAATTCCCTATATACCCAATAACATTTATCATTATTTTTCTAAAACTTTACCATCCAGATGAACCCAAGTACTGTAATATCTAATTTTTAATTCTAAATTAATTATTGTTCAACAAAAAGTTATTATTATGATTGGAGATAATGTACAAACAATAAACACTATTGATTTCATTTCATGTTTACATGCAACTGACTGACCTCCTCTTGGCATTGTTTTGGTTTGATGTGAAAATATTCATCCTACTTGTATTGTTAATAAAGACCTGCAATAACACTCAGGGCCTAAACAACAACCATCACTTTGTTTTCAGAATTTTTCATGTTATCTCATGAATTCTGAGTGAAATTAAAGGAAGAATGAGGAAACTAAAATCTCAGATAATACCTACTGCTCATTCACAATATGCACCTCGCAAAATGCTGCAACCTCAGACCTTCTGATGTTATGAGGCCAACATCACAGATACTGTCATTGGGTGATATTGTATTATAACAAATACTGACATATGTATACATGAGCCAGATGTTAAATGTTGTTATTATTGTAACCTACATTATTATTCCATATAAACACTAACAAAATGGAAGGTTACACTTAAGGAAGACAGGTCTCAGAAACTAACACACAGATAATATCAAAATTTGGAATGATATGAGATGAACATTTTTGCTAGTGCGATTTAAGGATATGGGGAAGGATACTGAGCATCTCTCATGAGAGTAAAGTGACCACAGCATTACATCAGTGTCATAAGGTGATACAGAAATGGAAAAACAGAGATTTGCACAAGTAAATATAAACATACTGCAAAATGTATAGCAAACAACATACACCATTTCCTAATGTACACATTATTATGCAAGATTGTCACTAGCCTACATGTTAACCTTGAAAAATTCACCTTGTTTAGATATAGGTTAGTTTTCAAATTAGGTGAGCATGACACATTAACAAATATATTGGTCAGAGTGTTGATAAGGGGGCGGAAGTTGCCTACTTGTGCAGGAAAAAACCTTAATCCAGTTCTTTCTCAACCAAATTGTTGGTTTTGAGATCTTGCAAGACAAAGAGATGCAAGGTCGAGTTTGATACTCACCTTTTGTTCAGCATGCTTCCTTGCCGCCTTCTCTCTTTCGTACTGTGTGACTAGTTGCTCATTGTCTTCCCGGAGCAGCTCTAGCTCCACCTCATGCTCCTGGTTGGTCTGGTACGCTGAATCCAGACACTCTAGAACATTGACCAGTAGCGGCATCAGAGTCTTCACCACATCCTCGTCGTATCTTGAGATCATCCGCTCGAACTCCTGGTAGATACTCCCAGCAAGCGATTGCACCTTTTCCGACATCACTACATGCGAGTCTTCGTGCGTGCCGTATATAGTCTCTGCGGTAACATACCCGCTGCTGGCACTATCGTCGAAATTCATGATTGCAAACAATTACAGGCACCACTGAAAGGATATTGCGTACACGCGAGGACGGCTAATGGATTTTACGCGAAAACATGATCAGTGCATGACGGGCGATGATAGGACGATGTTGCGAACGACGTTAGGATCGGGCATTTTGCTTGTGGCTGCTGAACCGCATGTGAGTTGGAGTTTGATTTCACTGAGCAGATTACAATTGTTAATCACATATCACCATTTCTTTGTAAATCGTACTTTTTACAGTTCTGTTTGTACCGTCCAGTCCACTCGAACGAAAAAAATTTGTTCCACTTCCACTTCGATTGACATTGGGGAAAAATATTGCGCCAAAGTTCCGGTTTTCAACGGAATAGAGATGTGCTTTTTAAATAGACGAGTTCGAAATCGAATCGAAGGGCTCTCGAGTTACACAATTTTCTCGACTTCCCGCTCACACATCCACACACATCCATCGCGCACGAGCACGACGTCGCGGGATGGGATAGTTTGATTGATCATTCACTAGAGTTGCCAGAATGTTACTCTCATGAAGATAATAACCTCCATGTTACATGACTCAAAATGTGCAAACGGTACGCAGCCAAGAATTACGTATACAAAATAACCCCCAATACAATATTTGATCTAATTCGGTTCAGTGGTTTGGGATCTAGAGCTGTCAACGGGAAACAGCCATCCATACATACATATACACACGCAAACACAGACACATTGATACACATTTGTTTTTTTTTTTCACTTTTTCGGACTAAGTTAACGATAGAGAACCTATCCCCATCAAAATCTCAACCTCTATTTTTTACGATTACAATAGTTCCTTAATTTTCACTCACACACAGTTCACATGGGATAGTGTTACTTTAATCGTAAAAATGTTACTTTTTTGAGTTTTCTTATGTTACATTTGACTATCTGCCACTGGCAACACTGTTCACTTGGTGAAAAGGCAGTTGCTCACTGTGGTCACGTCAATGTGGTCAGGAAGTACTTGGGTCACACAGCCCTGCATGCCATCACGGGGTTGTGCTAAAGAGCAACACTTCATTTTCAAAACGTTAATTCATAGGTTCTGGATCGGGAACCTGACCAAATTTTGAATTCAGTTGACACTGGCAAAATTAACCTCAAAAGAGTTTAGCAAGCAATTAATACAAATAAGTCTTTCTTGGTGTGATCAATGGGTTCTTTCTGAGCTGGATTTCTTTCTTGATCATTGGGGTACTTTCTGAGCTAGTTTTTGAAGTGAATTCTCCGTATGCGATTATTCGAAATCGGTATTTTTGCCCTACGAGGCTTAACAGGCACTAAAATATAGATAGTGCCATCCACGACGACGCGACGCGCCCCACTCACTACTTTTCAATTGAGAGGATGGCGGGGTGCGGGGGATTCGACAAGCAAGAGCATCAGTCGCGAGCGGGAAGCCCGCTCGTCCGCATTAGCTAGACTCGACACGAATGTTGCTCTACTACTAAAAATTCAAAATGTCTAAGAAATCTCAGCGTGTACTATTAGGAAGTCAGGTATGTGATATGATATGAATTGTATTGTTTAGAAAGTAGGTAATATCCCTAATTGGTGTGCGCCGGTGCACGGTGCCGCTATAACCGCCAGGTCCCGAGTTCAAATCGCGGCTGACGATAAAAAAAATCCCAGGTCTTGGATGTTTACATGTTTGTGATGTCGCTGTTTCTAGTTCCCACGACACAGGGTATCCTAGTGTGGGGGATCCAGAAGCAATGTATGTGTCTGTATGTAAATTTTTATGTTGTTTATAACATAATTTGAATATTGGAATATTTGTTCGATTCATCTTTCAGCCTACATGTATTATATAAAATTAAAAACAGAGCAGCATATTGATTGATGATAACGCCGTCTGATGAATAATATGAATCATAATATTTTATTGTGACTTTACCACGAAACGCCCGAGCAAAGCTCGGTCCCCAGGCATTAATAACTTAAACACCATTTGATGTTAAAAATTATGTTTATGGTGTTTTGGTTAATTTTAGGCAAGAGAAATGACTTGTAAAGTCTATGATTTCATGAAAAAGGAAGCTATCAACAATTATGCAGAAAAACTGACAGATACACGTTGGAGAACTGCACAAGCTGTTGGGGTGTCTGAAGCCACGGTGACTAGAATTTTAAGTGAAAGAAAGGCACATGTCATGAATCAGAGTACAATACCTACTGCTATAGGATCGACAGAATTGCAAAACATGAATCAGACTGCTGCTGTGGGGTCGACAGAGTCACAAGCCATAAATCAGAGTGCTGCTATGGGGTCGACAGAGTCACATGCCTTGAATCAGACAGCTGCTATGTGGTCGACAGAGTCACATGCCTTGAATTAGACAGCTGCTCTGGGGTGACATAGTCACAAAACATGAATCTGACTGCTGCAATAAAATTGATAGAGTCACGTACGATGACTCAGACTGCTGATATGGCTCAAAAAGAAGCAAGTACGGCGCGTTCAAGTTTGGTGGATAAAAGTGCTTCAATTTTTACGTCACCCATGAAGAAGAGGAAGGTTATACCAAGAAAAATAACTTTAGACGAATTTGATATTGGCGTGGTTCGGCGAACAATTCGAAACTTTCATTTAGAGTATCGTCAATTTCCAACATTATCCCGGCTAAGAAATGTTTTGCGAAACCGCATACAATTTGAGGGATCTATAACAACTCTTAGAAGACTGTTATTGAAACTGGGATATAAATGGAGAAGAACCGAGAATAACTGGAAGGTGCTTACGGAAAGACATGACATTACAATGTGAAGATTAAAATATATAAAACAAGTAAAGTGTTTTCGAAATCAAGGCCGACATATAGTATACACTGATGAGTCATATATTCATGCGAATCATGTGCAAAAAAATATTGGGCCTCAAATGATTCCAAAGATGGAGTGAAACAAAATCTTACAAAAGGAGTACGCGTACATGCCGGGGGTGCAGAAGGATTCATGCCAAATGCGTTATTAACATACAGATCAGAAATTAAAACCGCAGACTACCATTACAACATGAATACCGAAAATTACTTAAAGTGGTTATGCAGCCTACCATTACTCAAGCTCGGAAAAAAATCCTACATCCAACTCCAATAAATTGGCAATGCAGACTTGGCTGCGTGAAAAAGATATTGATTACGAACCAAGATTCAGAAAACCAGAACTTTACGACCTAATTAAAAAAAATAAAGAAAGATTCCGCAAGTACAAGGTAGACGAGTTATTAAAAGAAAATAATGTCTCGATTCCCCGGCTGCCTCCTTATCACCCCGATCTAAACCCCATAGAAAACATTTAGGGCATTGTAAAAAACGACGTTGCGAGGCGCAATGTAAATCAAAATTATTCATCAATTATTCCCATTCTAAATGAAGCATTTGATCGAGTGACTCAAGACGTCTGGCGTAATACGTGTCAGCACGTTGAAAAAACTGAAGACGAGTACTTAAAACACTCTGATCTCGATTTCAGTTTTAATATAAATGTCACAGATTCGTCGGACTCTGAAGAAAATATTTCTGATACAAGCGAAGATTCAGAATAATATTTGTTTCAGAACCCGATAAGTCACTTCAATATATATGCGTATGTTATTTCTATATCTATTGGGATAAAAAGTTGTTTCATTATCATGCTCTTACAAAACCTTCTTCAGACCTGTATCTGTTTTGGAGTACAGTTATATCACAAGAAATTATATAAATCAAGTAGAGCATCTTTCAAGTTGTCCGTAATGCTCTCTCCTGATTAGTCAATTTATCGTAGTGTGCGTATTCATTCCTGGGCAATTAATGTGTATAGACAGAACAACCACACTGCTAAAAGGTTGCACACATACACTGTAAGCGATTATGAAAAAGAGTGGGGCGCGTCGTCGTGGATGGCGTTATCTATACAATGATTGCAGTTATTTAATCTTTATTTTTTTAGAGTTTATAGAAAATAAGATTCCAATGGTTTTCGTGGAAAAAAACATGATCTCAAATCACTATGTTACAGCTCAAACCTATAGATGTAATAAATTCTTCATAAATTGTAGCAAACAATTTCCTGGATTGTTCCCTAGTGATGAGTAGCACGCTTCACTCGTCAGAAAACACGAGCCATTTCTAGTAAGATCTAGTAAAAAAGCAATTGACGAACCGAATAGCCGAGTCGGTAGTGACCTTGCCTACGAAGCCAAGGGTCCCGGGTTCGAGTCCCTCTGGGGGCAAATATTTGTTTGATGAAAACAGATGTTTGTACCCTAGTCATGGTTGTTTATCTATCTAAGTATAATATTTATCTGTATAAGTATGTTTATCGTTGTCTAGTACCCAAGATACAGGGAATCCTAGTTTGGGGCTAGATCAATGGGGGTAAATAGTGTCCAAGGTATTATATTATTAATCGCTGACCAGAAAGGTAAATAAATGTCACATGATGAAAAAACTCGATACCTATTCCAAAAACATCACTCGATGTAGGTTATCACATTTAAACTAATATTCATTCACTAAAACTGGTCTAATTTCCTCCTAGAAATATTTCAGGCATATTCTAGCCATAATTAGACATTATTACATGACACAACTAACAGAAAATAAATAGGAAATAATAATAAAATATACAAACAAGGCCATACATTAAAAAACAAATGTTAAGGAGGAGATGAACTCCCCGTCGTCGGCACTTACCTGGCCTCTATTGGGGATTCCGTGTTTCCGAAATGGTGATTATTAGGCGAAGATAATATTCTTCTCACTAACTTTGATCACTAATTTCAAATCTTTATCTCTATTGGCCCCCTAAATGCTCTGCTTAAATAACTCGCCACGCTTGTATGCGAAGATAGCACCATTATTATTCTGTAAGTAAGACGGTCCAAAATTGAGAGAAAGAGAGGAAATGGAAAGCTAGCAATTAGAATATTAGTCCAAGCTCGATATCAGTTAAGAAGGCGGAGCTAGCCTATCACAAGTTCAAATCCAGCACAAACATGGTGTATTGGTACTTCTTTTTAAATTAAATTTTTTATTCAATTCAATATACTTATTTCAGGCACATTCTATCCATAATTAGCAGTGATCGGAATAGGTAGAGTGATTTTTGGTACTTGCGTCATGATATGCCTTTTTTCCGGAATGTTCGGGATTCAACGATTTATAAGAAGGGGGTACACGCCGAAAGGTGGTTGTTAGGGACATCATTCTGAACAACTTTCACTATGGGACCGACTTAATCAGAGCAACTTTATTTTTCACTCCCTCAAACAAATCAGCTGAGCGCCCGGCCGGAAATGTTCTGAGATGAGAATAATAAAGTTGCTCTGATCAAGTGGGTCCCATAGTGAAAGTAGTTTAGAATGATGACCATAACAACCCCTTTTCGGCTTGTACCCCCCTTTCTGTTACACCCTGTATAGATTCAACTGCAAGCTTCTAGGGTAACGGTAAAAAAAAGATTAAATACAGTATAGGTACATCATTTATTATTCACATAATTTTTTACAACTTTTTTAATCCTCGTCCAACACAATTTCTGAATTTTCATTTTCTGTACAATTAACATAAACCATGAGTTTTTCGATATTCTCTAATTTTAACAGGTTTCTTTTGATGTCTTATATCCATTTATAGGTTGAAAAAGATCTCTCAACATCTGTAGAGGTCAGTGGAGCTATTTAAAATAGAATATAAAATCATTTGCTTCATTCTTTTCAATTATCTTACTATATTTTCTAAGTTCGTCTAAATCTGGGTTTCGTTCCATGACATATCCTATTTAATTTTTTAATAGTCTCAGAGTTGCACTCGTTAGTTTCAGCTCTGACTTGGTCAAAGGCAAGAAATGAATCAGCTAGGGATAAATCATGTTTTTGTAGTTGTTTTAGTGACTGTTGTTTAGTACAGTATTTTTCTTCAATATAATTCAAGTAATTCCGTAAATTTTGTTTTTCTAAAATGCTTTTTGCGTTTCGAATAGCTAGTGCATAAGAGCTGTTTATCGTAGATAAAACGTCTTTTATTGCCTCAAAGTGCTGAGCGTAGTAAGACACTGCCTCTAACCAAGTGCCCCATCTAGTAATGACTGGTTGCGGAGGTAGCGGTTTATTAGGATATTTTTCTTTTAAGATTCTAACTCTGCTCGGGGCTTTCAATTTTTTTTTTAGATTTGCTATCAATACATCGACGTCATTATATTCGAAACTTATTTGCTCAGCTACACGATGAAGAGCGTGTCTCAAACATGTGACGTGTTTCATTTCAGGTAAATAATTCTTTAAATTTCGTCTTGTAGAGAGCATGTACGCTACACTGACAGTAGGTACATAGTATTAACAGTAGATAGTATTAGCATTAACCCTTATCGTGGCGGGCGCCATTTTGAAAAATTACGCTCAACCGGCAAGGGGGCTACGTGGGTGGTCCCCGCGGGCTGCTGCCTGCTCCTACTAAAACGTCGCTCACGGCGTTTTATTGTATGAAAAGGATAGGAACCTATATATTATTAGAATTGCTATGAAACAAGCTAATTTAGTGTTTAAGAATGAAAACAATAATGTATTCGTGAGCCTAGCTGTCCCAGGTCAAACCTAGCATTTAAATTAAATTGATTAATTAATTATTTTATTAATTAATAAAATTAATAAAAATTAAATTAAACACATTTTTTACTAACTTTCTGTTTTATTTATACAATATGTACAACACCAACCTTAGCATCAATTAAAAATAATACATTTCTAGCGAAAAACATGTGAAACGCGATTCAATCAAAACGCGGTGAAAGCGCGCGAGAAATCGTTCCGATAAACTGGGTCAGAACTCATTTTTTTCCTATGCACGGACTGGTTTTTGATAGCTCCACAGATACGTTCGTGTATGGGCTACCAACTGTAAGTACAAACGCGGCTCCCAACCTATATTTTTAGTTTAAAAGCGCCCATCTCTATACGACTGGAAATCCGCCCTCTGCGGGTCGCTTGCCGGTCGACGCATTTTGAAAACTTGCCCGCTGCGGGTCGCTTGCCATATTGCTAACTTCAGACTTGAATGATGTTGTAAATTGCAAATTGCGTTATTGTTTGTCCATTGACCACTGTCAGCATTTTACATAAAATCAAATAAGAGCGGCTTATATTATTGGGACAATAAGCACATACACAACAACAAGTACTGCACACATATTTTTGAAAAAACTCTTTGAAAGCATTTTTTTTTTACTGGAGACCAAGGAATGTTGCACAGGATCAGAAACTTAAGTTTCTGATCCTGTGCAACGGTCGAAATAAAATTACTCTTGAGGCTGCTTAAACTTTTCTTTGTGTACTGCGCCTTCGATGTGTCTTGTGATGTAGCTTTAATTTATAGCTTTTACATGGCTCTCACACTTTGTACAGTATATTGTACCATTAACGTGATCGTAGATAAGCTCCGGATGATTGGATATCCATTTTTGAACACCTTGAAGATATTCAATCTCGTGTATCACCTAAAACAATTATTGAAAGGTTTTAAATGGGACATGAAACTGGAATGCTCGTTTTATACACCTAAAAAGCCTAAAACCTACTGACGTGAGAAAAATAATATAAAAAATTACTTTTAGTATACTAATATAGCTTCAAATAGGTCCAATTCAAGAGGAAAAAGTCGTCGTCGAAGTCCGTTGATCCAAGCAAAGTCTGTGGTTTTATGAAGATTCCAATAGTCAATACACAAGCCAGGGTCAATTTACATTAATCACAAGTCACAACACAGCAAAGGAAGAAGCGCACTCTACGAAAGGAAGTAAGACAATGACTCACCTGCGTGCGAAGTGAGCGCGCGCGCATTGTTCTCACAAAGAGTTTAATGATGAGTTGATGACTCATGTTGGATACTGTACCCTGATTGGTCGCAAAATCGCAAGCTTTACATTGTGCATACAAAATATTATGGTAAACAAATTAGTAATTGAAAATAAAGTAAAAAATACTGACTGTGTAATTTTATTTGTTGTTCTTTAATATATCTCATTCCAAATTACATTAAGATATATTTATAAAAGTTGTATATATATTTGTAAGCTATTTATAAAACCCTTTAATTTGATACCCAACTAGATAGGTACCTACCATACATATATACAAGAAATACAGACCATGGAGCACATTATCCAGCGCTGTCCGCTGACATCCTACAGTGGACCCCCCGCAGATATTTTTCATCTACCTCCTGATGCAGGAAACTGGCTTAGATCTCTAAATTTTTCCTTATAGCCTGTTCATCGTAAGCCATACGATTAAATAAATAAATACTAGATAGGTTTTGAGGGGAAAAAACATAATGTGGCCCCAAAAAACCGCTATTTAAGTTTTTATATAGGTCACTAGGTACCGCTATTTTAGTATTTATATAGGTACCTAGTATCACTCTCATAATTAAAACAAAAAAATAATTATGATATTCCGAAAAAATCTTAAGCATGCCGGAATCTCTGAGGCATATCCTTGTTAATATATACGTTTGAGGCTTGTTGAGGTCATTCACCCCAAATCACTCTACTGATAATTAGACTTTATTACATTACACAACAAACAGAAAATAAATAGGTGATAATAATAAAATATACAAACAAGACAATACAACAAAACAACAAATGTAAAGGAGTGAACAAACAACCAAGTGGGCCAGCGCGCCCAGGATGGGGTTGGCGCTGCCGGGACGTTCAATCTCAAAACTCATTTTTTTAAATTGCATATAGGCAAAAATAATGCACTTTTACAAGTTGAAAAATAAATCAAATATGATACTATGAGTACATGACTGATTAAGGTTTGAGTTTGAAAAAGGAAAAATCCCTTTCAATTAGTGATTCATGGCTGAATCTCGCACAGGAAAAGTAGACTCCATAAACTCTATGGAGTCTACTTTTGCTTAACAGAAAATAAGATGTCTCAAAATAACAATCTAACAAAATCAATAAATAAGAACAAAGACAAGCTGTAATGAACATAACTTATGAAAAACCATACTTGACCAGTCCCCTCAAGCAGCAACCGTTCACGAGTATGACTTGTGTAGCAGCCATCACCCCCCTCACTATATTTGAGGCAGGGGAACAACCCGCCATACAGAGCCGCCGCAAGAAAAGGCATTTTAGTGAGCATGACCATAAACTCTAACACAAACTTCCAATAACTGCAAGCAAACAAATTTTAAGCTTTACTACAAGAGACAACGGTCTGATTTGCTTGCAAAGCTTAGAATGCAAAAACATGTGTTCGACGGACAGAAACAGAATCCCATTAAAAGCACCATAGTATCGAATGACTGACTACGCGGGCAGTGTGGGGTGCTCTAGAAGACAGCAAGCTGGATAAATATTATGAGCCGGCGGCAGCGACGGCGTAAGCGGATGAAGGAGCCAAGCTGAGGTTAGAAATCACAACAAAACAATATGAAATTAACATTATTTATTGATGTTATAAGATCACTGAACTGTTAAACCTAAACAGTGAAATAGAAAAATAAACATAGGTATTACAAGACCCATACATGTTTTGAAAGATTTTTGGCTCCTATATCTTTAAAAATTTAAAACATTTAAAAATCTACAATATGCGGACGCAAAACCAAATACGGTGTGAATTTTTTATCCCATCTGGCATCCGTATATGTGTCTCAAAAATATGCAGCCTTGAATCACATTATTTTTATAACGGAACCACAACTAGTGCGCTACAAAACACAACACAAAGATTATTGTTTACTGATATATTAAAACAAACACATATATGGGCGCCAAACTAAACACGTTATCTACGATTTCGATAAATCTGGCGTCCGCATATATGTATAAATCTTCTTAAAAAATAGTCCTTCTAGAATTAATAAATTCACATTTGCCACAAAGTGACAGTAAGCACAACAAAAGCATAATTAGGGCGCTAAAAATAATACACAAAGGTTATTTTTTACTGAAACAACAAAACAAAAACATATATGGACGCCAAACTAAACACAGTATGAATAATTTTCAAATATCTGGCGTCCCAATATATATCTGTTGTTATTTCATTCATTCTGGGTAGGCAAAAAGCTTATCATCGTTTTTCTTTACTCTTGACTTCAGAAGTCTTCTTTAAATTCTTGCATAGCCTTGACAAATGATTAGCCCAACTCATTGAAATGTGAGGGTAATTTATACATTTTAATACTCAAGAGGATTACGAGGATCAATAAATCCGGATCGTTCAGTAGCGCCTTCTATTACTTCTCACTTTTACCAAATTACCTTCCATGCCACATTATCGTACTTCTTCCGTCACATTACCATAGAAAACGAATTAAGAAAATTAACAAAGAATGTTAAAACTATATCTGCTTTAAAATATGCACAGTAAAGTACAGTCGCATGAATTAAGAATTCGCACATTGACTCCTAGCTACTTGTATTTTTCGCTCGCGCATAAATTATATTGCCTTCGTGCTCACAATTGAACTGTGCGAGCGCCACGCCGATATAATTTACGCGTGAGCGAAAGAGACTAGTAGCTAGGGGTAGATGTACGAAATTCCTTCTGCTCGGCGACCGTAGTTAAGTAGAGAATTTAGGATGTGATTCGGCTAACACGATAACAGACTTTTATTCTACGTTAAAACTAATAAATTATTATCAGTCACCCTACATAGCATTTTTGTACACTTAAGTATATTACCAGACTATTAAATTACATTATTGCATTTGTAAACGTTACGTTAATTATTATTATCATTTTCATGGAGCTTGGGGCATTGAGGCCATGCAGTTTTATCTTTAACATAGTCTTTAATAGGGTAATAGGCTTTCTTTATGAGACTAGCCTTAATAAATGTTTTAAACCTTTGAATGGGTAATTGTTCAATTCCCTCTGGTAACTTATTTTAAAAGCGTATACAGTTCCCCATAAATTAACCATTAACCTTCTGCAACCGAAATCTAGGTACATTCAGTTTATTTTTACATCGCAATTTTTGACAAAGGTGTTAATATTTTTCCGAACGAACAATAAGTTTTCATATATGTATTGACAAGCCACTGTAAGAATTTTGATATCCTTAAATCGTTTCCGGAGAGAATTGCGGGTTTCATATTATATATGGAACGAATTGCTGTCTTCTGTAGCACAAATACCGTTTGTATATCTGCAGATTTACCCATGACATGACATATTGATGTGAAAGTAACTGAAATATACTAATCTTGCAGTGGCTTCATCAGTAAACTGTTTAATTTTTCGTACAGCAAAAGCTGCAGAGCTCAAACATCCAGCTATAGACGATGTATGAGGACCCCACTCCAATAGTGAATCTAGATTGATAACGAAGAATTTAGTCGTCTGTGCCAGGTCTAAAGGCTCGTCATTCGTTAAAATACTTTTTGTTAACATCGTCAAAATTGTTCTAGGTTCAGCCAATCTTAAAAATAAGTGAAGCATCACCAGCAAACAAAACAATATCACAAAAGTTTTTTTTTTACAAAAAAAGGCAAGATCGTTGATATAAACAAAAAAATACGCTCAACATTGAACCTTGAGGGACACCCATTGAGATAAGAGATCCAGAAGGCCTCTCTTCATTCACATCAATTTTCTGGATTCTATAACTAAGATAAGAGAATTCAAGTTCTAGAGCTTTCCCCTGAACTCCGTAATGCTGTAATTTACAAATTAATGTTTCGTGACAAACGCAATTATATGCTTTGGAAAGGTTACAGAAGACACCAATTGCATTTTGTGAATTCTCCCAAGCATCCAAGATATGCTTTAAGAACCTTATCCCTGCAACTGTAGTGGAACGCACTTTATTAAAAGCTTTATTATATTTATATTTAAATGGGTCAATAACTGGCTTAAGATTAACACGTTACGCGTGACCGGCATTACCGCGGCAGCCCCATCACCAACCCGAACGCGTTGTTATATTGGACGCAAAGGGAGCCGTATGGCCCCTGTTTATAGTTGACCAAAATGTTGCACGTGAAGAAATTCTGGCAGAATGCCCTGAACAGTGTTTACTGTGCTTCCTTACTACATTGTGCTAACCTGCGGGCCGACATCTACAGCGAACTGCCAATGCCCTACGTTCCCTCTCGATATCAGAGACATCTTTCAAATCCTCGGAGATCCAGTGGCCGGGGTGCTTAAATTTGGAAACCCTATTTAGAGGAGTACTACTGAACAAAACTGGAGGCACATCAATATAAGTTTTGTTGCCTGATTTGATATTCAATATCATTAGCTCGCTATTTTTTCCATTGTACCATCGGCCTCGGCATAACACTCATAAATTAGATAAATATACTCATAATAGTAGTTTATGTGACTGCTACATAATGAAGGGCATTAATACTCGAAAGTGGGTTTATGAAACGAGCCGAAGGCGAGTTTCATAATAATATCACTGGAGAGTTTTAATGCCTAATTATGTACAGAGTTTTAATGCCTAAATTATGTACACTAGTTTATCTACACACGTATCATAAGCTCTCTTTGATGTGTTCAGGAACCGCACATTTGACCGGCATTGTGGCTCTGCAGTTGTTTAGCTTGTTCTGTAGCACCAACTTCGGGCATCGGCGTTCGAAATTTGAATTTAAGTACCAACTTCACAGACAAACTAGGGGCGGCATGCAGGAGGGCGTCGGTGTTCAAAATTTGAATGTCATAATGTGTAGAAAAATTACACATTATGGTCATAATGTGTAATTTTTCAGATAAGAAATGCGTTTTTACCAAGTAGTTTAACATTATGCTGATCGTAACGTGTGGTTTTTATACGCAGTAAAGAGGGTTTATGATAAGTGTGTAGATAATAGAAGTTTACGATGTACACCAATCGATATTATAAATACATTATCGGTCCATCTTTGTGACATCCGACTCGAGTACTACTGAGCCCCCTGATTAGCGTATCTACGTAAAAATTAAAAAGTTTTATAGAAGTAAGCCCACCTTGTCGTACACCACAGATCAGTATAGTATCAGGCAAATCCGTTTCACCTTGCGACTTCTTCCACAGTACGATGATGATGATGATAGTTTATCAAATTAAATGACTTGGACACTTGGGCAGGTCTAAGAAACAAACTTAACTGGGGTATTTCTGGAGGGTTAGTACTGAACAGTTTACTTGAGGCTAAAGATGGCACTCTCCGTCGAACCCGAACTGGCCAGTTTTATTCATAACTATCGGAACGACTAGGGTATACATCATATCCTAAGATAGGTAGGAGTGACTCATTAAATTACAGAACCACGCTAGTAACTTTCCTCCATGAAAACACGCATGCTGCATGTGCTCTCGCTGAGGTCGTCATGACCAGGGAATTTCCCTCTAACTATATTTTTATTACCTCTCTAACCTCCTTGGCAGTACTATTGACACTAAGGTCTCCGATACGGTCACCAGCATCGAGCGCCACTGATGACGGTGTTCCTAAAGGTGATTACGTCTTAAAGTGACCTCGGAAGGTCTCTGCTATGTCAACGGGTAATGCAGGCCAGCCACACTTACAATAAGGCCTTGGCATAGGGTTTAAATTGTTAGTGAAATTCCAGAATTTTGAAAAGTTTTTGTCTCTAAGCTGCCTTACAATAATATCCATCATTATTTGTTTCTCGTTATCCAGACACCATTTTAATTTTAGTTTAAACTTGTTTCATAATTCGTTCATTTCCTGATATATTGGACCAGAAGTGAGTTTGCCGAACAGAAGCCAGAAGCCGGGCCTGTCTGTGAGCGTTTCCTACTACTGCTATTACATATACTTACTTACCCCTTTTGGGTTTCGAATAACAATATCTGATGCAAGCAGCATCTACTAGTACACCAACAATGCTTCGTACATTTTGTCTATGAAATAAATTCATTCAGTTTTCCAACATTTTTAACATTGTTCAACAGTAATGAGCAGTGGTCGGAAAACCTTGGAGCTCAAAGAAAGTAAAAGTGTGGACATGACTTTTTAGCGGTACTCAATTTCCGGAACTTTACTATTTTCAAATATGAAACTCATTCCATTTAGAAAGCTCTTGAAGTGTTAATATATTGTATAAATAATTATGTTTGTGTTAATAAACGGTCTAGTGCGAGTCAGACGCGAGCACGAAGGTACCGTACTACCGCACAATGATATTAATATTTCTTGCATGGATATTCGGTATCTTTATTTTCCTGTGTGTTAAGATAGCACAATAGCTTATTAACATAGTTATTGTTTCCGCTACTTTCATGCTTCATGTAGGTATGTAACCATTTAGTGAAAACTTAAAAACTATTGGGAAAATAAAAAAAAAACTTGAAAGGACATTTAATTAGCTGACCATATGTTTATTGGGGAAAGTTGTTCATAATTATGGTTTCTATCAGTCCCTAAATTATAGTCAGCTGATTAAATGTCACCTATACATAATACAAGTAATTAGGTAAATTTATATTTTTATGTGGTATCGAAAGAAGTGGTATTTAAATCATACATTGCTCATTATTTTAGCTGTAATGTTTGAATAAAAAATACCTATAAATTCAATAATTTTTTAAAATTTTAGAATCAGTGTTTTCGCAAGAGCTGGGGCGAGAATGGTATTTTTTTGCCTTTTTTCATAAATATTTTTTAACTTAGCTTAAATAGATTTCAGATACTTGCAACAATACCCTTCATTGAACATATCAGACAATATGGTTTGGAAATATTTTTAATCTTAATTCATGATTTGACTATTTGATATTGTGCCGCCTTATACCATATATTTATCATATATTTCCTGTAATATTTAAATAAAGAAATATAGTAATATCCGTCTTTATTTCTGTTATAAAAACGTTAGGTTTATAAAAACGTTACAATTAATTTCAAAATTTTGGAATCGGTAGTTTTCGAGCTTTGGGGGGAAGAATAACCTTTTTTTTTTCAATTTATTATTTTTTGTCTCTCGAAGTTTTTTCAAATCCTTGCAACAAGCCCTTTCATTTGTTATGATATACCTAGTTTGAAAAAATATTTTTTTATTTTCTAATTTTCCCAAAATATAACCCCCCAAATTCAAAACACGTTCCTGTTTGGGTCACATAAATACCTACATAAGTATACGAAATTTCAATTTAATAGGTTCAGAATTAGGTCGTTGTATATTATTTTTACATACCTTCCTAGAACAGACACACTATAATGGTTCCATTTTTCCTTTTTAATGTACAGAACCCTAAAAAACGTACCAAAACACACCATTTTTATGCCTCCCCGTTCGGACCCGTGTACGAACAATACGACACTAACGAACCGTAATGCTGGGATCAATATCCCGATTAATACCGATGATTACGTTTTGTGTTTCTAAAATAAGGAGCGGGATTTTCGAAGTTTTTATTAATTTCATCGATTACTCGTGTATCAATCGGGGCTTTTAGAAATAAAAGGAGTCAGAGTTTCAGAGTCATTTTTTTATTGAATATAAATAAATAAATTATCTTATTCAACGTCAAAATTATACTTACTTATTACTACAAGTAATTTTTTTTATATAAAAAAAAGACTACACCGTTTCGGAAGGTGGGCCTTGGGGTTAAGAAGAAACGGCAAAAAACTCCCCCATACCTTTTTTTTTTTTTTTGGCGTCTGGAGACAAATAAAAAGAAACCAATCATGGGGAAGGCGCGAACAAGAAAGAGAAAAAAAAGATGAGGCTGAAGAGAAAAGTGAAGGAGACTCCACGTCGTCGTCCGAGTCAGAGGTCGAAAGCGCAGATAAGTACAAACCTTATCTGGTAACAGATTACAAGAGACGATACCCTGAGGATACCGGTGCTACATAATTTGTAGTATTCGTAGTCTTCCAATGCGGATATACCTATAGGAACCCGAGACCTAATGTCCATATCTAGCTGTATCAAAAGGTTTAATAAAGGAATCAAATATCTTAGGTCAATGAACAAGTTGAAAATTGCCATATACTTCGAAAAAGCCAGCCTAGCTAATGCCTTCTTGAACAATGCTACATTTTTAAAATACTACCAAGGCCAATATACCTGCTTCAAGCACTGAAATTACTGGTATAATTAAAAATGTACCCACCAACTTGACAACCAAAAAGATATTCACAATGCTATCAAGTTACAAGAAAATAATATCTGTTCGAAGATTCACAAAAAGGACCAAAATTGATGATAACTTCATTCAACAGCCGCTGCAGACAGTAGCCATCACCTTCGCGACGTCAGTTCTTCCAGACTACGTAGATTTGGACGGTTGGCGGCATGACATCTCAGCGTATGTTCCACCAGTCATACAATGTTTCCGGTGTCTCAGGTATGGTCATTTAGCAAAGTTTTGCAAGAACTCCGAGCGCTGCTCCATCTGTAAAGAAGACCACTCATATAAAGTTTGTAAAACTCCGATCGAACAGGCCAAATGCTTCCATTCCGATGGCAATCACGTTAGCATTTCAGCTCAGTGTCCAATTAAGCAAAAGAAAATACAACAAAACAGACAAAAAGTTCAGACACCATCATTCGCTGACATATTCAAAAATGGAAATTTCCCACCTCTCGGCCCTAAGAAGCCTCTTGATCTCTTGACATTATTAAAATCAAATGACAAGGCACTGAATCTCTTAGTGCAAAGCATTATAAAAATTATAACATTAAATAAGACACAAGATACCCCAATATCCTCTAAAAATGTGTTAGATATTTTAAGCGATTTTTTCAACTCCAGTGATACCAAGAACATTAGTACAAATTCACAGACAAATTAAAGATAGTACAGTGGAATGCTCAAAGTCTGTTATGTAATCGTCATATTTTTACTCAATTTTTGTATGAAAATAATATTGACATAGCTTTAGTTTGCGAAACTTGGCTCAAGCCTACACAACGTTTAAATATTAAAGGATACTCAATAGAACGCAATGATTGTGGCAATAAACACAATGGTGTTGCCATAGTCATTCGTAACAACATACAATACAGTAGATTAAAAACATTTTTTGATGATTCACTTCAGAATATTGCTATCAAAATAAACTTTAATAACAGTTCATTAGCAATGGCCAGTCTTTATATCCCGACAAATTGTAGTCCTACTTTTAGAAAAACAAAATTTGTTAATTTTATTAATACCTTACCACAACCATGCTTAGTAGCAGGTGATTTCAATGCACATCACACCATGTGGGGTTGCCAATCTGTCAGTCCTCGTGGAAGAGATGTCCTCGACGCTGTAAATAAATGCAATTTAGTGTTATTAAATGACACACAACCAACAACTGTAGGTACAAATAACTGGAGACCAAATGGTTTGGATTTAACAATAGTCAGTCCCTCTATAGCCCTTAATTGCAATTGGACAGTATATGATGATCCCCTGGGAAGTTATCATCTACCCACAATAACTGAGATTTTGTTCAACACTATCACTGATTCTTCTACAAACAACTTTATTTCTCAAAATAACACAGCTGCACTCAAAAGACCTAATCTACGGCTAGTAAATTGGAATAAGTTTTCAAAGCTCGCCAACACTATGCTTAAAGAATTTATTATTAACCATAACGATCCTCTACAGTCTTACTATGACTATTGTGATATCATTCATAAAGCTATTAATCAATCGATATTTAGAAGTCAGGCCCAAAATTCAAATATGTATAATAATAGCTCGAAACAGACAGGAAGCAATTTTAAATACCGGCATCCTCCTCTGCCATGGTGGAATGAAAAGTGTGCTAATGCAGTTCAAAAAAGTAAGGAAGCTTTTATTATATTTAAACAAGATCCTAGTGATTTAAACTATATTAATTTAAAAAAAAATGCAGGCTGAGAAAAAACTTATTATTAAATTAGAAAGATTAAATAGTTGAAAGGAATACTGTACTGAAATAAATAGATCCACTCCAATTTCTAAAATTTGGCAAACTATGCGTAAATTTAATAAATCCTACAGTAAAAGTACGAAACTAAATAATAATAATGAAATATTTTGGATAAATAACTTTTTAAGGAAATATACACCTGACTTTGTTTCACATACAATGCAAATAACTAATACTTCTTCCGTAAACCCCACCAATAGTTACATTATCAATCCATTCACCATAGATGAGTTAAAAGCAGCTATCAAGTCACGTAAAGACACAACCTTTGGTTTAGATTGCATTTCTTACAAAATGAGATTGCCTTGTGAAATTTTTAAATATTTTAAATTTACACTGGGAACAATCAATAATTCCAAAAGAGTGGAAACAAGATTGCTTGGTTCCAATTCTAAAAGCAGGAAAAGATCCAAATGATGCAGTCTCTTACCGTCGCATTGCATTAACATCTTGTGCAGGTAAACTTTTTGAGCAAATTATGAAACAACGTCTTGAGTTTTATATTGAATCCAATCATATTCTTCCAAGAAATCAGTTCGGGTTTCGTCGCGGTCGGTCAGCAAAAGAAAGTATAGGGCATCTCTTCCATGATACTGACGCTGCGGTTAACAGTAATAAACATCTTGTCTGTATTTTTTTCGATATTGTAGGAGCATTCAATAACATTAATATCATTCTGTTTTATGTACCATTCTTTCTTCTTTGGGAATACCTGAAAAATGTGTTAGGTGGATTTATGAGTTTATCAGTGGAAGAGAAGTTTATGTTAAGATGAGTTGCAATAATATTTTTGGGCCTATATTGTCAACTAAAGGCGTCTGACAAGGTGGCATTTTGAGCCCTTTATTGTATATTCTCTACATCCACAGGCTCAATGTAATGTTAGGAAAAGAAGTCAGCAACTTACAGTTGGCCGATGATTTGGCTATTTATTGCAGTGGTAATAACATCACACACACAACTCAAACATTAAATTTAGCACTGGAAAAGTTACATAGTTACTTTCAATATTTAAATCTAGAAATTAGTCCAGCTAAAAGTAAAGTAGTCATATTCTCAAAGAAAAAAGTCATCCCAGTTAAGCTACAATATGACAATAACTTATTACCAATTCAAACTCAAATAAAATTTTTGGGTGTAGTTTTTACACATAATCTCTCATGGTGTAGATATGTTGATTGCATAACGGAACGAGCTTTAAGAGCTACCAACACTTTAAGATCTTTGGTTGGCAGCCATTGGGGTGCCGATCCTAAGATTCTTTTAACTCTATACAAAGCCCTTGTAAGAAGTCACTTTGACTATGGTTTTTCCTGTTATTTTATAGATCCAAAATTAGTAGATAAACTTGAAAAGATCCAAAATATAAATTTAAGATTAATCTTAGGAGCCTTTAAGTCATCTCCAATTAATTCAATGCAGGTTGAGTGTAACTTGTGTCCATTAATGATCAGATTCAATAATTTAAAACTTAATTTCATTATCAAGTTGTTGTCTGAAGATGGCAATCTCCTTCTTTCTAAACTACTAATGCTTAACTCTAATAACTTTTTAACTTGTAACATTCAAGAAACTTTAACTTATAAGAGTAAATATAATATCTACAATAGTAGTACTTTGCCTTGTTATGAAGGATCATATGAGAGCAAATTTTGTGGGTTAAAGATTCACATAGATAGGACACTGAGTGATAAATATGCAGTTTACAATAAATTCGATGAACACAGAGAGTTTAGACAAATGTATACAGATGGCTCGAAATATAACGAAAACGTCTCCATGGTTTACTATGATCCTGTCACTAAATTGGGACAGGGGTTCAGATTGCCATCAAATGCAAGTATATACACAGCAGAAGCTCAAGCCATTTATGCATCTTTAGAATATATAGAATCAACTAACCTCAGTTTCAAGAAATGGTTGATAATTTCGGACAGCATGAGCGTTTTAATGGCACTGTCAAATCCCACGTACAATGGTAGCAAAAACTATATTATTTATAACATAAGGCAGAAAATTAGTAGGCTTTGGCTCAATCAAGATAGAGAAATAAGTTTGTTTTGGACACCATCTCACATTGGCGTCTCTGGCAACGAACTCGCTGATAAACTTGCCAGCTCTATAATAAAAAAACCCCAATATTCACCAAATACCTGTCAAGAACATTAAGTTGCCAGCTTCAGATTGCAAAACCGACATTAGAACGAATATTAAACATCAATGGATGCTTTATTGGAGAGAAACGACACAAATAAAAGGAAAATGGTACAGCTATATTAACTCGGACATTAAGAGACCATGGTTTATTGTCGGAAAATATCTACATAGAAACTTTTACACAACAATTTGTCGTTTGAGAATTGGACATGGCAGATTGAATGAACATTTACATAGATTGAAAATGATTCCTTCCCCAAATTGTACATTTTGTAATTCTGAAAACCAATCTCTAAATCATATATTTTTGATTGCCTTCAATTCAATATACAAAGACTAGTATTCATTGAAAGCTTATTGAACATTTACAAAGAAGCCCTGGATGTCCCGCGCTCTATTCAGGATCTCCTTAAGAATATACAAGCATTTTACCCTATTTATAATTTTATCAAGAGTACCATTGGAGTTATTTGAAAAATAATAATACACCGGAATAGACCTATGCTACCTGATTTGACAACTCGGATGTGACCTATAAATACTGCAGGAAAATTGATACCTGATTTGACAACACGGATTGACCTAAACATACTGGATTATGAAGTTAAAGAATAAATACTTTAGACAAGGCTATGTGCCTCGAATATATAATAAAGACTGAAGAAAATACCTACGTAAAGACAAGGCTTTTAGCCTCAATCAATATGAAGAGAAGAAAAGAAATTAAAATAAGACCAGGCGGTATGGGCTTAAGCTCTTAGCCTTTTCCATAAAGGAAAAAACACTACAAAAAAAAGAAGTAGGGTATTGCGTAGACTGAGTGGGACTGAACATCTAGTTTTAATTTGTTACGGTCATATATTTTTTGACCAATCGTAGCAACAAAATGCCAATATGCGTGGCCTTTTTTTATGAATTGTCATCAAAACAAACGTCAAAGCCAGTCAAAGCAAACAAATGTATTCAGCGTCGGGTACCTACATTTTAAAACGTTATTTCTGCTAAATAGTTATATTTAATTTTAATGTGTTGGGCCATGGTTATCACGTACTCGCTCGTTCAGCAACGTAAGCAATGTTCTAATTGAACGTGTTTAAAAGTGAATACCGTGCCAGAATTTGCTATTTGAGTCATTCCTAAAAGTACGGTTATGCGACACACATTTGTGTTTCCAAATGTCTGCAAAAGGGGGTGATATGTCGGGTAAGAAGTCGGTGTTTTGGGCGTACGTCTGCTGGTTATTTGGAGGCCTTTTTGGGGTCCACCACTTTTACCTGCGGAGAGACAGACACGCTTTTGTTTGGTGGACTACTCTTGGAGGGTTTGGTGTCGGGTGGTTCGGAGAGATCTTCACGATCCCTCGCTATGTCCGGGAAGCCAATGAAGAACCGGCGTTCCTGGAGGACCTGGTGGACAAGATGCGCCGAAACAAGAAGGTGAGCAAAACCCACATAACCATATTTCTTGTAAAGTTACTGGACCACGTCACCATACGTCACGCTTCCTTTGATCATTATTTAGAGAGCCATTGTTCATTTCACACGGGAACCAGAGTTACTCATTGAATCTTACCATAACTCATGTATTGGGAGTAATTCCATGTACCTATTGCTGTACAAAACAAACTTACCTGAAAGAAATACTCCCTAGAGAGTGAGCATTGGATGCCATAAATAAAACAGCAGGAATTTTAAATAGTCAATCACAAAATAAGGTCACAGTGTGGATAAGGGGGTGGAAGCCCATTAAATGGCTTCAACTTTCGTCAGCAACCTCATGATGTAATGGCTAATGCTACCCTTCAGTAGGGTTATAGAGCTCTCAGTATAGGTTTCCATTCCAAGTTTCATTAATATCTACTCACAATTCCTTACAGCCTCCATTCTCCATGAACCGGTTTACGGGAATGCTGATGGTGGGCTATTCCTGGGCACAGATGATGATGTTGGCAGTGCCTCCGGATGAAGTTTGGGGCTTCAACTTCAGATATCTCAACTACCTCATACCATTTGTGGCTGCACTTGGTTAGTTTACTCCACAGTTACTTGTTGTCAGAATTCATAACTAATCCTGAGACTTCTGGCCTTGTTGTCTTTAGGGAATTCAATCCCGCATATTTTGCTGGATCAGAAATGCACAACTGATTATTTATTTATTTTTCTTCTTGTCAAATACTTCTCTTTATTTTAATAACAACTTACTTAAAATATTGAACATAAACTTAAAATATTAAATACCACCTCAAAACCGATTGTGGGATCGAGATTTTAATGCCGGATTGGATTCCCTAGTTGCCATCATAAAATATAAAATGATAATGGAATGGGAAAATTGCAGCATACACATCTAAATAAGTGCCTGATATGACTTTTACTCTCTGCAAAGAAGACTGTCCATCTGTCATCTTAACCAGTCGTCTGTGGTTGTCCCGGTCCGGGACAAGTCAGGCAAGTGCCTATCTGTGAAAGCTGAATGTTTGTCCCGGACCGGGACAAAGAAATTAGGTTCAATTTTGCTTCCGTTGCAGCATTCAAGTTAACCCTATCTCTTTCTAACCTATTCAAATTGTACGAGAAAGAACAGGCTATCTAATGAATGGTTGGTTTGATACTCTGTCTATCTGCCTAGTGCCTATCTGTGAAAGCTGAATGTTTGTCCCGGACCGGGACAAAGAAATTAGGTTCAATTTTGCTTCCGTTGCAGCATTCAAGTTAACCCTATCTCTTTCTAACCTATTCAAATTGTACGAGAAAGAACAGGCTATCTAATGAATGGTTGGTTTGGCCTAAATCTTGCTTTATTTTAAAAATAATACAGAAATAAGTACAACTCAGGGAGCTTCATACTATGTTGCACCTATTAGCTGTTATCAAACGGAACTATTAGGCGTTGAGGAAAGGAAAAAGGGCAAAGAATTATATTAGGAATGTTATTCTAATAAGAATTATCCTTAATTCTAACAAGAATAGGAGAATTTCAACAAAAACTAAACATCGGCGCTCAAAAGTCATCGAACTGTGCGGTGGGCTTGTCCGGGACACACAGATGACGCGAATTTTACAAAATGGCCGCCACTTACGAGTGGTTATGTGGCATTTATCTCCCACATTGTGACATTGTCAAGTACCTGGGTAAACACCTAGACCGCAGACATACCTGGAAGCAACATGTTCAAGCAAATAGGGATGAAATTAATAAAATATAGGGGCCTACATTGGCTGAAGGGAAGAAACTCAAAACTAGTCATCAACAATCAAGCTACTCATCTACCAAGTCATATTAAAGCCAATATGGACATATGATATAGAACTATGGGGTTCTGGTGGTGATTGCAACATTATGATAGTACAAAAAAGCAAAACTATATCTTGAAACAAATAACAAATGCACCATGGTTTATTACACAGCATGCATGCACATACAGTGGCGATCCATAATGGTACCAATATGCTTATGGTCAAACAAGTGTTGAAGCTACTTTGTGACAAGTATATACAAGGCCTTCAAAGGCACCCTAAACAATTTGCTGATTACAATTCCAGAAAGCAAAAGCAGACAAAAAAGCGGCGTGATCTATTTGACAAGGATAGTCAGCAAACAGACTGACAGACAAAAAGAAAATTAAACAACATATGGGATAGTGCTCAATGTCACCCTCGTAATCGCAGGCTACCCTCGATTTTGCGACCTTTGAACTCTGAACCCTTACATCCTCAGGCGTATGGACAGTAGGCAACATCGGTCGCGAGCGCGGTTCGCTCAAGTGGCCGGTTGCAGGCGCCTATGCCGGCTACCTCCTCCGCTACTATGTTTATGATGAGTCAATCTGGTTCACTCTGATGGTCCTGTCTTCTGCGTTGGCGTTCGATTCCTTCTCAAAGGAGTGGCGGAGGACACCGCCTAAGCGGCATGGTGCTGCGCGGTAAGTGCTCAATTCTATTGAGTGAGCCTTTCCCTTGTATTAACTAGCCACACACTCAATAGTTAATTGCCCACCGTTTGTGCGAGGGGCAGATCCAGGATATAATTTTGGGTGTGGCCATTCTACAAGGTTCGGAGAAAGGGTTAAAATCACAAGTAAACAAAAAAATAACGTTTTTGTTTTAATAAATCTAACGCGCCTTGTGCCGCTTTTGGCAAACCTGTCTATGATTTTGTCGACAAATATACAAAATAGATATAAGTAACATAACAGCTTGTCCTGGCTAATTCATTCATCACCGCCGACCGCTGAAGCCAAAAAATCTATGAAATTTTAGAAGTATTTTAGCTTTTATAAATTCACCTGTAACTTCCAAGATAAACGAAAAACTGTCCCACAGATCGATTGTTAGATCTCTTTTAAAAATTGTTTGTATTTAACTAATATATATATTACAACATTTATTATAACGACTTTTGAACATGAATGGTGATCTGGAACATGCAGTAGGGACTACTGCCTCGCTGGACCTGGATATAGCTAGCATTTATAGACCTAAATAGACAAACAAGGTGCATTCATAAGTTTGTATGTGGTATTGAAAGAATTGTTGTATGGGAGCCCCCTTAAATATTTATTTGATTCTGTTGTTTAGTATTTTTTGTTACAGCGGCAACAAAAATGAATCTGTGAAAATTTCAACTAACTATCACGGTTCATGAGATACAGCCTGGTGACAGACAGACAGACAGACATACAGCGGAGTCTTAGTAATAGGGTCCCGTTTTTACCCTTTGTGTACGGAACCCTAATTACCCTTTCTAAACATATGTTAATATTTACAGAAAATAAATACATGTAGATTTGATTTTGATTGATATATGACTTAAAATGTAAGCGATTTGACGTTTGCCTACGCAAAGTATTACGTGACTTTGCGCGTCAAACGTCCAAAGCGAATGCAATTTGGCGGCGCCAGTATCTTTTCAGTAGCTCCGTATTTATTAACTAGTGATGTCAAGCCCCAGATCGTGGTCTCAATGTGTCCATCCTCGCAGGCGCGTGTCGGTGCTCTGCGTGTGCGCATGCCTCTACCTATCTCTCTGGTGCGGCTACCTCTACTTCCACGGCACCATCACTGACAGCGAGGGCGACGAGGTGCCCGTCTACGAGGCGCTGCACCACTTCTTCACTAGCCCCTGGTAGGTTGTATATCTATATGTTACGGTCAAAGTTTCTAATCCGGTGAATAATCACGACCGCCAAACCTGGTCAAAGTGAGAAACAAGACAGAATTTCTCACATTAACCGGTCATTATACAAAATCTCCAGTAAGAAATACTAAGAAAAACTCCTTTGCAAAGGGGTACAATTACGACTACTGCCATCATGAGGGTTAATTTATCTTCGTAAAGCCGAAAATTTGCCATAACTTCGTGTTATGTGACTATATTGTTATATTTTGCTACAGCCTATAAACATTATTACTGATCATTTTGGCGTGTGCTACAGCATAGTCTCTCTTTGTCTATAAGATGTTCATAAACCTATACTGCTATCAAACTCCCAGTTCAGAACAAATACACCAACAAAAACAACACTTTCATATATGACATTATTATTCACAAATAACTTATCATATTTAACTGCTAAGATATCAGTACTACTAATAGCTTCATTATAATCTTCTAACTTAAATATGAATAATATTATTAAATACATGGATCGTATGTCAATCTGCAAATAAATTCATACTGAAACCTCAACCTGTCACAAGTAAGTTCCCACAACAAATAACTGTCTTAAAATAATTACACAGAATATTCAAAGTGTTAATATGCCGGGTTTTCTAGTCCTTTTTCACGAATTGAAAGTTGGCTGTGATATTATTATACTCCCAGAATGTTGGCTTTCTTACACACCTGTTCTGCCCTCAATTAATGATTATAAACATTGCAAATAAAAAAATTCTAATCAGAATTATGGTGTAGTAATCTATTATAAACAAAATCTGAGGAATTTTGTTGATGGAATCAATCTGATTATAAAGCATGGAAACGATACAGCTATAATTGGCATATATCGATCGCCTTCCTTCGAATATATTAATAATTTTATAGAATCACTAAATGAACAATTGCTGAATCTTTCTACTTTCCAAATTTTCATTATAATTCGGGAGTCTAATGTAGACATAAACCCTGACCACCAAAATTCAGATGCCGATCGGTATTTAACATCTTTGGCTTATCACGGGCTATTTCATGACAAGAGTAGGACATGTTTAGACCACTTGATTCTTAAGACAAAAAATGAAGCAATCACACTGGTTATGCATTCAAGGCTGTCCTTTTCTGTCTAAAACTAAAACAGAATAAAATACATTGTAGATACAACTTTTACTTGCAAAATAAATAAATAATTGATTTACCCAAACAAGATATTGTTTACGATGATAATTAATCTTGTTTCCATCTGAGCCTATCGCGTTGAATGATTGCTGTGACAAGTTTAATTTGAACACTGCATTATTATCAAAACTATCACAAAACTTGTAGGTTGCAGGTAGTTTTAAGTTGTATGTTTCAAATAAGATGTTTGTATGCGATTGCACACATGTACAATTACTTGATTGCTCTGAACAAGGACAATATAGTTAAATTAATCAAGTTTCTTGTGCAGATTAATGAAGTTGTATTTTTTTTATTTAATTGTTGCTGAGGGAGACAAGACAACTAATAATTGTTACCAAGTTGCCTGTCCGCCATAAACAAAACAACTAATTAATGTTATCAAGTTGAATGTTTGCCCTAAACAAGACAAATAATGAATTTTATCAAGTTTCATGTGTACTCTAAACAAGACAACTAAACAATGTTATCAAGTTGAACGTCTGCTTATAACAAGACAACTACTGAATGTTATCAAGTTGCATTTGTGCTCTAAACAAGACAACTAATGACTGGTATCAAGTTGCATGTGAGCTCCAAGCAAGTTTAAATGAATAGGCCAATCAAGTAGAACTTGTTTGCAATCATCACATAAGGCTGGCCTCCACATTCGGGAATAACCGCACCTAGACCATGCAATGCATTTCAAAAAACCCTTAGGGCCTCCATAGACGGACTATGGAGGCCCTAAGGGTTTCTTCTGAATGCATGCCAATTTTCAACTTTGTAGTCTAAATAGACAGACAGACAAACAAGCAGACTGACATTGGGACGTTTTGCCCTAATGGTTTCTGTTCTACTGAAATGATATATATCTAATCCTAAAAATAATCATGTAAAGTTAAGAGTTACAGAGTTCAATAATTGTACGTAAAATACTTACTGCATCCTGATGAGATATTGGCCTATCGTTGTATTTACATAAGTATTTATCTCTCTTAAATATATCGTCGTCTAGTACTAATAACACAAGCCTTGTTGAGCCTAGTATGCGCCTAGTTCGATTTGTGTGAGATTGATTATCCTCTAATATTTATTATTTATTTATCTCTACTTCTTCCTACTTTGATTTATTTGACCTTACGTGGTCGAACTCAAATTCATAACAGTGATGTATGAGTAATCTGTGGTACACCCCCAGGTGGCTGGACGTGAAGACATGCCTGTACGATACTTACATCTACGCACAGCACCACGGATGGTACGAGGTCTGGAAACAGATCATTGACCTCTCCGATCCTCATGGCGAACAGAACGCTTACAAGGTTAATATCTAGCCATTTACAATAAATATAATAATCAATCAAACCAATAGGGTCCCGTAGGTCATTATTAAATGTATAACAGGCGTCGAAGACCCGTTTTGCCTAACTCCAACAATGAAGAGTTGTTATAATGAGATGAAAGAAAAACGGGCATAGGGACTCAGAATAGATAAGGACCGAGCCTAGTCCACCACGATGAAGTATTGCGGTTTTGAGGTATCGGGCTAGGATCTGACCATCACTAGTTTTCCAGCTGCCCATTAGGGAGCTGTTACACAGCTTTACTGCTACAGTTAAGTAGCGATAAACGTAGGCAGGGCTACCAAATAATCCGCAATCATCTTATTATACTGTTACGCCTAAGCACGGGTCTACAGCTCTCAGTAAAGTGTTCCATTTGGTCCGATCTTGAGCCATCTGCTCCAACCCCCATCGTTACAGATATAAACACAAACATAAACATTTAAATACAGGTATTTATATTGCTTCGGGCCCCACCCAGTGTCGTGGGAACCAGAAACAGCGGCGTCACACTCATATAAACATCCAAGACCTGGAGAAATTTTTATGTTGCGCCCCAGGAGGCAGAACCCTAGCGCCACACAGTTTCTCAATATGCTTTAGTTTCCACCTTCTCCGACTTGCAGGTCCTCAACCTCGGCCCGGAGGCGACTCAGCAGGAGATTACGACGACCTGGCGCCGACTCTCCAGAGAGCACCATCCCGACAAGGTATTATTCTTCGATCAGGTTGTCGTGCCAGCACCTAGCCTACTTGAGCGGGGGCCTTGTGCATGTCTCCAGCACCTCCTTGTCTGCCTCAGCCATCCCAACTTCTGCACTATCTGATTGCTGTGCTGGGTTCTATGGTGGATCACGCCAACAACATGTGCTTGGGAAATCGATAAGGATGACAAGATATTTTCGGTCAAATAAACAGTTAGAGTGGAAGCCACCTCTAATCCTGCCTACAGTAGTATTTAAAAGATTGTGAATAAGCAAATGTATCAGTAAGTTATAAAAGGCTCATAGCCGACGTATAGTCTCTAGCGGAGCAACATATCTTAATATGTTTATAACGATTTAATAAATAACAACTACATAAATTCAGATTCGGTGCGAAATTGTAAAAAATATCTATATTGTGAAAAACTGATTTTATGATAACTACGGGAGAATTTCGAATCGAGCAAAAATAAGAAAATTACGTTAACACGTTAGAGAATGCAAGCTGACACTCATGATCAACAACCTAGCACAAATAAGCAGCCGTGTAATACTCCTATTTTGCGTAACTTCAGATTTGCAAAAGGCTGCTTTGACCTTACGCGCCTTGAAGGACCAGATAATTCCCATGCCCCACGAAGCCCTCGTAGCACATGTGCGGAATGTTACTGCTACACAAACTCAGCGGATTTATTACCAAAAATGAATAAACAGTAATGACAAATTTCCCAGGTGAAGGTCCCGGCACTACGTCGGGCGGCCCAGGAGCGGTTCATGGAGATCCAGCAAGCCTACGAGATCCTCAGCAATAGCAAGCACAAGCGGAACAGGAGGAACAAGAAGGACAACACCGAACCCTTGCGGACTGAGGCCAATGGGGTCTAAAACCTGAAATCTAAATAACCAAAAAGACAGTTGGATTCCGCACCCCAAGGTCGCCAAACTGGGGTCGCAGTTTTGTTAACAGTTACCTCAAAAACAATAAATATCTGAATCGGAATTCATCGAATTATCGCAATGAATGAATTGGCGAACTGAGACTACAACACAATATTTTTTCTACAATAAAGCGGCAACCCACGAACTGTCATTTTGGTCCAGTTATTTAGAGTTCAAGGTTTAGTTGACGGAGCCCTATTCAGCCCCCTTAGGCCCGAAATATGGACGGAGTGTTAGCAACAATCAACAACAGGTTATATTATTCCAAATAATATATCTTCGGTGTGTCAAAGTTGACAAGAGACTAGTGCTAACACGCTTTCTATCTTACGACCCTTAAGTAACTCAATCTTACCGAAAATTGTGCGAAACGTACCATAGTTTTCCACTAGTCTTTTCGGGTTAGCATGGCCATAGCGGGCACTGACTCCTATCTACCGCTTTATGCTCGTGATTGGGAGTCGACACGTCAGACCCTTGTTCTGTCAAAATCTATACATATATATATTCTGTCAAAATCTATACATATACCTTGCGTTGTTCAATTTCTTCGAAATAACCTAACACTTCAATGAATAGTTTAAAAAAAGTTCATCAAAATTGGTCCAGCCGTTTGCGAGTTCCGCGCTTACCACCACATTTTGCGATTAATTTTTGCATATATACAGTAAATCTATGCATTTATGCATACTATATTATTACTTCCTCAAATCGTGTCAAAAAAAAAGTTGAAACTTTTTATCGTCTTTGTCTGATTTTACATATTACATATTTCCGTGAAAGTTAATTAGTGGCTACCAGAGTACAGTAGTTAATTATTAGCAAATATTAGTAGATCATAGACGCAAAGACTTGACTTTTTCATTCTAAATTGTAAAATATTTTAATTATATATTAATTCATCGCCAGGTCTGTTCTAAGCCAATGTTAAAAAATAAGGCAAATATAATATATTTAAGCAATACTTATATAAATTAAACACGCGCAATCTATTAACTATAATTAGATTTGTTACTATAACTATATAAATGGATTACAAAAAAAAATCTCAACTTAGTGATAATATCTAAACATTCCTTAATTTTTATTTACTGTTATAATAGGCATATCGGTATTATACACTTAACCCAGGGTTGCCAATTATCGGTGTTATACACTTAACCCAGGGTTGCCAATATCTGGATATGAACCTCTAAACAAGAAAAATAACCTGACAGTTGCGTAGGGGTATGTACAGACCGTACACAGTTACATTACCTCTAACATGTGTAAACAAAACACAGGAAGTAAGGGACAGAGCTATGCGTGAATCTTCCTCCTTCTTTCGCTTGGAAAAGAATGGGAGACTTCACGCATAGCTCTGTTACTTACTTCCTGTGTTTTGGTAAATCACTTTTTCTCAAATGTTCGATTATTGGGTATATTAACACAATAAAGCCTTTTTTAACCCACAACGATAAAAGTGGGGTGTTATAAGTTTGATGCGTGTGTCTGTCTGTCCCGTCTGCGTTTGTTCTAAGTCATGTTATGTTAAAAGTTCAGTTGTTCTAAACTTATCAGCTTAAGTAGGAAATTAATCAGCCAAATTTTAGACTAAAGGTTTCATTCATTGTGGCGGGGGTGTTTTTTATTATTATTTATAGTTACCTATTTTAATCTCTCAAAACTCCAGGTTGTTTTGAGGCATCGCGATTTGGAACCTTATGCTATCGGAATTAAATTCAAAATCTATAACGCGGAATTGGCATTATATGATGCCTTGGCGCCCTGAGAGGTTGCGTCAGCTATATCCGAGTGATCGAGTTACCTATTTAGCTCCGGATTTAATGCTTGTGCCAGTGGGTCTAATATACGTTGATATACCATGACGACATTAGGCGTGATAAAGCGTTGTTTTGACAGATTATTTGATCAAATAAAGTGACACTGAAGACGATGGGTATTTAAATGCCCATCTTTAAAGCGTTATTCCTTCTCAAAGAGGCACTTTTCAAATCCAGAAAAAATATATGCTATGAACATCGATATAAATGTACGCATATGCATTTCCAAACTGATCTTCGAACTATTTTGATCCTAAAAAAGCGCCCCTGTTGCAATATTTTGTGATTTTCATTTCACATTCATTCACATACAATGAACGTCTGTCTCTATAGACTATTAAGGTGAGACCATGAACGTATAATACGTCCATGGGAATACGTCCATAGGTGAGACGTTTTCAAGCGCCTTGTGCCATGTCGCTAGTACACAAGTATGTGGTTATGAAATATGTCGTTTCTTCGAGTTCAATAATATCTTAATGTCAATGGGAACAACTTATGAAACTTATGAAAAATAACTTAATATTTTTTTAAACATAAAACTTGTTATCTCTTTGGGTCTTACAGCATATGGTGATTGCGTAAAAAACTAGGTATCTATAATATATATATTATGAAATTTCATAAAAAAAAACAATTGTTCTGATGCAGCGGCTGACGTAACATCCATGCGTGATGGAGTGTGAGCTGACGAACTTTATTTTAATATGGTTGTATACAAAATGTCAACCACAATGAATGACTTGATAATTTATCGATAAAAGCCTTAATTGTCGTACTATAAACGATCTTCCGTTAAACTAAGTTGTAGGTTGTGCATCCGATCCTAAATCGACTGTATACATTATCTTTCTAACGTGATGGGATGCATTTTTATTTAAATCCATTTTTTTTTATTCGTAAGTTTAATCGTCACAGCATTTACTGAAGCCAAATGTAAATAGGACCTAATAAATTATACGCTTAGAGCATAACTGAGTAGGTTCTTGCGGTAGGGCAGGGGAGGGATATGTTTTCGTAAAGGCGTGAGTTGGCTTGACAGTTAAATTTAAGCACCACTGATATATTCTGTGCGGCGACATCACGGTCAGAAATATCTATCATGATAGTCGAAAGAAGTGGGATTACAGTGGGTAATCGGCATAGTAGGAAATTTTGAAGTGTTGTCTTTACGTCGCTCGGGCTTTACTTCGCCTTTGGCCCACGCTTTGAAACTATTGTCGCTACGTACTAAGTACGCAATTCTGCGTGCTCAAATAAATGCCATTATTTTCTATTCTATTCTATTTTGAATAAAAACATATTGAATGTGTTCCTAGTACTAGAAGACTATCGCTGTCTCATTTTGCTTGCTCATATTGAATTATTTTTTATTTCCGCCTGGTTCTCCTTTGAATCTCCTAACGTCTCAAGCTTCCGCTTAAGTACGTAAAATACGGAGTGGCATAGGGAGGAGTCACACGACGACGTAACGTGTCGACAATACATCGTAGGCGGAATGTTACGAAGAGCGAAGTAAAGTCCGAGCGACGTAAAGACAACAATTCGAAATATGACCCCTCTCGTACCACTACACTACCGAAGGAACCCACTGAATTCAGCGCTATGGATGTAGAATCTGATTTAAATATTATACGTGTACTTAGAAATCAAAGTATAAAAACTTAATTGGTTTGTGACTAATTAAATAATTTGTATTTTTTATATTCTTAATTTACTTTATATAGGTAAATTAACTGGAGTCTAGAGTCTGTTCTGAAGTCCGTCCATTATGATATTCGGTATTACATAATTTTTTTAATTACATATTTTTATTTACTATAAGTTTATTAAACTTGTTTAAATAAAGTATTATATACCTTAGTAAGTTTTTTTACTACCAACTTGAGGGGTGACCAACTTGGTTACGCACATGATCGACTTGTCCCTGATGAAAGCCATGCGATCGACGATACATACTTCTTGACACGTAGTTAGCAAGTCGAGCAGTGACCTACTATAAATAGGTTCCCAACATTTTTCACTAAACTAACTAAACGCTCTGGTAAATACCACGATGTCGTGTTATTAAGTCCCGTTATTAACAAGCAACAATACTAGTAGTGAGGGGAGGAGCTAGCCGCCCGTGAAATTTCACATGGTTATATTAGTCAAAAACTCCTGCTATGAATGGCGGCGAAAGTCGCCCTCGAATTGTTAGCGGGCTGAAAATTATAAATTCTAGTAATTCCAGTTCTGGAGCCGCTCGCCGCGCCACGTCCCCCATTTGCGTCACTCCAAGCCCCCTTTGTTAGGTCGCGTCCCAACGGTTAGGAGCCCGAGAACTAACAGGATTTATCACGATTTTTACATGGTTACCAAGTCTACTATTGAGAAGGTAACTAACAAGACGTTATAACGACCTGAAATTTTCCATTTATAAAAAGCAGAATTTATGAACAACAAAAAATATCCATTGGGAGAGGCGGCGCAGGGAGATATTCTAATCTATGGGCGGCGCCAGCCGCTCCCGAAAACTTACGTCGCTTGCATGCCCAGCGATGGGCATCTTAGACAACATGTTATTGTGATTTATCATCGCAATTGAGTAATGAGTCACCAACAATGAATGCAATATGAAATTTAACTTGGCTTACAAGCACATCGAGCAATTTGTCACCCACCACCAACAAGGGGTGTACTATGAAATTTAACTTGGCTAATGTGTAAATCACAATATGTTCTATGATGAACATGGCCCCCAAATTTTAAATTTATAGTACGGCGATCAACGAGCAACTAAAACACCAGTTAAATGAGGCGGTCGGTGACCGACAATTCGTGCCAAAAATCATCGCTCGAATCTTTGGGGGAACAAACAAATTTTGTCAAGAATCTATCCCGTAACCTCTCACCAGCCATCAATTAGAAAATGAAGCAAGCAAGTGTCCCGGGACCAGACGGAACTACACTCGCGAGCATTAAACTGGAATCACTTCATCGCGGGTTGCTCAAGACAAGTTTTTGCCTTTTTTGTGCAATGTAATACAAATTAAGGCATATCAATTGAAAGGTAATTTTATTAGCTTTCAAATGATATCAATTTTTTTTTAAATTAATGAAATTTTCTACCTAAATAAAGGTAATTGTTGCAAATGGTTAAAGTTGTAGATGTCAAAATGAATACGAGGATTATGATAAGATATGTTTTTTTTTATTTACAATGTGTAATTTATCCCCTCTCAATATTTTGTATTACCCCCCCTGGTCCTAATTACTGCTTGTAAACGGTTTCTCATTGACCGAATGAGTTTTCTGACGGAATCTTGAAGAATTTCCTGCCACTCTTCGATTAAAGTTATTTCTAAATCTCCTAACGCCGTCGGAGCTGGATATCTTCCTCGTACCCATCTTTTCAGCTCATCCCACATATGTTCAATGGGGTTCAAGTCAGGACTGAGGGCTAGCCAGTCCAGTGTGGAAATCCTGACTTCTTCCAGGTACTGTCGAGTCATTGCAGCGGTGTGGCAGCGGGCATTATCGTGTATTAGCAGGAAATGTTCACCAATAAACCCGGAGTAAGGGAGCATATGGTCTTGTAGAATGTCGTTGATGTATCGTTGACCCCCTCCCCGACCTCCTCCAGGTAAGAATATCAGCTCCTTTTTTTTCTATAGAAATCCCCGCCCATATCATACAGGACCCGCCCCCGTATGCAACTGTTTCCGAAAAACAGCATTGTGCAAATCGCTCCCCGGTCTCCTATAGACTCTCTGTCGACGGTCGCTACCATGCAGGCACATCCTTGTTTCGTCCGAGAACAGGACTCGGCTCCATGGCTCTATATCCCAATCTAAGTGATCGCGAGAAAATTGAAGCCGGGCTTGTCGGTGCGCTGGAGACAATTTGGGCCCCGTGGCTGGCCTTCTTGGGGTCAAATTCGCTTCTTTTCGCCTTACCGTCCACTCGCTAACAATCTTCTCTCGAACATCTTTGAGCTGCCGTTGAACATCGACGCCGGTTAAGTGTCAATTTCGGAGAGACGTGGTGACAATAAATCGGTCATCTCTCACCGAAGTGCAACGCTGTCGTCCAGATCCTGGTCTCCGGACAAAGTTTCCAGTCTCTCGGAACCTTTTATACACCTTCGAGACACAAGACTGACTAAAATGAAGCTGTCGAGCGATGGTACGCTGAGACAACCCTTGCTGGATAGGATGACGATTTGAGCGGCTTTTGCAGGTGTGGTTTCCATTTTCTTTCAGATTCAGTGCTCCAGTGACGAGAAATATTGGACTGATGACAAATTTTTACGAATGCTCACTTTTTATAGGGTCTCAGGACTTCAAAACAAAACAGTGTTTTGTTGTAAAAAAATGTTTTTTGTTTTTACGTTCCATGACATAAAGGAAAAAATCTTTTTCTGTAACATTAAAAGAGGTCGAAAACCAATAAATTTACCTTTCAATTGATATACCATAATTTGTAATACTTACATTGCATAAAAAAGGCAAAAACTTGTCTTGAGCAACCCGCGATGAAGTGATTCCAGTTTAATGCTCGCGAGTGTATAAACGAAACACTTAAAATTGGAGAAAAAGAACTGGCTGGACTTTTGTGCAAACTATTCAATAAAATTATCAGCACAAGTGAAATCCCAAAACAATCTGTGTTGACATTTAGTTATCACGTAGTTAGATCTGGAATAATTCCGATATACGCGAAAAGCGATCCAGGAAACGTATCGAATTACAGATCAGTAAGCCGTAAGTCTTCCAATTACAAGCTTTTTTCATATAGCCTCACGAAAGTTTACTTAAGCCTTACTTACTATTGACATCAAACAACCGATACAGCAGGCGGGCTTTAGGTCAGGATACCATGCATCACCAACAATCAATCAGCCAAGTCACATAGGATTTGTGGATATTGCAAGGCCTTTGATACCACATCACACAACTCTATATGGTCAGCTTTATACCTACATAAAGTAGACGATCTATATGTCACCGTAAGATTGTCAAATCCGTCTTATAACCGGTTTATAATTTAACGTTGTTTTCTCGTTATTTTACAAACTTTCGATAAATTGTAAACTGAACGGTACTGCTTGCGATATGACGCGTTAGTTTGTAATAAAACCGTTAAATTGTGAACTAGTTTAAACTTGAATTGCAAACTAATACCAGGGCAATCACTGTAGTAGCGAGAGGGGCGATCGCAGCTAAGCCCCCCTCTAGTCTTCGTGTTAGGTTGACATGTAAGTACAAAAGAAACTTAAATTATAAACCCTGTCGACCTGGTTTACAATTTGTCGATAGTTTACAAACTAACGCGTTAGTTAATAAACTAAAGGTTTTGACAATCTTACGGTGACATATACACTGATACCATCAAAGAGATAAGAATAGTCAGTAGAATAAGACTTGAAAAAACATGCCAACGATTCCAAATGGGCTGAGGAGTTAACTACTTGTTTAACTCCTATACCTGTTTTGAATCGATGTCACCAAAGCTCTTCCAGTGCTGGAATAAATTATATTACATATACTACTCAAAAGAAAATAAGGGCCACTTACATATTTCTGTTTTTGAGTAAATTTTTAGATGTAAACTAATTAATAAGTGACTAATTAATGATGTCCGGCCTCCTTCAGTATCCAACCTCTTTAATGCTGGTGTTTAAGTCTTACAGCTGGCCAGAAATTGAAGCAAATAAAAAAAACGAGTTTCAGGTCAAATTCCTCCTCCTTTCAGATGGATCACAATTTTATTCTGTTAAAAAAACTATTTCTGTCCATCTTTTGCTTCTTTTAACATCTTTTGTTAATAATGCCACGTCAACGAAGGCATATGGATACCATTACTGCCACCAGAGCCGTTACATTGATTGCTGAAGGTCATTCACAGCGGTCTGTAGCTTTTTCGTTGGGTTTCTCTCGCCGAGCCATCCAAAATGTGTGGGATCGGTTCCAAGAGACTGGCAGTGTTGCAGGAAGGCCTGGATCGGGCAGGGCGCGAGCGACTACGGCACAAGAGGATCGCTACATCCGATTGAGTGCCCGTCGAGAGCGCTCTGTGACGGCACGTAAGTTACAAAATCGCCTATGGTTGACAACGGGGACTCGTGTTAGTGACCAAACGATACGTAATCGACTGCATGAAGACCAGCAAAGGTCCAGACGCCGAGTAGTACGAATTCCTTTATCTAGGGTTCAACGTGGAAATCGTTTAAGTTTTTGCCGCGAACATTCAGATTGGAGCATGAATCAATGGGGGTATGGTGCTCTTCACAGATGAGTGTAAAGTGAAGCTTTGTAGTGATGATAGGCGGATTAGAGTATGGAGACGACAGGGTGAGAGATTTTCCGATGTCTGCACCAAGGAAATTGACCGCTTTGGAGGTCCTAGTGTGATGGTTTGGGCTGGGATTAGCTTACAAGGCAAAACTGAGCTGGTTTTCTTAAATCAAGGCACAGTAACTGCACAACGGTACATCGATGAAGTCATCAGGCCTCATGTGATTCCATTCTCACAGAGAGTGGGGCCAGGGTTCTGGTTAATGCATGACAATGCCCGCCCACACACAGCTCGGGCCACTCAGACTGTACTGGATGACTCCCATATTCGTGTCCTACCATGGCCAGCGTATAGTCCGGATTTAAATCCAATAGAGCATATGTGGGACCAATTAAAACGAAGGGTTAGGGAGCATGAGCAAGAGGTTCACAACCAGCAACAGCTTATGGATGCTTTGAAACGTGCGTGGGAAGAGATGCCTGATGAAAACATCAGAAACTTCGTCGAGAGTATGCATTCAAGGCTCCAGGTGTGTGAAAACAGGAGAGGAGAACACACCCGTTACTAAACCATTAAAAAAAACAGCTTGTGTCAGTTTTTGTTTTGTTTTGCAAAGAGTTTCTGTTTAGTTTTTGTTGTTGACAATGGACTAATTTCATGTTAATTGAAATAAGTGAAACAATTGACTACACAATTAAATGGTTATTAGCATAAGTTAAAACAAAAGCCTTGTTACATGTTATTTTAATAAATATACATTACTGTTTACTATATTTTTCACGTAGCAATCAAAATACTTAGTGGCCCCTATTTTCTTTTGAGTAGTATATATAGTGACTGAGCAAAAGTGGCATTACAATTGGAAATACATTTCTGGGTCACATGAGATTCACTGACGATATCGTGCTGTTCGCTCGAAACGCAAAAATGATGGAAACCATGATGTGTGATTCATGTCGTGAAAGCAGAACAGAAATGAAGGTCTCAAATACAAAGATAATGACGTTGATGGTATCTGAATTTGATATTTAGTATCTGTGTATAGACGATGGTGAGAAGATACCAATACAGTGGTCCAAAGTAGAGAAGTGGCAAAAAATGACGATTGCTAAGTATATGTAAATATCTACAGCGGCGAGTAGACTTAGTGACTACTTTTACAAACAGGGAACTATCAAAAAAGAACAGTTTGGTTTCTAAAACAGAAGTCGACTACCCTAGCAGCATTCAATTTAGTAGCAAGTGTAGCTAAAAGTTATGATTTAAAACAGAACACCTCAGTCCTGTTCTTCGACATGACTAAGGCATTTGATGTTGTGTCTCATGAGCTGTTGCTAAACAAACTGGAGCAATATGGTATACGAGGACCACCGGTACAATGGATCCAAACCTATCTACAAAATAGACAACAAAGTGTTCACATAAATAGACTAGACGATAAGGACATAGAACGGACATATGAGTCAAAATATAAAACAAATAACTATGGGGTGCCTCAGGGGAGTGTTCTAGGGCCACTGTTATTCATTTTATATATAAATGATATTCCTGACGTGACATACCACCAATCAATTTTATTTGCGGATGACATATCTATCATTGTGACTAATACAAAGAACAGTCATTCTAATGCCAATTATAATCTCATTAAAAACTATCCCAGTTCTAATATCAATTCAATTAAACTCCACATGACGGACATACATTCAACAAATTTCGATAATAATCTTAATAAAAATAATCATAATACGAATAATAATTTAATTGACATTCACATATCTGACATACATATAACTATAGAAAAGGTAGTTGTCTGGCTTAATGATAATAATCTACAAATAAATGTTAATAAGACAAATCTAATGAGTTTTAATAATGTGAATGACATGATTATAAACTATAAAAATCAAATAATTAAAAAAGAAGATAATATTATATTTTTAGGTATTACAATTGACAATAACCTAAATTGGAAACCGCACATTGCACAAGTATGTAACAAAATTAATCGGTTTGTATATGTACTCTCCAAGTTGAGAAAAACCACGACTCAACAAACAACACTGGCTGCATACCACGGTTATGTTGAATCAATACTTAGGTATGGTATAATTCTATGGGGAAATAGTACAGATTTCAGCAGAGCGTTCATCATCCAAAAGAAATGTATACGGGCCATGGTGGGAGCTGCACCGCGGGAGTCGTGCAAGCCGCTATTCCCTAAACTAAATGTACTGCCATTACCGTGTTTATACATATTTGAAATCTGCAAATTCGTCCCTCAAAACATAACCCTGTTCACAACAGCTGAACAAAAGTACCCAAGAAATACTAGGAAACCAAACAGACTCATTCTTGATCACAAGCCACGAACCGCAAAATATCAAAATAATTGTTACGCAATGAGCGTCAAAATATATAACAAAGTACCAGATGACCTAAAACATCTACCAACAAATCTCTTCAAACATAAGCTCTTCTCGTGGTTACTGCAGCATAATTTGTATTCATTAAGTGAGTTTTTTATACTAAGAAATCAAAAGTTAATGACTAAAGCGTACTGTAAATAATAATAATAATTTTATAACTAAAATATTTGCATGCTATAATATATAGTTGATTAAGGAACAACATGTTATTTAAGAACTCTTACCACCTAAATTATAAGCAAATAAATGAATCTGAATCTGAATCTGAATCTAAAAGTAATAATAATAATGATGATAATAATAATAATAATGTTTATTTCAGGTAAAGTACCCATAGCACAGTAAATGTACAATTCAGTCATTAAAATAATAAAGTAAAAATGCAATAAAATAAAAATGTAATAACATAAACATAAAGCAGATATATATCACAAACAGCCAGGATTCAAAATGTAAAACTATGTAGAAAAAAAAATAAAAATGATTGAATAATACTCACTCAATGTGTAAGTTATTTTATATTAGCACTCATATGCAAAGAGAGCCAGTGTCTATGCAATGAACTGCAGATATCGTCACAAACGGCACGCACGATTGCCGTTCCCGAGCCTCTCAGTCTCCCTCACGCGGAGGCAACCCTGGATCGACGGTGAAGAAGTCAGGCACTTCCGCGTCCGCAAACATGCTCGACGCACTACAGAAACGCGGCTGCCTGAGGAGGATACGGAACGCATCTTTGTACTGAATCCTCAGCGCACTATAGGATTTTCTCGTGTAGTTGATCCACAGGTGACATTGACATGTGTAAAGGTTTTGACAGAACCCTTGAACAGAATGACTAACATCTTGGTTAAACCTGTGGAACTTGCGAACGAGCATGTTGCATCTGACATCTGATAGCGCCCGTCTTTCCCGCTGCATGTCACAATCGTCACGGAGGTCCTCCGTCAGTATGTGACCTAGGTACTTAAAACGATCTACAACCCGAAACGGCGAGCCATTAAGTACTATCTGGGGCACTTTCTCCGGACCTCTGCCTTCCCTGAATACTAACATCTCCGTTTTTTGAACATTGTACTTCAGTCCGTGTTCATCGGCATAATGCTCACAAACTGAAAGTAGTTTCCCTAAACCTTCGATAGAGGGACTGAGGAGCACTATGTATGTATGTATGTAAACGCACCCAGCATGACAGCCGACCTTGGTGCCCCTCAACCTCACAATTAGGTCATTGACGTAGAGATTGAAGAGGTCCGGAGAGGTGAGCCCGACGTCGCGTCGTCCCACCTCACACAGTTTGTTTGGCCCCCGTACCTGTATCTCAACAGACCCACCAACTCCTTGGGAAAGTTTGAGCTCAGCAGTTTGTTCCAGAGAATTTTATAATTCACTAAATCAAACGCCTAGGTAAAATCTAGGAAGCACGCATAAACTGACGAACCCCTATCTTTGTAGTAGTTTACTGCATACTTCAGACTCATGATGACGGAAGCCAAACTGAGCGTTCTATCTCACCTGTACTATCTATCAACTGAGCTTGCTCACCACTTCGGGCTGCAGAAGTCGTTCCAGTGTTTTACCTATAACGGACCCCAGGGATATCGGGCGATAGTTGGCCGCAGATGCGAGATCGGCCGTTTTGTACTTTGCTATTGGGACCACAATAGTTTTCTTGAGGGCAACAGGGAGGTAACAATACCTGACACACATTTGTAAAATGCTGACAACTTTACAAAAAACTTAATGTTCATATTTCAGCTTTTGTTGAATATCAGCGGAGTGCGCTGAAAAACCATTGTGCCACGTCTTACAAGGATCTTTCGGCGTTCCGGAGTCAACATTGGTTACAGCAGACTGTAGGCAACGCCACTTACCTCCAAAAGCTCGGTTTCTCTACGTATTTTACAAAGGTTTTGAGGTTAGAGCTTATGTGCCACTTGTCTGTCTCACAATTCTGTCACCTTGCAAAACATATCCAGCAAAACCTCCTTGGAACGTGCACTGTAAACTATTTAAGTTAATCTGCACGGAGTTAATGGTGTTTTCATAAATTTAACCTCCGTTTGGACCCTTAGTGCCTTCCTGCATAGGCTATGAACCATGAGGTCTCTTTATGCATAGCGAATTGCTGAGTCATCTTTAAAATCTTGATGCCACATTTTCTTTCCCGTATTCCTAAATTAACCCTCTCAACCTATCAATTAACTTCTGCATTGCCTGCGGACTAGTCGACTATGCCAGGAGTTGCTTTGTACGGGCCTAGCAATAGGCCACGCCAGTTCATCCGTCGAGGTGTCATCCTGCGAACGTAGCCGCTCGCCCCTGGCAACTTGGCTCGACCACACCCGCAGCTAAGCGATCTAAATTTACCATATCTAAGAATAAGCACTACTCGGGTCATTGACCAAACAACAACCCGACCTTAATCTATCCCGTAACCTCTCAGCAGCCTATCAATCAGAAAATGAAGCAAGCAAGTGTCCCGGGACCAGACGGAATTATAAACGAAAGACTTAAAATTGGAGAAAAAGAACTGGCTGGACTTTTGTGCAAACTATTCAATAAAATTATCAGCACAAGTGAAATCCCAAAATATTTTTTGTTGACACACAGTTATAGTTAGCAAGTGAAATCCCAAAACTATGTAACGAATCTGGATTAATTCCGATCTACGCGAAAAGCGATCCAGGAAACGTATCGAATTAGACATCAGTAAGCCTTATGTCGTCCAATTACAAGCTTTTTTCATATAGCCTCACGAAAGTTTACTTAAGCCTTACTTACTATTGACATCAAACAACCGATACAGCAGGCGGGCTTTAGGTCAGGATACATCACCTACAATCAATCAGCCAAGTCACATAGGATTTGTGGACTATTGCAAGGCCTTTGATACCACATCACACAACTCTATATGGACAGCTTTATACCTACATAAAGTAGACGATCTATATCACCGTAAGATTGTCAAAACCGTTTTAGAACCGGTTTATAATCTAACATCTTTTTCTCGTTATTTTACAAACTATCGATAAATTGTAAACTGTACGGTACTGCTTCCAATATGTCGAGTTAGTTTATAATAAAACCGATAAATTGTGAACTGGTTTAAACTTGAATTGCAAACGAAATACCAGGGAAAATACTGCGGTAGAGAGAGTGGCGATTAGTGCGTTAAAGAGCTATTCGAGCAATTTATAATTTAAAACGAACAGACTCCTTAAGAGAGCTTTTTAAAGAAATTGACATACTAACAGTAGCTAGTCAATTTATTTTCGAAAATATAATGTATGTACGCAAGAACCTTACAACATTTTCCAAACTTAGCGGTAGCTGTAATGTTTACCTAAGAAATAATCACAGACTATGTGCGCCCCGTTTTAGACTCGCGAAGGTTAGCAATTCTTTCAAGGGTCAGTGCATTCTCTACTACAATAAGATACCTCTGGAGAATTTGAAATTGCCATTTGAGCAATTTAAAAAGCATGTTAAAGCGACTTTGTCGAAAAAGGGATATTACAATGTTCAAGATTACTTAAATGACAGGACTGTATGGGGTTAATCTGGCTCATCACAGACCTTGCTGTTAATAATTTTGTAATTATTTATTCCAGCTTATTAAATAAAAATAAATCATAATTGTATTAGTTAAGCACAACCTATTTTTAAAAGAGATCTAAAAATCAATCTGTGGGAGTTTCTACGCCCTTCTTCTCCCACAGTGGTCCAATGTAGAGAAGAGGCAAAAAATGACGTTTGCTAAGTATATGTAAATATCTACAGTAACAAAGTAGTTTTGAGTTTGAGTTTGAGTTTGAGTTTGATCTCAGCGAAGCCCCCCTCTAGTCTTCGTGTTAGGTTGACATGTAAGAACAAAAGAAACGTAAACGTAAATCAAGTATTACAATTAAAAGCGACACGTCATAGAATTAAATGTAGGTCATGATGTGTGGAAACGAACCTACAAGCAGAGCAACGCTGGGAGATATTTTGTTGCGAAGCTGGCCCCTAAATATGAGGTGCCGCGTGACGCGGAAGTTGTCCCGCCTGTTATACGAACTGGACGATGAAAATGGGAAGCGATTGGGAAAATGGCACATAGAAGACTGCAAGCCAATTTCTGCCAACGCTACCTAATTTACACTTTAACTTAATTAACATTAAAAAAGGTTATATTGTAATTTGTAACTGCTGGTTCTAGTTCATATTCTACTGCAGTTACCGTAGGCCTCGGAACAGTTGTTTCCAGCGTCGGCCGCGCGGACTCAATAGATGCCAAGGTACTGCAGGACGTGTGATTCTGGGCCGGGAGTTCTCTTCAAAGTGTTCAGCTGTACTTTAGTTAAGGGAATCACCTGATTTTATTGTTGAAGTTTTTGGTGTACTCAGCTCGAGGACGAGCTGGGATTTTCTTCTTTCAGTTTACTTCTTCGTAAAATTCTCCTGGTTGAGGGGGTGTGTAATGTATAATTTTCAGGCGTGAAATAACGCCTCCACGATATACAATTTATTCCATGCCTCGTCAACTTGTTATGTTGCTATCTTAAATTAATCTTATAATATATCTTTGATCACTTCAACTTCCAGTTTCGTTTCGCTTTCGTTCTCCTCGTCTGTGGCGTTTGGAAACATCGTGCAGAGGGATTGATCAGAGAGATCGATTTCGAAAAGTCATCACCGGTGCCTTTTTTTCGAGCTAGCTGCTTCGTATTTTATTACTTACTCCTTCCCTTCGAACGGCAGTCAATTAGCTGTTCCTACATAACCTACGTAATACGTATAAATAATAACCTACGTGGCTGCAATCACAGCAATTGTTAAGTACTTACTTGACCCTTTCGCACTTCAAAACCGGGTTGTGTATCGAATGGTTATCTAAACTTACACGATAGAGGGCGCTGTAACGTAAACAACCACTTTCAAGTAGCTCTGCAAATAACTTAAATTAATATTACAGTTTCAGTGAATTGACATCGAAAATAATAAATTCATATAGTACTAGTGATAATAGTCCCACATAAGCCAGCGAGCCATTCAGTACTATCTGGGGCACCCTCTCCGGACCTCTGCCTTCCCTGAATACTATCATCTCCGTTTTTTGAACATTGTACTTCAGAACGTGTTCATCGGCATAATGCTCACAAACTGAAAGTAGTTTCCCTATAAATTCGATAGAGGGACTGAGGAGCACCATGTCGTCCGCATAGCTGAGGTTGTTTACACAAAACAGTATAAATGCAATACAATGAAAATGTAATAAAAATAAATTTAAATAGTTATTAACTTTAGTTTAAATAAAGTGTACAGGTGACTTTTCACTCAGCTAAGGAAAAAAAAAGTATAACAAAGATTTTATCTATTTAGGAAAACTAGTGTCCTTAAGAAATGTTGACAAGGAAGAAATAGATCGTCGTATTTCTAATACTGGTCAATGAAGGAAATCCTAAAAGGAGAGTTGCCTATTAAATTTAAATCTAAGCCGTCGCTAACTAACGGGTCCCAAATCTGGATGCTTACCTACATCTGAAAATGCAAGAAAAATATCTTTGTGTCAAAAGGCAATGGAAAGAGGTATAACCAATGTAAGACTCAAAGATAAGAAAAGAAAGAAGCTCGGAAACAAGAACACATACCAAAGTAAAGGTTGACAGACAGGCTGCTGTAGGTCAATTTCTGAGTACTAAAGTAAGGCTGTGTAACCTGGAGTGATGGGGAGTGGAGCGAGGCGATCCCATGGTTAATCCCTTGTGTTAATCATACGGACCTTTAGCCATTTGATACTGAGTGCCTACTTTATCCACACGGCGGCGAAACGATGTGAGTGGATATGATATAACAATTTTATACAAACACTCGTGTCAACGCTAATCACCTTGCGACTGGGAAAGAGAAAAAATATAATTTATTAATATCACCTTAACTACTCGAATATGGATAGAAATGCTTTCCATCTGGCTGCGCATTTTGAATCCTTTCAAGCTGTACCTATTTAGGGTTCCTGTCCTAAAAAGTGCCAACGAGTAAGTTTTGCCGATTTACTCCCATCTGAGCCGGAGATTCTAATTTCGTGCCGTCAACCCCGGATAACGCTATTGTCGGAGTCGATGATAACAAATCTGTACCATCTGCCACGGCGCCTGGGACGCAGGCAGGGACAGATGGCACATATGTTGTGCCATCGATCCCGGAGGCTCGGGCTCTGGGTCAGATGACATTTTAGTCTACTCCGTTTCCGGGGCAGCACCACAAGCGCATTATTTATTAAATTACTTAAATTTAATGACATAAAATTTTGCGGTTTTCATACTAGACCCAAAACTAAATAAGCGTTTTGAAAATTCATAAAAAGTGGGTATCCGACGCAACAATAATAATATCAGAAATCTTGCTAACGAAAGTGAATCATTTTATTTCTACATTTTCGGCCACACTCACCGGGGCGATTACAGCAAAGCAGTTCATCGCTGCAACGGCTAAATTGACTGAAAAAATTTAGATAAGTGAGGATTCAAGTTTGCGGGAACGCGCATGTAATGGCCGCTACACCGTGAACATTCTTCGTCACTCGTATTTAGTCCATAGTAAGAGCTTAACTGTACTGCTGTGAGGTATTTTATGTTGAACGCTGGTTTACTGTTGGCTCAAGTGTGAGGAGAGGGCGGTAACGGTCGAGCTCTATTTTTGAATCACTCGCGCCGTGGCGAGCGCTCGCCAAGCGCAACTATTGGTTCATATCACTCGACGTAACTAAGCTACACCAATCGTGTCGCTTGGAAAGCGCTCGCTTCCGAGGCGAGTGATTAAAAAATAGAGCTGATCTGAATACCTACTGTATTTAGCATCATAAAATAAAACATACACGTACATCCATATGCTCACGCCTCTTTCCCCCTAGGGGTATTCGGAGACTAAGGATCTCTTTTATGAGTATTATCGCATTTTTAACTGCTCATAACATTAAGCATATCTTTGCTCAAGGCGAATTTTAAATATCTCACCAATTTATAAAAAAATACGTCCATACAAGTGGGATTTACCCGCGCGTCATACTATGATGTGGTGAGTTAATGACCTTCAGTTAGCTGTTTCAATAAATCTTACAATTTGAGGTAACACGAGGTTTTAGCCGACTGCACCAGAAGGAGGTTTATGTTTTTCGAGTGTATGTATGTATGTAAGTATGTATATTTCATTGGCATGCTCCGAAGCCTAAACGGCTTGATAGATTTTAGCTTTAAAAGTGTCGTTAGATTTGTCTCAACTTTGAGATTGACAATGGTTATATCAAAATGATAAAAAAACGGCCGATAATATTATTTATCTACACACGTATCATAAACCCGTATTTAACTGTACATAATTAGGCATTAAAACTCTCGAGTGATATTATTATGAATATCACTCGAGATATTAATGCCCTCCATTATGTATCAGTCACATAAACTACTATTTTAAACCTATCAAAATAAAGGGTGTCATAAATAAAAAAGAAACTGAAAGATTAAAAACGCAGTCGGGTTATTTGATTTTATAATAACTCTACTTGTTTTTATGAAACTTTGCGACCTCCTACCCACTCCCTCGCTCAAATCGTCAGATTTATTAAAACGTAAGTACATTTTAGTAACATGCCATTGCCTCACCATATCATAGTCTGAAGCTCTCGACTAAAACCCAGTTGTATCATAGACTTATTTTTTGTTGCCCCAACGGCGGCGCGCCTCTAGATGGAAGGCTGGGATTTAGTGTAGTAACTAATCGGGTTGTAAGAATAGATATCCCCCAGAGTAACTCGCAAAAAAGCCTAGCTGATGCTGAGCCTAGGGATGGCAGAAAAGGACGTTTAGCAAGTAATTCAATACTCTATATAGTCTATATGGAGCTCATATGGAGATGTCTCCTTCAGCATGTTTGTTTTCCATTACCGTTAGAACGTCCTAAGATATTCTCTATAGAGTCGAGAAACTCTTTAGAGGTTCTCTCTTCACCTGTACCAAGGGCGAGCTAATGGCGTTGTTGTAAACCGATGTGACCCACTTCACTAGACAGTGTAGTCTCCTATACTAAGTAAGTATTTAGTGACCAGACGAGGAAATCAATTTGAGAGGGTCAATAAAATGACAGAATCTACAAAAGCTACCCTCTTGGTATCACTTAAAGTCATTTCATAATTTTCTTGCACTTACCACTATTATTATGTGTATTGTAGGGAAGACTTTAGAAAGACTGCGCGTTTCGCTTTGGCTTTCGTGATATTTTGGTTGGACAGTTGAAATCATTTAACAAGATCCTGAAATGTCAGTCAGCTGTCGAAACTCAATAATTTTTAAGAGAAGATTTTTAGAATATCTATAGAATTTTCAAAAAATATATCTTTTATTTAAGTTTATTTGCAGAAATGAAACGCAAAATACGTAGATCCGTAAGATCCTTATTTTTTTACGTACTCACCTGTTTTTTTTTTTTTTTTTTTTTTTTTTTTTAATAATAAAATTCTTTATTTTTAACATAATACAATGTCTTAAATCTACAGTAACCCTGAAGCCTGTGGTAGTATATACTGTGTTACAGGCTTCAGTATTTACTTAACTCAGTTACATAGATCGTTTGTAAACATGTTAGCGTAAAGAAAACACGAAAATAAGGTAAGTATTTACAAAAATATGTTAAGTAAAAAGAAAGTTATTAAGGCTCCTTATGTGACCTGCGTGTGTATATGCATGAGGGTGTGTGTGAGTGTGTGAGGGTGTGTGTGTGTGTGTGTGTGTGTAAGGGTGAGTGCGTGTGTGTGAGTGTGTGCGTGATCGTGAAATGTAAAGATTTAAGATGCATAGTTAAATAATTGCTCAATTGCTTCATAGTCAAACTCCTTAAACCAGTTGTGTATATATATTTTAAGTGTATAAATATTATGTCGTCTTATGGAGTTGCTTTTGTTTAGTTTGTTATAAATACGTGGTGCATTGTATAAGAAATGTCTTCTAGCAAAGGCAGACCTAAAGTTGGGTAATGGGACTATATCTACCCTTTTTCCAATGTGATCAGGAATTGGATGGATATTACGGTGAAATCTGCAAACACATTGGAGAATGTATAACTTCCTGACTGTAAGTTGTTTGGACTCTTTGTATAATGTAGTCGTAGGGTAGCGAAAAGGTAATCTTTTCATTACCTTAAGAAGAGCCCGTTGTGCACGCTCAACCTCTATCAAATGTGTCTTTGCAGCACCCCCCCAAGAAGTAATGAGTGAGGTGAGAACAGATACAGCCAGCGCCTTGTAAGTACGTATTAACATATCCTGACTAAGAACATCCCTAAGACTCTTAAAAACGTATATAAGTTTCCTAGTACGACCGGCAACAGAATTTATTTGCGGAATCCAGGATAACTTATCATCTACCACAACCCCAAGGTACTTAGTGGTGCTTGAACGTTCTAGAATAGGACAATCACAGGAAGGTAATACTGGTAATTCACGCGCACACCTATTACAAGGATAAGTATCATTATAATGTAGGCATAAGTATGAATTTTCAATTTGAAATTTTTATCTGGATTTGTAGCATCAGTTTTCCGAAAACATAAATATTTAGTCTTGGAGGTGTTAAGAGACAACAAGCTATCCTCAAGCCATGCCGTCACATGCTTCAAACCAACTTCTGCCATTTCAAAAACATCTTTCCAGGTTTTAGCACTGTATAATAAAACGGTATCATCCGCTCCTATTAACTTATTATCACAAAGACTGTTTATGTAGGTGAGAAAGAGAGTAGGCCCTAACGTACTTCCCTGGGGAACACCATAAGTGCAAGCGTCAGGATTACTCTCCTCACCCTCTACACGTACAGTCTGGCTCCTTCCATTAAGATAATTTGTGAACCACAGCAAAGGGAGGCCCCGTATTCCGAGGTTTTCTAGACTAGAGAGTAATATTGGGATGGAGACAGTGTCAAACGCCTTCTTCAGATCTAAGAACACGCCCAGATATTTGTCCCCCCTTTCTAGTCGATTTACTATAATAGATGTAAGGTGCAGAACAGCATCTTCAGTAGATCTATTCTTACGAAATCCAAATTGTCCCTCAACTAGGAGATCATTATTTTCCAAAAACGTGACAAGTCTTTTATTTGCAATCTTCTCCATCACTTTAGACAGACAGGATAGTAGAGAAATGGGTCTTTAATTAGTTGGCTGTAATTTATCACCTGCTTTATAAACTGGGGTAACAACAGCTTTCTTAAAGATTGTTGGGAAAATTCCAGTATCAAAACTTAAGTTACAAAGGAATGTAATGGGCTTAGCAAGGATATCATCATTATCTTTTATTATCTTTGTCGGAATGTTATCCACTCCTGGCGCACTGCTTGATTTAAGGCTATTAATCGTGTGTATAACCTCTACTTCATCAGTGGAGAACATAGATAATGAGTTGACGGATGTTTTATTAGATCTAGCCTTGGAGGCCAATGCAGAGTCTGTTGTTCTGAGTTTGTTTAGAGTTTCATCAGCTAGTTTTTTGCCAATAGTACTAAAGTACTTATTAGTAATATCTAGTGATTCTGTTTTGGATTCTGTAATTTTTAATAAATTGTGAGCAGGTATATTGGTAGAACTAATATTTCCAACCTCTTTAATAAGCTTCCATGTCATTTTTTTATCTTTAGAGTAAATTTCAAATTTTGTATCATAGTATTGTTTTTTTAATTTTTTTATCATAAAATTACACGTATTTCTATATTGTTTATATTCGTTGTTAAGGTTGTTGTCGTTAGGAGTTTTCTTTTGTTTGAGCTGTAACTTGTTCCTTATTCTTAGAGATTTTAGTACACCGGGGGTAATCCATGGTTTCAATGGCCGTTTCCTGCAGGATTTTTTTATAGTTTTTGTGCAGTTACCAACTATGTCCTTTAGTTTTCCCACAATATACTCCGCAGCCACATTAGCATCAGAAAGGGAAAAATATTCATCCCAGTTTTGAAGGGCAAGTGCTTCTCTGATAGCATTGTAATCCACACAAAGTTTGTCTTTAGATTTAGCTTGCCTGGTATGCGAGTTATCAATAATTAATAAAATTGGAGAGTGATCAGTGAACCTGTCAAACACAAATGTCCACCATTTGTGTCTGGACTTAATCATATAGTGATCAATGCATCTGGTATATCTAGTGGGTATATTAATTCCAGGAAGAAGACCGTGATAAGCCATTTGAGTCAGGTAGTTGGCAGTATGATTTAATATTTGTCCCGGCAAAATGTCCATATTTAAGTCACCTGCTAAGATAACATTTGGACACTTAATATCTTCAAGAAGAACATTTAGAGAGTCTATGTAACCAGAAGGGTTCGAGAAGCATGGTGGACGGTAAGTACAAATAATTTTAGTATCAACACTAAGTAGATGTAGAATAAGGCAGTTACCTTGAAATAAGTTATGTTCTTGAGCATTTGATTCAAGGTCGTTACTAACATAGGCAACGACACCATCATTCTGATTAATACTTGACTTAGTGTAATACGTTTTGTAACCTGTTATATTTGGAGGCACTCTCTGTTCAGATGTCCAACACTCTGTCAAGACCAGGACATCAATAGGACAATTGAGGCCAGCCACAAACAGAAGAAATCGGTCTAGATTTGAAAAAATGCTTTGTACGTTAACAGTAATTACCGAGATTCCATTTCCAAAAGTCTCGTTTTTCGCATATTGAGAAAAACTGGTTGCATCACTTAGCTTAATACATTTAGGATTATTCGTATCGTCGGACTGCACTATATTATGGGGAGTGAATTTTAAAAATAATGATTATATGAATCAGGTTCAGTAGCTTTAGGTTAATAGTAGTGGTAACAAGTGTGAGGGAAGTAATATCTGATAATACGTAAAAATTGTAGAAATTTGTTGTAACATAATTATTTAAATTCAGTAATTGTTTATGCTTTGGGTAATGTATTGTGACAATGCTTTTGTGTTTAGGTGTAATATTTTTGTTTATATGTTGATAGATTTTTAGGGTGTAATTGTCAGTGTAAGATTTTGATTTCGTTTGTGTATATGTGTATTTTGTGAAAGAGCTGTAGTTGCTTATGGGGTAAATGTGTATTGAACATGAAGTGGAGTCATCAGTTACAAATGGAACTAGACAAAACTTATAATAAATCCAAACATATGAATAGAAAATTAGAAACATTACTTCAAAAAATTCTAGGAAAAAAACAAGTATAATTTTAAATATGATGATTGCTAGTCACTTAGGGTGTTCCAGAGAACGAATATCCATTTCTGAGTTAATACGAATCAGTGGAAGGCCTTCGCCTTTCCGCAGAAGGACCTTTCCGAAAGAAGTCCAGCAATATTTGTAATCATGAGAGGCAGCGAACTCACGTGCCAAAAAGAACAGTTTCTTGTTCATAGGAGTAAGATTATCAGAAACAAAAACCGGAAGTTTCGGTCCATGAATATGTAGGTGCTTTGTGTTAAGTTTCTCATCTTTGCTATGGACTTTATTGAATTCCTTTAAAGACCTAACAATATTCTCCTTAGCGATTACAGTAGTCAGTTCAGCTATAATGGTTTTGTTCTGCTGTGATTTAGACTTGATGCGAAAAATGTCTTTGACCTCAGTTGGTAGAATGGGCACGTCAATGGCTTTTCCCAATTTGACTAAAGTATTAACCAAATCTTGTTTGGTTTCCGATTCATGAGTTGGAATATTTCTGATCTCAATACTTGTAGAACGAATTTGACGCTCCAGTTGTTCGATTTTCTCCTCCATCAAACGAATCTGCTTACGATCCTCCTTTTTCTCTAATTGGAGCTGCTCTAGTTTATTTAAAAACTCATCATATTTGGCCGCATTAAACTCGACAGCTTGCTTAAGCTCAGCGTTTTGTTTTTTCAGATCGTCAATTTTTCCATTAAGTTCGCCAAATTGCAGTTTTTGATCTTCTTTGAATTCCCTAAACATGCTTTGGAGCTCCATTTTGAAGTCGGGAGAACCCAGGTCTTCAAGCCTTTTTCTTTTGGAATATCGCATTGTAATATTGGAATCCAGGTCAGACTCGGAGCAAAGATTAGGGACAGAAGAACATTGGCTACCGGTTGTCATACTGAGTCTAAGCTGAGATGTAGAATCCTTAACGGGCGAGCGGTCAACTGGCATCTCCACTAATTAATTCTAATAAATGTCACTTTCAGGATCTTAGTAATAAAGTTGATAGTAGATACAGCAGATCGAATTTTGAGTTTGCCAAAAGCGCCTGTGCAAAAAATGTTAGCAATGTTCGTACGCAAATTAGCGTTAGTGCCTGCGTTATAGATCAGGAGCAGAGTATTTCAACAAGTCAGCCGATACAGCCAAGGGAGGTAACTCACCGCAGCGAGCGTCTGCAAGTTGTCGTAGGTCAGGGGTACATCGCCAACAGAAGATTTTGAAACAAAAATGCTTTGTTTATCCTTAATATCGGTCACTATTTTTGCTTCACTTTACACAATCTTGCGCAGCTTTTTGTAGGCTTTACAGTGATTCTAAATTCTATTGTAACTTTTCACTTTTTGTACGGATTTTGAATATTATTAAACACGATGTCGGACAAAGGTGTTTACGCTAACACGTTCCACGCAGGTTGAATGTTGCATTTGGTTCTTGTTAAGAAACGTCAGTTTTTTTTTCAATTGGTAATTTAATTTGGTAATACATGGCTGCTAGCAACAGCTTCGAGCAAAGATGTCATTGGAGAAGCGAGTCCGGCCAGCCACACTACACGGCTTCCAACAAGCTTCCAAAACACCCACACTGTGGGTTTGAACTGACGACGGAGAGCGGAGAGGTCGTGCCTACGCTCGCTTACCGTAAATTCAGTACAACGACATCATTGCATGTACTCGTATAATATAAAATGGAGTATACCAAATATCCCATGACGATGATGAAAAGGGCGCATGGCTTAGTTAAATATCCCATGCATATTTTTTCAGAGTATAGTATTTGTATGTCTCAGATGGGAAGTGCTAAATGCCAGATGCTTCATACCTACACACAAATGGTACAATGCATTTTTAATGGTAGTTGGTAGGTAGTAGACAAATAGAGCTATCCTGTGTTCAGTTAGATTGTCATATTATTGTTTGTGTCTACAGACCTCCGAGGGATGAAAAGGGCCATGACAATTTATTGAGAAAATTATGGAGGAAGCCCTCCATAATTTTACTAACAGAAAAAGTTGATTATTCGTGGTGATCTTGATGTAGATCTTTTTGTGTAGATTCTTACGATTAATAAATTTATTTAAATCTTTTATCATTGTCATGTATTTTTAGAGCCGAATAGAATGATATTTACCAGCCAATCTTGCTTAGATAACATTTTTTGTGATTGTGCAAGTTAAACTGTATTTGACTGCTTACCTTCCGATCACAACGGTCAAACAGTATAATTCCCTATTGCTAGTAAGGATAACACTGATCCATCATCTCTCTAAATTTAATGACTGGGTGACTTTTGGAATTCGTAAAAGTAGAGATAACATTTTTTTTTATTTTTTTTTATTTAGCCATTAAGGTGTCCCACTGCTGGTCAAAAGCCTTCCCCTCTTTCATCCATACTTCCCTGGTCTGTGCCACCTCCGGCCACCCCGGCAAAAACTTTTCGAGGTCGTCCCGCCATCTCCGTTTAGGCCTGCCTCTACGCCGGTATCCGTCCTGTGGCACCCAGTTAGTGGCGATTTTCGCCCATCTATCAGGGTGCATGCGACTTACGTGGCCGGCCCAGTTCCACTTTAGCTTAGCGGTCTGTGTACCCACATCAGCGATGCCATTTAAGGAGCGCAGTGTGGTGTTCCTTATGCGGTCCGTCCTACGAACACTTAGGATGCTGCGCTCCATTGCTCGCTGGCAAACCTTGAGTTTTGGACTTCTGAAGTTCGGTCAAAGACCATGACTGAGCGCCGTAGGTTAGGATAGGCAGGATACACATGTCGATGAGCTTGCGCTTGAGGGTCAGCGGAAGATTACCCTTCATAAGCTCCTTCATGGACCAGTAGCTCTTCCAGGCGTTCGAAATGCGTCTATCGATTTCGAAGGAGGCTATCTGGCCCAAGTAAATGTACTCATCGACATAATGTATTTCCTGCCCATCTACCTCGACCCTACGTTTGACACTGTTAGTCATGGCCTGGGTTTTTGAACGATTCATCTTCAGTCCAACCTCAAGGCTTGCATTGCTGAGTTCCTGTAACATACGCTGGAGCTCGGGTGCAGATGGGGCAAACAGGACAATATCGTCGGCGAAGCGAAGGTTAGTAAGTCTTCTGCCACCAACGTCAATGCCTCGGTCTGCCCACGGCCCACCAGCTTCTTGAAGACTTCCTCGAGGGTGCAGGTAAACAGCTTCGGAGATAGCGGGTCTCCCTGTTTGACGCCTCTCTCTATGGGGAATGATGGTCCGGCTAGATGAAATTTTATATCGGCTGTACTATTTTGGTAAATACTTTCCAGAATGCTAATGTAAGTGTGATGGATGTTTTGGTTGAGGAGTGCAGAAAATATCGATGAATGTTTAATGCTGTCAAAAGCCTTGGAATAGTCGACAAAAGCAAGATAAAGGGTCTTATTAAATTCATTGCTCTCCTCTATGATTTGATTAAGGATGATAAGTGATCTGTGGTGGAGAAGCCGGGGCGGAATCCGGCTTGTTCTGGTGGTTGATGAGAGTCAAGCTGACCAGTAATGCGGTTTTCTATTATTTTAATATAAACTTTGTAAATATGTGATATGAGGCTGATAGGTCTATAGGTCTATATAGGTTGACCTTTATGAACATAAAATCTATAACTTCTAAATTACTAAGTTAAAACAATTCCAGCGTCCAGTATTTTGGTATCTGTATCTGATCTATACAGACAAATAACAAGCAGTAACCGAGTGAAGGAAATTCTTGTGCTTACCTAGAAAATCATCACAACATATACTATCCACAAGCCGTTATTACTGACAGATTTGCCAGAGACAGACCATCTGCAACCTAATAACTAGTTACAGGTCAAGTTCTCTTCTGAGAAACTGAAAATTAATGTCTTGAGATGATTAAAATTTGATTTTTTTGTAATATATATTTTAGGAAATATGAGAACATATATTTTTATATGAACTAGGTAAAGTTCTAGGTAAACGTACGAGCATAGTTTTCCATCGTATCTCAAACATGTAAAAACATTGTGAAAATCGGACAAGGTTTAAGGGTAGAAAAAGATACCGCTTTTTGTATGGAAGCACGCGCACAAACAGTCGTCTTATAGTGCAGTCATCTTAAACATGAGAAAGGGGTCGTGCTTGCAAAAGGTCAGATCGTTCTGATTTTTTTATATAATGTTAGGGCCTAGACCAGCGTTAAAATGCCAGATTTGCAATTTCCCAAATGCTGTGCGAGCGGCGGTGTACCAAAAAATCCATGAAAATTTCGACTATTTTTCAGTTTTTGCTCAACATGTCAGTGAAAGAAGGGTCAGATTGTTATAGTTTTATTGCATGCTTTAAAGAAGACTAAATTATCTACAATTTCAAACCCTAACGGGCTCTATACAGCTATTGGTTCCTACAGTACAGTTCGTTAAAAGTAGAATCGTCACCCTATTAATCGCTATTTATTGAGCCTAGGTTTAAGCCAATAACTTTTGAACGGGTGCACCGATTTAAACAAAACTTATTTTAAATCCTTCAGACGTGATCGATTGCCTCCCATAACATAGCTTCACGCCTTTTCCCATACGGGGTGGTAGAGGCACAACTGTGCCCACTTTCAGCCAGTGTTTCAATACTCTATTTTGCGTGACAGGGGGAAAGCCCATCGCTGCAGATATGACGTAATGAAGGACAATAAAGGACCTGGCTAAAAGTATAACTCGTATATTAGTTTTAAGGACCAGACTAGAAAAAACCGTTTGAAATACAGTTTTTTGTAAATACAGTTTACCCTCGAAGTATGAACAGTCGATGTATGTGTATGACTTTCGAAGTAGTTCCATCGGCAAATGAACAATCGATGTATGATTTTCGAAGCAAAGTTCCATCGGCAAATGAACAATCGATGTATGATTTTCGATGTAAAGTACCATCGCAGAAAAATAGCTTCGATGTCGTGAAACCTCGCAACAACAATGCGTCGCAATAAGAAAGCATCGAAATAAATATGGGGTTAATCTGGCTCAACACAGACCTTGCTGTTAATAATTTTGTAATTATTTATTCCAGCTTATTAAATAAAAATAAATCATAATTTTATTAATTAAGCACAACCTATTTTTAAAAGAGATCTTAAAATCAATCTGTGGGAGTTTCTACGCCCTTCTTCTCCCACAGTGGTCCAATATAGAGAAGAGGCAAAAAATGACGTTTGCTAAGTATATGTAAATATCTACAGTAATAAAGTACTTTGACTATTGACTATTGACTATAAGATCATCGATGTATTAAAGTTCGTAGTAAAGTAATTCGAAATCAAGTAGGGAACCCGTGTAGCTCGGGCATTAGGGTTTTATTTCATTATTTTAGTAAATATTTTGGAGCCCTTAACATACCAATATGTTTGACTATGTATTATTGGAGGTAATGAGTTGTATGATATTGCATGGGAATACAATCCTCTGATTTACTTTGTATTTACGTCGCAATGACACGTGTTCCTTCGTAATGAAAATGAACTTCTTGCAATTGTATAATGATCGTATTAGTATTAAAATTAATTATCTTGATCGATTAAATTTAATAATCTATATAATAGGGGAGTGTATCTTTACATTGAATCTATGTTTTTGTAAGTTTGATATTTATTCACTATATTACGAGGGTTCAAAATTACGGAGAAAACAAAAATTCTTAAAATGCGTCGTGGTAATTTTAATTCTACTACTACTACTACTACTGCTAAAATTACTATTAGAAATAAATTATCTTTAAGATAGTATATATCACATAACTTAGATTACATATTATCAGGCTTCACATCAATCTTGAAAAGTACGATTTCGCGTCTTGCCGATATAAACCGTCTGATGCATTCACATTAAGTACCCCGCACTGCAGGCAGAGACACCCAATGGCTCCACAGCCACGATGAAAATAAACCAAGATAAATCATTTTCACGATCCAACCGTTTAATTTTGTAGAAAATCACACTCTATTTTGCCTTAATTTATATTGGCATGAGTTTGACGACCGCACAGCTTTAGTCTGATGATTGATGTATCTTGAGCCATGATCTATTTATCGCAGCCAGTCATTCGGTAAGGGGAGGATCTTGAAATTCGGACAGTTTCAAAGTAGTTGATCTCCATAAAATTGCTGAACTTTTTCAATAGTATTTTACGGTCGCATTTAGTTTCTGCATGTTTTGAGTGGACGGCTCGTAGTTACTCTCGTACAACATAAACTGCAGATGTAGTGGGTACGCGCGGGTCAATGACCGCTTTTGCCTCGCTAACGCGTGCCCAATATTGATAGAAACTTGTACAGATACATTTCCACCCTTAACAAGTAAAAAAATAAGGGCATTAATAAAATCACGCCTTTAAAGTTTTGTGAAGTTCATGGCGTCCGTATACTGGAAACGTCTGTAAACTGGCTCGATATTAGGCACTATAGTTTATATTTAGGTATATCTGATACCGGCAATCTGTATAATGCAGGTATTCTATGTAATACCTAGGCAATTCAGGCAATGTATGAAATATTAAAGTCCATTACATACTCTGTCTAGGTAATATATACAATGCCCAGGGATTATATAGAATACCTACTTGGCCACCAGCAATGTGTAAAATAAATCGATTTTGGTAGAATATCTGGGCAAAACACTGCGGTAGCTTAGGTGAAGAGTAAATGCGGTGAGCAAACAAAGCCCCGTTTAACCTTCGTCTTAGGTTGAACATGTAAGAACAACAAAAAAATCTCAGGCTCAGTAATAGGGTCCCGTTTGGCACTCTTCGGGTACGGAACCCTAAAAACCGGTCAAATTCGATTTGGATTCGCACAGAAAAAGAAAAAACGCGTGTTTCCTTAATTTTTGTTATTAATAAATAAATAAAAATACTAAGAACATAATTTAAAAAAAATATCTACTATCCATGTGTACGTTCATATATCGTCAGAAGGTATATGAACGGACAGATGGGCGCATAGACGACGGGTTCTTTCTAATAGGGTCCCCTTTTTAGGTACGCTTCGGATATGAAACGCTCTTTAGGTTCCAAGTACACCACATTAAAGGTGGTTCAGACTGCGTCGCTTAAGTAAAAAAAGATCTAATTTTAAGCAATCGCATCCGAACCCGTTAAATATGTAGAAATGCACGAGTTAGTATAAAAAATATCCAAATCGCTCTAGTGTGTCTTTATCATTTGAAGAGTTCCCTAGAATTGTCCATCGTTGAGAAGCTATCCTGGTATGTAACCGTCACCTCCACCTCACCATAAGCATTATGGCAAGCATACATCATACAGTATTTATAGCAACCATAATACTATCTCTGAGATACCTAGTATTAAGCAGTTCCAGTGGTCATTTGTGGTCTTTATCATCAGTTCTAATTCACTAATGATGCTTCCCGAGAGTGAATGCACGAGTTGCTATAAAATACGAAAATTGCTATAGGTCTGCTTTTAGTATTTGAAGAGTTCCGTTGATTTCTCCTGCATTCCTTCATCAGTTCAAGAACTGGTCAGGTCAAGACCTGATGTCAATAAGACCAATTTAAAGGTAAATGTTTCAAAAACGAAAAATTATAATTTCCAATTAGGTCCATCCGTCTTAGAGAAATCGGGGCACATAATAAACACAAAATAAAAGATTCCTTTCTGTCTGTTAAAAATATGACTTGTTTGACTTATAGATTCGCAATACCTCATTGATGATTTACTGGAAAAGGTGTAAAAATATTTTTTGTACATAATATTATGATTGACAACTTTTGTTTAATTTGTTTTTTAATTATACATATCGCTTACCAGAAAAATGCAAAAAACCGATGCTTTTACCTTTGACTTTGAATATTTTTTTTAACAATAGTACGAATTAAATTCAATGCGAATTCATGCAACGTCCAATGTTTTTTTTACTAGAATATTGTATGAAATTATAAAAATTGACGGCCGCAAAATCACTTCTCTCTGTTCTGTTGTCGACCATCTGATTTCCATACATGTTTGATACGGCCGCAAACTGACCCGCTCCTACTAACAACCAGTTAGATTGCGACCACATGGACATTTTCCACAGGATTAAATAATATACTGGCGGCCGTAAACTAACAGTGAAGGAATTTCAAATACACAAATGTTAAAACAGGTGGACAATCATGAACCTTAGACTCAAAGCAAGAATAAAGAAGAAAAATGTATTTGATTCATCATGTTAGTTATCCGACCACCCAGCCGTAACATAACATGGCGTCACGACTTTTGCCTCACAGGGTGGCAGAGGCACAATTGTGCCCACTTTAAGGCGGTTGTTAAATTCTCCATTTTGCGTGACAGGGGGCTAGCCCATCGCCGCAGCTATGGAGTAATGAAGGTTTCCTCACGATGTTTTCCATCACCATTAGAACGTCCAATGTACTTAAGATAAATTAATTAACTCATTGGTACATGGTCGGGAATTGAAACTGCATCTCCTGTGTGCTACTGTTTTTTTCAAATTTTCCTCCAAATAAGAAAGAAATTGTATTGGTTATATATCTCAGATACAAAATCAGGAAGTACAATCATAATAAGTAAGAGCACAGGAAAATATTCACATCTAAAGGTCGGTTTATAACTACAGAAATTGGGCGTGTCAGACACGTGGCGTGGAATACACCAACAGACACCGTCGGTCGTCACATCTTCAGACACCGCCGTCAGCATCGGCCGCTCTCATAATGTTCTGAAAAGGTTTATCCCTAATTGCGTTGTTGCATAATTTCGATAAGCTTTTCGTTATCCATTGCAAAACAAAGATTTCTAAAACAAAACAATGAAAATTTGCACGGTCCGCTGCTGTGTTCACACCGGCGGGTAGCCACAGAGACGTACCGACCTGAACCGCGCAGACAAAATATTCTTTCCGCGAATGCTGGCCGGGCACGGCACGTGTCGGTCGGAGTTTGCGCGGCCACGTTATGATAAATATAAATACGTTCATTCATACACACTGTATGGGAGAATATTTTTTTGTCTGCCACGCCACGTGTCTGACACGCCCATTGTCTGTAGATATAAACCGACCTTAAAGCGGCACGTGCTCGCTATTTTTTTCGTACTTTTGCGAACATGTTGACTCGGGCAGCATATGCGTCCAAATAAATTAGATCGTCTGGTCAACTGACTCATTTATTCCAGCCAAATTAAAGTATCTTGAATTCTAGAACTATTCTCTGTCTAAAAATAACATGAAGACATGAGAATTCTTATTATGATAATATTTCTGCAGTAGGTTCTTCAAATTACCGCCAACTAGCACCATGACTACATAATGAAATTAGTTAGAATTACAGAATTACAGGAAAAAATAAAACAATTAGAGGTCTTTTCGTAATTGAATTCTAGCAAGAAAATTTCCTTTAATCGCGTTTTCCTTTGGTGAGAATCTTAATCAAATACTCAATAAACGTTAACCTAAAAATGAATTCTGTAGATGTCTTCTTGGTGGAGTAAATGGATTCGAAAAAAACCCCATTTTTTGCGTATCACCCTAGCGACATTCGCAAGGCATTTATCATTTCTTGTATTATAGTATATTACTTGTGTTGGGATCTGAGCTGGTCCAGCTGATCCTTGTGATTTTTGATCTTACCATTTTGGAGATTCCTGAAAGTAATCGAACTTGTTATGTACAGATAAAAAAAAATAGAAGCAGAACATGTGATAAGTAACAGTATTCAGCAAAAAAATACTGACATTGTTGGATTGAGACGGTCATTGTGTCAAGCTGGGACTGCAGAGTCGGCACGTCATCCAGGATCTGGTCCGAGGAGACTGTAGGGTAAATTCTGATTAGGCTTCCCTCTGTGACTTTTTCACGGCAACGTGGACATGTTTTGATCTGAAAAAAGGCAGAGAAAGGAAGAATAAGAAATCTTGTATATTATTCATGTAAGTACTATGTTATAGCGAAACTAAGTTTTGTACATTACTAACCTTACAATCCAATGAGAGACGCATTCGTGGTGATATAGATGTCCACAGGGCGTCACATATAAATCCTCTACCTGGTTCACGAGATCTCGACAGAAAGTGCAAATAATATGCATCTTGAAAATAACAAAACAATACACAGTTTTTATAGGTTATGTGTTTGAAAAATGACATAGAAACAACTGAACTCTTAGAACTTAGAAACATAATAACATCAACAAGAAACAAACCGAGACGTCCGAAATTTTTTTGTACTACCCACTATACAGTGTGAATCTTCATAAAGTGCACATAATGATCTTCCATGTTGATGGGGGCATCATAATTTTGTATGTTTCATCGTGCACCATAAAGATTAATCTAGTGCCATCCTACCGGCCCTTGCCGACCAATACAGCGATTTGGAAATTGTTCATTCAAATATGCCCTCGCAGGCGTGTAGTTATGGGCTGGGCAGCCGCCCATTTGTAGGTACATATCTGGTCTTACACCGATTGGTACCTCTTCCCATAATAAAGGTAACTCGTTCTGCTAAAGCGCCAGTAAACGTTGGCCCCTCAAAGCACTTGGAAATATTAAAGAACCAATCAGCATGTTGTCTATGAGTCCTGTCCATACATTTATAGAAAACGTCTGGAATGAGGAGGATTTTTTCAACTTTGGACTTTGGCCTTTACGGCACCACTTGTGCTGGTTTCGGCAGTTTGTGATGCCGTCTCTGTTAAATGTTGCCTCGTCCATCCCAAAAAAAATCTTGAAAAATTCGGGTTCGGCAGAGGTCCTCCTTTGGACTCGTGCCGAGATTATGTCGGTATGGGTCCAAAGGAGGACCTCTGCCGACCTTTCCGTTGGACTTCAGTGCTCTGGTCGTACTGTAGTGGCAACAGAAATACATCATCTGTGAAAATTTCAACTGTCTAACTATCACGGTTCATGAGATACAGCCTGCTGACAGACGGACAGAAAGACAGACAGCGGAGTCTTAGTAATAGGGTCCCGTTTTTATCCTTTGGTTACGGAACCCTAAAAAACTTGAAGACACGAAAAAAATATGCGTGCTTGTCGCCGGAAGAGTCAACGCCACCACTGAAGTCCCGCGTCAAAGTCTTAATTGTCTCTGGAATATGAACCAATATTCATCGAGAGGACTTCAGTGCTCTGGTCGTACTCTACTCTATAAAGAGGTGGGTTGTATTTGGTCTACAACCTCAAATTAAATAAATTGTGCAGGCCGCATTGTACTAACTTTCTCGCATGATGCTTTCGGTGTTGTTATTTAAATAATAGTTTGTGGATATTCGTTTAGGAGGCGTTTAGGAGACGTTTTAAGAAGTTCTAAGATAAAGTATACAGGGTCTAACAGAAAGAGAGCTTAAAGGTGGTTCTTAGGGACATCATTCTGAACAACTTTTACGATGGAACCGACGTGATCAGTACATTTCGGGGCTAGCGCTCACCTGAGTTATATGGTGGAGTTGAAAATAAAGTTGCTCTCATCAAGTCGACCCCATGCTTAAAGTTGTTCAGAATGATGTCCCTAACAACCACTCCACCATACAAAACAACTCCTTTCTACTTTAATCATCCCCCGCACTATGCGTTTATTCCACCCGCCGCCTTATGTATGGGATACCTTCCGATGACACTTCCTATTCACGCCTTCGCGCAAAAAATGAAGACCATCATTATTAGTAATGTCCAATTTATAGATAAAATTAAAATCTAATCTAATTGTGATCCGATAACTATAAAACATCTACTTTTCTAAATATCATTGATTCTAGTTCCATCTGTTGACGATAAGGTGGAACTGAGAGCAAGATAGCTTCATTTTTTTTTGTAGAGGACGCCAACGTCTATCTTATATTCAATTAATAGGAAAATGTCCTCCCCTGATGTCAACAGAATGTTGACTGACAGGCCATTGACATTAGATTTGTAATCGGAAATTATCAGTAATTAGTACGCCGTACCTTTCTAAAATAATAATTTATACAGTGTTTTGTTCTTTTCATACGTCGAGTAAATATCTAATGTCAAAGCAAGACAAAACACTGTATAAGTTACACAGTGAATAGCTTCTTATAAAAGTAAATTTTTCATGCGTTTTAAACAGGAAAAACTTCTTTCCCCAGAACAATTTGTAGCCGGAGTGGAAATTGCGGTGCGGAGAGCTATATCCAAGTTAGGGTAAACATTAGACAGAGATTGATTCCTCAAAAACGTTGAGAGACTGAGTAGTGAGTTTGATCCAGGCTCACTTCACTACATACTCTGCAGTTTTATAAGAGGAAATGTGACTGTGAAACTGTACACATTCTTGAACCAAATCGTCCTCTAAATCATTGTTATAATATTTTACGAGAGACTGAGCTTTTTCTAGAATTGTTTGTGTTGAAAATTTAATCATTTTTGTTATTTTTTTTCCCTTTTCTCTAATGTTTAAGTAAGCACTATGCCATCTCTGTATTTCAGCCCTCAGTCTATCAAGGATGACCAAAAAGGTGTTCACTCTGAAATAATCTCTGGAGCCCGAGGAGGGATGAAGAACCTGTCTTCATTCGATGTTTCATCCGTATTTTTTTTTTGTTTTAGGTTGTCTCTTTATTTAACCTTGATATTGCTTATTGCGCTCATCTCAATTGCTTTTTCTTCGAAATCGTCAAAGTTTTCTCGCTCTGCTATTGTAAACTCCACAAGAGATCCATACAGATCAGATTCTGTCAATACATCTACAGATGAGCTCTGCGGCTCGGTAAGTGCGGGCGGGGAGTGGAGGTGGTTACGTTGAGCTACTGCCGCCCTCCGCTCTCATCCATCACTCTCACAGTAATATAAATAAAATAGGTGCAATAACAGTTGTATTTTTTGGGAAACAGTAGTATTTTTATTTCATGAAGGCACATACAATTATACAATAGTAGATTAGTGTCCCATACTAGAGTTACTCCGTAACATGGGCCACAGCAAAAGTTAGTTACATCGTGCCTAAAGTAGCTAATGAAGTTTATTTAAAATTATCTATTCTAACATGCATTTAATTTATATTAATGGTACCTTAAGATCTACCTAATTGTCAACAGCATTTTTTCTATACTATCATAGTTTTGCAGTATGAGCCATTTCTATAAGTAGATTTTCTGTATTTTACCCTTTCTAGCCAAAAAATCCAAAAAAATTGCCTGTCTACTTATTTTATTATAAATAAATGACATATAATTACTCCCAGGTATTTAATACATTTAACTTCCTATTCTACTATCCTATTCCTAAAATCACCTATAGTCGCCACGCCATTTTCAGATTTGAAAATGGCATGGCGACTATAGGTGATTGGTCTCGAAGGTCTCACCTGTGAATATAGCGACCGTGTCATCAGCAAATGATATAATGGGACCATTAATAGCCCTTTCTAGGCCCGCCAAATTATTTATATATATCAGAAACAAGACTGGACCAAGATCACTACCTTGTGGTACTCCAAACTTCACTGTAATCAATTGGCTAAGGTGTGGATCAACTCTTACGGCTTGTGTTCTATTTTGGAGGTAACTTTTAAGTAAACGTAGCGCCAGGCCTCTGATACCAATATTTTCTAATTTCTGCAGCAATAGTGCAATAGAAACGGTATCAAACGCCTTAGCTAAGTCAAAAAAAATTGCTAGTGCGTGATGGCCCTGGTCGAGGTGCCTACTAGTATATTCTACAAGATCATCTAAGGCATGATTCGTGGACTTAGATTGACGGAAGCCATATTGCTTAGCACTCAAGAGGCAGTTTTTCTCCAAAAAATCGACTAGGCGTTTTTGAATTACCTTTTCTAGGACCTTTGATAACGTTGGCAGCAGAGCTATTGGCCTATAATTGCTGAAAATGCTATTATCGCCGTTTTTATATAGAGGTATGATAACAGCCTTTTTATATGCCATTGGGAACACTCCTTGACTTATGCTACAGTTACATAGATAGGTGAGCGGTTCTAGTATGAATGTTTTATTTTTTTAAGAAACTCATTGGGTATACCATCCCAACCTGCTGATTTTGTATTTTTTAGTGTGGTGATATAATCTGTGATACTTATTTTTTATCAACTGGGCATAGAAATAATGAATCCTTACTTGATTTAAATGGGTTATTACTATTGATTAAGGTTTCCTCATTTGTCTGCAGTCTTTCAAGTATTTTTTCGGCTAAGTTTTCTCCTAAATTCAGGAAGAATTGTATTTATGGGGTAGTATTTTTGTTTCAGTATTATTTTCCATAATGCTTTGCATGCAATTGCAATATGTATTTATGAATTCGGATGTTGCTACATTGGTGTCGGTATTATTTGTTATTGATGACCAATCGTTATCTTTAAGTATGTTTGTCACTTTATCACAGTTAATTATTTTAACCAGTGATTTTTGTTGTTTTTTGGGTAGTGTTTGAGAGAATTTTATTTGACAAAGGATTTGTGCGTGGTGTGTGACATCATTATCTATTGTAACATTTAGTATCTGATTGGGGCTTTTTGCTATCACATGGTCCAAGCATGCCGTGAGTCTAGTGGGAATACGAGAGGTAGGAAACATATTATTATTGGCCAGCATACCCTCATAATCTGTAGCCGTTGTGGTTTCTTCGTCATAGTCAGTTTCAAGCGTGATATCGTTGTTTATATCACTGATGAGAAAAATGTTGCTATATTCCTTTATTAGTTGGAGTTCTCTGTTAAGCGATTCTAGGAAGACGCTGTTGGCCGGGGTTGATGGTGACCTGTACATTCCTATGATTGCGACTTTGGATTCAATAGTCAAGAGCAGAGCATTTGAGTTAGTTTAATTCCTTCACCTTTACATTTAGATTATCCTTGGCATAAATTATCACACCGTCACTTTTTTGCTGATTTATTGCTGACTTATATAGCTTATAACCATCGATACTTTTGTCACTATATGATTTAATATGCAACCAGCGTTCGGACATAATAATTATATCCGCAAAAATATCTAGGCGTTTTTTGAAATACTAAAAAGTCTTCAAAGTTCTCATTTATGCTCCTTATGTTCATGTACAAAATAATTAAGTCTGTATTTCCCAACTTTACATTGCTACAGCCTTCTTCTACCGTATGAACTGCCTTTGATTTGAATGGTTCAAGACTATCAATATCATGGCGCAAATCTTAATCATTGCACCACATCATTTCAGACGTGTGCGCAAATACGCGAAGTGAGACATTTTAATTGTAGTTTCATTGAAGTTTTCGATATTGATAGACATGATTGACATGAATGATGCAGATTGAAAGTGGAAAGAGTGTTCTGTTGTGTTTTGTAACAGACAACGTGGGGTTAACGGGTACGAGTTAATACTTATACTACACCTAGAGATAATTACGATACATAAACAGCTATACATTGATTCATTGGGCACCAACCACTTCGGCGCCAAAACACTAATCAGATCGTCGGTGCAGCGGATGGAATGGTACCGTTTACCTTCTGCCGGTCTGGCAAATATACGTCTATGCTTGGTCCATATGAAGTCCCATTTGAGCTGTTTGCCTGCCATACGAGCTTTACAGAAGAGATATCTGTTCAGATTTGTCAGCCGTTCATTCAGATGTACTCGTATATCGGCTTTAAAAGCCGAAGTCGATGGTGCTGATGCCACGACGCACACGCGAACTATGCAACAGCTCATCTCTCTGCTGCCGGCGTACCAGGCGTACGACGATAGGTCTATGCTTCTCCTTCTTGAGTACTTCTGTGGTGTTGGTGCTCTCGGGACTCATATTTTTGTTCTCTTCGTTTCGGCGACGTCCAACTCGTTCTGCACTGATATATAATTTTCGTCCAATGTTACGTTTAGTTTGGTTGCCACAGGAGCAACTATGTGCATAGGATTTTCACCTTTTATCTCTGGCATGTTGAAAATCTCCAGTTCATTTACTAGTTGATCCTGGTCTCTCTCATTTGGGTCTATTTTCAATTTACTTATGGTATCCTCGAGGTTTTTGGTATGTGTATTGCTATTTTCCTGAACCGTTTCCTGAAGACTTTTGATGACAACCTGCATTGAAGTGATATCTAGGTCTTGACTTTTTACTAGCGACTTCAACTCAGTATTCTCGGCGATACTTAGTTCCAGCTTCTGGATTCGCTCCTCCCATGAGCTGACAGTTTTGGTCAAGGCGTAAAACTGGTCAGTAATGCTGAGCTTAAAGTCTGAAAATGTTGAATTTATGGTCTCGAATTTAATCTCCATGTATTCCATGAGACCTGCCGTATCAATGTTGATAATGGATACTGGGGGCTGAAAGTCCTCGGTTCTCGGTTGGTGTATTGTTATCTAGGGACTGATAGCCTTTTAAATCTGTTTGCAGGATGCGCACTTCCACTTGGGCTTATTCATAGGGAGTATTTTTTTATACTCCGAGTCTGTTATACCGGCACATTGGTAGTGAAATTGTTCCCGGCACTGCGCACTTTTCAAGCTTTCTTCTAGCTTAAGTATATTGCTGCATGTACAACATTCAATTTTTAAGCTTGCAAACTAAGTAGATTGCCCAGGTAATATTATAAATATCTGGTACTTGGCACGGCGCGCGGCTTTACTCTTCACAAAGATGCCCATTCGTCTCCGTAGTGACTTGTATATGGCTTTCCGATCACTGGCTGACCATGCCCACGTACACAAATGCACTGCCTGTCGCAAAATTAATAAGTATCCTGGGAGATTGCTAAACTCATGTCTCACTACATAAAATTCCTGCGGCGGAAGAAGCAGATCTTATGCCTTAAGCAAATTTCCCAGAGTTATTGGAGCGGTGGACTGCATCCACATAAAAATTCAGGCACCAGGTGGGCCAACAGCATAAAGATTCCGAAACAGGAAAGGCTACTTTTCTCTCAATGTTCCCTCCACATTGCGTATGCGATGCAAGGCTGCGGATTTTGGATATAATGGCTCGGTGGCTATTAGTTGTTATTCTCGGTGGCTATTATGGCACTAGTTGCACCATAGTATATTATGCAACTAGTGAATAAAGGAAGGATTTAAAACGAGGGATAGATGAATGACGAGCAAGTGAAGTATTCCAACGACTGAATCACGACCATAGGGAGTTTTAGAATCCTGTGTGACGCGAGTGATACATGGCCCTCGTAATAAATCCGTTTTATTCAAGAGTTACTTTATACCATGACTACGTGAAAAAGAAAAATTTCAGCGAAAATAGACATTCAATGAAGAAAAACGGCAGGTTAAATTACTTAAAATGCACATTAAAATTGGAACAATTGCTAAAATTAAGAGTAATTTTCTTATTATTACTATTAGGATGGTCAACTTGTGAATCGATATTTATGTCTTGTCGATGGCCATAAATTTCTGCTGGAGGAAACTCTGGGGCATATTTGGACGTTAAACGGCGTAAAGTCCATGGGTCTTCAGGTTTATGCTGCTTTCTATTTGAAGGCTGCGTTTCGATTTATTTTTGACATAATCTCCTATATAACCTTCAGCCACGGTAGTAGACTTCCATCCGCCATGTCACTTTAATTCCGTCATATCTGCACCAGTGTTCGCTAATAACGTTTCAGAGGTCCTTTGGAAATCATTTCCCTGTATACATACACCTCGGAGTCTGGTAGCTCAAAAATTGATGCAATTTGTTTTGGCATGGAACCAACTTTATTTATCCCCATCGGGCGTTTTGTACATCTAAAAGAATCTATTGTTGTTTGAATTCGGAGAACGTAAACTTTGATACTTTTCTACGATTTTCTTGTAATCATCTCGGATTACAAAGGTTCAGTCGATTTTTGTTTTCGTCTCCCTCAAAATAACGGTAATAAAGCGGAATCAGAGATCGTGTGCACATCATCCAGTGTCATTTTAACAAGCTCATTTGCACGACGGGCTCCACTAATGCTCTGAATCAATGCAAACTGTAAACAAAAATATTAAATATGTTACAAAATTGATGTTGATAAGTTTAAAATTAAATAGTTCTAAACTTCCTGTATTAAGAAATATTTGTTGAAGATTATTCATTCATTCAAAAAGCGTTCAACATTTTGAGCGGTAAGAGCCAGGGATTTTTTCAGTTTGTTTGTAGCCTGTAGATAGTCTTTTAATTCGCTTCTTCGAGTTTGTTTTTATGGTACACCGTAGCATAGAATACATACTCCATAATGTCGATGACTTCTTTTTCTTTGACAGCTCATTAAAATAAGTAAGGCAAACAGACTCTGAAAATGTACCAGAAGCTTGATTTTCATTTTTCAATTTGCAAAACTCATGGTAGGCTTTCATGTCAACCAGCCGGGTTTTGTTGGCTAGCAAGTGTTCTACTATATCGGCCACCTTCTCTTTCACAAAACTCAGGTGTTAACCCATCTTCTTCATTCATCACTTGAATGAATTTTCAATCGATTTAATAAGTATCACTATACTTTGTGTTCCTACAACTTACAGTATTCAAAATAGCGCCAATTTATTAATGACAGCAATAAACACAAAAAAGTTTTAATTCTAAAGCTAAACTCCTTGTTGAAAATGTTGACCAATCAATCTCGAGCAGTTATTTGCAAAAGGAGTTTGCATGTTGTAACACGGCAGAAGTCCTGCGGGGACCGTGGAGAAAATTGTTGAAATTAGATACCTATTCCGCGGTCATTCACTGAGTACTTGAGAAGCTGTGCGAGAGCGAAAAATATGTCTTGTTTACTAGCGGGATGCCGGGGGGTTCTGCGCGTCCGTGCAACTGGTTTCTCGATGCGCTGGTAAAGTATCGCGGAAAGAATCACGCTGATTTGCAAGATGAATTAACCCGTACGCTTTAAGCGTTACCGGCTTGAGTTGAGTCTAGGTAAACGTGAGTTATTATAGAATTGACGAGAGCACCGATAACACGTCTACTATGCATGACTGATCTGGAAGAAGACGACGAAGATATCACATACGAACACGAAACGAGGACCCAATTTTTATCAGACCATACGGACAACCCCAGGTTATAAATCAGGAAATAAATAGACAGGTAGAAAAAATGCTAAAAGACGACATTATCTAGGAATCATATTCTTCTTGTTAATCCCCAGTGCACTTAGTGCCTAAAAAACGTGACGCATCGATTGAAAAGAAATAACAACTGGTAGTAGATTATAGAAAGCTGAACGAATTAATAGTTGATGCCATTTGTCATCAACTATTATTATATCATGATATTTATCATTCGCCGAACATAACTGACCCTTTTGACAAACTGGGTAGAAGCTGTTACATTACCACCCTTGATCTGGCAAGCGGCTATCATCAAGTAAAAGTGGCCAAAGAAGATCAACACAAGACAGCCTATACTACTCAGGCAGGTCATGCCAAATTTCGACGCATGCCTTTCGGGTTGAAGACGGCACCCGCTAAATTTCAGCGTGTTATGGGACCGGGATTTGGACCGCACTCGCGGAAACACGTCGAAAACAGCTGTGCTTAGACATGCGCAAAATGTGTCAGTCAAAAGAAAAGATTTAAGTGTATCTTTTCTGTCAGTGAACTACTTCAAACTTGTAATTCAGTAGTTAATTTAGTCCACCATATCAGAACGAGTTAATGAAAGATACAGATCGTGCAGAAGTATGAGAGATTTAGTTCAGTAGTTCATTTAGTCCAACATATCAGAACGCGTCAATGAGAAAGGGATGGAAAAACGATTCGACGAAACTTCAGGAATAGTGCAACCAAAAGTATGATTTTGGTGAGCGGCGCAACTTTTAAATTTAATTGGCGTATGTAATGCAAGCGAGCGATGGATGACAAAGAGAGATACATTGAACTAAATGAAGTAAAGACACATTCTAAAGAGTGGTGAATGAATGATAAGATGTTTATTCGAAATGAACTACTTCATTTACTTCAATCTTTCGTGAACTACTCCTGTTGAACAACCAGTTCCCAAAAATAATACTATGCATATAGTCAATAAAGCGTATATTGCAATAGAAAAAGAATGCATAACATAACTTAAAGCGACAACTTAATCTAAGACATAAAAACTTTGCTACAGCGTTGTAGGAATTAGCGACAGCGCCATCTAGTGGCGAATGCCCACAACAAGCAGTTGGTGAACGGTCAAACATACCGACCACCAAGGAATAATCAAAATTTCATTTATTCCGACCACCGTGACACAAACAGGCTAGTCGTAAAATATATCATGAACAAAATAGTGTATACATAACAAAATAAACATAACAAACAAATCGATGGTTAACAAAAAATATCTTACTTACTAGAATATTACATACTAGAATGTATGCTTTTTGTATACAATAAAAATATTACAATAAAAACGAAAACTAACCATTTCTGTTAGGTTCAGAACCCTGCGATACTAAACTTAACAATTAACTTATTTAACACGATTTTACTCGGAAGATACTGGTAAAAACACAATTTCGATACTGGTCGTTTAATAAGATTACCTTTACATTTCAGACTGACAACCCTTGTAAGTCCGTCTAGTCCCGGGTGTTTGTCTACTACCATGCCATACGACCATCTAGCTGGAGGAATATCGTCTTCTACCACTAACACAACATCTCCAACAGTCGGTTCGGGGGTTTTGTTGGTCCACTTATACCGATGGTAGAACTGCGTCAGATATTCTCTTGCCCATCGACGCCAGAATTCTTGCACCATCCGTTGGGTGAGTTGCCACCTCCGGAGACTGTTCACATTAGACCTTTCATAGTTGACATCAGGTGCTACGACAAGAGGTTCTCCAATAAGGAAATGTCCTGGTGTCAATGGAGTTGGATCCTCTGGATTGTCACTTATTTTCGAAATTGGTCTTGAGTTGAGACAAGCCTCGATTTGAGACAACACTGTAGTCATCTCTTCAAACGTGAGAGTTGAATTTCCAATGATCCGTTTTAGATGGTGCTTTGTCGACTTGATTCCCGCTTCCCACAGTCCTCCAAAGTTGGGAGAATGAGGAGGGATGAAGTGCCATCTTGTGCCATTGTTAGCCAGTTGTTCGGCGATCTTTCTTCAACAAATAAGGACTTTAGTTCGCGTGCAGCGCCCACAAAATTCGTCCCATTGTCACACCATACATCTGCACAGTGACCATGACGACCTTTAAATCGCCTGAAAGCAGCTATGATACCTTGAGATGTCAGATCGCTGACAACTTCAAGGTGTATAGCGCGCGTGGCCATACACACAAATAGGCAGATGTAACCTTTGTACGATCGATTGCCTCGACCCTTTGAGACTCGAACATTAATAGGTCCGGCATAGTCCACGCCGCTGTTAAAGAAAGGCCTAGAAGCAGTAGCCCTTGCTGATGGTAGCTGTCCCATAAGCTGATGTCTGATGCGAGCAGCATGACGAATACATTGCACGCATTTTCGAACGAAGGTTTTGACTAATTGCTTAGCCCCTACGATCCAGTACTTCGAACGCAAGTAGTTTAGCATCAACTGAGGGCCTCCATGCAGCGTTTCCTCATGGGCATTAACTATCATCAAATCTGTGAAGTGCGACTTCATTGGAAGGATTATTGGATGCTTCATATCTTGGCTGAGTTGCGCATGATGTAACCTGCCTTCGATTCCCAAGATCCCTTCGTCATCAACGAATGGATTCAATGTGGTGAGTACACTTTTTTATTAATCTCCTTTTTGTTTTTCAGGTCTTCGATTTCTTCACCGTATTGTTCCCCTTGACAAATCTTGATACATATTTTCAGACTTTCTTTTATTTCATGTCTTTCTATCCATGTGTTAACTTTTTCCTTTCTGGAAAGCTTCGTGAATCTTTTGCAGAGAACAACAACATGGATCAATTTTCTTAATGAAGAACACCTTGAGAAAATCTATTTAGCTGCGTTTGATTCTTCCTCATTGTCACAGCGATTCACTAAATAAATCTTTTTTGTATTTTCTTCTAAGTGTGTTTCTATTGACTTGGCCTTTTTGTAATCAATATTTTCTTCTTTCAGCCATGTAGGACCTTGTTTCCATAACGGCTCTTCTTTCAGATTCTTTGTTCCCCGTGATGCGCAATCGGCAGGATTATCCTTTGAAGACACATGTGACTACTGTTGTGGCTCTAATGCTGTTATTATTTCCGATACGCGGTTCGCAACGAAAGTTTTCTACCGATTGGGTCTGCTATTGAGCCATGCAAGAACCACTGACGAGTCAGTCCATGCGTGGATTAACGTGGTCCAACCTTGGTATAGAGATTTGCTTGATAGGTGCAACTTTCGTTTTCGACGTGATCAACGTTACGTATATCTTCCCCCGACTATCTACGACGCGTAGATATACAACTGCAGCAAAAGCTTCATTTGACGCGTCAGAGAACCCATGGAGCTCGCGAAGTACATCGTCATCATTGGTGTTGATCCATCGTGGAACACTGAATTTGGTAAGTTGACTTAAATAGTTTCTGTAGCTTAGCCAATCTTACAACAAAATCTCTTGAGTCGGTAGTTCATCATTATTTATTTATATAGTTTTTTGACATTGGTGAACGGCCAAACACCTGTTGAAGACTTTAGTTAAATTAATTAGTTTAAATTCGACTATTTACGTTAATTTTGTGTTAAATTTGTTGATAGTTTGTAAACTAAGAGTGCGCCAGTGTTAGATGTTTGACACTGGCCGGCGTCAATCTGTCAACTTTCGTGATTTGAAAAGATTGTATCTTATGTTGATGTTGTTGATAACATTTTGAGTAATATCGATGTAGGTAAGGCTTCTATTCTTACACTACTAGATTATAGCCGTGCATTTGACAGCATTAGCCCGACCTTGTTGCTGTCGAAATTGCGATACTATGGGCTGGATGCATTATCTGTGGGATGGTTTGAAAGTTATCTCGACCAACGCTTCCAATATGTTAAGCTGACCAATGACAGTGGTGGTGCCTTGTACTCGGATCCAAAGCCAGTTTTGCGGGGTGTTCCACAGGGTTCCATCTTAGGGCCTCTATTATTTATTATATATGCAGCAGATTTGGTGAATGAAATCAAGCACTGCAAATTCCATTGTTACGCTGATGATCTTCAACTTTACATTTCTGATGTGCCTTCTAATATTGACTGCATGACAGACTTCATCAATGAAGACCTAAGCAGGTTAGATGCCTGGTCAAATAAAAATTCCTTGATTCTCAATCCCTTGAAATCAAAGTTTATGGTGCTTGGGAGTAAAGTTCAAGTTAAAAAAATTCTCATTTCTAATCCACAGCTAATCCTTGATGGCCAGACTCTAGAGCGTGTTGACGAGGCCAGGAATCTGGGAATCATATTTGACACTTACCTACGATTTGAAACTCACGTCTTGAATTTGGTGAAGAGTTGTATGTATCGTTTAAGGGTTTTGTACAAAATCCGTAACCTTATCTGCGAAAGGGCACGTATTATTCTGTGCGAGTCACTGATTTTATCTCGACTCAACTACGGAGATATAGTTTATGGTCCGCGTCTTCTATTGAAGACTCAGCGTTTAGTGCAGCGCATACAAAATGCCTGTTGTAGGTTTTGCTTTGATGTACCACCTCGTAGTCATATCACCCCATACTTAAACTCTGCTGGAATGCTCAAAATGGAACTGCGTAGGCACTTACACCTTTCAAGTGTAGTGTTTGATGTCATCAAGTTTAAAAAACCTGAGTACCTGTACCTAAAATTAAAGGTGGCAACATCTCACCCCAGATATGGCATGAGGGATATTCGAGCACCTCTTGAAGGTCATATTCATCGCACGGTGGCATTTAGAGGCAGCTTCCGCTTCCAAGCTACCAAATGTTGGAATGATATTCCGCCGCCCATAAGAAATCTAACCTCCAAATACACCTTCAAAACACATATGAAGTCGCACCTGATTCAAAAGCAAAAGCTAGGAATTTCTCTTTCCAACATTGGATAGTCGGGCTACCTCTGCCATTTTCATATATTTTTTAGTTAGATATCTTATGATTTTAGTAAACATATTCACACTATACCCATTCTGCTACTCACTACTCACGTGGCATAATATACTTATATACCTATTTATTTAATCTTCATGTATATTTTGTACTATCCTACTCATGAAAGTATTGAAACATATTTATGTGCAATGTATTTATTTATTTCCACATCTTTAAACACTTGTAAGTATATATCTATTTCTGACTCTTTTTTATTATTATTCTTTTCATTCACATTCACATTCGGATGTAACTGCTGAGTCTCTGCGTCTCCTAGCTGAGGGCTGAAAACCAGTGCTGCTCTTAACGAGCAATAAACACTGAGCTTTGACCTTTTCGCGTCAATGCAGCGCGCCTACATACCGACCTATATTCTTCTTTTTGTTTTATTGTTTTAGTAATAATGTTATGAGTTTTTTTTTCATAACTTTGCTTTCATTTAAGTTATTTTATAGTTGCACCTCCGTATCACTTTTAATTTGTATGTGTGCTGCTTTGATGCAATAAACGTTTATCTATCTATCTATCTATCTATCTTATCCTTCTAAAAACCATGAAAGTACCATTACCTACTAGCTTTTAAGACTATGTATTCCAAGAACAAAAAAATAAACTTAGCTAAGGCTTAGCTAAGCTTAGCTTTAAGGAACGCAAAATAAATACGAAGACTACCATATACGAGTAAGGCCCTTAAGTTAGAATAAAAAAAAATACTCACTACATTTTTGACTATTTTTTAGTTTCCTATCACTTTTCTTATCAGCTTCTAGGTATCTATTTTCAATCAGTTTCTTTCTATTTTCTGTTTGTGTTAAACTACTGATTGCTACTTATTAAGCTTTGCGAGGGCTTTCTTAATGCCGAGATTGCAGACCCAGACCATTATCATATCTTCGGGCGTGACCGTGACTCGGAGACGGCAGGTGGCGTTATAATGGCGCTGTATGCACCGGCGCTCGGTGCCCGGCCGCGGCCCGAGTGGGAACGAGCCGACCACGAGTGTATCTGGCTAACAGTACCTGGGGCTGCGCTCGGCTCTGAGCGAGACCTGCACATAGCACTCGTGTACCTGCCGCCTGGCGATGAGCTGCCGCTTCGTGTACAATGCTTTATAGAGGCGTTATCTGACGTAACTCAGAATCATTCAGAAGACTATTTTATGGTGATAGGTGATTTTAATTCATCTTGTCTATGTTGGGATTCTGGCGCACCTATTAAAAAAGGGTACCACCGAGTTTCAAACTCACCTGTTAACATGACAAACCTTATGGATTACCTAGGTTTTAAACAATACACACAATACATTAAAAAATATCTGCGAAAATATTTTAGACTTAGTTTATACAAACTTTCCCATTAACGTGCAAAAAGCCACATCCTCGGTTGTCAATGAAGATCGATTTCATATTTAGCTTGAACTTGAAACATTTGACTTAAGTATTAAAAACATACCCTGCACCAGGCGCCTTCGATATCAGTATCGTAAGGGTATAAACGAGGCTATAAACGAACATCTCAGTGGACTAGTTTGGTCGGTTCTAGTTAATGGTTCAGTCGATGATGCGGTCGGTATACTAACAGCAAACATCAGGGAAGATATTGAGAGATATGTCCCTAAACTGACTACCTGCGGTTCCCGTCAGTATCCGTTGTGGTACAGTCACTCCCTCATAAAAGCACAAAAACCCCGTTGATATAAGTTTTCACATCACGTATTTGCTCTTCTCCGAAGTAGATGTAATACTGTGCAAGATGAGTGTTACCAGAATTATATGACACTGGCATAGGACGGAGTCAAGAAAAACTCAAAGCACCTATGGTCATATGTGAAGTCTAAAAGGAAGGATGGTACCGGTTATTCTAATAACATGACATATGGCTCTAGGAAAGTAAAGTCTGAAAAAGAAACATGTGACGCTTTCAACTCATTTTTCAGTAGTATGTTTAGGTTACCTGCCAGCTCATATCCACATATTGAACTGCCTGAACCTTCATGTCAGCGAATTGCAAGTAGCATTACCGTCTCGGAGCAGTATATCTTGAAACTATTGCATAGTAAAAAAGGTTCCAAGTTACCGGTTGAGAACTATAGGCCGATATCCATTTTAAACGTTCTGAGTAAGATCATGGAGCGTGTCGTACATGAACAAATATACAACATATCTCACGCAATATCCCTAGTGAAGAGCATGGCTTTGAACGTTCGAAATCTACAGCAACCAACCTGGCTTTGTTTGTGAATGGGGTTCTAAGAGGTATGGACAGCGGAGGTCAGGTAGACGCGGTCTTTACTGACTTTGAGAAAGCGTTTGATAGGTTGGACCACGTCATACAGATTCGCAAGCTAGAAAGACTTGGAATACAGGGGGATCTGCTTCGCTGGACCGAATAATATTTTAATAAAATAAGTCAGGCAGTTGTAATCGGAGAGAGTAGATCGGACCGTACTTTCATACCATCCGGCGTTCCCCAGGGTTCTATCTTAGGCCCTTTACTTTACGTTGCATACCTTTATGATATCGGACGATGTTTCAAACACGCGAATTTCCTCTTGTACGCTGACGACAAAAAAGTCTTCATGAATATTAAATCCCACAAGACTGCATCAGCAGTCTATTACAATATCAACAGGCTAAACGTTAATGAAGCTAAATGCAATGCCATCTTCTTCACAAGGCGTACTAAGCCAATCTTTCACAGTGAGAGAGAGAGATCTGGGTGTCCTGCTGGATTCCAAGTTAATATTCGAAGACCACATAGCTGCCATCACTAAAAAAGCCTATAGGAACCTTGCCTTTATCCTAAGGGTGAGCAAACCCTTCACGGATGTGACTTGCGTGCGCATCTTATTTTAAGTCTATGTTCGAAGTGTCCTTGAGTACTACAGCACTGCCTGGAACCCGCAGTATGCAGTGCACAAGGACATGATTGAACGTATACAGACCAAATTTATGAGACATCTAAATTTACGAGGCAATTTTGTGAACGATGACTACACTGCATCGTGTCACCACCACAGCCTCCACAGCCTCCAGGACCCGCGTAATGTCTTGGACATGCAGCTCCTCCACAGCGTCTATCGCGGCGATGTCGACTGCCCCGAGCTGGTTAACGAGCTGCTACGACTTAGGGCACCTACTACTCGAGCCCAACACTCTACACTCCTCCATGTACCCTTCGCTCACACTAACTACGCGGCCAATTCTCCTAGCTGCCGCCTCCCAAGAACCTACAACACTCACTTCGCAGACCAGGACATATTCCATCTCTCACGCGGCCAGTTCATGGTGCAATTATTGTTCCAACTCAAGGAAATTTATAAAGACTATTGCTGTTGCCGAGATTTCTCTCTCATTATACCGTTGCGACCATATGTTTAAATCTATCACTCACACATTGGCATCATACACACACATACAAACACATCTCTAAACAGATTCCCATCCCCATATAAACTATGTACCCGGTACTTATAAATTAATCCCTTTTTCTCTTTGTATTTAAGTTTCCTACCATACGTAGTGGCCTTAAAAATAGAAGCCTTTAATTGGCCTATGTCTAGTTTAAGTTCTCTGTTAATATTATTTTGATCTGTGCTGTAGGCTTTGTTACATAAATAAATAAATATATAAATAAATAGATAGACAGTCATGACAAGGAAAGGCGGAATGCCGTCCGGCCCTATAGAGAACCTAGGTTTGAGTCGGCGCCCTGCATGTCGTTTGTTTATTAGAGTAATGATAGTCAATCGCTACCTGCGACTAGCTATTGCCTGGTCCAGCTCTCCACTCAGCGGCGTCAGCGTTAAGTGCGGGTCTGTTGGGCAAGATCACTGACTGGAAGTAAGTTGCGAACGCATTGGCCGCATCCACTCCCTTCACCTTCTTGCCGTCATACTCAAATCCGTCACATGTCAGTTTTATCGTCCGTTGGTTCCTAATAAAATTCTAAAAAGTAATTGGGTCAGTTAGTGGCCAAGTAGTCAGAGTATATTATATCTATCAAGTGTTTGACGCGGCTTCTGTAGAAACGGAACATTTCCCTAATAAACTCCTTGCATTCGGCCCTATACCTTTTCAGGTGAAAGTTTTTGTTTTTGATGTTGCGTACAATGTCAGCAGTGAACCACTTCGGATTTACATACCGAGTCCTCACGCCTTTGCGCTGTTTTCTTGGAACGCAATCATCTATACACGAATCTATTTTATCGTACTGCAGCAATCTGCAATGTAGCTTGGTCAACGTCATTGGACGCATACAGTTCATTCCAATCTGCAGAGGCAAGAGCCAAATATGCTATGGCATGTGCTATGCTAAAGTGTGCTTTACGGACGTTCCACTAAGGTCTACCAAGTGGGTCGGGCGACTCCCCCGTCGTCGTCGGTGGCGGCGGCGCGCGCGGCTTGGGACGCGGGAAACGAACGCTCAGCTCTAGCGGCGGGTGGTATCCGCTCACAGCGGGTCCACCTCTCAAGACAAATCGATCCGCTCAGTGCCAACATCACTCAGCACCAGATCCAGAATGCCATTACTGCTATTAAATTGCTATTCAATTGCCTAACCTTATTAAATTGCTTCAGTTGACCTACTTGCAATTGATAGTCAAATTGGAGAAGTGGGTTCAGACCACAAGAATTTAGGTTGAAAGCACCCCACCCCAGATGGCGTCGTGCGCGCGGTCGCGGCGTAGCGTCGTGTACCCGGGGGGATAAGCTCGGCGTCCGCTACACCGCTGAGCAAAAACGTTTCCGTGACCGCGTATACGTCGGCTCCCAGTTGCATTCTTGTGGCTTTCGGGACCCAGACTGCCATGGTTTTATGTACACGTCTTCAGCCCAGTGCTCCACAGCCATATATACAGCAACTTTCTTATTCAGGACTTCCAGCTTGAAAGAGGCGTAATCTCCTTTCGGCTTAAGCGCCTCAACCGAAGTGCTATCCGTAGGGCAAATAGATTATTATATATAGATTCATAAAATCAATTCAAGCCTTCATAAAATATAGGTGCAGGAAGGATTTTCTTTCGGCTGCTTCTAGTATGGTGGAGCCAGTTGCAGCTGTGCCTTCGACAACATTGGGCGGCCGACGGCGGGCTCGCTTATTTACGGTCGTCCATTCACCCTCGTCGTGAACGTCATTACCGCCCGGCTGCGACAGAGTGGCCGGTGTAGACAGGAGAGGTAATTCGGCCTTATTAACTGAGTTGGCAGCGTCGGTGGCGGGCAGCCCAGAGTGACGCGGACGCGGCCCCGACGAAGCTCTCACTCTTTTCCCTGCGTGCGGGCCGGCGGCGGCTGCGGCGCTGACCGACGCAGCGTAGGTGGTGTGTGGTGGGCGAGCGCTGGATTTTCTAGATGATATGTCTAGAAGATATGTTAGCAAGGTCCGATCACAGCTTCCTATTATCCTTGTCCAGTTATTCTACTCGGATCTCAATATCTCGTATACTAGTAGCCATATCACTAGTACCCTCTAACAATTCCGTCATTAGTTTTGCACAGGCTGAACTAAGTTCCCTAGACAGGGCAAAAGATATATTTCCCAGTTTTTTGTCCAGGATTCCAGGATTCAGTTGTGGTAATGTAATCAGAATCACAAGTTTCTCTGCAATCTGCAAAGGGAGGATGAAGCCGCGCCATACCCAATATCGATCTAGAACAGGAAGAAGTACTACGAGTACTGGTCGAATACAGAAACACATAATAAAGATGTCGCGATCCTCACTGCTCTAAAACAACGAAAGCATTCTGCATAAAATATAAAATATTTTTGTGTAGCACGCCAACCAGAAATAGCCACCTTTGTTCCATCAAACAAACTAAATTGTCAGACTGTTACTATAGTGAGCTAGCCTGAGTCTTTCATGGGCTCCTGTCAGTCTTGTAAGAACTGCGGAAAACCACTAACGCCCCCCCTCCCCGTGTTTGTTGCGCTCCTTTTATATACACAACTTCAGAAAGGATTAAACACCGCCAATTAGTCAAGTTTTGCAGCTGTTCTGTTTCATTCCTAATTTTCATAATTTGTAATATCTGAACATATTTTGACAAAAAATATTTTTTCCCCAATTTAATATGATATTTTTATTGCTCAGCCCGTATTAATAAGCTAGATGACTGAACTTACATGTAATAGTCCATATCTTAAAACCACTGAAACGATTTTGATAAAACTTGCAGTCTTACCCAAGTGTAAATGTAAGCCAACAAAAAATAATGGTCTAAATCCTATCTATAGTAACGGAGATACACGAAGACAAACATACATACTCCTACGACACTTTGTAAATAACACAGAATAAAATGTGTGAATATTTTGCGTTTCCGATAATATTACACACACAAATACAGAATTCGATTACACACTTAAGTATAGTGTCCAATTTTCACAATCCAAAGGATTCATGTAACACAAGTTTCAAAACATTATTTATTTGTTCGTCATTCCCATATATTGATAACATAGAATTACTAAGTTCTTAATGTTTTATAGGATAAGCTATAGCAAGGCCTATGATGAAATAAAAAACCAATGGGATTTAAATTCGCGCTAGATGGGCGAGCTGCAGTGTGGAAATATTTTAAGTTCGCATGTTTTTTTGGGAAAGTTCTCTCCTCCATGATGGAGAGCTAGCCTGAGTTCAGAAAGACGGCTTATCATAATAGCGGGGTGATTGAAATTCAAATTGTAGTTTAAAATACAGACCTGGCATGTGCTGCGGTAGTATTAAAATGTGCATGGATCTGAATAAATTCGGTGGCGGGATGTCTGTACATTGTAAGGACGTAATTTGATGCAAAATCAAGTCCCTATTATACGTCATAATCATAATAACAAGCTCTCATTATGACCGAGTATTTCTTACCCAAGGCCAGGCTGAGTTTACGAAATTATTCACAGATTCGATTGGCATAGCCTAGAATTTAAGGCGGAATGTTTAAATTCGGTTTAGTTTTTTTAATATTTTTAAACGTTTTTACATATACAGGCACATACATTTCTGCTGGCCCCTCAATAGTATACCCTGTGTCCTGGGAACCAGAAAGAGCGACGTCACACACATACACCCAAGACCTGGGGATTTTTACTTGCTCCACAGCCTGAATTGCAACCCGTGGCCTCTTGCTTGGGAGGCAGACCTTCGCATCGCCACAGAGGTCTTCAGGAACGTAACATTTTATAGTTTCCAAGCATGTCTTTGAGGTTGCTCTTCTCATTACCTAGGGTGAGTCCACACGATGCGGTGCAGCGCCGCTGCGGCGTTGAAATTGTAAGGCCCGGGCCACACAATGTGCCGCAATTATTTCAACTCACAAGTGGCCACACGACCCGCAGCGGCGCTGCGTCTCCGCAACGAGCGAAGATAGGCCAAACGATGCGGTGCAGCATCACTGCGCTGCCTGAGCGGTGCATGCTGCAAACAATTACGGTGCCCCCTCTGCCTCTTGTGCCCCGGCCCCCAGTCAGCATGACCACAGTATAACAGTGGTTCCTAAAATTGCCTATCCAGGGTGTAACAGAACGGCGGACTAGTCATACATTTATTTATTTATCCACATGTACAGGTTTAATCTAATATCATAATGTAGTATAAGCAAAATTTGATAAAAGTATCATCAGCTCCTTGGTCCAATGGGTTTCACGCTTGCTAACAGGTGCTAATTCCGAGGAGCAGCTATGTCAAATTCAAACAAAGCTCTCAGCCACTCACTCCGAGGGAGGATTCACACTGATAACATACCGTTCAAACTCAATTACTACTGAGGTCGACTTCAATGAACACACATACAAATCTTGTGATTAGTCAATCATGTGACACTCTTGGTCTGAAGGAACCCCAATAAAGAGACTTTAAATTTCCCTGTAGACATTTCAAGCCTGAGCAAAATTGCAAAGCGATCAATTCTTTCAATATGTTTTCATATAACTCTCAAACTATGGATCCTTTAGGATTGTTAATTTCTTGTTCTATTAAGTCAAAAATGCATGTCCAAAAAATTTGGGTCATGACGCTCGATTGGGACGAACCTTTTTCTCCAGAATTCGAGTGAGCCTGGCACAGAATTATACATAAATTTATCTCACCTCTCAGCTCTTAGTATACCCAGATATACAATGAAAACATATCCTGTTGCAGTCAAACTCGATTGCTTCTGCGACGGATCTCAGGCGGTCTACGGTGCATATGTCTACGTGAGATGCGTCGATCAGGCTGGGAGGGTCACAATTCAACTATACAGCGCAAAGGCTAGAGTGGCTCCACTGAAACCCACCACTTTCCCTCGTGTTAACGATTTAAAATTGTTGTTTTTAATTGGAACAGACATAACATTGAAACTAAATGACCATTTTGGTACTTTGGCTAGCAATATTATTGTATATTTGCGGTATTGGTTGATCAGTTATTATTCTTATCATAGTTTTGTGTTTTCGCGCGATGACGGTTGTAAGGATTGGCGCCGGAGCCGACAGTGCGCCAATGGGTGTTGGTTTATTGACTTCCGGATGAAACACCAGAATTATGTCTGGGCGCGCTGCCAGTTGTAAAATGGCGCCACCGCTGTTAGCGCGCCAAACGGAAACAAGCTTCTAACATCCGGAATGAAGGATTAGCGCGTTAACTGTGGAGCGACCGAAGAGTGTTGACAAAAATAGGAACTGATACTATATTGAGACGGGGCCGAGAGTAGTAGTATCGTAAAGAGCAGTGCAAAGTGAAGCATAGTGTCAGTGAATAAGAAACAGCAGGAATAAAGGAATCGAAAGTACAGTGGACGGAGTCTTTTTTAGACCAGAAGTGGCGGATCCACGTAAATCAGATGGGTCATATAATGTAATTATGGTGTTTCCAAGATTTTTACGAGTATCTAAAACTAGTAATTTTCTAGTACTTTGTTGTCCTCGAAGTGGTGATATTTATGAATTCCTACAAGATATTATATTATATATTATATAAGATATTAAATATTCCTTTACATAAGTATTTACTTACACGAATTGATTTCGTTGTTCAAGTAGTAAAAAGTATTTAAGCAGATTTATTTGCGAGGCATTCAGATATTTCTATATTCCGACACGATTGTAAACGAGTATTTGAGCAGATTGATGTTGTTCTCGAATTATTATAAGACTACTCGGTTATTTAGGCATATTTAGGTAGATAGTACTTACAGTGTTGTTCAAAGTTCAAATTTATTTATTACTGTTTATATTTGCATGCGTAATTGTTGTCTTGGTGTGGCACAGGGTGCACGGACCCTTGAAAAATTTGCTGACCTTCGCGAGTCCGGACTGGGCCGCAACTAGTCTATGCTATCACTGGGTTTGGGAAATTTTGTAAATGTTCTTGCGTACATATAATGTATTTTTGAAAATAAATTGGCTAGCTTCAATTAGTATGTAAATTTTTGTCGAGGAGAGATATAGTTGAGTCAAGGAGTAAAGATATTTATAGTTGAGTCAAGGAGTAAGATATTTATGGATTGTTGGGCCATGTTCGAGTGGAATTTGACAGCTCATTATTAAAAAGTTACAAAGTATATCCGGCCAAAGACACAAAAAAAATCGCCGCCGCAGATCGCTGAGTACATAACGTAAGCGCGCCTAAATGCGTTCCAAATCGCAGAACTAACTTTTGTTTCTGACCTAAATATAATTATGATCGCATCACTTATAAACCCGAAGTTATCATTATGAAACACAACATAATCATGAATAAAAATCTTTGAAAAAGATCTATGATGAATTGAATCAATTCATCAAAAAATAAAATCTCTATTTATTGATCCCAAGGGTGTAATCGGAGTTGTTGGAAGGCTCTCCAACTCTGAATACTCCTATGGTATTGTGTTATTATGTTCTAAACATCATTTCACAAGACTTCTATTCACATATGAACACACCCGTCTCTTGCATGCTAGTCGAACTCTTATGCTTGCATCGTTTCGTGAACATATATGGCCAGTAGGTGGTAGTGACTTGGCTAGGCGCATAGCTCGTAGTTGTGTCCTATGTAGGCACATGTCAGCTAAGTCTCAACAGAACATCATGGGAAATCTACCTAATCAACATTTGATGCCGGATTTTCCGGCTTCGTTCGATTTTGCAGGACCATATGATTAGGGACCGGCGCGGGCGGGGCTCATGATTAATCAAGGCATATCTATGCCTATCTATGTGTTTCAGGTACAAGTGCGTTCATCTCGAGGCCGTAAGTGATATGTCTAAAGATGCATTTATATTAGCCTTTCACAGATTGTCTAAGTCGCAAGGGAAAGCCCCGAGAGTTGTTATGCGACAGTGGCAGAAACGTTGTTTCGGCTGCCAAGGAGTTAGGTGACGAATTTGTGGCTGCTTCATACGAGTTTGCAACATCCGAGAATATAAAATTCACTTTCTCACCGGTTTATTCTCCTAATTTCGGTGGTCTTGTTGAGGCTGGTATTAAATCTATTTTATAAAACGATTTATAGGTTTAAATCACTTTCATTTTAAGGAGCTATATGCAGATAGAGGCGATTCTTAACAGTCCTCGTCTTTGTCCCCTTTCATCATGACATCTCCGCTCTCACCCCGGGCATTACCTTATAGGCCGAGCGCTGAAAGCGCCTCCATCTTCAAACTTAGAAGAAGCCAGCCCAAACCGTCTGAACAGATACCAGCAATTGGGGCAAGTCAGGCAACATTTTTGGAGACGCAGGAAGTCGGAATATGTAACAAATTTACAACAAAAACTTAAACGGCGTTTCCGTTGCAGGGATCTCCAGCCTGGTGACTTGGTGGTGTTGAAGGAAGATGGTCTGGCTCTTCTTCAATGGCGGCTTGGCAGTGTGCAGCGCATCTTCCCTGGCAAAGACGGCGTGCCTCGCGTCGCCGACGTCACGACTCAACGAGGAGTCGTCAGACTCGCCCTCAACCGAATCTGCCTCCTCCATGAAAATGAAAACAACGAAGCTCAAGATTTTTGAAAGCATCCGCATGCTTTCAAGGCGGTAAAAGAAGTCCGCGCGCTACATAGTGTTTAATCCCTAATTATTCATGGAATCCTATATTCCTATTTATTATGAGAAAAACAAATATTTACTTCCGTTCACCATTTTTCTTTATTTTCTAATTGTCAAACTGACATAAAAAACAACAACTCTGTTCCTTCATTATAAACCATAGACTATAGCGTAATAGTAGTTTAAGTGACTGCTGCATAATGCCTAATTATGTACAGTTACATACACTAGTTTATCTACTAACATATCATATGCTCTCTTTGATGTGTTCAGGAACCGCATGTTTGACCGGCATTGTGGTTCTGCAATTGTTTAGCTTGTTCTTTAGTACCAACTTCACGCAGGCGGGCGTCGGCGTTCGAAATTTGAATGTCAGTACCAACTTCACAGACAAACTAGGGACGGCACGCGGGTGGGAGTCGGCGTTCGAAATTTGAATGTCATTATATGTAGAAAAATTACACATAATGACCATTATGTGTAGTTTTCCAGATACGAAACGAGTTTTTACCAAGTAGTTTAACATAATGCTGATCGTAACGTGCGGTTTTTGAACGCAGTAAAGAGGGTTTATGATACGTGTGTAGATAAAAGTAATAACGTCCAATAAATAAGAATTGTTATATAATAGAAGACAATAAAATAATTATGGTACAAGAAAAGTAGGTAATTTTAAATTAACAAAAAAAAACAGAATACACAAGTACGTATCTGCACTAAAAATGATTGCTGCGCTTCTTGACAAGCAGCGCAGCAATTCTTTCTCCACCTCAATTTTTAGAACTTTACGTCAAAAACATCTGTAAACTAAATAATTTTGTTTAAATTCGTCTATTTGTGAATATAGTGTTAGTTTTTAGTGTTTGTTAAGTCAATTAATAGCGTCCCAGTGATAAACGTGGTCAGAATTATAATTGTGATAAAATAATCGATCACGGGCCAACAGACCAAAGGACGATTCAAACTGTCTTGACACTGTGTTCAACTGACATTGTCTTGCCTTTCCCTTGCTACATAGCGAGTATTTTTTGTCTTTGTTAGCACATTACTAATCATAATGATGACTCGCAATGCTTTGTCTCGCCAAGCGGAGTCCAGGCTCCAACTGGTTTTGCAGGAATTAAAGCAAGCAAAGGGACAGGTGGAACAATTAGAAGCAGAAAGAGATGAAAATGAAAAACTATCTTGGAAACCTTACAAAACAATCAAAAATTAAAGAGGGAACTGTCCGCGCTACATTCCATTAATATTTCTATTAGTGAGGAACGGGATAGGCTGCAACTAATAATAGATGGGTTTGATGAGCACTGTGGCACTGAGTTTGAGTCCGTCCTGCACAGAACTTCAATCCTGGAGAAGGAACTGTGTGATGCCCACCAACATATCACACAGCTGGAAGAAGCGGCTATTAGCTCTGCCACAGTGACCACGCAGAGCTTATTTGATGAATTGGTAGCAGTAAATACTTCCTTGGGCCATGTCTCTGTTGCGGGCTGTAGCTTGCCCACTATGACTATTGACCTTACTAAGGATGACTCAGTGTGTAATGTGGCAGCCAGCAGCAGCTAGTTATTATAAAAGACAAGTAGCAAATTCGCTGTCCTATTATTTTAATATAACAGCCAAAAATTTGGCAACACATAATGCCTCTATTGAGCATTATACTGATGTTTCATAAAAAAACCTTGGAAGCTTTTCCAAGTCATTTAAATTAGATACAACGACACTAGAGGAAGTCTCTAGCCCGTCAAATAATATTAATAAAGTACATAATAAAAACAGAAAAATTCAATATTGTAAAATAAATGCAAAGTTTACTAATTTGGTCCACCAAAATATTCAAGGTATTAGCAGTAAATTATTAGAATTAGTTGGAATTGTTCATGAACTCTTTTAATATTGATATTTTATGTCTAACAGAACCTCGGCTAAAAAGCTATGAGCTCATGTTCAATTTCAGTAACCACCAGGTTGGTAGTTCTTTTTGCAGATCACATGCTGTTCGTGGAGGCTCTCTAATATTTCTAAATAAACACATAAAGTTCAAAAATCGTAATGACATAGTATGTTTATCAGTTGAAAGCCACATTGAAGTAGCATGTGTTGAATTGGAGCGCATAATTGTAATAAGCGTTTACAGTCCACCATCAGGTTCATTTGATGTTTTTGAAAAAGTCATGGATGACATATTATTTAAAGTATCAAAATCTAATAAAACTCTTATGATATGTGGAGACTTTAATGTAAATTTATTAGAAACTTACTCCCTTAATACGAGACTAACTAACTTATTTAATTCTCACAACTTAAAGCCACTTTTCATGGAACCTACTCGAATAACTGAAACCTCAGCTAATTGTATAGACAATATATTTGCTTATCCAAATGAAAAAATTGTACTTAAAAAAATTATAATTAATTTAAAGTCAGACCATTTAGGTCAATACATTAGACTAGAAATTAAACTTAAAAAAAGTTCTACAAGAAAGATACAATACATACCTGTGACTGCACATCGGTTTTAAAGGTTTAAATTGAATTGGGATAGCAAACTACCTATCAATTACTCTAATAATAACCCTAACGAGTCATATTGTATTTTTTTTTTACAAATTCAGCAATGCGTTCAATGCAGTATTTACTACCAGATCGATTGTGGTCTCAGACAAACTTAACTTTAGTAAGTGGGTCACAGTAGGTATACTTAAAAGTAGACAAAATTTATACGAATTATATAGTGAAAAACAATGGAATCATAGTGAAGAGTTCATGGATAAAGTAAAAAAGTTCTCAAAAATCTTTAAAAAAGTTTGTCAAATTGCAAAATCAAATTTGATCAGATCTAAAATAAGAAAAAGTGATAACAAAATTAAATCAACTTGGGAATATAATTAAAAGTGAGACTAGAAAGGTCAGTATTAAAAACAATGAATATGAATTAAAAATTAATGATATTACTTTCAAAAATGATATTGATGTAGATAAAGCGTTTTTTTTTAACTGAGATCCCAATCTCTACTACAAAGACTCTTTAGACTCTTCCAAAGTAGTCGCTGAATCTTTGCTAAAAGACTATGTACCTAGATGTGAAAATCAATTCTCGTTTAATTATGTTGATGATAAAGATTTAAAGCCTTTACATCAATAAATGTTAAGAAAACTGCAGACCTCTGGGATATTTCTGTTCATGTTGTGAAGCCCCTAATAAATGTTATTGCACTTGATTTAGCTTTCATATTTAATGCATCTATTGAATCTGGTTTCCTGATTTAATGGAACACAGTAAAATAGTACCTTTGTTTAAATCGGGTAGTACATCTGACCCTTCTAACTTCAGACCGATATCGGTATTGCCTACATTTAGTAAAGTATTTGAAAAAGTAATTTTAAATCAACTTCTTACACATTTCAACACCAACAACATGCTCCACTGTAAACAATTTGGTTTTACACAAGGCAAATCAACTTCTGATGCCGGTATTGAGTTAATATCACATATATATGATGCCTGGGAGGAGTCGCATGATGCTCTAGGAGTATTTTGCGATTTGTCTAAGGCTTTTGATTGCGTTGACCATGGGACATTGATCAGGAAATTACATCACTATGGAATTAGGGATAACTCTTTAGATCTTCTCTCTTCTTATCTAAATAACAGGATACAGAGAGTTGACATTAATGGAAAACGATCTCCAGGGTCTGTTGTTACTATGGGTGTACCGCAGGGTTCCATACTTGGGCCATTCCTGTTTTTGGTTTATATTAATGACCTGCCACATCTTGTCAGAGATAATCATGAGATTGTACTGTTTGCAGATGACACTTCACTTTTGTTTAAAATGAAACGACGCAGTTTGAACTTTGACGATGTGAATAATGCAATCTCAAAGGTAGTCAATTGGTTTAGTGCTAATAATCTTTTACTGAACAATAACAAAACTAAATGTATTCGGTTTATACTCCCCAATGTTAAATAAGTCTCGGCTAATGTTAATGTTAAAGGTGAAAATTTAGAAATTGTAGATAGCACGGTATTCCTAGGAATCAACTTAGATAATAAGCTTCAGTGGGGCCCACACATAGATAAGCTATCAAAAAAACTCAGTTCCGCAGTTTATGCAGTTAAAAAAATCCGCCTTTTTACGGACGTGGAAACAGCTAGACTAGTTTACTTCAGCTACTTCCATAGCATTATGTCTTACGGCATACTGCTGTGGGGGAACGCTGCAGACATTAAGATAATATTTGTGCTGCAAAAGAGGGCTGTTCGTGCAATCTACAATGTGGGTCCCAGAGAGTCACTGCGTTGTAAATTTAAGGAAATTAACATTATGACAGTGCCGTGTCAGTATATTTATAAAAACCTAATGTACGTCCACAAAAATATTGATAAATTTCCTAAGAATAGCGACAGGCACAATGTCAACACTAGAAATAGGAATAAACTAGCTATACCTACTACTAGGCTCCATAAGGTTAATGTATCTTTTGAAGGGCAATGTATTCGCTTTTACAACAAAATACCGACTGAGTTACAAGAATTGTCTGTAAATAAATTTAAAAATGTTGTTAAAAATCACTTATGTAAGAAAGGTTACTACAAAATATCAGATTATGTAGAAGACAAGAAAGCTTGGGAAGGTGTTTGCTCCAATTCTGTAAAAAATAACGTATAAAGCTGGAGGTTTCTAGTCGCCTCTTTGCCTCCAGCATCTAAAACATTGAGGTGACGGAATTCAAATTGAGTTCTATATTTCCCTGTACCTTATACATGTGTTTCTTATGGAAATAAACTCTTTTTGAATTTTGATTTTTTTGAATTTTAAAATGTACTTAACATGTTGTTAAGAATTGAAACTCCTAATTACCTACGTAATTACGTCGACACTCATTATCCATCGTACTATCAACCTACAAGCATGTAATAAGAAACATTTAATTAAAAACCTAGCTTTTGTACAAAATAGCTGTGCGTTTGTTTTCTTATGCCTTTGTCAAAATATCTGCTGCATTTTCATTTGAACTAACTTAATTCACAATTATTTCTCGCTAACTAATATTTTTTTTTATACAATTTTATTTTATATCGACTAGCCTCTTACTGTTTTCATTTGACTCCATTAATTTTATCGCACTTTGATTATCTACAAGTAACAATTAATTTGACGGACCGTTAAAATCTTGCAACAAACCCTTTAAATAAATTAACTCTATAACCAACTAAATAACCAACTAAGCGACAACTGCTCTCCCGATTATATACGAGAGATTTCGATTTCATCTATTTTAGATAACATAATACACGCTTAGCTACTTTCCCCAATGCGTTGCGAAATTCACTTACATTGGCGTATCCGCTCCTTTGCAATCTGCCATGTTGAATTTTTCGAGTGTATTTATTGCCGATTCTTGAGAAATTTAAATTGATTCTGGCATTCTCACAATATCCAATCCCAAGTAGGCACTTACTTCTCCAAGGTACTTTACATTGAATTCATTTTTAGGGTTCCGTACCCGAAGGGTTCCAAACGGGACCCTATTACTAAGACTCCGCTGTCCGTCCGTCCGTCTGTCACCAGGCTGTATCTCACGAACCGTGATAGTTAGACAGTTGAAATTTTCACAGATGATGTATTTATGTTGCCGCTATAACAACAAATACTAAAAACAGGATAAAAGAAATATTTAAGGGGGCTCCCATACAACAATTCTTTCAATACCACATACAAACTTATGGATGCACCTGGTTACGTAAATGGAGTGTGAAAGTAACCGCACCAATAACTTTGTAAACAATATTTTGCTGTGTAAAATCCAAACTATTCACTCCACACCATCGCTTCCATTAAACGGTGGTACGGAACCCTTTGTGCGCGATTTAGACTCGCACTTGACCGGTTTTATTTAATAATTCATTTGCTTTATTTAAGTTTATTTCACTTTTTGACATTAAAATGATATCAACTCTGACAAAAATACGTCTTCTAAAACACATAAACAAAAATCGTGTTTCGGTTTTAAAAATCCTTCACCAAATAAAAAACCATGAAGTCTTTAGTTCCAGCATTTGGGGGCTTGTTTTAATCCATACAGTGATCTTTTTAGTTTAACACTACGTCTTTTTCAACTTTTACTCCTTAGGTGATTTTATGTTAACGTCTTGCCTGGATCACCTATACACAAACAATATGCTACACGTGTTTCATAATCTCCTAATATATTTGTAGGACTAACAATTCTGCCGCTACTTGTTTTTACTAGATTTTCATATGCCACGAAATAACTCTCAATTACCTAATTTCTAATAATTCTTCTCGTTCAAAAGTTCCTTCATCAACATTTGCACTATCATCGACAACCTCTTCTCTGTCTTAATTATCTTGCTGAGGTTTGGCACCATTCTTATTTTCCTGATACATTTCTTGGTCAGGTTCAATAATAGTGTTATTATTTTCTTGATTATTTTCAAACATAATAACTTTCTACCTGTCATGTTTTTAGGTCATAACGTTCGATTTTTGGACGCAATAAAGAGGGTTTATGAAAAGTGTGTAGAAAAATATTTTACGCATATCTAATAAACATCCTGTGCAATACGATGCATTATAGGCAGACAATATTAAGAAGAATTTAACTATTTGTTTTATTTTTTCATTAATAAACGATATTTGAATAGGCAAATAAGGGTGTCTTATTACTTTTAGTAAACCTTTGTCCGTGCGAAATTTCATGAGTCTAGGTCATCGGGAAGTATAAGGGAATCAAAACCCTCGAACGTTTTTGAGATGAGCAACTATTTTCGGTTGTAATCAATGAAGAGGAGCGAAATTTACATGCCACGTCTCTTTTTAAATTATAGTGGCCCTCTTAATGAACCTTTTCCCGTTCATACGTGGTAACACTATTAAAAATATGGATGTCAATGTTTTGTCTTTAGTTATTCTGGGATTTTGTGTGGAATTTTCGCTAAAGAAATTATGTTTGATGTGAGTTTAGCTTCTTAATTTGAGGATGATCTAGGATACCTAATTAATCGTCATAATATTTCCTGCAAGATTCAAGCACAATTTGCAAATTTTTCAACTAACCTGGAAATAGACGGTAAGAAATCAAGGAAAATGCAGGAATTGCACTTTTTTTCAAACAGGGAATTAACTATTTAAGATACTAAATTCTGTATTTCTTCAGCATTCTAACAATGAATTTTATTTTGTACCAGGATGAGCAGTTGGCCAGCAATAAACTTTTGTGGAGTTGTTGCCCCCGGATTTCGCGCGCGGAGTTCGCGAAAAACAGCGAATATTGGAGCTCACAAATCAGCTGTTCATGGGACGTTTAGTGGGGAAGAGTCTCCGTTTTAGCCTGGGCAAAATGCTTTCTTATGTCCGAATTTTCGGCGGTTCTCCCCTAGCTGGTCTCATTTCTCAACCGATTCTCGTAAAAAATCGATTGTGAGCTGTTTCTATAATTATGTATTTTTTTGTCGATTCAGTTATACTCAATTTATACTCAAATACAGTCGGGTTTTTTGTTTTCATAATCATTCCATTTGTTCATCGAATAAACTTCAGGGGGAGGGGATGTGAGGGCTCAGTAAAAATAAAAAAAAAAAATTGAATGTCTCGCTCGCAAGGTCTACAGCTCTTAGAGCCACAAGCTATATAAACCATGTTATTAACCAATTAACCAAAGAGGATTGACAAAAAGTCAGATAATGGATACATAAAGATAACCGCCGCCGTTGTCGTCGTCGCATTGTAATATTGTAACTGAACCATCATTGTCTATCAGAAAAGGACGCCTGCTAGGTCTGGTTACTCCAAATAAGTGCTATTAATCATTGCAAAAAAATATTAAACATGAAAAGATATTGCTGTGTTTGCCGCAGGGGGCAGCCTTCGAGAGACGGAATAAAAGGCTTGTAACTACATGCTCTGTTAAAGTCTTGTCTATTTGATTGGAATACAATCCTAGCTTATATACAAGGTTGGTACGTGTTATTAACGACGTACATAAGACATAGTACGTGATGAGATATTTCCGCATATCTGCGACGGGCGTAGGGGCCGGCAAAGTGTGTATAATAAAATACGAGCGGAACAAAGTGTGCACGAAATCGGGACTGTTCCTGTGAAAATTATGCCAAATTTACGCAAGTGCAATTTTACAGGGAACACGATATCTGCTTCTTTGCATAAACATAATCTGAGAGCCTACCCCTTCTCTGGTTTATGAATGTAACGTTATTTATCTATAAATTATGACTTAGACTTTCATCTCCTTTGCCTATAGCATAGAATAATAAAACAAGCCTATAGACAAAAAACTGAGCTGAAGAAGGATCAAAACAGTTCGAAGTAGTTCTTGTAAATAACATATATGTTTGCCTCCCAAGGACCCCACACACATCACTGCAGACAATTATCTTTTTGGTTCCCCTGAGGGGATCAGCAGGATCTTTTAATCCACCATATTTTCGCTGCACTAATTCCAATTCCGAAAGGGATTGCAGCTATAAACCTTAATGTTGGCAGCGTCCATCAAAAGCCTCGTCGAATGAGCAGACCCAGAGGCCGCCTCATTTATCACCTTATCTAGATTCCACCCAGCGCCGTCATTTCACAAAAAAAAAAAACAATCTATAACCGACAAAGCGATTAATATACAGTGTGTAACATAAAGATGTCTACTTTTTAATGTTACTTTAATACTAATACGGGACGTAATTTTGACCTACTTTTAACGTTTTGGGCTGCGGTTTTAGTAAAACTAGCCGACAAATATCGTCAGTTCCATAGTGAAAGTTGTTCAGAATGACGTTTCGAACAACCCATTATACTCTTAGACCGTTTTGTAACACACTGTTCAACTTTTACCAACTTCACCTTAGTTTGCACGATTGAGGCCATGGCTCACAGTTAAATCGACTATCGATAACTGTAAACACAGCGGGGTTGTTTTTAGTCCGTATGCCACACGAGCTGATGCCCGCTCAATATGTGGGGACCCGGACATAGCAGGGAGGTCTGACTCCTGGGCATGGGTAATACCATTTCTTTCCGTACGTTTAGTAGAAATAATAGCGAACTCGTACAATTAGTATTGCAAATCTCTGTTTCTGGGACCCGGGAAAACCAAAACCCTAGTTTGAGCTCAGCGGCCGATAGATGAAATCAGTTTGTTCCGAATGACGAATGTCAAAAACAACGCCATAAAATCTGACTACACCCTGTGAAAACCACAAAGCGATGATATAAATTTTCGTGACGCCTCACACCAGCCGGCCAAGTTTTCGGATTACTTATTAATGTGAGAAAATGGCGTTCGCAAAATAGAAATGCACTGGGCCTGGATTTTGCTAACGACATGGCGACTCACTGACAGTCACGTGCCAATGGCAGTCTACCTTAGGTATCCATTATCAGATGTTTCCATAACCCCTTTCTCTTTGATGAGTACTTATTCATATGATTAGAAATTAACGAAAAATGCGGTTGTGGCTCTGCCTACCATGCGAGAGGTCCCGGGTTCGATCCCCGGCTGGGGTTAAGGAAAAAAAAAACATGTCTTGGGTGTTTGGTTGTGTGTGACGTTGCTGCTCCTGGTTCTCACGACACAAGGTATCCTAGTGTGGGGTCAGAAGCAGTGTGTGTGCCTGTATTTATAGTATGGGCATTCCTTACTTGGCCGAAAATGTAAATAAATGTCACGTGATCAGGAAACTCGATATTCCAAAGGGATCACTCGACGTTGGTAACCACATTCAGTTGTAAAGACAATTTAAAACACAAATACACTAGTTTCACTAAAATCGGGTTCGAATTCTGCTTAGAAATAACATTATTTCCCAAAATTCTACTTCCGACGAAAATCTGAACATAGAGTAGCAAGAAGTGTCATTATTCGTTTTAGTGATGGGCATGATTTGACGAAAGAAGGCTTGCTAAAAATAAATTCTTAGGGCAACTGGCTGGAAGGCGGAGTAAGACTTTGCTCGAGAGAACTTTGACAACTCTACATAAACTTGTATGTAGTTGTCAAAGTTTACTCGAGTTAAATCTTATTCCGCCTTCTAGCTAATCGCCCTGAAATCGCCGGGGCCCAAATGCATCGTGCACGTCATAAAAGAAGAATCGAAAATGATGGAGCCCGATGGTCAGTAAAATATCAAATGAATGATATGTATTTGTTACGGCTAAAGCTAGAAAAGCGGTTTACTCTAGGTTTAACCGGTTGCTTAAGGGATTAAATATGGCCAGCACCAGGGGGCGCGAACAAAAAAATGCATCTTTAGCTTCAATTCTAGGCTAAACTACACAACATAAAAATGTAGGATAAATATATGTTATAAAAGGTCTATTAGACATAAGAATGGTCTTTTAAAATTACCGTATAACTGTTATATTTAATACTTAAAAATATTTTTCGCAATGCATTATTATTCAACTAAATGAACAAGCGCACGGAGACGAAATCAGTTTCCTATATGAAACTTACACGCAAAAATAGGTAAAAAAAAGGGAAATTTTTTTGTTGTTTTATTTTATTCCAAACGGGACCCTATTACTAAGACTCCGCTGTCCGTCCGTCCGTCTGTCACCAGGCTGTATCTCACGAACCGTGATAGTTAGACAGTTGAAATTTTCACAGATGATGTATTTATGTTGCCGCTATAACAACAAATACTAAAAACAGGATAAAAGAAATATTTAAGGGGGCTCCCATACAACAATTCTTTCAATACCACATACAAACTTATGGATGCACCTGGTTACGTAAATGGAGTGTGAAAGTAACCGCACCAATAACTTTGTAAACAATATTTTGCTGTGTAAAATCCAAACTATTCACTCCACACCATCGCTTCCATTAAACGGTGGTACGGAACCCTTTGTGCGCGATTTAGACTCGCACTTGACCGGTTTTATTTAATAATTCATTTGCTTTATTTAAGTTTATTTCACTTTTTGACATTAAAATGATATCAACTCTGACAAAAATACGTCTTCTAAAACACATAAACAAAAATCGTGTTTCGGTTTTAAAAATCCTTCACCAAATAAAAAACCATGAAGTCTTTAGTTCCAGCATTTGGGGGCTTGTTTTAATCCATACAGTGATCTTTTTAGTTTAACACTACGTCTTTTTCAACTTTTACTCCTTAGGTGATTTTATGTTAACGTCTTGCCTGGATCACCTATACACAAACAATATGCTACACGTGTTTCATAATCTCCTAATATATTTGTAGGACTAACAATTCTGCCGCTACTTGTTTTTACTAGATTTTCATATGCCACGAAATAACTCTCAATTACCTAATTTCTAATAATTCTTCTCGTTCAAAAGTTCCTTCATCAACATTTGCACTATCATCGACAACCTCTTCTCTGTCTTAATTATCTTGCTGAGGTTTGGCACCATTCTTATTTTCCTGATACATTTCTTGGTCAGGTTCAATAATAGTGTTATTATTTTCTTGATTATTTTCAAACATAATAACTTTCTACCTGTCATGTTTTTAGGTCATAACGTTCGATTTTTGGACGCAATAAAGAGGGTTTATGAAAAGTGTGTAGAAAAATATTTTACGCATATCTAATAAACATCCTGTGCAATACGATGCATTATAGGCAGACAATATTAAGAAGAATTTAACTATTTGTTTTATTTTTTCATTAATAAACGATATTTGAATAGGCAAATAAGGGTGTCTTATTACTTTTAGTAAACCTTTGTCCGTGCGAAATTTCATGAGTCTAGGTCATCGGGAAGTATAAGGGAATCAAAACCCTCGAACGTTTTTGAGATGAGCAACTATTTTCGGTTGTAATCAATGAAGAGGAGCGAAATTTACATGCCACGTCTCTTTTTAAATTATAGTGGCCCTCTTAATGAACCTTTTCCCGTTCATACGTGGTAACACTATTAAAAATATGGATGTCAATGTTTTGTCTTTAGTTATTCTGGGATTTTGTGTGGAATTTTCGCTAAAGAAATTATGTTTGATGTGAGTTTAGCTTCTTAATTTGAGGATGATCTAGGATACCTAATTAATCGTCATAATATTTCCTGCAAGATTCAAGCACAATTTGCAAATTTTTCAACTAACCTGGAAATAGACGGTAAGAAATCAAGGAAAATGCAGGAATTGCACTTTTTTTCAAACAGGGAATTAACTATTTAAGATACTAAATTCTGTATTTCTTCAGCATTCTAACAATGAATTTTATTTTGTACCAGGATGAGCAGTTGGCCAGCAATAAACTTTTGTGGAGTTGTTGCCCCCGGATTTCGCGCGCGGAGTTCGCGAAAAACAGCGAATATTGGAGCTCACAAATCAGCTGTTCATGGGACGTTTAGTGGGGAAGAGTCTCCGTTTTAGCCTGGGCAAAATGCTTTCTTATGTCCGAATTTTCGGCGGTTCTCCCCTACCTGGTCTCATTTCTCAACCGATTCTCGTAAAAAATCGATTGTGAGCTGTTTCTATAATTATGTATTTTTTTGTCGATTCAGTTATACTCAATTTATACTCAAATACAGTCGGGTTTTTTGTTTTCATAATCATTCCATTTGTTCATCGAATAAACTTCAGGGGGAGGGGATGTGAGGGCTCAGTAAAAATAAAAAAAAAAAATTGAATGTCTCGCTCGCAAGGTCTACAGCTCTTAGAGCCACAAGCTATATAAACCATGTTATTAACCAATTAACCAAAGAGGATTGACAAAAAGTCAGATAATGGATACATAAAGATAACCGCCGCCGTTGTCGTCGTCGCATTGTAATATTGTAACTGAACCATCATTGTCTATCAGAAAAGGACGCCTGCTAGGTCTGGTTACTCCAAATAAGTGCTATTAATCATTGCAAAAAAATATTAAACATGAAAAGATATTGCTGTGTTTGCCGCAGGGGGCAGCCTTCGAGAGACGGAATAAAAGGCTTGTAACTACATGCTCTGTTAAAGTCTTGTCTATTTGATTGGAATACAATCCTAGCTTATATACAAGGTTGGTACGTGTTATTAACGACGTACATAAGACATAGTACGTGATGAGATATTTCCGCATATCTGCGACGGGCGTAGGGGCCGGCAAAGTGTGTATAATAAAATACGAGCGGAACAAAGTGTGCACGAAATCGGGACTGTTCCTGTGAAAATTATGCCAAATTTACGCAAGTGCAATTTTACAGGGAACACGATATCTGCTTCTTTGCATAAACATAATCTGAGAGCCTACCCCTTCTCTGGTTTATGAATGTAACGTTATTTATCTATAAATTATGACTTAGACTTTCATCTCCTTTGCCTATAGCATAGAATAATAAAACAAGCCTATAGACAAAAAACTGAGCTGAAGAAGGATCAAAACAGTTCGAAGTAGTTCTTGTAAATAACATATATGTTTGCCTCCCAAGGACCCCACACACATCACTGCAGACAATTATCTTTTTGGTTCCCCTGAGGGGATCAGCAGGATCTTTTAATCCACCATATTTTCGCTGCACTAATTCCAATTCCGAAAGGGATTGCAGCTATAAACCTTAATGTTGGCAGCGTCCATCAAAAGCCTCGTCGAATGAGCAGACCCAGAGGCCGCCTCATTTATCACCTTATCTAGATTCCACCCAGCGCCGTCATTTCACAAAAAAAAAAAACAATCTATAACCGACAAAGCGATTAATATACAGTGTGTAACATAAAGATGTCTACTTTTTAATGTTACTTTAATACTAATACGGGACGTAATTTTGACCTACTTTTAACGTTTTGGGCTGCGGTTTTAGTAAAACTAGCCGACAAATATCGTCAGTTCCATAGTGAAAGTTGTTCAGAATGACGTTTCGAACAACCCATTATACTCTTAGACCGTTTTGTAACACACTGTTCAACTTTTACCAACTTCACCTTAGTTTGCACGATTGAGGCCATGGCTCACAGTTAAATCGACTATCGATAACTGTAAACACAGCGGGGTTGTTTTTAGTCCGTATGCCACACGAGCTGATGCCCGCTCAATATGTGGGGACCCGGACATAGCAGGGAGGTCTGACTCCTGGGCATGGGTAATACCATTTCTTTCCGTACGTTTAGTAGAAATAATAGCGAACTCGTACAATTAGTATTGCAAATCTCTGTTTCTGGGACCCGGGAAAACCAAAACCCTAGTTTGAGCTCAGCGGCCGATAGATGAAATCAGTTTGTTCCGAATGACGAATGTCAAAAACAACGCCATAAAATCTGACTACACCCTGTGAAAACCACAAAGCGATGATATAAATTTTCGTGACGCCTCACACCAGCCGGCCAAGTTTTCGGATTACTTATTAATGTGAGAAAATGGCGTTCGCAAAATAGAAATGCACTGGGCCTGGATTTTGCTAACGACATGGCGACTCACTGACAGTCACGTGCCAATGGCAGTCTACCTTAGGTATCCATTATCAGATGTTTCCATAACCCCTTTCTCTTTGATGAGTACTTATTCATATGATTAGAAATTAACGAAAAATGCGGTTGTGGCTCTGCCTACCATGCGAGAGGTCCCGGGTTCGATCCCCGGCTGGGGTTAAGGAAAAAAAAAACATGTCTTGGGTGTTTGGTTGTGTGTGACGTTGCTGCTCCTGGTTCTCACGACACAAGGTATCCTAGTGTGGGGTCAGAAGCAGTGTGTGTGCCTGTATTTATAGTATGGGCATTCCTTACTTGGCCGAAAATGTAAATAAATGTCATGTGATCAGGAAACTCGATATTCCAAAGGGATCACTCGACGTTGGTAACCACATTCAGTTGTAAAGACAATTTAAAACACAAATACACTAGTTTCACTAAAATCGGGTTCGAATTCTGCTTAGAAATAACATTATTTCCCAAAATTCTACTTCCGACGAAAATCTGAACATAGAGTAGCAAGAAGTGTCATTATTCGTTTTAGTGATGGGCATGATTTGACGAAAGAAGGCTTGCTAAAAATAAATTCTTAGGGCAACTGGCTGGAAGGCGGAGTAAGACTTTGCTCGAGAGAACTTTGACAACTCTACATAAACTTGTATGTAGTTGTCAAAGTTTACTCGAGTTAAATCTTATTCCGCCTTCTAGCTAATCGCCCTGAAATCGCCGGGGCCCAAATGCATCGTGCACGTCATAAAAGAAGAATCTAAAATGATGGAGCCCGATGGTCAGTAAAATATCAAATGAATGATATGTATTTGTTACGGCTAAAGCTAGAAAAGCGGTTTACTCTAGGTTTAACCGGTTGCTTAAGGGATTAAATATGGCCAGCACCAGGGGGCGCGAACAAAAAAATGCATCTTTAGCTTCAATTCTAGGCTAAACTACACAACATAAAAATGTAGGATAAATATATGTTATAAAAGGTCTATTAGACATAAGAATGGTCTTTTAAAATTACCGTATAACTGTTATATTTAATACTTAAAAATATTTTTCGCAATGCATTATTATTCAACTAAATGAACAAGCGCACGGAGACGAAATCAGTTTCCTATATGAAACTTACACGCAAAAATAGGTAAAAAAAAGGGAAATTTTTTTGTTGTTTTATTTTATTTTTAATGTTATTATTACAGGAGTTTAGTAATATTTTCTATAATTTTCTTGGTCTCGGAGCTCGGGCTGCCCCGCGGGGCTCTGCGCGGGAGCATGCGTCAGTCTGCTTCGACGCGATGCGACGGGTATTTGTTCTCTTTGTCTAATTTTTAATGCCATTGGCCCATGTTCAGCCCTTAAGTTCCTCGGTTAAAGCCCAAAGTAGGTATTTAATAATAAATATGACTTCATGTTTTGAGCGGTTAAACCAAAGCTGATTGGTTGGTTCATGTTAGATTTTAAGGCGATAAATAAAAATGAGAGGTTTTATAACTATATAGTATGATAATCATTAGACATGTTGGTGATCAATATTTAGCAGAAACCTACTTATAATCAGTCAGTATATCTAAATGTTATTTATTTGAGCAGGACAAACAAACAGCCTATATCACGAATAAATATCACGATAATATATGTATTTGGCAAATATATATCCTATTATATTTTTTATAATATTTAATTCTCCAATCTCTACCATTTTTGAGCCACAGTTTGTTTAGTCTTTCATGTTGATCACGATATAACGGGCATTATCAGGACGGAAAGTGAGACAGATACGGAGAAGTCCCGGGTGGAATCGGTAGGATGAGGCACTCAGCTCATTCGTCGATCCTCGTCGTACCGTCGACGTACGTCCGATTCCGCCGGACCGGAGACGTGGAGTTGCTCTTTCTCTCGTTCCTCAATCCTCTTCGTGGATTTGACTCCGCCGGACTATGGAGTATGTTAATTTAGACAGATCGGACCGGAATGATGTCGTTCCGAGTTCGGATACGTCTACTGGAATTTTTACGGTCCGGAACGACTCACCTTTACACAACACTATGAACGTCACATTTTATTAGGCAGCCATTTATGTTATAGATTCTAATACCAACTATAGATGACTCGATTATAAGTAGTAGCACTTTCCACTAATAATTGATGCGGTTTTTTGTAAACAAGTTTGCACACTTATGTACACACAGACAGATCAATATCATACTTTAGTGGGTAATAAAAAATATATTTAATTAATGAGAAGGTATTAAAAAATTTGAAAATATAAAAACTACTAGATTTGTTGCGTGGATGTGTTTATGTGTATAGAAGAGTAGATGACAAGTGTAAAGTGTGTCTGTTTACTGTAGTGAGTAAGGAATCATATTATAATAACCATAATATATTACAGGTTTGAAAATTCATGTTTGGCATACTTTATTTTATTACAAGTTAAGTTAAATTCTAAAATATATTTTTTATATCATTAATCATGAATGTACAATCGAACCATCTGAATCATGAACCACCATAAGCTTATTTTGCTAAACCCCTTAAATGCAAGTAGGTCGAAATTCGCTTGAAGGTTTATTTCCTTGGTAACGAACTTGTTATCATTTGATTAGACACTGACATTCCGATAGATCTTACAAGTTTGAAAGTTTCAAACGAATTATCAGGCAAGTGGGTCATGATTCAGTTGGTTCGATAGTACATCAAGATAAAACTGAAATAATATTTTTAGTTTCATCATATGTCTGGGATTGCAGCCATTTACATATAAGTGTTTTCGTAAGTGGTTTTTGTGTACATTTCGTTGAATTTATTTATTTTATTGTAAAGATAAGGACCGGCATTATTCTGTGCTGCTTCAATATGACGCTTTATATAAAAATCTGTCTAACGGTTAGAACATAGCAATATGTGTATAGGTCTGTGGTGGAAAAAATGGTTTGAATGTGCACACCTTTAACGGAGTGTTGAAACTAACTGCGTATGTCGGAAATATTTAGGCTCCTAAAATTTGAGAACTTAAGGAATGTTGAAGTCCCTAATCAAGTTGCAGTATACATTATATGGACTTGAATAAAATAGAAATAGAAGGTCACGTTCTCAAACCCTAAAAAATGCAAGCAGATTTTTTAGAACCCGTCCTTTGAAAGGAAAAAAGAACCCTTATGGGTCACGCCGTAGTTTTGCGACATTTTGTGACCCCAACACTCCGCTCCTTTTTTTTCTAACTAAAATACTTTTTGAACGTTTTTCTGTTCTGTGATTGGGATTGTATTCCCTAAGAAATGATGGTGATCCTTGGCCACTAAAGATATTTAAAGAAGTTAATAAACTTTGAAAGTTAGACAATGTTATTCTACCAAAAATGTCGAAAATTTTATAAAAAAACGAGAATCCGCTTCGGTAGGGGTGCTCTTTGAGCTTCGGTAAAATTGTAAAAAACAAGACGTTTTGATAATGTGTTTAATTTGACGTTATGAAATATTCGTTAGATAGCCGCATTTTTAATACCATTACGTGTTTCCTCAGACAAAACATAAAATTTCATACATAAAAAATAAAGTGAGTTTTATTTCCTATTTGTCTTATGGAAGCATTATCTGCCCATTTTGAGGGACAAACATTAGCAGGGTTTGTATCTGAGTAGTGTCGACACCAAAGTAACTTATAGTCGATATGATATTAGCGGCCGTATTTATATCAGTCCTGCCTGAGTCAACTTTGTTTCGGAGTGTCAACTTTGTGTCACGTTTCGGGAGTGCATTTTTCGAGATTACCAGGTAAGTTTTCAATGTATATCTGTTATTTTTATTGCGCACCGTTAAGTAAACTATGTGTGATCTATTTTTACAGGTTGCTTCAGCTTATGTATAGTATGTAAAAATAGCTTATGTATTAGCTACGTTTAGCTATAACTGCGATATTTTTGTTTCAGAGATATATCTCATAGACTCAGGTGGAAATAACAAAGACATATAATATATCAAAGGAAAAACCAAAAAGTATGAATCCTGAAAAATATTTAGACAAGAAAAAGATAATGAACATAAAAGCAACAAAGCCATATCAAAAAAACAACTACTACTCATGCACAAAAAGAAGAACTCAGGTTGTCACAGAATAAAAACACACAGACACAATGAACAATCTGTCATTAGCATTAACCATTCCATTATTATGTTTGTATAATCTCTCAAAAACCGAGGGTAGTTGGGACGGGTCGATTTTGAACCTTATGCCATGGTAATAAAATTTAAAACCTATAACGGAAAAGTGGCGTTTTATAATTGGTATTCAAGAGATTAAGGGTACTGAGGCCAGAGGAAACACGGGATTGTATCACGAAACCTCTGACAATACCCATTACAATTTAGGTGCACTCCTACCAAGAATTTCTACATAGGGCTACCCTCCTTACTGGAAAGTGTACTCAGGATCCTTTTGGAATTGCTAAATAATCTGCCTCGAATGAAGACAATTATTTTTCGCAAAATCGACTATCCTCGCTTCAGCGAATATGGTGAAGGCGCTACAGTAAAGCGGGAAATCCAACAACATCCGCAGCGCATTGTTATTTAGTGAACGCGCAGGCGTTAAAGGTCTTCCGGGCTTATCTGATCCAAAGGCTGCTAATGTAAAAGGTCTGGCAAAAACCTCTGAAACAGACTCTTCAGTTCACAGACGCTGTATACCTAGCAAACCTGCGGGCCAGCAAGTTGCATCGAACCGCCATCGCCCTGGCTCCCTTTAAAGTTCAATTTATGAATTCCGTCAAAATATTTCAAAATAACACATCTTGTAGGCGCATCTTTACACATTTTACAGTACCATTTTGCGCTACTTTACGCCACCGACTTGTACAAAATCTTAGGTCACCTTTACGCTATTTGTGGCAAAATATACGGCCTGCCCCTTACACAACCCTTTTTGTTAGAACGCGTGGAGAGGTATCACGTCATATTAATATCGATAGGTGTGGTCTTTTGAAATTCTCAAGAAATCTAATTTACATGTACACAAGATGCGGACGTATAGGTCACAATTTTGTTGATTTTGCATGGTATGAAGGTAGCGGCACCAGTAACTTTGTATCTTGTCACAGGAAAATTAAATATACCTAATCACCAATCAGGAAACATGAACACCATTGTGCGGCGGTTTGGAGCCCTTCGTGCGCGAGTCCGACTCACTCTTGACCGTTTATTTTTTAATGAATTGAAAAACTCGCAACATTTGTTTCTCGAGTTTCGAAACTGGAAGAAATAAAATAAAAATAAAGCTGCGTGCTCAAGTACACTTGATCGATGTGAATACAATAACCACAAATAGGGTAAACTGGCTGAACCAATCTGGCACGCGCATCAAGGGTTCCACCCTTACATAGCTGCACTTTTTGCTGGTATTCTAAAGACCTTTATTCTAAACGCACCTTTAACGAATTCCTTAATGAGGCATCGTGATATGAAACCTCATGCCTTGGTATTAAATATCAAAACCTATGACGGGAAATGGCATATATAGAAAATTCATGGTAAAGGAGAGGTTAAACGCGCAATTATTTACCCTTAAAGTGGACCATCGTCTCAGTGCCATTGTCTTGCCACTGAGCCGCCATAAGGCTTTTAGAATCTGGACACTGATAAAAAATGTAGCGATTTATTAAAGACACTCAGCAATGTTCGCGGTATCGTTAAAGTTGCCATGATATTCGCATATAAAATTACTCAAATATATTCCAAGGGCCTGGCAAAGCGATTTTTGAAGAAATGTATTGAAGATTTTAGCTAAATGAGGGGCAAGTTCGTCTGTCACCGAGCTAATAACTTTTACTGACATGCCCCATAGATCTCGGATTTTTTCAAATTTAACAACTTAAATGCTTTAATTATGCCATAGGGCCATGGCATACTTAAAGCATAATATATGTGAATGAGAAATCTTGATTTCACTTTTGAACATTGTCTTTTGACAATGTTTGATGATGCAGCAAGATCAAGTTATTTATTTGTATTACAGAACATTGGTTAAAGGAAAATATGATGTATTTTAACATAAATAATTACTAAATTGTCAGTTGTTACAATAGAAAGACTGCTGATAGAGGTGGTTCTTTAATCTTAGTAAAAAATAATATTAAGGTGAAACAACGGAAAGATATTCTTACACTTTCTGTGGAAAGACAAATAGAGGTATCTTGTGTTGAGTTGGATAGCCATATTATTGTTTGTGTCTACAGACCTCCGAGAGATGAAAAAGGCCATGATAATTTTGAAATATTCGAGAAAATTATGGAGGAAGCCCTCATTAAACTTTGTAATAACAGAAAAAAGTTAATTATTTGTGGCGATCTTAATGTAGATCTGCTTGTAGATACAACACTGAAGCGACGATTAATAACTCTGTTCAAATCATTTAATTTATGTCATGTACTTCTAGAGCCGACTAGAGTTACACTTACCAGCCAAACTTGCTTAGATAACGTTTTTTGTGACTGTGCATTCACAAGTAAAAATGTAATTAACTGTTTACCATCCGATCACAGTGGTCAAACAGTTTCATTCCAAATTACTAGTGAAAATAAGACCGATCCATCATTTTATAGGCCTATTACATCCCATAGACTAGAGTTGTATATGAAAAACTTAGATATGGGTTTGCCAGTACCGGATTTTGATGAACAGAACCCGAACAAAATCTATTCTGAAATCAAATCAAATCAAATCAAATCAAAAATCATTTATTTCCATAGGATGTTGTTACATCACTTAGATCCGTCATTACATTTTTTTGGGTGAGTTCACTAACACAATGGCGGAATCTGTGGAGAAGAGCTCACCGAAGAAACTCCACAGTCGTCGCATCTTTTGCGTTTCCTTTTTTAAATAAAATATTGTCAAATTACAAAATGAATGCTAATTATATATCGAAACAGCCTGTTACTCAAACAATCTATTCCCATGGACATCTGTCCTCTAAGTAATCAGATATCCTATAGTAACCTTTTTAATACAATTTCTGTTTTATTATTATTTTAAACTTGTCTAAAGGTAAGTTTTTAATATCAGTAGGGACCTTATTGTAATAGCGTATACAATTGCCTTTAAAAGAATTACTAATTTTATGTAGTCGGCTTACATAAGCAACCAACTTGTCTTTATATCTAGTATTAAAATTGTGTATATCACTGTACTTCTGAAAATTAGTTATATTTCTTTTTACATACACATGATTGTCATAGATATATTGAGACACAAATGTCAGAATATTGATTTCTTTAAACTTTTCCCTCAGTGACACTCTAGGCCCTAATCTATAAATTGCACGAACAGCCCGTTTCTGCAGAATAAATATACTATTAGCATTCGCAGCGTCACCCCACAATAAAATACCATAGGTCATTAGACTATGAAAGTAACTAAAGTAGACTAGTCTAGCGGTGTCTACGTCGGTAAGAGCTCTAATTTTTTTAACTGCGAACGCTGCTGAACTCAGTCTGTTCGACAATTTATTTATATGAGGATCCCATTGTAGTTTGGCGTCTAAAGTAATGCCCAAAAAGACAGTCGACTGCACAAGGTCCAATCTCTGTCCTTTTATAAATATGTCTGTAGTTACCGGGTTCACATTGGGTAACACGAATTTAATACATTTAGTTTTCTTTTCATTAAGTAATAAATTGTTAACAGTAAACCAGTTCACTATACTAGAGATAGCATTGTTTACCTCGTCATAATTTGATTGCGGTCTTTTACTTTAAATATCAAAGAAGTATCATCGGCAAACAGTACTAACCCATGTTTTGCTTTAACAAGGTAAGGTAAATCATTAATATATACTAAAAACAAGAAAGGACCAAGAATTGAACCTTGCGGTACGCCCATACTTATTGAAGACCCAGGTGATCTTTTCCCATTAACATCGACCATCTGAACCCTATCTGTTAGATATGACTCCAGAAGGCCAAGAGCCTGATCTTTTACACCATAATGGCGTAACTTCCTGACAAGAGTGTCATGATGGACGCAATCAAAAGCCTTGAATAGCCTTGTCTTCCCAGGCATCAAAAATATTGTCGATTAGTTCAACACCAGCATCGGCTGTTGAACGACCCTTTGTGAAACCAAACTGAGCAATATGAATTAAATTATTGAGATAAAAATGACTTTGCTATTGATTAAGTATGAGTTTTTCAAATATTTTGCTAAGCGTTGAAAGTATCGATATGGGTCTAAAATTGGTGGGGTCTCATGTACTACCAGCTTTGAATAAAGGTATAACTTTACTTAGTTTCATCAAGTCAGGAAACACACCATTATCTATACATTGATTAAATATACAACAAAGGTGAGGTGCAATACAATCTACAATGGAACTAATAATTTTTACTGATAGACCATGGGCGTCAGCTGTCTTTTTCATTTCCAGGGATTTAAACGCTTTTACAATGTCTTCATTATTTACGTGCCTAAATTTAAAATCTGTTTTACATTCCTCAAAGTTTTGTTTAAGTATAGATTCAGCAGCAGCGGGAGATGAATTTAAAGACTTGGTTGTTGAAACTGGAATGTCCGTAAAGAAATTTTCGAAAGCTTTTGCTACTTCTAGGTCTGTACTTAGCAATTGATTATCTATCTTAAGCTTGAAGTTATTATGTGTAGCTTTGGCCTTTCCAGTCTCTCTGTTTATAATTTGCCAAGTCGTTTTCATTACATTGCTACTAGATTCAATTTTGTTTTTAATGAAATTAGATTTAGCTACGGCACAAACGCGTTTAAACATTTTTGAATAACTACGAACATAATCTAGAAAGGCCGTATTTTTGTTATATGATTTCTCTTCATAGAGTTCATATAATCTTCGTCTGCTCCAATGAATTCCAACTGTCGCCCAATCACTAAACAAAGCTTTGTTATTAACTTTTATAGTTTTTGATTTAAATACCGTATCATATTCATTTTTGACAAGGTTAAATACTGAGTTGTACAACAAATTTGGATTGTCACTGTATGGTATTTCCCATAGTTTATCTAAAATATTATTCCTGTAGTGTTCAAGCCGAGTGTCACTAACGGGCACACATGTAATATCCTCTTTTTGGTCCTTTTTTATTTTAATATTGAATATACCTATCTGACCAGAGTGATCAGAGGTTAATTTATTGATGACAGATTTGAAAATGGGCGTAATGTTAGTAAATATATTGTCAATGCAGGTATACTCGGCGCCACGACTAAAGAGCTTTGTCCTTGAATGCGCAGTAGTCACTTTTCACAAGTGTTTGGCGCGGGGAAGTGAGGAGCGACGGGGGCGGTAGTCAGCGCCGGCACCTGATTCGTTGATCAGTCGCTTCCCGATGCCCGCACCGAAAGCACGTCTCGAAGCTTCTTGAGTACAGTCGCATACAATATTACCCAACGTTATCTTTCGCCCCGGTCGAAAATGCCGAAAAATAAAGTACTGACTAGGCAAGCTAGAAAAATGGTTTACGATGTGAACTGTTATATCAAAAAAGAGTCTGTTATATCATTACTGTCAGATGAATAATATTTTTTGTGTTAAAAACTTAATTGTGGTTTAATGGTTACAAATTATTAGTCAGCGGGAAGAAAAGAGTGTGCAGGACTATTACTACAAGTATCTATATTCACTAGGCCCTAGTGACTAGGGGCATTCTGTGCTAGGGGGTTATTTATATATAGGTTTCAACCTTGACGTTAACAAATGTTGTCAATAGAGAGTACCTATAGTTTATTTGACACAAAGTCCATTATTTACATCGGCTAATATCCCAATCAACAAAATATCAAACAGAGAAAAAATAGAAGTGAAGAAAGTCCTGAACACTCATTCCTTCACACTAACCCTAAAAACGCACTTCGGAATTATGCCGCGACTGTACACATGCGCAGTAATCCCCGCCAGTTTCTCCGAGAGCTCTTTATTCGTGGCGCCGAGTGTAGCAGATGTTGCAGTAATTCTAGTTGGCTCCAAAAACAGATAGTTCATGTTGTGACATAAAAATAAAGATTTTAATCTAGTACAAATATTATTATCCTCTAACAGATTAACATTAAAATCTCCACAAATTATAAAAAAATTGTTTTTATCGCTGATTTTAATCAACACTTTATTCATTTTCTTTTCTAATAAATCAAAGGATGAATCTGGTGGTCTGTATACGCTCATTACAATTAGTTGTTCAAGTTCAATACAGGCTATTTCCATGGTACGCTCAACAGACAGGCTCACTATGTCAACTCGTTCCTTATATTTAAAACTATTATTTACAAGTATTAAGGAGCCACCGCGATCAGCTGTTTTTCTGTTGAACGAACTAGCAACGTGGTGGTTATTAAAGTTGAACATGAACTGATAACTCTTTAAAAAGTGCTCTGTTATACATAAAATATCAATATTATTACAGTTCATGAATAACTCAATTTCCAGTTCTTTACTTAACATGCCCTGTATATTTTGATGAACCACGTTTAAAATATTCTTACTTTTACATTTTTCATTACTAGTAACTTGATTTAATGGGCAAGATGAAGGTATATTTATACAAATATTAATATTACTGCCAGAGTTACTCTCTGTTGTCCTATGGGTTAATTTAAAGAGCTTGGAACAGATTCCAAGGAGTACATGTCATTATTATTACACTGCTCAATAGAAGCAGGCGTTTCATTAGTCAAAAACTTGACTGAGTTCAAAATAAAATAAGATAGTGACTGTGCTATCTGTTTTGTATAAAACCTAGATAGGTAATACCTATCCTTAGTCAAATAAAAATATTTTCCAATACAAATATTGGTGTCTATGAAATGAAATTTTTCAGTATGACGACATGTCAATGTGTGTATAAATGTATTATAATCATGTCTTATATGATTTTCATGTTGTGACAAAGATTGGCTGAAGGGAAACGCAAACAAGATTATTCTATCTACATTTTGTAAAGAATTTAATTTGGAAAAGTATTTAGTTATTAGTTTTTTAGATACATTTTCCCTTCTACCAATTAAAATAATTAGGGTGGTTGGTTCTAAAAACTGCGATGACAACACTTTGTTTAATATTTGTGAATATGTGGCGCCAGGCATACAGTTATTTAATATTGCCTGGCCCACGCGCTGACTAAGTTGTAAACCCATATTTTTTCCTAGTTCATCGCTGTACATTATATACCTATCCTTTGTCCGAGAGAAGGAGGCGTTATTGATAACACTATTAGTACTCAAGTCGACTGACGGCGGCGCCTGGGTCAGTATCAGCTGTTCGGCCGGCTGCTCGGCGGGACACACGGTCGGCACGGAACAGTCCGCTGGAGCTTGTTTACAATCACAGATGTGATTTTCGGTCAAAGATATGAAAGTGTCATAATTATACTTACACGTCTCCAACAAACTATTCATAGCCGACACATGTTCCTTAATTTCGTATTGTGCTGACTCATATTTACATGTAATACTTTGTAATGATGAGTTTAAAATATGCATATCTGACTGGAGTCGCCGTGTGTCACATTCGTACTTTTCTGTAGTTTTTTCCAAACATAATCTACAATCATCGATTTCGTTAATTAATTCGACACGTTCCTTGCTACAATTTACATTTTTACAAAATATTTTATTTCTATTAGCTAGTTTTTGTGTTTTTTTATATAATTATTCAATTTAACATATTTCTTTAATTTATTTTTACTACAGCTCATAGTGGTTACTGATTGCGATCTATTAGGACTATCACACGTGAGATCAATTGTCACAGTTGAATTTTGATCTATGGGTGAGATGACAGAAGCTACAGGTGGAGTGATCAGCTCCTCAAAGAGTGACTGGGTCTGCCCCGACCTGAGGCTATCGTTTGCAGTTTGTAGTGCAGAAATTTCGTTAAGTGCGTCGCGAAGCTCCTTCTCCAGGACAGCAATACGCCTCAGGGCATCTTCGAACGCACTGCCACTCCGGTCGAAGCCATCCACCAGGTGCTGAAGCCGATCCCTATCTCCCGTCACATCAAGGAACTTGTTGAGCAACTCTGCCATCTCACTTTTTAATTTTAAGTTCTTATTAACAATAAGCAACACCTCCTTCTGAATTTCATCCCTTTCAGTAAGCAACTGGTCATTGGTTACCTTACACTGTTTTAATTCATATAAAGCTAATTTTAAGTTATCTTCTAGTTGACGGGCTGCCTCACTTCTGGTTGTTGGCATTTTAAACAAAATAAAACAACAGTAAAAAGCAAGATTGAAGCACGGCTGTAGCACAGCTGATAAGCAGTCACTTAAATTGAGGTTATGATTAACGAAATGTGCAAAAAAAAATAAGCTATTCAACAAAAAACAAAGTAATTCCAAATCAATTTACGTGCCTAAGTAATTAGTTATATTGAAAATATCGTTAATTATAGCCCAGTAGCAAATAAATTATTTCAAATAAAATACTCAACCGTCAACGTTACGTTTTTTAAATACACTAAATAGGATAACTATTAGAATTTTATACACTTATGCACCGGTTAACACAAAATACACTTAATTAATACGTATAACAAATGCGATAAACTTGGAAAATTGTATTAAAGTATTTTTAAATCAATAAAATGTATCTAATCTTTTGTTTACAACCTATTCGCCAGTGTTGCCAGCGCAATCCTCCTTTGACTCCTCCTCCTGATTTCTTCAACATTATTCAAACAGAATTCAATACAGTTTTTAAATTAAAGAAAGTCAGTGCCAACAACGGTAAATCTAAATTTAATGACTGGGCAACATTTGGAATTCGTAAAAGTAGAGCTATCTTGTATGATCTTTATGAACAAAAATCCTTTGATATAAAATTTCATGACTATGTTAAAAAATATTCCAAAACTTTGAAGTTGGTTTGTAGAATTGCAAAAACTTTACACATAAATAGAAAAATACAAAACTCAAATAATAGAATGAAAACGGTTTGGCAAATCATAAATCGTGAAACTGGCAAAGTTATACCAAGGGATAATGATTTCAGCTTAAAGATAGGTGATGATGTTGTTAAATCCAACGCTGAGGTAGCTCGAGCTTTTGAAACATTCTTCACCAATGCACCCTTACTCACAACAGAGCGTCTAAATTCATCTCCATATGAATCAGAGGTTTTGTTAAAAAACAGCACTAGCATCAGTAATGTAGATTTTAAATTTTATCATGTATGTCCCCAGGATATTGACAAAACGTATAGATTTCTTAACTTAAAAAATACTGAAGACCTGTGGGGTATGTCAGTCAAAGTCATTGGTTCAATAATACTTGTTATAGCCCCACACCTAGCTTATATATTTAATTAATGTGTTGATGATGGAGCTTTCCCAGACCTCATGAAACACAGTAAACTTATACCTCTGTTCAAGTCGGGAGACAAGGGTGATCCGGTAAATTTCAGACCAATATCGGTTCTTCCAGCACTAAGTAAAATTTTTGAAAAGATTATACTTAATCTCACTCGCTCTCACACTTCAATCGTACAAAACAACTCCACGCCAAGCAATACGGTTTCACTAGGGGTAAATAGACTAAGGATGCAGGTATTACCCTTATATCTCATATTTATTCTGCATGGGAAGCCGCACGGGATGCTATCGGTGTTTTTTGTGATCTGTCGAAGGCATTTGATTGTGTTGATCATGACACGTTACTAATGAAATTAAATCATTACGGAGTTAGAAATAAAGCGTTGGATCTACTAAGATCATACCTAAGCAATAGAATTCAAAAGGCAGAAGTCAACGGCGTTAAATCTGATGGATCGGGGATAAAAATTGGCGTTCCACAAGGTTCCATATTAGGCCCTTTCTTATTCCTGGTATATATTAACGATCTGCCTTCTATGGTGGAGAAATTGACTAACATAGTGTTGTTTGCTGATGATACTTCACTGGTCTTCAAAATTGAAAGACAAAAAGAAGATTTTGTTGATGTCAATAGAGTACTATCTTTAACCTTGAATTGGTTCACAGTTAAATGATGGGTCTGTATGGGGTTAATCTGGCTCAACATAGACCTTGCTGTTAATAATTTTGTAATTATTTATTCCTGCTTATTAATTATGATAATGACTAAATATTATATTTTGTATTAGTTAAGCATAAGCAATTTTTAAAAAGAGATCTAAAAATCAATCTATGGGAGTTTCTACACCCTTCTTCTCCCACAGTGGTCCAATGTAGAGAAGTGGCAAAAAATGACAATTGCTAAGTATATGTAAATATCTACAGTAATAAAGACATTTGGAATTTGGAATTTGGAATTTGTAATTTGGATCCGGTGACGGTCAAGAACGCATTATTAGCTGTCAACTTGAAAGCTTTAGGCGATGAAAAAATTTGTCTTAAAATTCTAGTGATGATCTTAGACAAACTATTGCCTGGTATCACAAATATTATATATTTTCATATCTAATGGCGTCTTCCCCAGAGTGTGTAAAAGAGCACTAGTCATTCGTTTACCCAAAACTCCCTGTCCCGCCTCTTTCAAAGAGTATCGTCCCATTTTAATCCCGCCCATCCTCTCCAAAGTCATTGAGACCATTGAGAATTCTGACTGGAACGTGTTTAGAAGATTGTTTTTGGAAAGGTGATAGGAGAGCTGGTTATGGACCCAGCCCTCCTATCACCTTTCCTCAAACAATCTTCTAAACACGTTCCAGTCAGGATTCAGAACGGGACATAGCACTGTTGCGGCTTTGCTGAAAGTCACAGATGACATCCAGCTAGCCATGGACTGTAAACAGCTTTCCATCTTTACTTAGCTTTAGCTTTACTTGACTTCAGTAGTGCCTGTAACTGCGTAGATTTCGACATTCTTATTGAGGTTCTTAGATCCCTGAACGTCTCCTCCTCCTCTGCCAGCTGGTTTGAATCTTATTTGAGGGATTGGCAACAGCATAATAATTATTAGATCGAAGGAGAAATCCACTGCACCATTTAGTGGATGATCTCTTTACAGGTGTTCCTCAATGCAGCATACTTTCTCCACTCCTATTCTCGATTTTCATGAACTCCACCTCGGTGGTCCCGTTTTCCTCAAATCATCTTTATGCTGATGATCTCCAGATTTATCGCCACTTTTCTCCTAACGATGTAAACTCTGCTGTGGAGGCACTAAACGCAGATCTTAAAGGGTGTGAAAAGCTGGGCTTCATCCTTCGGACTCCTGGTTAACCCGAGTAATGGTACCATCATTATATGTAGCGATAAAGCTCAAAACCTGGGAATCATCTTTGACAACCAGCTTTCCTGGTTATTTTATGTCAACGAGGTCAGTAGACGAGTATTTGCTACTTTTCACTATCTCCGGAGACTTCAATACTTTTCGCCTCGATAGACCAAAATCACTCTCGCTCAGTCTCTTATTCTACCCCTCATCGATTATGTTGATGTCTGCTGGGCCAGTGCTAACGAAGAATTACTGAACATATTCGAACGACTTCAAATTCTCGGGATTCGATTTATCTTCGGGCTGTGCATTTACGACCATGTATCAAAGCATCGCAAAGAGTTGAAGTGGCAGCTGATCCGTCTTTGTTTGGTCATTCTCACATCCACAACTTCCTCTACAACGTTTTGCGGAATCCACGCTATCCAACCTTCCTACGAGACCGTTTTTGATTTTTTTTTCCAGCAGGCCTTGGGGGACCCACGCAGTTTCCATGCTCACGACCCCACAACGTAACACCGCATCCTATGAGCACGGGTTTAGACTCCGGGCCATTCGATTGTGGAATGCACTCCCCTGCATCATCAGGGATAGCCTTACTCTCAATATCTTTAAAAGTCGCGTGAAGAAGCATTTCTTATCTCTTTAGAGATATAGGTAATATTTATAATTTATATATAGATAAATTTAATATTTATTTATATTCAGGATGTATATATTATGTACTATCGAACCAACTGAATCATGACCCTTTTGCCTGATAATTCGTTTGAAACTTTCAAACTTGTAAGATCTATCTAAATGTCAGTGTCTAATCAAATGATAACAAGTTCGTTACCAAGGAAATAAACCTTCAAGCGAATTTCGACCTACTTGCATTTAAGGGGTTTAGCAAAATAAACTTATGGTGGGTCATGATTCAGATGGTTCGATAGTACGCAGTTTATTGAGTTGTAATTTAAGGTTTGTTATACACATAGGTCTATCCGTGCTCTGCTATATCCTATCTAAACCTGACATGATTTGCTGGAAGAGATCTCTTGATAGAGATAAGCTCGCCTTTCTTTACTATTTTAATGCATATCTTTTTAATTTAATTATTTGTGTGCAATAAAGAAATTATAAAATTATGAAGTCTGCTTTGTAAATCCATATTTCGACAAAGTCGCTTTAACATTGTTTTTAAATTGCTCAAAAGGCAATTTTGAGATCTCCAAAGGTATCCTGTTGTAGTAGAGCATGCACTAACCCTTGAAAGAATTGCTAACATTCGCGGGTCTAAACCGGGGCGCAACCTAGTCTGGGGGAAATGTTGTAAGGTTCTTGCGTACATACATTATATTTTAGAAAAAAAAATACTAGCTACAGTGATTATGTCAATTTCTTTAAAAAGCTCTCATAAGGAGTCTGTGCATTTTAAAGTGTAAATTGCTCGAATAGCTTTTTTCTGTAAAACAAAAATAGGTTAAATATCCGCTGCTTTCCACCACAACAAAATTCAAAAAGAGTTTTATTTCCATAAGAAACACATAGGTTACATTTGGAGAATGTCAAATCTTAAACTAACACATACAGTCGTGGTCAACTAATTAGGGACATTCAAGATAGTGAAGAGCGATAACCGGTTATGTACATAAGATTATAAAACCCTGTTGATTTCTCAGCACTTATTGTTTGCATAATTTGGTCCGATTATTATGCTATAAATGGCTGTAAATAAAAGATTGATTAAATAGAAAAAAGTATTTAATACATATATAATAATAGGTTAATCATGTATTAAATTTTAATGTACAATTGTGTAGCTGAACATTTAATTAAGGACAGTAAATTTTAATGTAAAGTATAGTGAAAAATAGAGTTAAACAAAACTAATAATCTGTAGTATTATAATATCTTTAGCAGCTCCATTTTATTACGTGTATAATCAGTACCCAGTAGTAAAACCTTTGTAAGTTATTACCGCTTGACACCGATGTGGCATAGACATAATAATGACTGACATGTTTCAACAGGAATGTTTGCCCATGCCTCACAAAAAGCTTCATTAAGTTCATCTAAAGTTGTGGTACGATAAGTGGCAACTTTTTTCTTGATTTCGTGCCAAAGGTGCTCAATTGGGTTGAGGTCCGGGCTATTTGCTGGCCAATCTAGCACCGATATTGACTGACTATTAAGAAACTACTTGACTGAACGGGCGGTATGTTTCTGGTCGTTGTCCTGCTGAAACGTCCATATAATAGGGAGATGCTCCTCAGCATAGGGAATCATAGTTTCCTCCAATATTGCCTTGTATTGATGTTGGTATAAATTACCCTGAACTTTTTTTTTTTTTTACTGTAGATATTTACATATACTTAGCAAACGTCATAACTTTCCTCACAGGTCCCACTCCACGTCCAGAAAACACGTCCTACATTTTAATGTTTCCACCGCCATGTTTTACCTGCTTTTTTGTGAATCTTGGATTCATTTCCGCTTTTACAGGACGCCGTATACTAACTATATAATACATATTACCTTCCATCTGAAGAAATCAAATTAACCTTGGTCTCGTCATGTTGCCATTGGGCGTAGATCCAATGACCATATTTACGTGCAAACGCCAAACGAGCATTTCTGTGTTCTTTCTTCAACAACGGTACTTTGCGAGCCACTCTTCCGAACAACCCTGCTTCTACCAGACGTCGTCGAACAGTCCTCGCTGATACACCGGCTCTTTCGCCTGCCCCAAAAACTTCGTGTTTAATTAAAATAGAGCTAGAAACGGATCTTTCTTAGCTAACCTGGTGGTTATCATTCTATCTTCTTGCGGAGTTGTTTTTCTCGATCTTTTGCTTCTGAGCACATTCAAAGCTGTGTTATTGCGAAATGTTACACTGCATTGCATACCATAGTTTTTGAACAATTTAAAAGTTGTGCTATCTTTCGGTATGACCAACCACGCTCGAAAAACTTCAAGATAATTTTTCGTAGTGTTGGATCGCAACTTTTATTTTTGCCCATTTTTCTTCAAAATAATTCTCAAAACTTAAAATTAAAAATCTGGATTGCCGCCAAAATTACCACGAAACATTAAGAGAAGAAATAAAAAGTATTAAGATTCAAATTTTGAAATTAGAACACAATACCTCAGTGTCCATAATTAAATGGCCAGCCAGCATTCTTTGAACAAATAACACTACTATGATAATTGTAAAGAGGTTTAATGTTTAAGAATAGTTATTTTTTGTATAATCGGGCACATCAATGACTATTGTACTTACATGTAAAAGATATGGAATATTGTTAAGACTCGTTGGAAAATAAACAATTAATTCTCAACTTGGCTTAACTAGAGATTGTCCCTAATTAGTTGACCACGACTGTATATAAGATATAGAAAAATATAGAACTCAATTTGAATTCCGTCAACTCAATGTTTTAGATGCTGGAGGCAAAGTGGCGACTAGAAATCTCCAGCTTTATACGTTATTTTATACAGAATTGGAGCAAACACCTTCCCAAGCTTGTAGTGTTATGCTACTTACATGCCATTTTCCAGTCTGCGTTGATGGTTGGCATTCATCTCATATATCTCTGGATATTTCGTATCACCTTTATTTTCTTAGGACCCTGTAACGTTTTAAACCATAAGAACACAATAACAAATCATTTTCACTTCGTATTTTCACACTATCAGCACTTCTAAATCAATGTCGAAGGGGTTTACCTTTGGTGACCTTATATTTGGCTTTCTCCGAAACTCTGCAATCTCGGGCTTCGTGCGCGCTGGTGCGCTACCTTTTTATATTCATTGTTACTTCATTTACTTCATTGTTTTCTTGTTGTTTTCTCTATTACGAGCCTGAAACCAAAATCTGACATATTTAGTTGTCGTTGTTTATCTGTTTGTCATGGCAATGTCCATTCAAACTCATTAGCGGTCTGATATGTTTACTTCAATACTTTTACAAAAATACTTTTTCCCTCTTGGCCATTCAAAAAAATTGCTTTTAATTTAAATAATTTTTAGAACTCTCCAAAAAGGGTATAAGAGCGGAACATTTCTGAAATTCGAGAGTCTCACCTCAGCTCTTGAAAAAGAAGCATCTCCTAAAGGCCTTATCCCGGGGCCGCACTGCCCCGGGATCCTGCGAGCCTCTGTTGCTACGTCACCTGCCTACTGCTTCTACTGGAGTAAGGCTGCTACGCCTCCTGCCTACTGCTGCTACTTACTGTGTTGCCTGCCTCTACTGACCGGTTCGCCAGACGGCTGCTACTTCTTCTGCCTCCTACTTTCCGTGTCCTCCGCTCCCCTTTTTATATCATTACCTGTATCTTTTATAAAACCTGTGTCACCTCATTCCGCCTCACCCTCATTTCATTTTTATAAAAATAGTCACTGTGAAATACGCATAATAAACTGTCATTTCTAAATTTTATCCTGGTTGTTGTTTCTTGTTAGGTTCTGTTTAGGTTCTTGTCGCTACACGACATTTTGGCGCCCAACGTAAAAGTTCTTCTTCACACTTCTTCACCTTTTCTGCGCCTTGTCTCTTTCCCTTTGATTTGCTTTCTCTTTCGCTCTTAAATCTTTATCTATTCATCCTTTTCATATTTTCCAAATTCTAAAACAAAACTTCATCTAGTTTTTCAACTCATCTGGAATATATTTAGGCCTACATTTAACTTACATTACTTCACTTCACTTCATCACTTTAATATTTTTAACAATGGAAAGGGTTATTAAGTACGAATTCCTTAACAAGGCCGAGCTCGAATACGAAGTAAAGATTAGATGTGAGGAACCCGCTTAATACTGTTTTGCTTTTTAAAATACAGGTTTTTCGTTTAGTTGCGAATTCTCACCCTGAAGATATTCTGACTTCTCCAGTTCCGATTGAGGATGACTTGTCTCAAATTGGTTCTACTCTGACTTACCTGGATTGTAAAATTGAAAAATTTTTACAAGGGGAAACCAAATACTTACGATTAATAGAAACTTTTATTAACCTCTCCTTTTCCGCCGTCAGCATAAGCAGCGCGGCCCCGGTCACTCCCTGTACCGCTGTCAGCATAAGCAGCGGGATGACTAATATTTTTGAAACCGGTATTTTTTATCCAACGGTTGGACCAATTTTTACGGTTCGATCATGTGTGGACACCCAATTAGACAAACTTTATGGTCTGTGTGCTAGTTTATGCTTTTCCGTAGAAAAAAATAATTCAACCGCGTTTTGAAAATCACTTTCTTCCGGACGCTCCCAACGTAACGCTGATTGAAACGCTGAAATATTCGAAAGTTTCTATAAGAACACCCTAATGTTTTTATTGTTTTGAAAAGGTTATTTTGTGTAGATTACGTAGGTATCAAACAACATGTACATGTTGTTGATAATTTTCTGATGTCGGCTAGATTTGTGTCGAGAGGGAGCATTTTCATAGAAGTCTGTGTTTCTCATGCCAGTACAAAAATAAACTAAGGTCACAGTGACATTTTCTACACATTGTGTAAAAGAGGGTTTCATTAGCTACTCAGATATACAACTCCCATAATTCTAAGTGTTACCATTCCAACAGAATCACTTGATATATTAGTCAAGTGCCGCGCAGCCCGCACGCTCAAAAACACTCCGGTATTTGTCGTTTTTGACGTCTCGAACTCCCGGGAAAGGAAAGGTTAATCATGTTTTTTACAGATTGGAGCGAATAGATACGGACTTATATCCAGACTCTAAAGCTAGTTTCGATACTTTGAAGATGAAATTTGACGCTATTTCTAAACAATTCGAATCCTTGACTCCACCTTCAACTGCAAATGACTCTCCATCACTGGACCTTCCTGCTGACCCGACTGTCATGGAACCCCCTCTTGTTTCTCAAACTTCTGTCCAGACCCATACCCCGTATCCTCCACCACCACCTCAATCTTTCTCCACCTCCTCTTCTTTGAAAAGACACACCTTCAATGGTAAAAGCTGTCCAAGATCATTTCTTCAAAAACTTGAAGAATATAGCTTAGCTCGTGGCTTGTCCAAGGACTTGTTGATTTCTCAGGCGTTCGAAATTTTCACCGACAATGCCCTTCATTGGTTCAGATTTAAATATAATCAGAATCCAAACTTAACTTGGAACGAACTTTCTTCTTTACTAATCAAAGACTTTGGTGGTTTTGATTATGATCATAAACTTCTAGAAGCGATTAGGAATCGTACTCAAGGTCGTGATGAACCTATCGTCATCTATATTTCCACTATGTCTGGAATGTTCGCTCGCCTTTCAAAAATTCTTTCTGAAACAGAACAATTGGAGATTATTTTGAGAAATATTCCCCCTTGTTATTCAGTCTTCGTAGCTCTAAAAGACATTGACTCTATCGATTCTCTTCTGGCCACTTGCCAAAACTACGAAAAGTTCCTAGACAGAGACAATCAATTTAAAGAACCAAATTTGCAACAAAGTCCTCATGTTTCTGAATTCAACTACAAGCATTCCACTTCAAGTTCAGTTGACTCTCCAAACTCTTCTAATAACTCACGACCTACTCCTCCCTTCATGAATAAATTCACTCCACCCTACAAATACCATTCTAGACAAATTAATAGTCTCTATCAAACTGCAGCTCCCCAAGAAAGTTCTTTTTGCGTTCACTGTCGTAAACTAGGCCATACTTTGAACAATTGCACTCAACCACGATTCGTGATTTGTTTCAAATGTGGTCTTAAGGGTTTTAAAACTGCAGATTGCCCTACTTGTTCTCCCAAACCTAATACTAGTACAAAAAACTAACTGCTGACTTGAAAAGTAACTCAAACTTTGATAAGGACGAGTGGACTAATTGGATCAAAACAATTCAAAACTTCTTTGCTTGCTACAAAATCTCTTCTACACTCTACTCCAAAGAACAAGATCTTAATCGTCCATTCGTTAATGTCAAAATTTATGACTTAACTTTATCTGGTTTACTAGATTCTGGCAGCTCAGTAACTATTCTGGGTAATAATTCTCATTTGGAAATTCTTAAACTGGGCTGCAAAATTTTCAAGTCAGATCTTATTACTGTCTCTACTGCTAATAATCAAAAGAATAATTCCTTGGGTTATTTTGACTTACCTGTCCATTTCAATAACGAAACTCACTTGATTAAAGCTTATGTTTTCCCTGAAATATTTCCTTCTCTAATACTAGGTATTGACTTTTGGAGAAAATTTAATCTTCTACCTAGTGTTTTAGCTTCTCGTAACTTTACAGATCCTAAATGCTTTGCTATCGACACTAAAGATATTAAAGTTTTACCTTATGAGCATTTAACTCCTAATCAAAAGAACATCGCTAATGACATCATCCAACGCTTCAAGACAATCTCTTTTGAAGAAAAAGGTGTTCTGGGAAACACACACTTAATCACCCACAAGATTGACACTGGTGATTCTCTTCCGATCAAACAAAGATGTTACAGACTGTCTCCTGAAAAACAAAAGGCTTTAATTAATGAAGTTGACAAGATGCTGGGATGGAACGTCATTGAACAATGCGAAAGTCCTTGGTTATCTCCAGTCCTCATCACTCCAAAGAAGAATGGTGAATGGCGTTTCTGCGTAGATAGCAGGAAGCTTAACTCAGTTACACGTCGTGATGCTTATAGTCTGCCTCTAATAAGCGAAATTTTGGACAACCTAAGAAATGCCAAACACTTATCAAGCATCGACATTGCGAAAGCATTTTGGGAGATGCCCTTGAATCCTGCTGATAGAGATAAGACAGCATTTTATGTTCCTGGAAGAGGTATGTTCAGATTCAAAGTAATGCCTTTTGGTCTCACTAACTCACCTGCAACTCAACAAAGATTAATGGATACGCTATTTACTCCTGAATTTGAGAACAAGGTATTTTGCTATCTGGATGACATCGTTATTATTATTAGCGATACTTTTGATGAGCACATATCGCTTCTCATGAAAGTTCTTGAAAAACTTTCATATGCTAATCTGACTATTAACTTTGAAAAGAGTCAATTCTTCAGGAAATAACTGAAATACCTTGGTTTTCTAGTGGACGAGTATGGTCTACGTGCTGATCCAGATAAAATAAAAGCTATTCTAGAATATCCTGTACCTACTTGCAGAAAAGAAGTTCGAAGATTCATAGGCACCTGCAGCTGGTTTAGAAGATTCATTCCAAACTTCAGCACTATTGCCTCTCCACTCAACCAACTAACCTGTTCCAGGAAGAACGCTCCTAATTTCAAAAATCAAAAAAACTACTCAACCACTGAAAGAGATACATTGGCTGTAATAACTGCGCTAGAACATTGGCGATGTTACCTAGACAATGGTTAAGAATTTACAATATATACTGACCACGCTACACTTAAATGGTTTCAGAACTTATCGAATCCATCTGGAAGACTTGCTCGCTAGACTCTACGCTTATCATGCTTTAATTTTGTCCTGAAACATAAAAAAGGAAAGGATAACGTTGTTCCTGATTTATTATCAAGACATAAGAATAAAGAACGTCCTGATACACGAGAAACTTCACCTCAAGGCGTACATCCTATTACGATTGAAGAACCACCTGATCGTGAACTTGAGCACTACAACAAGATCTTTCTCGGATGCTCCGACAACCCAGACGCATATCCCAACTACACTATCAGGGATAACAAACTTTACCGCTGCATCCATTCTCCCGACCGTCTAAACGATGACTTTATTTGGAAAGAAGTTCCACTGCCGCAAGATAGACATGCACTTATTGAAGTTAGCCATGGTTCCCCTTCAGAACTCCACCTTGGTATCTTCAAGACATTCAAGAAAATATCTTTAAAATACTATTGGCCTGGTATGTTTAAGGACATTGCCAATTTAATCTCGACTTGTGAAACCTGCTTAACCTACAAACACCCTAATCATTCTCCCTATGGTCTTATGGGTAAACCTAAACTTTGCTCCAGACCTTTTCAAACTATATCCTTAGATCTTATGGGTCCATTGCCTATGACCCGGAGAAGAAATCAGTATATTCTGCTAATTAACTGCAATTTTACTAAATATACTATGATTTTTCCCCTTAAACGTGCTACTTCAGCTAATATCATTAATGTCTTAGAAAATTCAGTGTTTCTAGTTCATGGCATTCCCCAAACAATTATAATGGACAACGCTGTTCAATTTCAGTCGCGAGAATTCCACTCATTCTTAAATTATTATAACGTTCCTTGTATTTTTCACACAGCTTTATATTGTCCTCAGGTAAATCCTACAGAGAAATGTAATAGTACGATTATTACAGCTCTAGCATCCCTAGTAGGAGACGATCATAGATCCTGGGACAACCATCTTACTAAGATTCAGTTCGCAATGAACAGCGCTACAAACATTGCTACTGGCTTTACTCCAAACTTTTTAGTCTTTGGTAGGAAAACAATACCTTGTGGTTCCTTCTCTACTCCAACTCAGAATCTCGAGGAATTGATATTTATGCCTCGTGATATTTACGCGTCTAATGCTGGTCTCCTCTCATCTATCTTTCACAGAGTTCAAACTAAACTTCACATAGCTCACGCTAAAAATAGCGCTCGCTATGATCTTCGCCGGTCTTTTAAAGAATTTAATGTGGGAGATACTGTTTGGCGTAAAAACCATGTTTTAAGCAATGCTGGCGCATACTTTAATGCTAAACTTGCCCCTAAATTCATTAAGTGTAAAATAATAACCAAACTTTCACCATTGGTATACACTCTCGAAGACACTAACGGAGTTAGAGGCAAGTGGCACATTAAAGACATAAAATCGTAAATTTTCTTAACTTCTATTAACTGTTAATTTGTATATATGTATAGATATCATCATCATTTTCACCTTATTATTTTTATTTCTTCCTTTAATCCAGTGTTCTTCAACACATTTTACTTTAGGACCTCGAATCTTCGTTGGTTAGTCTTCACCTATTTTTTTTTATCTTTATTTCAGACACATCTCGTTGGCGATGTTGCTGATCTCTGGCTTTGAGCCCTACCGCTCTGGCCGTTCTTAATCTTTTCTTAAGTCAAAGCGACTAAAGCTACCTTAGGATTAATTTGTTTCTCTTTACCTCCACTTATTTTTTTTCCACGCAGGAGCGGATGACAACTCCTTAAGTAAGCCTGAATGTCCTTTCGAAAACACACTTTTAGAGTGGTAGTCATTGAATGTGAACTCCACCCTTACCTGAATGAAGATGATGAATGTAAGAGATGGTATATCTGATTTTGCCTGGTGATGTCTGTTTCTGCAAAGCTGTGTTTTTATGGTTTATTTTAAAAAATGCACATATCAAAATTTTTGCTGAGTCAAAAATTTTTCCAGGGTCGGGGGGAAAATATAGTGTTATGCTACTTACATGCCATTTTCCAGTCTGCGTTTCATAGGACCCTGTAACGTTTTAAACCATAAGAACACAATAACAAATCATTTTCACTTCGTATTTTTACACTATCAGCACTTCTAAATCAATGTCGAAGGGGTTTACCTTTGGTGACCTTGTATTTGGCTTTCTCCGAAACTCTGCAATCTCGGGCTTCGTGCGCGCTGGTGCGCTACCTTTTTATATTCATTGTTACTTCATTTTCTTCATTGTTTTCTTGTTGTTTTCTCTATTACGAGCCTGAAACCAAAATCTGACATATTTCGTTGTCGTTGTTTATCTGGTTGTCATGGCAATGTCCATTCAAACTCATTAGCGGTCTGATATGTTTACTTCAATACTTTTACAAAAATACTTTTTCCCTCTTGGCCATTCACAAAAATTGCTTTTAATTTAAATAATTTTTAGAACTCTCCAAAAAGGGTATAAGAGCGGAACATTTCTGAAATTCGAGAGTCTCACCTCAGCTCTTGAAAAAGAAGCATCTCCTAAAGGCCTTATCCCGGGGCCGCACTGCCCCGGGATCCTGCGAGCCTCTGTTGCTACGTCTCCTGCCTACAGCTGCTACTGGAGTAGGGCTGCTACGCCTCCTGCCTACTGCTGCTACTTACTGTGTTGCCTGCCTCTACTGACCGGTTCGGCTGCTACTTCTTCTGCCTCCTACTCTCCGTGTCCTCCGCTCCCCTTTTTATATCATTACCTGTATCTTTTATAAAACCTGTGTCACCTCATTCCGCCTCACCCTCATTTCATTTTTATAAAAATAGTCACTGTAAAATACGCATAATAAACTGTCATTTCTAAATTTTATCCTGGTTGTTGTTTCTTGTTAGTTTCTGTTTAGGTTCTTGTCGCTACACGATAAGCTTTCTTGTCTTCTACATAATCAGATATTTTGTAGTAAGTCTTTTTACATAAGTGATTTTTAACAAAATTTTTAAATTTATTTACAGACATTTCTTGTAACTCTGTTGGGATTTTGTTGTAAAAGCGAATACATTGCCCTTTAAAAGATGCATTAACTTTATGGGGCCTAGTAGTAGTTTAGTCTATGTATATATAGTAGTAGTTTATGCCTATTTCTAGTGTTGACATTGGCAAAATGTCAACACTATTATATTATATATGTCGCTATTCTTAGGAAATTTATCAATATTTTTGTGGACGTACATTAGGTTTTCATAAATATACTGACACGGCACTCTCATAATGTTAATTTCCTTAAATTTACAACGCAGTGACTCTCTGGGGCCCACATTGTAGATTGCACCAACAGCCCACTTTTGCAGCACAAATAGTATGTTAATGTCTGCAGCGTTCCCCCACAGCAGTATGCCGTAAGACATAATGCTATGGAAGTAGCTGAAGTAAACTAGTCTAGCTGTTTCCACGTCCGAAAAAAGACGGATTTTTTTGACTGCATAAACTGCGGAACTGAGTTTTTTCAATAGCTTATCTATGTGTGGGCCCCATTGAAGCTTATTATCTAAGGTCATTCCTAGGAATACCGTGCTATCTACAGTTTCTTATTTTTCACCTTTAACATTAACATTAGCCAAGACTTGTTTACCATTGGGGAGTATAAACCGAATACATTTAGTTTTGTTATTGTTCAGTAAAAGATTATTAGCACTAAACCAATTGACTACCTTTGAGATTGCGTTATTCACATCGTCAAAGTTCAAACTGCGTCGTTTCTTTTTAAACAAAAGTGAAGTGTCATCTGAAAACAGTACAATCTCATGATTATTGTGAGAGGAAATATTGTCTCATGTTGGAACGCATTCAAAATAAATTTAAAAGTATCTTATTTATATTGGCGGCAGTTTGGGGTGTATCCCTTCTACCCGTTGAATTATCCAACACTGTTTTTACTAGGTATGGTAGGACATAACGAACTTAGGGTTAGAAGGGATTAGCGACCTATGTGTATAAGGTGTTGGTGGGAAGGATGTTTAACCCCGTGGTACTGGCCGAGCTGTGCCTGTGTGTGCCGGACGGGATGTAAGTCGTCGCCGGCCGCCACCGCTGCTGCAGGTGCCGCGCGCGCGCACGTGTCTTCTTGCCCGCACCGCTCACCAGAACCATCCGCATTATTTATGTATTGGCGGAGGAAATTGATGTGTTTGGTTCTACTCTGTCTGAATTCACAAAAATGTGTCTATTTGTGCTGTGATACAGAGAAGATAGGTTAAAATAAGGTATTTTGTTTGTTGTATTTTGTAAGTTGTAAGTTTTTATATACCTACCGCATTAGGATATCCTGTAATGATAGGTATTGTTGTGAAATAAATAAATAATCTATGACAAGATGTGGCAGGACATTAATATAAACCAAAAACAGGAATGGCTCGAGTATGGAACCCTGCGGTACACCCATAGTAACAGCAGACCCTGGAGATTGTTTTCCAATAAAGTCAACTCTCTGTATCCTGTCATTTAAATAAGAAGAGAGAAGATCTAAAGAGTTATCCCTAATTCCATAGTGATGTAATTTCCTGATTAATGTCCCATGGTCAATGCAATCCAAAAGCCAAAAGCAACAAATCGCAAAATACTCCTAGAGCATCATGCGACTCCTCCTAGGCATCATATATATGTGATATTAACTCAATACCGGCATCAGTAGTTGATTTGCCCTGTGTTAAACCAAATTGTTTACAGTGGAGCATGTTGTTGTGTGGAAATGTGTAAGAAGTTGATTTAAAATTATTTTTTCAAAAACATTACTTTATGTAGGCAATACCGATATTGGTCTGAAGTTAGAAGGGTCAGATGTACTACCCGATTAAAATAAAGGTACTATTTTACTGTGTTTCATTAAATCAGGAAACACGCCAGATTCAATAGAAGCAATAAATATGAAAGCTAAATCAAGTGCAATAACATTTATTAGGGGCTTCGCCAAGATACCATAGGACATGCCAGTATGAAAGTAACTAAAATATACTAGCCTAGATGTAGCCACATCCGTGTTTTGTCTGATGTCAAGCGGAGATGTATTGCTGTTGTAGATACTGCTATAATCATTGTTGTGTAGACTCTTTTAAGTTTACTTCATAAATCTCAGACATATTCTTTCTGAAATATTTTCTAATATTCAATGTTTGTATTTAGATTTATCTTTGTCACTTCAAAATAAACATTTCAAGCAATCACACCAATATTTTCATTCCCATATTAGACCACTATATTTCCAAATTACAACACGTTATCAGCACGAAATGTGGTAAATGGTTACATGGTTAATGTTAATGTGTTTTTGTGTATTTTTTGTGTGTGACTAAATAGTAAAAAAAATGTCACAACAAAGTGGGGATGGTTTATCGAAGTCAAATTCGTCATTCTCAACTTCAATCCCATCGCCTGCGTTTTGCCTGCGCAATAAGGACGGGTATCCGACGTGGAAATTCAAGATGAGGAACTACCTTTTGCATGAGGACCTTTGGGTAACAATATGTGGTTATCATAATGATAACACGACCCCTACCTCAGTCAAAGAGAGAAACGAAGCAAAAGCACTGGCCAAGATCTGCCTTACAATAACGGTGCAGCAATAACGCACGTAAGATGTGCAAAAACCGCAGCCGAAGCCTGGAGATCGTTGGAAAAAGCCTTCGAAGATAAAAGTATGGGACGAAGATTAGCTTTAGAGAGAAAGCTATATAGATTGAGTCTGTCAGACTATGATAATATAGAGCTTTACATAAATGCTGTCATGTCAACAGCACAAGATTTGGCAGACATTGACAAGGTAGTAGAAGACACGTCTCTTGCAGCTATACTTTTAGGAGGCCTCACTCCAAAATATGAGCCCCTTATAATGGCACTAGAAAATTGCAACGTAGATGTGACAACCGACTTAGTCAAGACAAAACTACTTAATGAAATGTCCAAAAGTGCAGCTTCACCTTTAGATTCCGTTTTTCATACGAAGACGCAGAAGTCCAAGACGAAATCGAATTCTAAGATAATATGTTTTGAATGCAAGGCACCTGTATACAAGAGGCCAGACTGTCCATTGAGGAAGAAAGAAGTAAAAGCGAATGTGGTAAAAGAAAACGTCAGTGATGTCGGATTTACAGCTTTAAATACTTCTGGCACCTCAAACAAGGAACTTTGGTATGTAGATTCAGGATGTACGAAACACATGACTTCTAGACGAGATTGGCTTCAAGATATTTCGATATCTGATAAAGGTCATGTTACCGTTGCTAACGGTGAACATATTGAATGCTGCGTAACTGGATATATTTCGATTAATACACCCAAAAACGTAGTCAATAGGATAAATGAAATTGCCTTTGTACCAGATTTAAAGGCAAACTTGTTATCTGTGAAGAAAGCTGTTGATAAGGGTTTTATATGTGTTTTGGATAAAAATGGATGTAACTTTTATAAAAATAATACTTTTCGTTTTACAGGTGATTCTGTTCTTCATGTTTCGCCCTGTGGTGGATTATACGTCCTTGATGGTATTGTTGACGTTCCGGATACTGCGGAAAATTTAACACAGGATGTTCACTCTGGCTGTCAGGATACTAATTCTTATCAACTCTGGCACAAGAGGTTAGGACACTTGTGTCGTATAGGCATGAATCAACTGAAGAATCACGAGGTAGGCGTAAAGTTTAAAGTAGTAGATAAAAATAATTGTATCGCTTGCGTAGAAGGTAAACAAGCAAGGAAACCTTTCAAGAAGGTGGCTTTTAATAGGGCTACTACTTCTTTGGAACTGATCCGTATGGATCTATGTGGACCATTGTCTACAATCTCCTTTCAAGGAAATAAGTATATGCTTACTTTGGTAGACGATTATACTAGGATGGTATTTACCTACTTTATTTATTCCAAAACAGAGGTCAAAAACAAATTCTGTCTTTTTCAAACCTTTGTAGAGAATCAGTTAGATAGGAAAATCAAATCCGTGAGGACCGACGGTGGTAAAGAGTTTGTTAATAAAGAGTTTGTTGATTACCTCGAATCTAAAGGAATTCAACGTCAAACTACCACGCCGTACAGTCCCCAACAAGTTGGATGTGCCGAACGTACTCATCGGTCGATAGTAAAAAAGGCGAGGTCGTTGTTGGCTGAGAGCTCATTGCCCACAGCATACTGGGAAGATGCTTTCCAGGTCGCCGTATATCTAAAAAATAGGTCCCCTCATCGAGATTTAGGCGGGCAGATTCCTTTCGACAGGTGGTGGAGTCGTAAAAGTGACCTTGGTCATCTGAAAGTTTTTGGATGTAGAGCACTTGTCCATATACCGTTATGTCACAGGAAAAAGATAGATTTGAAGGCGAAGGAAGCAATTTTTGTTGGTTATGCTGAAAATCCTAACACCTATATTTTTAGGGATCCATCTAACCCACGACATGTGTTTATGTCCAGAGATGCAACCTTTTTCGAAACTAGCTTTACGATGTTAAAGCAGAGGCAAGTGGAGCCTGTAATGCAGTCAGACCCTATATTATTACTCGAAGAAAGAGATCCTGAGACCGAAGACTGTCTATTCTTTGACTGTGTTCAGAGTGGTGGTCTTCCCGAAGCTGGATCACCTCGACCGGTAAATCAACAAAGTGCGGAAGCATCGGAAACTATTGTAGAACAAAGTCCCCCTATTGAGGATGTGGAGCCAGCAAGTTTGGACGAGGAACAACCTGCCCGTGAGCAGAGGTACCCCTCAAGAAATAGGAAACCACCTGATTTCCTGGCATATAATGTATCATCGGTTGATGCCAGCGATCCAACGACATATTATGAAGCTACTTATGCCGAGGATGCTGATAAATGGCACCACGCGATGGCAAACGAGTATAACTCGTTGACCAATTCACACTTGGGACTTAGTTGATCGACCAACCAAAAAGGTTATACCCTGTAAATGGGTTTATAGAATTAAAAAGGATGCATATGGGAATATTACGAAGTATAAAGCGCGACTAGTCGTCAAGGGTTTTCATCAAGTAAAAGACATTGACTACAACGAAACTTTTGCCCCGTGATCCGTCATTCTTCTCTTCGCACCTTATTTGCTTTAGCTGCGGAGATGGGTCTAAACATGAAGCATCTAGACGTTGATACAGCGTTCCTAAATGGAGATTTGGAAGAAGAAGTCTTTATGGAGCAACCCTTTGGATTTATACAAAAAGGCAAAGAAAACAAGGTTTGTTTGCTGAAGAAATCCCTCTATAAGCAGGCCCCTCGAGCTTGGAACAAAAAGTTAAATGACACATTATTAAAAATAGGTTTTATAGGAACTCCTTCAGAGCCCTGCGTGTATATTAAACTTTTTGGGCAAGAACTCGTAATCTTGGGTATATTTGTCGATGATATTATTGTCTTTCATAAATCTGATTTGACGTTTGACATTGTCAAGAAAAAATTGTCAACATTCTTTGGAATCAAAGATCTGGGAATATTGAAGTCTTATTTGGGATTACAAATAAGATATGATTCTGAAAGCATCCAAATAAATCAGTCAAACTATATTTTAACACTGCTAGATAAGTTCAATATGCGTGAATGTAAGACTGTTAGTACTCCTTTGGTCAAAAAAAAAACCAATGGAAAAGAGAAGTGATGGTGAAATTGGTGAGTATCCTTACCAAAATCTAATAGGATGTCTTATGTACTTGACAGTGAACTCTCGCCCGGACATAGCTTATGTAACGAGCTATTTAAGTCAGTTCAATACGTGTTTCACTAAGGAACATTGGAATGCTGCAAAAAGGGTTCTACAGTACCTGAAGGGTACTTTAAATTACTCTTTGGTTTACAGAAGATGTAAAGAACCTTTAAGAGGCTATTGTGATGCAGACTGGGCAAACTGTCCGATTGATAGGAAGTCATATACTGGCTATACCTTCAAGCTTAGTGGAGGACCAGTATCCTGGGAATCAAGGAAGCAACCTACTGTCGCTCTGTCGTCCACGGAAGCGGAATATATGGCGCTAGCGTCCGCCACAAAGGAAGCGTGTTATTTATGTCGGTTCGTTCACGAAATAACAGGTAAACTTACCCCAGTTAGGTTAGCTTCTGACAGCCAGAGTGCCATCAACCTCGTTCGAAATCCAATACACCACAACAGGACGAAGCATATAGATACCAGATTTCACTTTATCAGGGTAAAGGTATCCTGTAATATTGTTGTTCTCGAATACTTATGTAGTAGTGACATGCCTGCAGATGTCCTAACTAAGCCACTTGGGCCTGTTACACACAAAAGGTGTATAGTTGGTTTAGGACTACAAACTTAAGTTTTTTTTTGTTTGTCGAGCACAACATCGATTAAGGGAGGCTGTTGTAGATACTGCTATAATCATTGTTGTGTAGACTCTTTTAAGTTTACTTCATAAATCTCAGACATATTCTTTCTGACATATTTTCTAATATTCAATGTTTGTATTTAGATTTATCTTTGTCACTTCAAAATAAACATTCCAAGCAATCACACCAATATTTTCATTCCCATATTAGACCACTATATTTCCAAATTACAACAATTGCGAAGTACCCCAAAAGGAGAATAAGGAAACCCACCCAGAAAACGGCATGATAGATAATAGTAATGCTAAGAATAAAACACTTAACAACAAGGAGACAAGAACAAAAATATTTATTATTGGTGATCAACAGGCAAGAGGAGTTCAACATGCACTACAAATTCTTGTAGGGCCGAGGTGACCTGCTTTTGGAAAACTGGAGCTAAACTTAGTGACTTGGTATATATAGCCTAAAAGAAATATCAGAACTGACTAACAGTGATTTTGTGATTCTGATAAGAGGCATTAACGAGGTCAACCCATTCGAGTATAAGTCACAAGCCATTATTTGGTTACATTCAAACAGGAATGTTAATGTCATGCTTACTTCAATACCATATAATAAGAATCTTCGAGAGCGACAACTGAGCTACAAACTGAATTTTATTAGCAATCAATAAGAAAATGTGTCTTTTCTGGAGATGGAATACAGCCGGTTTGTCCCGAGAGGGATCCACTTTACAAAGAAACTGAGTAGGCATCTCCTAAGAGAGTTAATTGAAATTAATGACAATATTCAAATGAAGAACTATTCTCAGCAATTGGTTAAATCTAGGAAATCAGCAGGGGAAAAAGTGTTCGATAACTATATTCAAACCGACATTAAATTACAGGAGCAAGTTGAGCACACAAAATAAAAGGCCCGGTGACAGCGTCCGTGTCACTGACGTAATACGGTTGAACTTAGTTTGGGCCATCGGGCCTTTTATTTTATGAAGAATTTATTTAAAAATAACACAAGCGTTGACATTTCAAACCGTAATAATGATAATGATGATAAACATGCAAATGATGACTTAATCGTAAACACTAACCTCCTTATTCATAAAACTTATCAAACCTATGATAGCTGAAATGTGCTTTGTCCTTTTTTCACAAACACAAATTGCAAAGTGACAGACAAAGACAAACGAATCATACTGGCATTATAGTTAAAATAGGTTTATTAGACGTTTATGAATAAGGCGGTAACAATATGAAACCTACAAATACAAATACCAATAATTTTATTCAATAAAGAGTTCTTAAGCAAATTATATTCATAAACTTACAGGTAGATAGACAAAGTAACATAAAAGTGGCAAAACTTCTGGTTCCCACACTAGGCAAGCCTGTATCGTGGGCAACCAGAAACGCGACAGACGGAAAAACAATTCTGCAAGTTAAACTACTTAAACAATACTAGTACCGCCTTCTTAACTGCGTCGTTTCCGATACCACTCATGTTGAATGATGTAGTTTTGGAATGATCCGTTGAGTTGGCAGAGCCATTTTTTGTAAAAAATGGCTCTGCCAACTCAACGGATACATACATACTATTCCTATGCTTCAAGAGAAAGGCTCTTTAACTCGACTTTTAAATATGTTGAGTGTTGTATTGTTCCTAATGGTGTAGGGGAGTGCATTCCACAGCTGGATGGCTCGGATTCTAAACCCGTACCCGTAGGACACGGTGCTGTGCTGTGGTAGGGTGAGCATGGAAAAAATCTGAGTTCTCCGAAGCCTGCTGGAAGAATGGAAAGAATAACGTTCTCGAAGAAAGGAAGGATAGCGAGGGTTATGTAAAATATTGAACATCATCGCGGCGAATACGTATCGGGAGACACTTCAACTCCTTGCGATACAGCGAAACATGAGCATACTTGCGCAACCCGAAGATAAACCGAATCCCGAGGTTTTGAAGTCGATCAATTGAACATACAATTGTTCTTGTTCTTGAGCCAACAAACATCTGCATAATCAATGAGAAGAAGGAGAGACTGGGCAAGAGTGATTTTGGTCTGTCTAACTCTGGGATAACTAGCATTGAGCAGTTCGGTGGCAATCTGTGTTCTTCATCATCAGTTCCACTGAACACAATTATGCTTTCTGAGAGTAAAGCACGAGTTACTATGAAAAATACGAGCCAACAAACATCTGCATAATCAATGAGAAGAAGGAGAGATTGGGCAAGAGTGATTTTGGTCTGTCGAGGTAGGAATTTCTAAAGTCTCTTTAGAGAGTGAAAGGTAGCTAAGACTCGAAGACTGACTTCATTGACATGCAGTGACCAGGACAGTTGGTAATCGAAGATGATGCCCAGGTTTTTAGGTTTCTTGTTGTACATGATTATGGTGCCATTGAAAGTAACAGGAGGAATGGGCTGATTCTGCATCAGATTAAGAAAATATCTGTACCAATAATCATGGCCTGGGATTTGGTCGGGTATTTTATTATTTTATTTTATATTTATTTTAATTATTTAGAAAACCAACAGCATTATAGTTTAATTATCTTAATTAAATTACTTATTTACTACAGGCAATCATAGGTTTCCATTAATTACTTAATGCAAGACTCCTTAAATTATGGGGTTAGTAAAGTAGATAAGTTATTTATTCGGAACTATGTTCTGTGTACTATGTTTTGTGTATTACCTAAAGACTGAAGGAAAAAGCCCAAACGCTAATACCCTCTAGATCGGCATTCAGTGCCTCCACAGCAAAATCAACATCGCAACGAGAGAAGTAGCGATAAATCTGGAGGTCGTCGGCATAGAGATGGTAGGAAGAGGACAATACGTCTGAAATGGAGTTAATAAAAATGGAAAACAGAAGGGGAGAAAATATGCTGCCTTGAGGAATACCAGAAGAGAGGCTACACCATTCAGTGGATGCCTTCTCCGACCTGATACGCTGCTGCCGATCTCTCAGATAGGATAAGAAACCAGCTGGCAGATAAGGAGGTGACATTCAAATACTTAAACACTTCAACGAGGATATTGAAATCAACGTAGTTAAAAGCACTTCAAAAGTCCAGCATAGCCAACACGGTGAGCTGTATGCTGTCCATAGCTAGCTGAATGTCCATAGCTAGTGATGAGGCTCTGGCCCGGTCTGAATCCAGACTGGAATTGGTTCAGAATATTGTTTTTAGTGAGGTAAGATGGCAATTGGTAGTGAATAAGGGACTCGAGGACTTTAGAGAGGATGGGCAGGATGGAGATAAGGCGATACTCTTTAAAGGAAGTAGGATTTAAAGTTTTAGGTAAAAGGATCACTAATGCTTTATTCCAAACGTTAGGAAAAGAGCCATTGAGCAGGGAAAAAAATATTATGTGTGATATTGCAGGACGAAGTTCTTCTAGGATTTTGCATAAAATCTTAAGAAGAATTTTGTCATCACTTTGCTTTCGAGTTAACTGCTAGTACCGCCTTCTGAACTGCATCGATTACGACTCACTCAAGTTGAATGGTGAAGTGTTGAGCAGGGGCTTAGAGCGCAAGCTCTGAAGAGTGATTTGTTTGACGGTCGGGTCCACCATAACAGGTGGGGCAGAAAGAAACTGGTGGAGGCCATTGAGATCAACGTTACCGGGGGAGAGGTCCTGGGTCTTACCTATACCAAGCGTTCTGAGAAATTTCCATACCTGGGCTAAACTGTACCTTTTAATGCAATCGTATATGTTCTAGCGTTTGGTATCACGACAGAGATGGTTACAGCGATTACGGAGGTCAGAAGCGACTATAGCGGTAAATCTACTCACCTTCCCCCGGCCTATCCAAAATGCCACAACTCAAGAGAAGATGACCAATGACTTCGATACATACCGTAACGACACAGACATTCAAACGCCACAAACAGATTCATCCCCCCCGGGTCAGATATAACCGGGTAATTGACCTCCTCCGGTTCACAATTTGGACAACAATTGATGAGATCTCCGACGCGACCGGCACCCTCGAATACAAGCGCATTCCTACGTGGAATGTTAGAGGGTGTGCGAAATTCGATAAAAAAACGGAAGATCGACTCTGAACTCTATAACAGAAACATACACGTCGCGTGTTTTCAAGAAACGAGCATGACCTCCGGGTCATATGAATCAAAACACTTTTTCTGGTATTTATCAGGCAGATCGAGCAAATCCCCCAGGGGCTAGCAATACTTATTAGAAAAGACCTAAATCCAAGTCCACAATATTAAACGTAACATGGAAATCATGACAGCTACAATAAAGCCCACCACCAATACACTATACATAATTAATGCACACATCTCAAGTTCAAACATGAGGGCAACGATGGCGTTCACCAAACTGCTCATTAAAAGGAAACCCAGCCTAGCGCAACTCCATATAAATGCAAAAATGTATGAAAATTTCGCAAATTGAAATGGCGAAACGTGCTTTCTCTTTCGCTCACTCGGTTTCTCTCTCTCTGTCAATGTCAAATTCTGTTGTCAAGTCACTAGGCGGTGATTTATTTGTTTGGAAAATGCATTTATCTGATTGTTAAAGATATTTAACTGTGTTACAGTAATCCAATAAGTGCTTTATTATACTATTGTGTTTTATTTTAATTTAATTTAATTTTTTTAATGTAATTTTATTAACATTGGAAAACCAACAGCTATCTTTAAATTAAGAATAGGAATCTTATATAAAATCAAAAAGCCAATTATTGTTTTTCGCCGACAAAAAGACACAATAAACAAATAAAACAAACACAAATCATGTCGTATCACATAATAATATAAAGAAATACATCACCAGGCATCTCAGACCACAAGATAATCTGGGGAGGAACAGAATTATTAATCCCGCCTCGGAGAACCACCGAAATCCACAAGAAATTAAAAATAAAACACTTCAAAATGAGAGTAATCCTGTCACAGCCACTAACTTCAATTATAAACACTGCGCTTATTCGTCAATAACACAAGTCGAACCAAATGATACAAAATACCAAAACGCAGATCGAAAGATCACCGCATCGCCTTAATATACATTAGACAAAATTCGCCAAATTACACCCATCAATACATCCCCACATAAACAGACATCTCAAAGAGTGCCGACGACGCCTTGACATAATTAAAGAGACAGAAGAATAACAAAAATGCCGACGAGTCTTTGACGGGATAGGTAAAAATCACCCAAGTAAACGTATGCAGATAGTAAGTATATCACTTCTATAGAAAGCACCAACTACAAGCGAGATGGCTGAAAAAACAACGGTACATTCCAATGTCACGCAGGGATCAGCAACTAAAAAGCCAGAAGGCCATAATATAGACCTTATCCCCTACGAGCCCACAGACTCTGAGTGTCTTGATAAAGGCCCGTCGACATCTGAAATTTACGCAATAATTAGCCAAATGGCCAACGAAACAGCCTAGTACGGACCAGGTAGTGCCGGGACTATAAAGGGATACCGGAACAACTGTAAATGATCATCGCCAAAACAATAAAAATAGCATGGATGTAATGAAATATGATACCGAAGCCATGGAACGAAACGGTCCAAGTACCTATTCCAAAAACCAGAAACCCGCAGGACAATAACGATTGTTGCCGAATCATTCATTCGAATCAATCATCATCGTGCGAATGTGTGGCAGGTTCTGCGAGATGATGGAATGACAGTAATGTCAAATTATAACATTGAATTTGGTTTTTTATTAATTAATTTAATTGATTTATGATTGATGACATATTGTGAATTTTAATTTGGATTGTAAATATTTTATAATATAAACTAATTAATATAAATTATTGTGAATCCTATATGTAAGTGTAAGGAATGTACTTAGTCTATTGTCTAGGTATATATCTGTAATTTATGTCGATTTGGCCTCGGCTGTCAAGGCATAAATAAATTATGTTAATAAATAAATAAATAAATATCACAAAGTGCAATATAGGATATCGAATCTATGCCACATACCTACATAAGAAACTGAACGATACAATAAAGGAACTTGGAAACTACCAAGCAGCTTTTCTACGCAAAAGATCACCATCGACAACCACATCCTCACATTACGCAAGGTACTAGATGAAAAATAGCGGGCGGGCTACCTCACATTCGTATTAGCCCTTGATATTGCGAAAGCATTTGATACAATTAACCTAACTGCGCCAAGAGACATTCTACTGTCAAGGACACATAAGATCCTAACTAACAAGGTAATTAAATCCTGTATGAATGTGCGCACGTGTATCAAATGGTTCAGCCAGCAAAGCGCATTTATTAATAAAGGTATTGGGGTCAAAGACCCTTGCTTATCTACATATATATATATGACGGGGGAGGTGGTATTTCATTGTCATCTGCCATAGTTAGGTATCGTCTGTGGGCGGTCTACGGGTAATGTCGGATCAATCAAACGTGGAGGTAGTTTAAAGTAACGATGGTATAATTCTTCTTTACAATAATTGGATCACTTGCTTAGTAAAATTAATCAACTGTAGCACTAGGTAGGTAATCAAACGGAACGCGAGACAGTTTCTAGGTTCGCTTGCACTTCGACCGTGGTTCACAGAGAGAATGTGCCTCCGCGTCGTCGACCGGTGGCGCGTAACTTAGACTCCGTCGAGCGCCGCGAGGTGGCGCTGGCGTTCCGATGAACTGAAGTCAATTCATTTCCTTATTTTGCCGACACGGCCATCCTGCTAGCACACGTCCTCGTGGGTTAACCTGTAACTGGAGAAGAAACAACGAAAAGCTTTCGTTCGACTCTACCAGCAATAAACTCTATCTGTCATCCAACTAGGCTACATTTAGAACATTGATACTCAATATTTCATCCATTTCTCTACTTTACTCTATGTTAAATCATAATCTTACAGCTCAGATCACAGATTTTTTTTGATTCATTACACAATTAAAGTATTTACAAAGTTTACAAAAGATTTCATCAAATTCTAAATTAAAAGAAATATCAAAAAACCAGAGCCAGCCTTGTACCAGAGATAACAGTCATTTAACAGACACCAAATATCACATTATTTACAACAGAGCCAACAGAACTTGTCAAGTATGCCACCCTCTATAGCCACGGCTTCCATAGCCGACCAGCTGATCATCAGCTACCACACATCACACGCGTGCATCACCCACTGACTACACACGATACGGTCACTTCGGACCACGACCTCCGCCAGAGCTAAACGCGCACCGCGCACCCACGGACTACTTGAGTTGCCCCAAGAGACACCGATTTCTACCGGGCTACGACTACGTAATAGCTACTGTATAGTCGACTTCAATACGGCCTATAGAGTGCTTACTGTTGTTCACGCTCTTGCTCATCAACACAATCAACATCATTAACTTCCGCTGGTACATGACCTTCTGGCATCTTTCTTAACCTGTCATGTGCATACTTGTAAGTACGCTTGGAGTTCAAAGCTGTCAACGTATAACGATCTCCATCTAGAACTTCAATCACTTTAAACGGTCCCTTGAATTTCGGGTCTAATTTCAACTGGTTACGTTCTTCATTGGCCAACAAAACGAAATCGCCCAGTGAAAACTTTTTGATCGCAGCTTTTGTACTGTCGAAACGAGCTTTATCATAGTTCGCACACCTTAGAATATTATCTGACGCATTTTCACGGACCTCCTCAATATCAACTTCCGTATCAACATCGCTACTACACATCAATGACAATGGCCTTGCTATTTTACCAATTAAAAGCTCGAGAGGCGAAGCTTTTGTCACGCGGTTCATAGTGCAATTTATTGCGAGTTGTACCTCACCTAACGCATCTTGCCACGATTTATTATCGCTTGTTTCAACGGCCGTTAACATTGCTTTTAAAACACTCATTACACGTTCAACCTGTCCGTTAGCACGCGATGATCCGGTCGCTATAAGATGCAGGTTGATATTTTGCTTTCACAGAAATCACGAAACTCTTTACTGGCAAAGCATCTACCTTGATCCGCGATAATTCTAGTAGGAGCACCAAAAAGTGCAACGCTTTGAGTAACCGCATGAATGCTACTTTTAGAATCGATGTTTGTCGTATGATAGAGCAACACGTACTTGGTGAATGCGTAAAAATCAAAACGAAAACGTACTCTTTGTTGTCATTTTTGCCACTTAATTTACCTGTCGCGTCTATGTGAATTGTGTGCCACGGAGCAGTCACTTTTGGGATCGGATGCAATTCGGCTTCAACTTTTCCTGAATGAGACTTTGCGATTTTACAAGTTACGCAATTTTCGACAAACTTTTTCACGTATTGGGTCATACCAGGAAACCAGTAAAAGTCATATAGCTTTTCGCGTGTCTTCTCAGCACCGAGATGAACGAGAGAGTCATGAAAGTTATTAATTACTGACCATCTTAGCGCCCGGGGTAAGTAAGGTAAGCATTTAGTCCTACCATTGCGCTGTATCTTTCGGTAGAGAATACCTGAACGAAGTACATAGGTTCTAGCCAACTGCTCGTTCATTTCGTCGCTCTCCAAATCACCTATGTTTTTCAAAATCTCACTATCGCGCTGCTGTTCAGCTTGAAGCCAATTAGAAGAGAGTTCGTTGACATCAATGCTCTTTTGCTCTACATGAGTAACTTTTGGCTTTATATTGCATGGAAGGGGGTTTTGCGAGAGAAAATCTACGTGAAGCATTCTTTTGCCTTCTCTTTAAACCACATCAAAGTCAAAAGACTGCAAAAAAGGGCACCATCGATGAGCTCGCGGGGTTAGATCGTGTTTTGTCTGCGACGCCTTTAAAGAATTACAGTCCGTGACAACTGTGAACTTTCTGCCATGGAGATACTGTCTGAAGTGTTTTATAGAGTTCACAACGGCTAGCGTTTCGAGATCATAAGAATGATAATTGGTTTCAGCTGGGGACGTTCGCTTGCTAAAGTAAGCCACTACTCTACGTTTGCCATCTACAACTTGGAAAAGAATCGAGCCATAGCCTAAGCTACTAGCATCTGTATGAAGCTCTACCGGGAAGTTAGGGTCGAAAATCATCAAAACTGGGTCGTTTGTCAACTTTGAAATGATGTTTTGACGAATGTCTTCATGTTCGGGCTTCCAATTTAAGTCACCTTTAAGAGATGTTAGTCTGTAGAGCGGGGCCATTATTCGAGAGAAATCCTTCACAAATTGGCGAAAATAAGAAGCCAGTCCAATGAACTGTCTCAACTGTGTTACAGTCTGTGGTGGTGGTAGAGCAGTTAACGCTTCCACTTTCCTTTGATTGGGTTTCACTTGGCCAGCCTCAACTTCAAATCCCAAGAACTCTACCTTCGTCTTAAGGAAGGAGCACTTCTTTAAATTTAAAGAGAAACCAGCTTCAGTCAGTGCACGTAACACGACATCAAGCCGCTCTACTCCAGACTCTACATTGGTAGAGACGATTAAAATATCGTCAACGTAAACTATGATGTAGTCATGAGCTAGGTCACCTAGAGCATTCATAATGGCTCTCTGAAAAACTAAAATAGCATTTTTGAGGCCAAAAGGCATAGTCAAAAATTCATACTGACCTTCGGGTGTTATGAATGCAGTGGTCTCTATCGACTCTACAGCCACAGGGATCAAATGAAAGCCACTAGCACAGTCCAGTTTTGAAAAGTAGTTTGCTCCACAAAGGCGTGCTATTTGGTCACAAATCAGAGGCAGTGGATATTTGTCAGGTACGGTGTTACTGTTTAATTCGCGGTAGTCAATACACATGCGCAATGAACCGTCGCGTTTCTGTACTAACAGAGCAGGACTCGCGAAAGGAGAACAACTGGGCCTGATAATATCTGCCTCTAGAAGTTCTTTGACGCGTTCACGAATCTTACTACGTTCCTCCACTGACATCCTATAGGGTCGCCGCTGTACCGTACGATTTGGATCGATTAGTCGTATTTTAAGTTCACCCGTATTTACGCGCGTAGTAGGCATGCCAGAAATAAAGAATTTTGAAAACCGGTTCAATATTTCAATAAGATTTGACTTATTCTCTCCTGCAACATCCGTATCAATTTCGTTCAGATTTGTTTGACGTTTGGTCTCGTGTGTTACTGAATTTACAAGGCAATTTTTAATCAATGAAAATTCTGTTGCCGACATATTGACAGAAAAGCCTAAGTTCAAAATTTCTCGTCCGATCATAATATCACTTTTCAGGAAATTGTCTGGTAACTTATGCAATAAAATCTCGAGATCATTAATCGAAACACAACATAAAATCTGTTCTGTACTGAATACTCGTGTTTGACCAATACCAGTCATTGCGACAACATTGTTTACTCGTTTGCCACTAAATTTGGCCGCAACACTTTCTTTAACTAACGAGCATTCAGCACCCGAATCATAAGAAAAACAATATAGATCACCTTTATGTTCCAACGACCCCGTCGGTGGTTGCACGACGCAAACATCAACGCGCCGCTCGCTGCGCGCCGCGCCCGCACCGCTGCCGCCGTTTGCTTGACCGCCGCTGTCGCTCGTACAACGACTGGCAATGTGGCCCGGTTTGCCACATTTAAAGCACACCAATGGGCCCCTTGATGCTGGTTGTTGGGTTGTTTGACTTGTTGTTGCCGACACTATTGCTCGTCCATTGTCCATAGGCTTGCTTCTACACTCTGATCGACGATGGCCCGTTCTACCGCAGTTATAACACTTGAGCGGGGTGATCTTCGCTCGCTTGCTATCCGGTGTAGTAGATGACGATTCGTTCGGTGCACTGAACTTGCGTTTCAAGTGCGAAAATGCATGTAGTTCTTGTTGCATTTTTTCCCTCGACGTGATGTTGGTTGTGAAGGCCATGCGTTGGATCCTCGTATCAAATTGCGAAACGTGAGCAAGTACTGTAGCCACCGCAATCTCTTCTTTGTTTAAGTCTTTCCAGCGGGCTGTAAGTGACGTCATCAGCCGACTTGCGTAAGCGGCCAGAGTTTCTTTTTCACTTGGTTTAACGCCGCTCAAATTAATGAGGGTAGCCGCTAAAGTTTCGGTCAGTGCGAATCTCGCTGAGAAAAGTACCTTGAACTCGGTCCATGTAATGCCTTGGTATGCGACTTGCGATAACCATGTCGATGCGGCACCTTTTAGCGCTTTGCTTATAGCCAAAACCAGCTGTGCGCCTTGCAACTGAGTTTCACCAAAACACAAATCTGCGGTCGTGCACCATGATCTCGCGTCCATGTCCTTCTTGTCAGGGTTGAACTCGGGCAACTCAACGCGGTTGACGTTTTTCGGCGATTGTATAGCCGCAATCAATGCCTGCATGTTTGCATGTTGCTGTTCAAACATGGCACGCCAATGATCACTTTCCACGGCGTCTTTTTGCTGCTGCTGCTGCTGAACCGACACTGATCCCACTTCTGATGACGGGGGAGGTGGTATTTCATTGTCATCTGCCATAGTTAGGTATCGTGTGTGGGCGGTCTACGGGTAATGTCGGATCAATCAAACGTGGAGGTAGTTTAAAGTAACGATGGTATAATTCTTCTTTACAATAATTGGATCACTTGCTTAGTAAAATTAATCAACTGTAGCACTAGGTAGGTAATCAAACGGAACGCGAGACAGTTTCTAGGTTCGCTTGCACTTCGACCGCGGTTCACAGAGAGAATGTGCCCCCGCGTCGTCGACCGGTGGCGCGTAACTTAGACTCCGTCGAGCGCCGCGAGGTGGCGCTGGCGTTCCGATAAACTGAAGTCAATTCATTTCCATATTTTGCCGACATATATATATATATATATATATATGTATCTACTAGCGTGTACGGAACTCTGTATACTGGCCGAACCGATTAGGTACAAAAAACTAACAAAGTGCGTGCGTGGGTTCTGCAAGCCGTTAAAAAAGCTGCGCTTTCTGCTAGTATTCCTTAAACGTGAAATAATTTGACCCTTATAGTGGACCATCGACTTCGTGCCAATACAACAGAGCTGCCATGAGGCTTTCAGAATCAAGCCAGATTATAAATTTTGCGACTTGATGAATGTGATCACCAAGTGGAAGTGGACGTTAGAATGATTTATAGTTCGTTCGCATTAAGAATGCAGCGATTCATCAGTGCAACTGCAGGCCAAAAGTGTATTGATTGGTTTCTTTCTGATTTTGAGTGACGTGATTGGTAACGGGGCGTGGCTAGGCCGGCGGACGACGATACGTCGCTGCATTCTTAACGCGATGGCTAATTCCCAAAAAAAATCAAGTTAAAGGAAAAATATATATTATCACGGATACTGCATCGTATTTGCGAGATAACTATTGCAAAGAGAAAAAAATCCTAAATAGAAAATAACCACAAATTTACCTCTTGCTTTAAAGGAGAATCTATTTTTCTGATTATGGAATTTTTATAAAGTCATGAAATTCGCATATAAAATTACTCAAATATATTCCAAGGCAGGCCCGTGGAATATATTTGAGTAGATTTGTATGCGGATCAATGAAGTTCATCATCCGGCGCGGTCATTTCATTCTTGGTAACAAATCAACACCGAACTCGCTGTTTTGTACTATTTATATACAATCAATTTTTAAAAGATCTAATGCCACACGCACTACCAGCAGCAATACAACCTCTGCGGCTCCAGAATAGGACTGTATAGTCACGAGCGAAGGTGTATTTCGGACGCTGCTTGAATCATATCTTGATAGATGTTAATGGCCATGTGATGATATTGAAGATCTAAAAATAATCTAAACCAGTGGTCCATTGTAGGGAAGTGGTGACAATTTGAGTATTGATTGCTATTTTATAAGAGCTCCTTGGTCAAGTGGTTTTCACGCTTGCTTCTCTCGGAGGAGGTGCAGGTTCGAACTCCGGTGCTGACCATGTAACAATGAGATAAGTAATTATCTTAAGTACATTACGAGCCCGAATGCAGAATACTTCGTCTAGTCGTACAATGAGAGACAACATTTTTCGAATCAAAGAATTATCCTTTTGAACTTCTACAATCCTCGAATTAAACTAATCTCGGTGCAAGCAAAACTGTTGCAGAAATCGCTGAACATACTTAATAACCTGAAAATTGAGAACCTTCCTCCTCCTTCCTCCTTTTTAATGCAGTTAATATTACTTTCTATTTTATAAAAAAAAAACCGAATACATGAACCTGCAACATGGCACGGTAGAAAAAGTCGAGAGTAGAGTGTTGAAACATACTGCGTATGTCGCAGATATTTATGCTCCTAAATTCTGAGAACTTGAGGAATGTTGAAGCCGCTAGTCACGTTGCAATAAACGTTAAATCAACTTGAATAAAATGGAAATAATATATCACGTTCTTAAACCTTAAAAATGCAAGATGATTTTTTAGGGCTCCGTACCTTGAAATAAAAAAAAAAACCCTCATATGATCACTTTGTTGTCCGTACACCCGGGCGGGAAGACCCTTTTCCTCGAAATTATTATCGATTACTCAGGTCTGGTCTCTTGAAGTAATAATAATAATAATAATAATTTATTTATTTATCATAACGAGGTATTACACTAGGATATGTTTGAGCTTAATTAATACATGTAAAGCATTATTTGAACTCTAGTAAAAACAGAAAACATCTGAACCTGAGCTAGGTGGTTAACCTGTATTTCAGGATTCAGCGCTCTTCCTAATAATTACAGTATAAGTGCTATACATTACGAAAAATGAGTACCTGTTATTCATTAGACCAAGTACAACTAAATCAGGAAAAATAAACTACAAAAGGGAGCAAAATTTACATAGGCTTAAGGCCTTGGTGAGTATAAGAGAGACCTCTCTTTGAATATCGTGAGTGTGAATGAGTGTGTGTGAGAGGGTGTGTGGAGAGGAGTTTACAGGCACTTGATATGCTTTTTGGTACCATACTCTTTAATATATTTAATAATGTCAAGGAGTGCAAAACAAAGTAAGACAGATTCAATTACAAAAAGAACACATATTATTACTATCAGGAATTAATATAAGAGGTAAGATTGATGTTTAGCACCTAATCTATAGTCATTAGTAGTTGTTCTGTTTGGTCATAATTCAGAATTTGAAGAGTATTAAAAATGGTTTTCTTGAAATGATAGGTGGTAAGAGAGTAAATGTCTATTTTTCTATTGATTTTATTATACAGCAAAGGTCCAAGGAAAGGGAAGAATCTGTGAGCAAAGGAGGTCCGGAAAGTTTTAGGTTGTGGACACACCCTATCGTTACGGCGCTTGATCAATAATTTGGGATCAAATGTCATAAGTGAGTGCTGTTTCAAAATGGTAAAGTAAACAAAGAGTTGTCTAACTGTAAGAACATTACATGACCTGAAAAGAAGTTCAGTAGGGTAAAAGAATGGACGGAAAGTGCAGACCTTTAAGATTACCCTTTGTGCTCTCTCTAAATATAAAAGCGTGGTCTTGGGAGCTCCACCCCACGACGTGATGCAGTATGCCAAAATAGATTGACAAAGTGCAAGGTAGACACTTTTCATCAATTTACCGTCAGCAACATGTCGTAGGGTTTTGAAGACATATATGAGTTTTCGAATCCTGCCACTAATCATATCAATATGGGGTCTAAATCCAAGATTTTGATCAATTATTACCCCAAGATACCTAATGCTGGCGGTTTTTACCAGAGCAGGACATGAGCATGAATTTAGAGATGGGTCAGGACAACAATGAGCCAAAAGTACTCCATTTGTATTATGGGTATTTCGAATTGAGAAAGATAAAAACCTAGTTTTATCTGCATTTAAGGTTAATAAGTTTTCCCTTAGCCAAGAAGTTGCTCTATTAAAACCAGCCTGTGCAACATTAAAAGTATCTTCCCACGTTTTTGATGAGAAGAGCAGAGCCGTGTCATCCGCATAAGTTATAACTTTTCCCTGAGCAGGATTCAGTTCGCATAGGTCGTTGATGTAAGCGAGAAATAGAGTCGGACCCAGAATGCTACCCTGTGGTACACCGTAGGAGATGGGTAAATCGCTGCTTTGATAATTACTTATCCTCACAAACTGAGACCTAGCGGTGAGGTAGTCCTCCAGCAGTTTGAGTTGGACTCCGCGGATTCCCATTCGGTTCAATTTTGCCAGGAGAATGGGTACAGAGACCGTGTCAAATGCTTTGGCAAAGTCCAGAAAGATACCTATTACATTATTGCCTTCATCAAGATTTTTTGTAATATAATCAGTCAGTTCGTGAACTGCATCGCCAGTGGAAATACTTTTGCGAAAACCAAATTGTGACGTCGACAAGAGTTTATTGCTTTCAAAGTAGTTGACTAGTCTTGAGTTGATTATGCGCTCAAGCAATTTGGAAATTGATGGAAGTATTGAAATAGGCCGGTAGTTATTAACACAGTCCCTGTCACCAGACTTGTGGATGGGGAGCACCATTGATCTTTTCAAGGTCCTAGGAAAAACGCCGTTTGAGAGGCACATGTTAAAAATATGGGTTAAGGGAGGAATGAAAAAATTCTTGTTCAGTTTAAGGATTCGGTTTGAGATTTGATCCCAACCCACTGCACATGTGTTTTTCAGACCCAGAATAAGTACCTCTAGTTCGTCTAGATCTGTCTCCAGCAAAACAAACGACGACGTAGTTGCTTTAAAAGATGTAGTAGTTAACAGTGGTACTGCTCCAGGGGAAGTCCGGTTACCAATAACTCCTTTCGCTAGATTTTCTCCTATATTAGCAAAAAAGTCGTTTACTTTGTCAGTAGTGTTAATGTTTCCTCCAGTCCCTAACAATTCAGTCGCAACAGTTTTCGTTTTGGTTGTGTTTGTGATTTCCTTGATTGCCTTCCATAGCCCCTTAGGATTATTGCCAGCTTTCTTAATTTTATTTCTCTCGTACAGTCTCTTTAGTTTTTTAAGTAGATTATTACAAAAGTTCCTATATCTTTTATATGTGGTAGAAAAAATAAAGTTACCTGGAGAATCTTTTGACTTTTTGTGCAACCTGTCTCTGTTTCTCATACAGCGTAGAAGTCCCGGAGTTATCCATGGCTTGATAATCTTTTGTTTCCGTGAGAGTTGAATAATGGATGAGTTCAGATTAATGGCTTGTTGCACAGAGGATATCAGATTATTTAAGGATTCATTTGCATCCGAGGAGGAGAATATCGGTTGCAAGTCAATGTTTTTTAGTTGAACACTAAGACCTGCATAGTCTATATTAGGTGCAGTTGCTTGAAATATAACCCTTTTTTGTTTGTTTTTGATACATAGTAACACTAGTTGATGGTCAGTCAGAGTAGAATTCGTAACTAGGGTTATTGACGGCTTTTTCGTTTTTAATATAACATGGTCAAGGCATGTTCTTTCCAATCTAGTTGGCAAGGAGTGAGCGGGAAGAAGACCATGAGAGGCACATATACTGAGATATTCATGCGCCCTAGAGTGAAAAGAGTTGCCCGGAAGTATGTTTATATTAATATCGCCAATAATCACAACGTTACTGAATGATTTCAAGTTGTGAAGAATTGTGTTCAAAGATTCAAGAAAAACATCAACATTGTTATGAGAGGGGGACCGATAGATAGCAATGACAGCGGTTTCCGTTCCCATCTTAATTACAAGGCAGTTTGAATCGCGGCATATGGGTTCTTCAATTACCACTTTCAGTTCCTCTTTAACATAAACCACGACGCCATCGTTCTGAAGATAATTGTTAACAGAAGAATAATAGTAGTAGCCCTCAATTTGTGGGATGATAGTGGACCTAGATAGACGACACTCAGTGAAAACGTTAATGTCACATTTAAAATTTAATCTGTTTTGTAGGACGAAAAAACCATCCATATTTCCCGAGATACTACGAATATTCTGAGTCAATAACGTGAGAGAGTCGGAGGATTTGGGAAAATACTTAAGACAGTCCTCTACCTCACAGGCAATTGACTCAGAAACAGCAATATTGTCTAGGTCGTTGATAAAGACGTCATCAAGCTCTGCACCGAGAGAGAAAGCAGTAGGTGTGTGTCAGCGAGTGACAAGGGAGACACTTAGGCTGACATAATTTTGGATATGGCGAATAATAGTAGCCAAACTTATGAAAAAAGCGACATATGTGAAAAACAACGCAAATCATAATATTATAATAATACAAAGAGCTGCATAAATAAGCGATTATAATCATAAATACTATATTACTACCTTGGGATGGGTTATTAATTGTTGAAGGAGTATAACTGTATAGTGATATGTGTGAGAGTGAGAATGGAAATTTCAGATTGTTATTGAAAAAATAGCTACATAGAAGCAAACATAACAATGAATAAATTGCAGTGAGTACAAAAGCTAGTCAAACAAGATTGGCCCTCAAGCTGCCCAAGATGGACTCATCATCAACTCGCACAAAAGGAGAGCCAACTGCTTTCCGTAGGTATATTTTACCGTAGGAGACCCAGCAAAATGTGAAATTATGCATCTTAGCGAAATCACGTGCAAGGTAGTAGAGCCTTTTTGCTTTGGCAGTTAGGCTCTCAGAGATGTAGATTGGGCTTGCAGGGTCATTGAGCTTAAGGTGTCTTGTATTTAGCTTATCCTTATTTTGTTTTTTATCATTGAACTTCTTAAGTCCCTTCATCATACTTTCCTTCTTAATTACAGAAACGAATTCTACCACAACGGGTTTACCATTTTCTGGTTTAGCGAATCCGCGATAGATGTCTTTGATATCGGTTTTATCAATCTGGACACCTAGGACCGCGCCAATCTTCATAGCGACATCGCAAAGACCGTCCTTATCCTCCTGGGGCTCAATTTTAGGAATGTTTCGTATTTCTATTTTGGTGGACAAAGAGTTTCTTTCCAGGTTTTCAAGTTTGCTTTCTAATTCCTTTATGTAGGAGATATGTTCCTTACGCTCTGATCTAAGACTTTCGAGTTCTTTTTGTATTTCGTCATTTTTAGAATGGAGTATCTCCATAGAGGACTGGATGTCTTTATTTTGGGACTTAAGTTCGTCTAAAGCGGTCTGTAGACCATTAAGCTTGCCAATCTGCTCGGATTCAAAACAGGAGAATAAGTGTTTGATTTCGTCTTTAAGCTCAGACAGCTCATTTTCTCGTCTCCTCTTCAAGCGGTTCAAGTTAACATTATGAATGTTATCCGCAGCGGCGTGGTCTACTTCCGATTCAGAGTTGGTCTCAGCGGCAGAAGTGTTGGGTGCAGGAGCACGTGGCGGGGGTGTACGCTTCGTGGACATACTTGATAATGTGAACGCACCGGGGAGTCAGAGGTTCGTAACGCATCAACTGATACGTAGCACTGCAGAACAAGCCGTGCGCTCTCGTAGCACGATGACGTCAGCGTAGCAGTTGTGAAATGAGGTGTTGTGGTGAAGGTTGACTCACGCGCTCGTTGCGGAAGCGAGATGAAAATATCGGAGGACGTCTCTTTTCCTCGAGGTGTAGCGGGGGGTGCTGCGCTCCGTCAGGCCGGCCATTCACTTCGAGCGAGGTCACCAATGATATTAATAGAGCACGCGCAGAATCTTGAGCCGAATTGTAATTAGACTTAACGATTATAGTTCAATAACTTGAATAGTTGTTTTAGATAAAAAATGAGGAAAGGCAACTAAACGCACGTCTGCTTAGAATGGAGTTTGGGCGAAGAGGGGAAAGTGGTGATGAAATAAAACTTTTAGGTCAACGGAATCACAAGATGTGGCCTTATATGTCACAATTTTGTTGAATTTGCTTGATTCTCGCAAGGGAATCAAAACCTATAGGATACTTCCCGTTACCTAGAATCATGAAATTTGGTCCGTAGCACAAATAAAGAGAAAAATCCGAAAATAGTATATTTGCAGTTACATAAGGAGACCGGATAATGGGATGCATATTTACCTTAAGTTGAGGTATTGACATTATGGATTGAACTTTTTATTGAAAAAATAAGTCTATTGAATCAGATGTATATTTATGTTTATTCTAAAATAAAAAATAAAACAAAACAAAAAACTTACACATTGCCCCTCTTAAACCCTACACGCATACAGATCACACGCAGCAGGAATAAAAAGATAACTTTCAGTAAATATGCATCCGAATAGTTTTACAATCCCGGAATCCAGGGATTCATTTAAAGAATATATATTTTAGGAAGCCGCTTCCATACTTTTATAGTCTAAAATAACTTTAGGTAAATGGGTATTCAAATATCCGATCGCGGGATATACAAACCTATATCTACAAGTGTATAAGGAACCCTTGGTATAATATGCCTTGAAATATGCATCCGAATAGTTATACAATCCCGGAATCAAGGGATTAATCAAAGAAATAATAATTAAAAAGCCGCTTCCATACTTTTATAGTCAAAAATTAACTTTAGGTAAATATGCTTTCAAATATCCGATCTCGGGATATACAAACACATATCTACAAGTGTGTACGGAACCCTTGGTGCGCGGGTACAACTTGCACTCGACCCTTTTTTAATTAATTGCAAAACTCACAACATTTGTTTCTCAAGTTTCAAAACTGGAAGAAAGAAAATAAAAATAAAACCGCGTGCACAAGTACACGTGATCGAAGTGAATAAAGGATCCACAAATAGGGTATGCTGGCCGAACCGAATTAGATAAAAAAAACCGGCAGAGTGCGAGACTGACAAGCGCACCGAGGTTTCCACACAAATTATATTTTCCGCACAAAGCTCTTCTGGGTACGTCACTCATTCACTCCACTTCACCATATGCATTTGTTTTTATCCATGCCCAGGAGTCAGACCTCCCTGCTACGACCGTGTCCCTACACATTGAGCGGGGATCAGTTCGTGTAGTATACAGACTAAAAAAAAAGCTGTGTTTATGTAAAGTAGTTGTCGTTAGATGTTACTACTAGCCATGGCCTCGGTAATCGGTATATGTTGAAATATAAAATAAAAGCTTTAGTACAAAGCGTAGCTACAACCAAAATGATGGAGTTATTGTTTGTGTAAGAGAAAATCTAGAAGGTGAAAGCTTACGAACCAGATGATATAGTGGATGGCAATTGCTTGATACTCAAACTTAATAACGACTACTCGATCATATGTTCATATAGACTACATTGTTTTGACAATCCGGCGAACTATATTGCATCCTTGGAGAACTTGCGGCATAGTATCGAAAGTAAAAATATATTTTTTACGGGGGATTTTGATATTAACGTTATGTCGGGCTCTCTTTCCTGTCAAGCTGCTCAATATGTAGACTTGATGGCAGCCTATGGACTTAGATAAGGGGTTGATCGTTCAACTTACCAGAGAACTTGTTTAGACCACTTCGTGGTGAAATCCTCCTGTAAGGCAAATACAATAGTATTTAATGAATTCACAGACCATAGCCCAATCATGCCAAATGTAGCCAATAATGTGATAAAAGAACAGACCTCTTGTTACTATGAGATCCTTATTAATTAAGAAGGCATAGATAAACTCTCAATATGGGATGATTTTCTTGCCATTACCGACAATAATATAGCAGCTGAAAATTTAGTCAAAATACTAAAGCAATTGAATTGAGGACAACACCACTATTACCAAAGTGCCCAAACGTAAACAGTCACTGAAACCATGGAATACGCTGGGAGTAATTAAATCAATTAGAAAAAGGGACAAACTACACAAAAAAACTAAAATAAACAAAAATGACGAACAATATATTAACTACAGAAATATATGTGCAACAAGATAATAAAAAGATTAAAAAAAGAATATCATGAGAAAGAAATTAGCGATAATACTGGAAATTCAATGGAAATTTGGAGGATGTTTTGTTACTTTCTCCGCATTGGTGAGTCGCGCTGCGGGAATCCACACACATCAGGACTTCTGAGCGCCGATGTTTAGTTTTCGATGAAATTCTCCTATTCTATTGTAGTTAAAATTAAGGTCAATTATTCTTATCACAATAATACTCCAATTACAATTCTTCACCCTTTTGCTTTTCACAACGCATTTATTTCAGTTTGATTACAGCTAATATGGGTTACTCAAGATGAAGCACCCCAAGTTGTATTTATTTTTGAATTATTTTAAAAATAAAGCAAGATTGGCCCTAAAGTTTTGTCGTATTTATGCTTTATAATGTATAGAACCATAATAAACTCAAACACAGATAGTCTTCATACATTTATTTAAAAATAGAAAACTTTGTTAATAGATACATAAATAGGGCCCCTTAGAAGGGAGTTTTATTGAGCAATGAGTGACCACAGAGCATAAAATAATTCATTCATTAGATAGCATGTTCTTTCATGTGCTATTTTAATAGGTTAGAAAGAGAACGGATTAACATGAATGCTGCAATGGAAGCACAGGCAACACAGGGCAAAAGTGACATTTCCCGCTGCGGGATTTTTCTTACACTAGAGGAAAGAAATTTGCTCACTAAATAAAACGAAGAACTCTACTGCTGATTTGCTCAAGATGATACCGACTTGCGAGGAGTCGCTGGAGGAAGGTAACAACTAATTCACCTCTTTAGGTAATAAACTGGCAAACTATACCCTTACCAGGATGAATAAAACTAAAACGGAGCTAGCACCTTAAGCGTCCTCTAGGTCTACCCCACCAAATTCCATGATGGTGTATCCGACTAACCCCAGAGAAATACTGCAAATTATAGCAACATTGAAACTAAATAGTGCTCCTGGCTGGGATAATATCCGAACAACTATTATTAAAAGCTTTTGTCAGATATTGGCACCACTAATATCACACTTATAGAATAGAGAGCCTAGAAAGTGGTACTTTCCAAATTATCTACATAAAAGGAATAGTTTGCCCAATATTTAAAACAGGTGACAAAAAATCCAACCAATTATAGGCTCATAAGGCTACTAAGAATGCTTTCTAAAATTATAGAAAGAGTAATGGACAAAAGATAAGTCAAGTACCTTAAAACTAACTTACTATCTGGCAATCACTTCGGCTTTAGGTCAGGAAGGAATAAGGAGGATGCGGTGATGAAACTGACGTCGCATGTGACTCAACAAGTCTACAAAGGTGAGAAATGCGTAGTCGTGTTCCATGACCTACAAAAGGCCTTCGACACAGTTTGCATCCCCATCCTACTTACGCGCTTATAAAACATGGGTGTGTTTATGCCCCCCTTTATGCTGGTTTACGAACTACCTAACCAACCGCACATACGCCGTCTGCACTGAAAAGCAGATAAGCAAAAATGTCCCGTGCACGTATGGTGTGCCAAAAGGTAGGACGCTCGGGCCAACCTTGACCTTATTATGTTTGCTGATGACACTGATCCTATTCGACGGGCCAAACTGAACCAGCGTCAAAAGTCTAGCTGAGAGAGGCTTAGCACAAGTGACTTGCTCGCTACAGTTTACTATCGCTGAACAAGATGAAAACCAAATACCTCTGCTTTACTACGATCTGACTGTCTATACGTACCCATGCAATAGAGGGTCGGAAGTATCTTGTGTAGCTGCGGAACTCTGTCGAGAGTGCCTAGCATAAAATTGAATCAGAATCATAAGAATACCTTGGGGTGGGCGTGAACGATAGGTTCCAATGGGGACCGCACATCACAGTTACAGCCAAAAGAATACGAAAGCTAATATTTGTGTTCAAAAACCTGTATTTATATGCAAACAGAAACCTTATACAGATCTATAGTGCCCTTTGCCACTGCGTTGTTGAATACTGCATCTGTGCTTGGGTAGGTGCCCGCAAAAGTATTTTACTAGAGGCCGAGCGCGCCCAACGTGCCGTGCTGTTTGCTTCTTGGAGACACTCCACCACACTTGTCTATAAGATACCAATGTGCGTGCTATCAGACAGACATACATTCTCAAATGCATTAAAAGGTATCACAGACGTACAGTCCCTCTGTTATCCGATAGTACCAAAAGTATTTTTCGATTTCCTGTACCATTCACTAGAAGTGCTTTTGCGCGTAGGCTCTATGACTATGTCGGGCCTCGCTTAAACAATCAAATTAATAATGATATAAATAACAAGTGACATTAACTTTAAAGTTACAGGCAAGACTATCACAAACAGCAATGCTTACCCATATAGACGCGCAGGCGGAGTTGGCCATAACTACGGACGCATCTAACGTAGCGATTGGGGCAGTTCTTCAACAGCGAAACGGAGAGTCCTGGCAACCACTCGCTTTTTTCTCCAGGAAGCTCAGTCCATGTCAGCGGAAGTACAGTCCGTATGATCGAGAACTTCTGGCAATATATGCTATGCTATGCTATGCTATCCGGACTTCAGATTTATGGTTGAAGCGAGACCTTCATCATTAACACGGATCACAAGTCGATAACCTTCGCTTTTCCACATCACGATATAAATGCTCATCTCGACAGTATCGTTACCTAGACATCATCGCACAGTTTAGCACGGACTTGAGGTATGAACCAGGTAAAGATAACCCTGTTGTGGACGCTCTCCCCGAATTGAAGAGTTTACTCTCGCACAGTTTAGCACGGACTTGAGGTATGAACCAGGTAAAGATAACCCTGTTGTGGACGCTCTCCCCGAATTGAAGAGTTTACTCTCGAGCCTGAAAATGATTTGAGATATGAGCTACATTATTTTTATTGACATTACATACAAAGGCATATAATAATATGTTAGTGATAATGTTTATTTGACCAAAGGTAGTTACTACCTTTCAGATTTTTATAAACGACAGTTAGCTGTGTCGCTATCTTATTTTTTTAGTATTACAGCCAAGAATTTGGCTAACCAGACTGCTTCTATTGAGCACAGACATGGGACCTTGAAAGACATTCCAAGTAATTTAAATTAGTTCATAAGACAATAGAACTCTATATATATAGAATAGAACATACATGAACCACTAAAAATATCAAGCAAGCATAGGAGATCAAAAATGTGTAATATCTTGCCCGAATTAAAAAAGTCAAAAAAGTAAATAAATAAATAATGAAATGAAAAATCCATTTATTTCTCCTACATAAGAATTATGAAATAAATTATAAAAAATAAATATTTGTGAATATTAAATTAGGAATGTAGTAAGTATAATTGCATGCATGAATTTTAAATTATTAATTAATACAATTTAAAGAATATAATAGAATAGAAAGATATTTATTGTTTTTCATTTAGTTGTACAATCTTATGTCTCCCTAGCGGAGATGTGTTCTTACAAATTCTGTCCTGTGCGGGATCTGTTTGGCGTTAGTAATTTAAATTTCAATTATATTTCCAGAACATTGTGCGTCTGTACTTGATTAAATTATAGGTACCAGTCGCGCGGGGGTAGCGCTCGCTTATCAAGCGGTTTCAACCTCTCGGCTCTGGCGATCTGCGGTACGACTACTCCCCGAAGTCTGCTCGTAGGCATCAGTGGGTTGTGCTGGTTGTGTCGTGTGTAGGTAGTACCGGCGCCGGCGTCGGCGAGACCCTCAATTTCAGCACAACGGGCCTTGGCGAGAATCTCATTGTGAAGATCTGAGACACGGACGTGCCACGGATCCTCGTTCAGCATTTCCCAGACGATCTTGCTGTCGAGACAGCGGGGCATCTGGGCCGCGTTTTTGTAGGCTGTTCTCAACGTTGCTTCCAGTTTATTAAGATTTGTCCTGCTTACTCTCGGCAGCAGCTGCACTATCCCATAATCTAGAATAGGTGCTATGCAGGTCTTGATTACGACTAGTTTAACACCCAGGTCAACTCTCGATCTCCAGCCGATGATAGGGTTCAGCATACTCCTTATTTGTTTTGCCTTCTTAGCCGTATACTCAGCGTGTACGTTCATGGATAGTCTTGTGTCGAGATGGACGCCGAGGTATCGCACACTCTTCTTGTACTCAACAGTCTGGTCTCTCAATCGCACGTGTGGCCGATATCCTCGCGGATTGGCTGGTGTTTTTTTCCGCTTCATTGTGAACATGACACAGTCAGTCTTGTCTACGTTACAGCGCAGGCCCCACTTCTCGTAGTAGTCAAGTATGCATTCTGCGGCCCATTCCGTCCTCGCCGTCGCAAGATCAGGTGTTTTCAAGACGGGTTTAGCAGACAAAGGTCGTCGGCGTACTGCGATTTATATAGCCCTTGAGTTCTACTCGTCTCGATCCTATTGCCTGGTCCAATATCCGACATGTATAAATTAAATAGCAGCGGCCCCAGTATCGAACCTTGTGGGACGCCGTGTGGTACTGGTGTGTCTGAGACAACTGTTGTTCTGAACCTCCCCCGGATTTTTCTATCAGTAAGGTAGTGATAGATCATTCTGATCACTGAGTTTTTGATCCCAGCTACGTGTAATTTGTACACGAGCGCCTTGTGGTTAATCGAATCAAAAGCCTTACTTAGGTCGGTGGAAATCATCGCGACGCTGTTGCCATCCTCGAGTTCTCTGGTAATTTTCGCGACTGTACGGAGGATCTGCGTTCCCGTTCCCCTTTTACGTGTGAATCCATGCTGGTATTCAGGAATAAGATGGCTGGTCTCCCGTAGAACGATCTCATACATTAGCCGTTCACAGATTTTGCCCATGGTATTCAGGAGCGTGATAGGTCTATATGATGAAGCTAATCGTGAGTTCTTGCCAGATTTGTGCAATACAATTACAAATACAATTTAAATTAGCTTAACAATTTCATTTTGTTTTATTTCTTTTATTGTTCTATGAGAACTCCTTTAAGTGTGTAGGCCTCCTCCAGAGAGGGCCACTTTTCTCGGTCTTAAGCCGTGTGCATCCTCTCTTTTGCAGCTGTGTCTTTTATAGGGTCTTCCTACTCTCCGAGTTCCTGGCGATCTTTGGTCTGTGATTCAGCAAAATAATAATAATTTGTGGCGATCTAAATGTAGATTTGCTCGTTAATACAACTATGAAACAACGATTAATAATTTTATTCAACTAAATTTACACTTACAAAAATTACACTTACCAGCCAAACTTGCTGAGATAATGTTTTTTGTGACTGTGCTTTCACAAGTAAAAAAGTAATTAACGCTTACCGTCCGATTACAGCGGTCAAACAGAATAGTGCAGGCGTTTAAACGCCTATAATCTCCGCAAGGTAGCCTTCGTTATCTTTTTTCTTTACCAAATGCATGAGCGAGGACCATGAGCTTTCTGACGGGCGAGCTGTGCCGCTCTGCAGCATGTCATTGAACTCCTCGCGGGCTATCTGCGGCCTCTCCCGATCGAAACGGCGAAAGCGGCCCGAAACTTCCGGAGTTGTCCTGATATGATGCGTGGTGTTATGTTTGGGCGCAACAGGCTTACCGGCTGGGCGAGTCAGGTCAGGAAACTCACGTAGCAACTGTTGGTAAGGCATGTCGTCGTCAGTAGGTGCTGTGGTAGTGCGTACGTATGTGATTGCCTGGTAATCTTGTTGACAAGTTGACGTTGTGGTCAATGACATGGAGCCATCGATGATGCCGTGGTTAGGGCTGTCGACCAGTAAATTTTAGAAACTTAATAATAATAATAAAAATTAATAACAATCTTTATTTCAGGTTAACAAAAACCCATAACTATAAATATACTTACAAAATCTGAACCCGTGTCAACAAGGTATTGAATCTTCGTCTTCCTGTATACGATGAAAAGGCGGCCTGAAGGTGAACAACCGCTGGCCGCGATTACTGTCTGCTCGGAGAGTTTACCTGGTTGCACGAGCAGGGAGCGGAGCATTTGTATGCTTTTTTACCGAATCTGAAGTGACACCAGCAATGCGGCTGGCCTTCTGGGCATTGAAGCAAACTCGAGCGCGAACGCGAACCGAATTCGAGCGTTGGTCAAATCTGCGGATCCCACGGCGACGGCTGTCAGTTATTAAAATTGGTATTCTGTACCTGCATCAGTGATTCTACGTGTCCAAAGCAGTACCTGGCTCTGACGATGATGCGCTGGCAACCTGTGACGTCAGGGGCGTCATGTCATTGATGCGTTCCACAGGTCGGCTAAATCGTCGAGCGCTCCGAGGGTATGTGAGGCTATACAATATAGTTTATTTGCAGGCAAATGACAAGTCCAAATCGTCCTTATGAAGTCGCTGAGGTAAGTGGGGCCTGCTTAATGCCTCAGGTGCCGATGAAATTGTGACGGCTTGCGATCGCCAAGCTCCTCATGCGTCAATAGATGCCTTATTTTTCTTTCTTGCGACGACTATAATATGCCTTTACTTTAGCTTTTCATTTTTTCCTGTCAGGGGAGGCGAGGTTATGCTGTCCTCAACCTCGGCCGCGTATTGTTGGTCTAATTTTGAGATAACGTGGAAAGATTTAGTCTCGTCCGCGGTGGTTTTCGCCAAACTTGCGCAACATATCAACGACATACGCCCGGAGCAACGTGCACACAGCAGACAGCGAACGATTTTCGTGCACAAGGACCTGCACACATGTGAAAACATCTTCATGCGTGTTGACGCCGTACGAAAACCCCTGCAGGCACCATACGAAGAAACGACAAGTTTGTCTTACTACAGCTGCCAGGACGACAAGCCAACGTAACTATCGATCGCCTGAAACCGGCTTATACTATGAGTGACTCATATGAGGATGACATAGAACGCAGGACAAGATCGGGACGCGTCATTCGACCTCCCGTGTGATTCGCTTGAGTGGGAGCACTGTAGCAGCATCACCTCGACGACTCACTGGACGACGCATGGCGTGCTACTGAAGCCCGAGCAGAGCAGCGCAGTCTTTATTTATTTATTTATTTATTTATTTATTATATTTGGGACATCAACAGCGTATATATTATAAATTAGTTACAGTAGGTAAATACAAAAAATTAAGCCGGTAACAGATATCCACAGAAGGTACAATAAACAAGTAGAAGAAGAAAAAACTTAGCGGTTATCTTAGCAGTATACATATAGACATTCAGTTTTAGGAAATTAGAAATTTTATACATGTACAGGATGATAATAAGGGGATATGTGAGGAGTGTAACTGTATTGTTTGTGTAAGGGTGTGTGTGTGTGTGTGAGTGTATTTATGTAAGGGTGTGTATGTGTGTGTTGATTCACTTGTTACCCTCGTCGTCTATCAAGACATTTATAATGTCATGACGGAACTTGGCTTTGGAGGATGAAAATGGATCCAAATCACTAAATAGTTTATTATATTCAGAGGCGAGGCGAGCTATGGTAGAATTTTGGGCATAATTAGTATGTGCTAGAGGGACGGAGAATAATCTATTGGATGTATGGCGAGTGCGGCACTTTGGGACGCAAAAAGATAGTTCAGATAGTAACGGGGGAGAATCGAGGCGGCCAGATAGAATATCGTGGAGTACCATCATGTCTAGTAATACTCTACGATCTTCGAGAGTAATGAATTGATGCTGGTGACAGGACTCCTCGTACGAACGGTCCTGGATACGGGATCTGAAGTTCAGGTGTTTCAGGAATTTGTATTGAATACGTTCAATTCGCTAGATGTAGGTAATGTAGTTCGGGGACCAAATACACGACGCGTATTCTAAAATACTCCTGACATAGGCATAATAGATCAGCTTGATGCATCCCAGATCGCTGAAAGGTTTGCAGATACGAATGACAAATCCAAGATTCCGAAATGCGCGACCCACGATGCTTTCAATGTGCTTTTGAAAGGTTAGTTTACTATCCAGTATGACGCCCAGATCTCGGATCGAGTCGACGCGAGTGAGTGGTTGTTTATTAATATTGTAATTATATACTATTGGTACTGGACGCCTGGTGAAGGATATTTGGACACATTTGCTAGCGTTTACAGAAATTCTGTTTTGTTTATAATATACACTAAGGCGATCGAGGTCGGACTGCAGCCTATCACAGTCAATACTATTGGTCACATCAAGAAAAATCTTTTTATCATCTGCATATAACAAGAATCTGCATTCACGAAATACTGTGTAAATGTTATAGAGATAGGCGTTATAGAAAAGAGGACCCAAATGAGAGCCCTGTGGTACTCCCGATGGTATGTCTATGAAGTTGGAATTATGTCCCCCAACAACCACAGCCTGCTGTCTATTAGATATATACGATGTAATCCACCGGTAGAGGTCACCGTGTATTCCCAAGTGGAATAATTTGCGCAACAGTATGACATGGTCTACACGATCGAAAGCTTTCTCGAAATCTGTGTAGACCACGTCAACCTGTCTGCGTCTGTCCATCATGCCGAGAACAAAATTCAAAAATTCAGAAAGATTACTAACGGTGGATCGACTCTTAAGGAACCCGTGTTGCTGTGGGGGGATTCCGCGCGAAACAATGGGGTAAATACTGTTGTAAATGGCTTTTTCGAATACTTTGCCAAACACATTGAGGATGGATATTGGCCTATAATGTTCAATATTATCCTTAGTGCCCTTTTTATGGATCGGAAGGATATGCGCTTTCTTCCAAATATTCGGATACGAGCCTTCCTTCAGCGATCTGTTGAATAGGATGCACAGAGGAAGACACAATTTTTTCGCGCATCGTACTATGAAATATGGTGGTATCTTGTCACTACCTGCACCACCATTGATATCAAGGGACTGAAGCAATTCAAATATAGAGTCAGGGTGAAACTGAGTGGTACTGATAGTGGTGTTATCGTCTCAAAACGGTGGAGCCAAAGGAAGATCGGGATAGGATGTTGCTGGTTGACTGAATACTGAGCCAAAAAAATCGTTAAAACCTTACTGCACACCATTGTAGACTAGTGATTGCGGGTAGGCCGATTTACATCTACGTGCTTTTACAAATGACCAAAATTGCTTAGGGTTGTTTTTTATATTTGTTTGCATTGATTCAATATAGCGTTTAAAACATTCATCTTGAAGAGCCTTCTGCCTTTTGCGTAGTATTGAGAATTCAGTGTAATCTAAAGGATTATTGTAGAGTTTCCATTTCTTGTGACAGTTGGCTTTAACCCTTTTTATTTTAATAAGTGCCTCGATAAACCACACAGGATGTGACGTTTTTTTCCTTCTGGTGTCCTTAGGTATATGATCACTAATTGTCTTATTAATAGTAACATAAAAATTATTAATCGCATCATCAAGAGTGCCCTCATTGAGGCATTCGGACCAGTCGAACTTGCTGAGTATATTACAGATTGCATCATAGTCGCCCTTGTGAGAGCGGTGTCTAGGACAGTTTGCTTCGGTAAGAGGTTTGGATGTTAGGTCGTTGGCAAGTATTTCTAGGGAAGGGTGGGCTAGATCTTCCTTAATGAGCGGGACGGATGAACGTGAAATTTCAAGTGCGAAGTTGCTGAAAATTAAGTCTAAGGTATGACCGCTCACATTGGTAATAGTGTTGAACTGATTAAATTCAAGTGCCTGAAATTCATCGACTAAATCAGTAGCTGCTTCTTGGACTGCTATAAGTTCCCTGCGCTGATGCTCAACACCGGTGGGTGACCATCGCAAGCAACGCAAGTTAAAATCGCCAGCGACAATAAAATTTGAATCAGGGTTTAAGGTTTTAACATGGTTCACGGATGAAATTAAATTATTAATGTAGAGGTGGAGAACCGGATAGAGGCCGCTTTTTTCGGGAAGATATGCAGCACATATGCATAAGTCCTTGGAAGTACCACGAACCTTAGCGGGTATGGTAACCCATAGGTATTCCGTGCTAGACGTAGTCCATTCAGGACGCGCAACCGCGTTTAGTGTGCGACGTGCGATAACCAATACTCCACCACCATCCTTCCTATCCGTGGCGATACGGTCGCGGTCAAGGCGAAATACATCGTAACGGTCATCGCATAGTTCGGAGTCCAGCACACCATCTACGAGCCAAGATTCAGTAATAATTATCAGATCAAAATTGTTTGCTAAAATACTATTATATAATGTTAACGTCTTTGTCCTTAGTCCTCTGACGTTCTGATAATAAATATTAAATTGATTAGCCGCGAATGTAGTTCAAGTGAGGTTCTCCAGAGAAAGTAGTTACAATAGTGATGAGACAATGCTTGGAACACATTAAAGCCATGATGCGGGAAGACAAGTGAGGGAGGTGTGTGTGTAATAGTGCGTGTAGAGTGGCGATTATCCAATATAATGTTAAAATGTAGAAGCAAATAGCGGCGAAAGTACTAATCACACGATTTTGTGAAAATCCACAGGAGTACGAATATGAATCAGGGGGCAGTTATCAGCTTTCCGGGCATATACATTGCAATGTTTGATCCATACATAGGTGTAGTTATGCTTATTACATATCTCTTTTAGATCCATAAACATTTTTTTGTTGGATGGTGTGAGATGGTCGTGGACGTAAATTTTTTGCTCATCTCCAGAAAAGCCAATGTCCGATGTTTTGATGCCCTTTGTCTTGATTAGCCCTGCAACGATAGCATCTTTGTGCGAGCGGTTGCGAAGCTTTGTTATAATGACTTTAGGGCGACCAGGTTTAGCCTTCATCGGCTGTACGCGGTGCGCGAACTCAATGTCTTCGGGCTTGAGCACAACTCCCGCGTGCGCTGCTATTTTGATAGTTATATCACGGGGCGATTCATTTTTCAGCTCGGGGACTCCGGATACCTCCAGGTTGCTCATACGTAGCCATTGTTGATGTGAGCCAAACTGGTACTCAAGTTCCGTGACGCGTTTCTCGGAAGCCAGTAAGTTGTTTTCGAGCACTGCAATTTTGTCGCTTTGTTTCTCAACTTCTACAAGTCTGGCCTCGAACTGGACAGTCAAGGATGTTACTTGCTTTTTTATTTCAGACTCAATAATTAGCCTGATCTCCTTCTTCAGTGCTTCGTTTCCCTTAAGAATAAGGGCTTCGAGACGAGTCTCCAGGGAGGTGATGTCAAAAGCGCTGTTGTCCGACGACACAGGTTTATCGTCGGCTGTAACATTAGGCTGAGGTGTGTTGGGCGAGACACACCATTCTTGATTATCATATACCACAAGACAGCCTGCCACCCATCTTGCTCACACGCTCCACATTACTGTTATCGCGCGGTTGTGTTCTAGATCGATTGGTTAATTTGTAAATATATGCTATTAATTATTAAATAAAATATCTCAGTTCTGCATTACTGTCTCGTTGATTAACTACAGTCTCCTGCCTCAACAACAGCCTTCACCGAGTTGATGTGCCTGAGGGGCAGGGGTTGGTTGAGCTATTGTGATAACGTCGTCAAGTTCTAGGAGATCATCTTTTGTTAGGGTGCTTCTTATTTATGCCTGGGGTTGGTTCACACAAGATTGCTCGAATGCCCAGCGGGTTTGAGTGGCTAGATGCATTTTGCAAGTAGCGTTCGGACGATTCTTTCATGTGTTTCTTTACAGTGGGGAGTCTGAAAGTCACTATGGAGATCTAAGTTTCGCATGAAACAGGGGAAATTACGGCTTTACGCATAAAGCAGTTTTAGAGTACCTGTAGTGGTTTAAGAGAGTGGGAGCAGCATACGTGAAGACCGGACGGATGCAAGTGTTGTAGAGGGTTATTTTGCAGTGCGATGGGAGTTCGCTTTTACTTCTCATGAGTGGGTGAAGCCTGCCCAGGTAGAAAGCTACTTTGTCGCGGACCGTCTTAATACGGTTTTTGAAGCAAAGTCAGGAGTCTATCACGCTTAAGTACTTTACTATGTTCTCCCAGGCAATAGGGCGGTCGAAGAGGTTGATTTTGGGTAGTGATGTGGACGCGCGGTCAGAAGAACATGGTTGCCGCTTTTCACGGGGTTCATTTCTATTCTCAATTTAGAGCCTATTCACCGAGTTCGGTTACTGCTTTCTGGAGTACTTGATAAACGCGTGCCATCTTTCTACTGACGCAGATTTCGCTACGTAAAGGAATTCAGTATTCAGTATTCAGTATTCATTTATTTATTGCTTACATGTGGTAAAAAGATGTTACATAAAATGTGTCCCAGAACATGCACCCTGCAAGGGCATTGCAATATAAACATATCCTAAAACTAATTAGAATTAGTTAGAATTTTAAACATTTCAAAACATAACATTATTATTATACATAGTTATACTTATTGCACAAAGATTGTTTAAACAATAATTAAAATATAGAATGTTAAGCTTTATCGAAAAATTCTTGCAGGCTATAGAATGAATTTTCTATTAAGTGTTTTTTTAATGTTTTTTTCAAGGTTGGTATGTTTAATATATTTTTAATTGCTGTTGGTAACATATTATATATTTTAACACACATATTATACGGGCCTGAATCTACTAAAACTAAGTTTTATTGAGATGTAGCTAATCGTGTACGTGGCCTTAGGTTAGTAGGTCGTTCACGGATAGGAAACAGGTGTTGGTGTTTTCTAACAAATATGGAGGCTTCTAAGATATAGATCGATGTTAGTGTGAGGATTTCGAAAGATTTAAAATATTGTCTGCAACTGGTCATTTGATCCATATTAGCTATTATTCTTAAACATTTCTTTTGAAGTGTAAATAGGTTTCCTACGTCAACACTATTTCCCCATAACACAATCCCGTATTGCATCCGGGAATGTACATAGGCATAGTACGCCATCAATGCCGTATCCAAATCAGTTGCTTTTTTAATTTCTTTCACTGCGAAGGAAAAACTTAATATTTTAGAGCAGAGTTTGCTTACGTGTTGTTTCCAGTTAAGGTTGGAGTCTATGTGGATTCCTAGCAGGCAGTAGGAATTCACACATTCTATGTCCTCATTTCTAAAAGTAAAATTTATTTCTAAAGGTTTTCTTTGGTAAGGATGAAATTGTATTATTTTTGTTTTGCTGAGGTTTATGTCAAGATTGTGATCTTCAAGCCAATTTATAATTGTTTTAAATGTTGATTGTAAATGTTTATGTAAGATTTGTGTGTCAATAGTAGGGATTAAGACAGATGTATCATCAGCGAATATAGTACAGGTATGCTCAATGACTTTTGGGAGGTCGTTTGTGTAAATCAAAAACAGCAAACACCCCAGAGCACTACCTTGAGGGATTGATCTCTGTAAGCTTGCTGTTTCCGATTTTATTTTGGAAACTTCTCCTTTGAGTTGGTTAAAATATTTTATTTCTACATATTGGGTGCGGTTATTTAAGTAAGATTCAAACCATTTGAGAGCTTTGCCTCGTACGCCTATGCCCGAAAGTTTTTTAAGTATTATGTTGTGTAAAACTCTGTCATAGGCTTTGCTCATGTCTAGTAAAACACCAACTGCATAAGTTTTATTGTTAATAAATGTTAATGCCTCATTGATAAATTTGAAAATGGCTAAAGTGGTCGATCTTCCTTTTCTGAAGCCGAATTGATTTTCATTAAAGATATTGAATTTTTCGCAAAAGGTGTAAAGCTTCTTATGCATAACGGTTTCAATTTTTTTGCAAAAGTGGATAATAGGGCGATTGGGCGGTAGTTGTCGGGTTTTTTTTTTAATTTTTTTTTGTGTAGTGGTGTGATAATTGTCTTTTTCAATTAATCAGGAAAACATCCGGTTCTGAAAGATTGATTAATTAGTAATGTTAATGGAGAAACCAAGTATGGAGAGCATTTTTTTATCAATGATGCAGGAAATTCATCAAATCCAGCGCTATTTTTGTTCTTCAGACTTTTAATTGTGTGGTAGATTTCGAGTTTAGTGACAGGGCATATATAAAAAGAGTTTTCAGTAGGTGAAATAACTGGGCGTCCTAGCGGGGGATTTGTGGCTGGTATTGTATTTTTGCCTATTGATAAAAAATATTTGTTGAATATATTAGATATTGTTTGTGGATTGCTTGTTAAATTGGTGCCTTCTAGTAATTCAATATTAGATTTGGATATTGTTTGGATCTTGTTTGTGGTCTCTTTGACTACTTGCCATGCAGTTTTGGTAATATTATTTGAGTGTTTGAGTCTACTTATATAGTTTAATTTCTAGATCTGTTTATTGCTTTTTTTAAGTGTTTTTGAGTATTCCCAGTAATGATTTTTTAAGGTTGGGCTCTTTGTTTGAGATTTAAGTAACTTTAGAAGGCGTTTATGTTGGCACGACTTTCTGATACCTTTGGTAATCCATTTTTTGGGGGTGTTGTTCCTAAGATTGGTTTTGATTTTTGGAATTAATCGGTCTAGCGTGTGTTGTATATTTACATAGAAGTTGTTGAAATTTTTGTTTACCTCATCAATTTCTAATAGGATGTTTGACCAGTTTATTTTACTAAGCTCTGATTTGAATGACTCTATGTTTTTTGTGCTAAATATTCTCTTAAATGTGTGCCATGTTTTTGACGGTTCAAGTTTATTTGTGAGTGAAATAGGCATAGCAATTGAGACTCCTCTATGGTCGGATAGTCCGAATTCTTTGGTAGAGATTATTGTGTTGGCATGAGTGAAATTAGTGAATAGTAAGTCCAGGCACGTGCTAGATTCTAGTGTAATTCTAGTGGGTTCATGAATGTTTTGTTTAAAATTATATACACTGAAAAGATCTAATAGTCTAGAGCTATTACATGTTTTTACTAGCATATTTACATTAAAATCTCCCCCTATAATAATACTTTTCTTTTTGTATTTTAGTTCTAAAAACTGTAGTAGTTTTTCAGTCGATTGATGAAAGAGGGGTTTCTAGTACTATTTGGCCAATATATTACAATTATAACTAGACGAGAATTAGGAATCTCTATACCGCAAACTTCGAAAACCAATTCAGAAGACATATGGTCAATATCGAGATTAGTGTAGTCTATGTTATCCCTTACATAAATGCCCACTCCCCCTCGAATATGGTCCTTTCTACAATAATAGGTTGCTAGTTTATAGTCGGAGATTTTTACAATTTCTGTCTCACCTTCAGATAGCCATGTTTCACTTATACATAGTATATTATTTTTCCTTAAGGTAGAGTCTGTTTCAATGAGAGATATGTTATGAACTAAGCCACCAACATTTTGAAATAAAATATTTGCACTAGTTTCGAAAGTTATCATTTAGATCGCTATGTGTATTTATATCCTGCGAGGTTGGAGATTGACTGTCTTGAATTGCAGTTGGATTCTTGATAGTGTCGGACGTGGCACTTACTCTGGCCTGGCCTGAATATGAACAGGTGTCATGGTGTATCTTTCCATTGATCAGGAGTCGGTTATTGCGAATGACTGCGTGTTTACCTTCTTTCCTTGCTGCTCGTAGAATCATGATTAGTGATTTTCTTTGTTTTAGAGAGTCGTCGTCCAAAAAGTGGGAGAGAGTCAATCCTGCAGCTTTGAAGTGTTGTTTGTTGGCTAAAATGAATTTGGTCATTCTGGTACTAATTAGATCTATGGCGGTTGGATTTCTGTTTCCTCTGCGACCCAGTCTTCGTAGATCATCAATTTAACCATCAATATTTACATCAAGGATGTCATGGAACAAAAAGGTAATCCTCTTGTACAACTCATTTTCGTCTTCCCAGTTTGGTTTATCCAGTCCATATAGTATTATTGTTCTTGAAAAGTCTTTTTGAGTTGGAGTTTCCAATTTATGAGGTGCTGATGGTGGGATGGTGGTATTTACTGTTTGCTCCTTTAAGATTGACAGTTGTCCCTCAATATCTTTAATTTTATTTAGCAGGTATCCGATTTCTTGATTTGAAGCGCCTTGTTGAGATTTTATGGTGTCTATATTTCTGTTTGTTTCCGATTTAAAGCCCTTAAGGGCGAGCTAAATCTCTTGGTGAACCAGTGTCTTAATTTCAGACTTCATGTTTGAGATAATTCATGAGTTATAGTTTAATAGCTTGGCGTAAAGGAGCTCACTTATTTTTCCAATGATCCAATCACTATCTTGCTAGGGTTGAGTTAGTTCAATGTTCGATTCACTTGTTTCATTAAATAATACGGAGAAATCAGCATTTTCTATTTTCTTATTTGGTCGATGACGCATGGTAATGTTCATTTCATCTGGTTGAAGTTCCGTGGCTGGTAATGTTGAAGATATTATTGGAGTATTATCATTGTTTTTTCTTGGTTGCTTGCAGACACAGTTTGGACATTTCCACTCCTTAGGTTGTTGGTTGCAAGGGTGGAAATAGAGGTTATATCTCTTTTCGGATACATTAGCGCAGGCAAGGTCGTATTCGTGTTCACAAATATGACATTTCATTATTTCTCTGTTGACTATTTCTTGTTTGCAACCTGCACAACTTGACATTTTGTGTTTTTTGTAGCAAAACGAAGATTGGGAAAAGTAAGGATGCGTATTATTGCTTGCAACGGAACGTAGTTACTAGCTGTCTCACCGTGCTGGGCTCCTATTGGATCTGGGGATGACGGCCGCTGTCAAATTTCAAACTATCACTATGCCCTCTCTTTCTAAAAGAGCCGCTGTGGTTTCTCCCTCTCGCACCGTATTTAGCACTTATGTTGATTTTTCACTATTTCGGAAGTAATTAACTATATTTATTGCACAGTAGTATTCATCGAGATTATTCACTGGTTTTAGATCGCGGATGTTGTAGGTTTATGCGTATTTAACGTGGATAAAAGTATTAAAATGACGGAGCACTTTCGTGACAATGTTTATCGGCGGACGTTGCGTTCCGTTTTCCTTCGGATCGGAATGAATATGGATCTTTGGACTTTACCGTTGTGTAGAACCCTTTGTAAATGTGCTCCGTTATTCGGTGCACTTGTCAAACGCACGAGTGTTTGGGTCTAAAGCCAAACTGCTCGTTGGGGTTGAGGTTCCTATCTATGCGAATGTCTTTGAGCCTGTTAAGATTCGTAGCCCCGGGGATTTCTTGGGTCTGAGCCCCTTGATTAATACTTTCTGCAATTCTTCAGGGGTGACCTTGGGAAGAGAGTCAATGGGGTAAACAGAGGCTTTATGACAACTTAGGAGTTGATCATGTTAAGGTGATCAGGGTCTATCGGTTGTGAGCCGGGAGTGAATTGAACGTCTGGGCTAAAGACAAGACATTCGGCCTTTACGTCGTCATCAAAGGCTGCGGGTTGGTCAACACGTTTTACTGTGGTCATGGGAACTATCTCATGCGATTTCGGAATTCGCACCATGCTTACTAAACACGGTGTTTGGCAGATGAATATACAAATGGAGTCAGCAACAAGGGGCGGTCATTTGCTACTCGCCTAGCCCTAATTTTATGGACTAGACCCCACAGTTCCAGGAAAAAATAAATTTTGTTATTTTTTTAAAAATGTCCGAAATTAATCGTTTTAACTAAAATAAAACAAAAAGTTTTGGGTAGATCCGCCCAATTAAGGTAGTATTTCAATCCTTATTGTGCTACTATTTTAGTAAAATTATTATTTTGTGTAGAAGACCCATAGGAAAATTATTATGAGGCATCAACGTCACAAAAAATAAAAATCACGTTGGCTGTATGGGCTCCCCTTTAATATAAATTTTATTTTAATTTAATTATTTATTTTTAATGTGAATAATATAACTCAATATTCTGTGAATATTTCAAGCGACTACCTCTTGCCGTTATTAATACGAGCAAAAACGAGCCAAACAATCACGTTTGTTGTATGGGAGCCCCCTTAAATATTTTTTATTCTGTTTTTTAGTATTTTTTGCTATAGCGGCAACAGAAATACATCAACTGTGAATTTTTTTTAACTCTCTAACTATTACGGTTAATAAGATACAGCCTGATGACAGACGGACGGATGGACGGACGGACGGACAGCGGAGTCTTAGTATTAGGGTTCCCGTTTTACCCTTTGGATATGGAACCCTAAAAATGAGAATCGACGAGAATAATCTGTGAGAATAACCTACTTTCCGCAATTACAGCATAAAAAGCTATCTAGTACTTTGTTCTCCTTTAAGTTTAAGCTTGTAAAGTCAAAATCGTAATTGGCTCGAAGGACTTTATATAGACTAATGTTACACATTTACTTAATGTAGGTACTCATTTTCCCCATTCACTAAGCCTGGTGAATCACCATATCAACCGCCCCAGCTCGGCCCAAGGGTGACTGAAAGAGTGATGTTAAGATATTTATCGGCGCGTGTAGCTGAGATCATTATGTAAATTATTAGATAAAGGTGTGACTACCGTCTGTTCTCTCTATCTATCGCGTTGGGTGATGCACAGGCCGTAAATTGATATCCTACGGATTTTATACTTAAAACTTAGAGCCCACTAACGTGTAGTCTAGCTAGATGATGATAGTGACCTTAAGGTGTATTGGCATAATATAATTCTAAAAGTAGATGTATGTTTTCTCCCTGAACTTTGTATAGGTTTAAGTATCTCAATGTCCCTAAGGATATCTTTATCATAGTGTTGCCCTGTAACTCAAGTAAGAACCCTAGGATTCTGTAAATGGGTAGTTCTTATTATGATGGAATAAAAATTACACTTTTTAGGTTCCAAACTTTTTTTTACTACATTTAGTATACAAACTAGCCAGGACATGACATTCATAAGCTACAGTATCATGGGTCAGACAAGATATTCGGAAATTTTCAAATTACGGATATTATGGTACAAATTATGGTTTTTCAGGACAGGAAAGTGTGATATAGCGCAGGAAATTGACATCATCATCATAAGCATAATAAGTAACCGTAATAAGTTACTTAATAATATATATTTCATCCTGAAATTGATAACCAACATAAAATGTAACTATGAGAACGTTAAATTACTACCACGATAATGAGAAAAACCAGGAAAGTGAAACATTTACATATAAATTTCCATATTAATTGTTTATTTAGAAACAAACAATCACAAAGAGTAAACAGTAAAACTCTTTGAATCATCAGCTTGTTTAAAATACACATGTTTGTCTCTCTGGCAATATTTTTTAGAAAACGGTGTGAGTCTCGTAAACGTTAAATACAGATGTAGTGAATAATTACAAAAATTTATTGTTATAAAAAAGGTCTGCAAAATTCTACTGTAGTTTTGACTTATAGTTAGACTTTTGGGGTTCCAATCCTTATAGAATCATTAGATCATCCCAACCGGAATTTGGTTTTTATCAGTGCGTTTTATTGAAATAAAACGTCCTCAGTAACTAGTTATATTTTTGTTTGCCTAACGAATTCTTTATATGATAGAATCGTGGTGGTCTTAACATCTCAGTGTAATATACGTCAAACGGGCAATTTGACATTTGACATTGATAAATAAAGTATGCGATTTATTTGATACCTACACGTAATTTAATAATACAGTAATTCATAGACACATCGGCACCATTCGGGTGTTATCGTTGTTCCGAGTTTTGCCGATAGGAAAGGGTTATTCACTACATATGTAGCTGACTGTACATCCTGTCTTCAAAAAATATTTGCGTAACTTCCGGAGCGTATTATTTTTTGATCTATTATTTTTCCCAGCTTCTAATCTTCTGTACCTATTTATCGTCTTTCATAAAAGCTTCAATGAATAAGACTAAGGTATCGGAATTTGCAAAAAGAAGCACTTAGTATTAAAGCTAGACTTTTGGACATTACACCAGTTTTTGTTTCGTTTTAATAGTTACAGTATTGCCGAAGTTATGCCGAAACGCTTTGTAAATTTGTCTTAAGGCATCTGAGTTCGGCCGGCAGCCGCTCGACCTCGCAGACGCAAAAATCAATTTCTTATTCTTATATCTTCATACACTAGTTTATGATGTTGAACTTTTATAAAATATAACATTACGAGTGTTTGGTGTATAATATAGTAGATAACCATATATCAAATAGTTTGGTACCTGATCCTGTGAGGAATAATCGTACAGCAGTCTTGTTTGAACTAATATTGCAAAGATATATAAGCTGGTTTACAAACTTGATGTCAGGGGCTGGTGATAGAATGAGGACATGGATAAGTATTAGACCTCAGGAACCAGGAAAGTATTCCTGGTTCCTGAGGTCTACAGAAACTCAGGAACCAGAAATAGTTAGGCAGTCGTGTTTGGACTCAATTTGTTAAGGAAGATGAGCTGGTTTCGCCAACTTGGTGTCATAAGCTGGTGATGGACTAAGGACTTTGTTGAGTACTGGGAGGCTGATGAGCTGGATTCACGAACATAGTTTCATGAACTGGTGATGTAACGAGGACTTGAAGACTGTACTGAAACTCAGGGACCAGGAATTGTCAGGCAATCGTGTTTGGTCTATATTTGTTAAGGATGATGAGCTGGTTTTGCAAAATTGGTACCATGAGCAAAACCAGCTTATCATATTTAACAGATTGAGTACAAACGCGACTGCCTAACTATTTCTGGTTCCTGAGCTCATCCAAAGGTGACATTAATTTAAAGAGCCAAGTTCATACTGAAGACTAGGTAAGTATTCGGTCATTTGATTATTTTGGATACTCGACAGTGGGTGAATGATCTTTATGGCTTACAGATATCCCCGATTGATATAAACTCATCTTACGTACATAGGTATTACAAGTAAAACATATAAAAATGGAAGTAAAACTTAGATATGTCAAAATAATTTCAAAGCAGTAAGCAGTACTTTTATTTCCGATAGGAACTGCTGCTAGATGCTCTCCTTGCGGCGTTCTCCGTAACGAGAGCATCTACTTTTTTCTAATTTTTGGGCTTAATGGCACACAAAAAAATAACATATTTGTTGTTTTCACACTCGAGTTTTCACACTGCACATGGGCACAATGCAGTATTTTTTGATCATTTTAGTCTTTATACGTGAGTATTGTGGGGAGTTCTTTACAGTATGTTGCGCTTGAGCCGAGTGAGCCCGATCGATCCGATCACCGATGCAAAGTGACGGCATCGCTGATCTTACATGCTACTAAAATTGTTTCGCGGGAGTCGAACTTTGAGCTTTAATAACTCCGTAAATTTTTAACATATCGAAAACTATTAACTGAGATTTATTTTTATTTTAATAAATTTAACAGCATTTACAGATTTTTGGTTTCTGCGAAAAAAGTCCTCAATAAGTTAATAATTTAACCAATAAAATATAACAGCAACTACACTTAAATGTAGGTACTTAATAGTCTCTATATTCCTAACATTCATCACACAGGTACGCTATTACATTTTATTAATACAGGAACATTAAGTATTATGAATGTTTCCTATCCTTCCTACCTTTCCTACTATCCTGTATGTTATAATTTTCCTGTCTAAGTGGACCCAGACAAGTCATACAGAGAAAAGTGATAATTTTGAGATGTTTTCGTTAATACTACAAAAACACTGTCTTTATTTGCTGTTTTAAGGCTTAATATTATATGAACTCTTGGTATATTTAAAACTCATAAAATATTGAAAAAAAATATATTGTTTACATAAAATTACGAGTGAGATGTTGTCTGACCCGAACACATCTGCAGTCGAAGAGAGCATCGTCACGACTGTCTGACTATCTGATCTGATTGGCTGCGGATCGAGCGGCAATAGGCTCATTGAGCTACGGACTTTGTAGCGGCATTCGGGCTACTTCGATTTTGGTTTAATTTGTCGGTAATATTAACGTGTTTTTATCTAACAGGAAAGTGATACGAAATGGTTGTCGCCTCTATTATCTTAGGAAAAAAATATAAAAATAGGGAGATACGTATACGCTTTCTCAAGTTCTAGCAAAGATATATTATAAGTTACTGTATTGTAATATAATCTGTTTGAGAATGTACATATTTTTTATTATTACATATTACGCACGTATTATTATAGTTAAATGCTTAAGTTTTCTAAAATCACCCGTAGTTCGAAAGTTATGAATAATGGTTGTTTCAAAGTTTTGATTTTCCGGTTTTAAGTGTTTGTTGTTGTAAGTTGTTTGTTATACATCATTCTAAACTAATTTCACAAACCGAACGGAGTTAGACCCCCCTCAGATGCATCGCATGCCTAATTTCAGGCAGTGTGAACTAACAAGCAGCGGCGCATAATACAGAGTGGCTCAACTTCAGTGGAAAAATTTTTTTTTTACTTAAAATAAAGCAGTCCCAACCAAACAATTGAAGTTCATTGAAGCATTAGGGCCTGAGTCGGAGACAATGTAATAATTCTTAACACACAGTACACCAAACCGCTGCTGATTCAACAATGCTAACCATTTACGTTTAGTGGCGAGGCCACAAACAACAAATGCTTTCGAAATAACTCACGTAACATATAACAAACTGCACAAAACGTTAAGACCACTGGAATATTCAGGGTGACTTGGGATCACAACAGCGGTGTAGCAGTTTCACAAATAGACGAATAAAAATAATAATAAATGGAGCCCATTAATATCCCCACCGAGGTGCACGAGTCTTTACCCGAATATGAGTAAGATTGGAGACCACCACGCTAGCTCAGATAAATAAATATCTTTATATGAGCGGTTGATATCTAGTTAGATTACTCGACTCTATCCTAAAAGGTATGGAGATTTCAATATTGCCGCGCCGCATCGTATAGCCCGGCGGTGATACGAAAAATATATATAAACGGAATACGAATGTAAACGAAAGAGACAGCGTTAATTACTTCCACCTATGAAATAAAAGAGAGCGCAAACAATGCGCTCACCTCAAAATAATAACGAAGCGCCAAACCACATTAAAATTGTTTAAAAATAAACAACGTTTTACATTCTGAATGCAATGTAATGAAATTAGTTAGGATTTCAGAATTGCAGGAAAAACAATTTAGAGGTATTTTCGTAATTAAATTCTATCAAGAAAATGTCATCCAGTCGCGTTTTCCTTCAATGAGAATTTTAATCGAATACTCAATAAACGTAAACTCAAAATCAAATCTATAGATGACTTCATAGTGAAGTAAATGGATTCGGAAAAAACCCATTTTTTTGTCGTATCACCTTAAAATATGTCTTCAGTAACTTACACACTGAAGTGATTATTGGCCCCGGATTTCCGGATTGCAGTTCCTAAATAAAATCCAGTCCCGTAATATCCTCACACCCTAACCCTGTATAAAGTACCGATGTAGTGGTACTTTAGGAGGCGGAAAATTTTACAGTCTCACGAAAAAGTTCCGAGACATTCTGGCGAGTAAGTTGTGGTTCCAACTGAGACAAGAGACCGACAATGAAACCACGCCTACTACAGTTATCTAGAGCATCTCATCCGGTGGCCATATGGAGAAATAAAGTTGCCAGTAGGAGAAGACATTCTTATGTAACTGACACTAGCTACGCCATCACGGGGTCTGTCTTGGGTCAGTTATATCTGGGTACTATATAAACGTATGACCGCAAATCTAATTTTAGATTGTCAAAAAGAGCGGTTTTGAATAAAACTGGTCGCGACTAGAAATACTGGTTTTGTTTGATAAAATGACTGAACTGTGCGATTAGAAATCTGAAAAACAAAACTTAAAAACCTTAATTCGAGTAACATAAAATACAAAACGAAAACCTTACAAGAAGGTTAAAGGAGCCTTCGCTTCGCTCACTACCTTCATCCTTCACCCAACCTGACCCACCACTTCGCCCAGACGGCAGAGTTTATATTTATATTTATTTATACAGGCACACCAACAACATAAACACACAACATTACAAACAAACAGATACTAGTGTCAATGTCTATTATATACGTGCACAACATTCTTGAAAAGATACAAATCAATTAGCATAAACGTATACCTAAACTAATACACATAATAAACTCTAATGTACCACCTTCATATAAAATTTATATAATACGAGTATAGGACATATGGTATCATTTGGCTTTAGTTTCATTGACTTACAATAAACTTGGTTAGATAAACAATTCAGCATTTTTTCGTGCAGATCAGTAATACTGTCGAAATTCAGTATTATTTTCGATCATTTTAATTAACACCAGAGTTCATGGTCATTCGCTCAATTAGTTTTTTATTCCGTTCGATTCCATTTTTTTAAACTATTTCCCGATATATTTGTGGCACTGTAGTGTACCTACCTACGTAAAACTTTTCTAGACTGATGCGTGGAAGGGCCAATGTTGAATGAAGTGTTGAAAAAGTATTTTTTTCAGTAAAATTTAAAGGCATGACGTCAAATTAGGACGCGGATGACATGATAGGTGCAGCGGTCGGTGGGACAAGCAAATTATGACATGTATATTTCATTTGTATGTATGGGATGTTTAAGAATAGTCACGGATAATTGGAATCATAACTGTCGGCGAAAATTATCCTGATTCAGTATCGTAGATGACGACACCAACTAACAAATTGACGATATCTGTGGCACTGCGGTTGTGGCTCTGCCAACTATGCGAGAGGCTCCGGGTTCAAGCCCCGGCTGGGGATATAGAAAAAAAAACTCCAGGTCTTGGATGTTTATATGTGTGTTTTCTGGTTTTCACGACACAGCTTCAACTGACAAGAAGCTACGTCAAAAACATTATTTAAATTTATTGTTTTTTTTTCTATTTATACCCTGTTTTATTTAGTATTTCATCACAAAATTAATAGAAAATTACTTACGTAAAGTTACATACCGGCAAACAATAATGGGAACGACGACCCCGCCAGAGGAGAAGAAGCTGATATATCATCATCGCAGCCACAAATTTCATCCATGCGACAAACATCAATAGCAATTAAAGAATCATGCCCGGTTTGTTCACAGGAATACAAAAACGTGGTCTAAAGAGACACATCCTAGCGTCACACCCAGATTACCACCACTCCGCTTGGCAAATATGAGCCAAACCACGGAAACAACTAACGAACTCCTCAACCAAGCGCAAATACAAGACGAAGCAATCCCTGAACCCGTCAACCAAACACAAATACCAGAAACCATCAAAAAAGTTTTCCTAAAAGGATTCAATGCGAGATTACTCAATAGCGAAGGTGGCCCAGACTCAATCTATAGAAAGCACTGGATAAAAACTTTTACATTTTCATAGTAAGCACTACAGTATTCCACAAGGTGCCGTAGACAGACATCTAACCACACTCCTTGCTACAGAGATAAAAGAACTCACTAAAAACTTACCAGGAGAAGGAAACTCTGAAAAAATATTCATCATAAGTAGTAAAATACTACAGAGAGACAATTCGGATAAAGCAGGCGGCAGGCAGGCAAATATTAGGCGAACACTTCAAAGAAAATTGGATATGTGGATCTCAGGTCATTATTATGAATTGGTTGTAGAAACTCGAATGGGCTACTCAAAGCTATCTAAAAAAACAGACATAAACTAAACGCTGATCATACTGCCCGAATGTATGGCCGCCTCAGGTTACAAGGAAAAATTAGACAGGCAAATAGATGGATAATGTAGAGATCAGGAGGTGGAATCATGGACTCATCTGCGAAACTAGGAAATAAAACAGTACTTCAAATATTTGAAGACAAACATCCTAACCAAGTAACCCAACAACTATCAGATTTTATAGCCCTCACCTTCCCATTATGACGAATGTCGATATCACCCCAAATCATATAGAAAAGTTGTTAGACGACTGTCTGGCGGAGCTGGACCAACTGACTTAGAACAATATAAATCACTCCTACTTCGCTTTGGGATACACAGCTCCTAACTGAGATAATCAATCACAATTCACAATGGCTAACTATCATCGCTAATAAAACTGTCCTCACAGCTACCCGGTTTGGGGATGTTTTAGCTATTGGGAACGCCTACGAACTTGCAAATCTCCCGCAGGCCTGCGACGGATGCGAAGAGAATAATTTCGACGTAAACCACGCACTAATCTGTAAAAAAGGAGGATTAATAAAAAAGGAGATGACTGAAAAAATTGGGCCGATATAGCCTGGGGAACTGGCATAATGAACGCATAATGCCAGACGCCAATATAAATAAAACAGCACATATAGGTGATCTGTTACTTAATAGTATGTGGGAATCTGCGAAGAACGCACAGTAAATGCTGACCCTACCTCTTACGGCTTCCTCACCTGGCAACAAAAATCACAGAGACATAGCCGAGAGAAACGCTCAAAATACGACCGAGCAGCTGAAGACCTAAGAGCCTCATTAACCCCACTAGCCATTTCATGCGATGGAGCCTAGGAACAGAATATAACAGTTTTTTTAAACTAATCAAAGCTTAATGAGATATAGGCAAAGCGTTTTCTCAAATAGTGTACTGGCTGAAGGTGAAGATACAAATCTCAGTTTTATAACTGAGATTTGTATCGAGATGAGAGAGCAGTTTCCACGAGAGTAAGAGGCACGCGAAAACATGTCAGGGCCTTTCAATGCGAAGATGGAGCAGGAATACTTTGGTGACAGTTTGATCTCGTGAAACAGAAATACGTACATAATGTTTTAAAATTTTATCTTTTATAGACAGGGATTATTTAATAGTATAGTTATATATAAATTTAAGTAATGAAGTTATATTCTATGCCTACTTGTTGTAAAAAAATGTATGTGCCTATAAGTAAATGTAAATTCTCGTCGACGAGTTATCACGGTTGTATTGGAAAACATAATAGGTATCTACAAAACAATTATCATTGAAACGTTCGCACGAGTTTGTTTTAAAGCTTTTAACGCGAGATTGTTGCGCTCTAAAATGTGCCTCAAAATAAACCGCTCTTAATGTTTGCGGAAACAAATAAACCCGCAAAACTAAATTTTGTCGGAGGATTGAGCGCCCATAGAGATCTAGATAACAACAACGGCTAGAGATCTAATTCCTTTTGTCAATTTAGGGAATCAATTTGTCGCTAAATGTCCTAAAAATAATTATGAGGAAAAGCTAAATACTTTAGGTATGCACTTCCAAAGTTTTGTCCGCGCAATACTCCACTTACGATTTTGATAATCTTCATTATTTGCGAAATCCATGAATGTAAATAGTCAAAACATAATTTGTCGGTAGTATTACAGACGACTTTATTAACATCATTCTTCCTGTTCTTCTTCTTCTTCTAAATGCTTGCTTGCGTCGATTTTTTCGCGCGCTGAGCTTAAAGTGGTTGATAGACGTACGAACTTTAAGAACGCGGTTTTTAAGATCGCGAAATTACTCGGCTAGACGTTAGTGACACACGTGAAGCTTACTCACTCTGTATTGCGATGTCTTCGACAGAAGAAGCTCTGTGTTATTTAGTAATTATATCGTAATACATTTTAATAACTAGAAAAAATAGACGAAGTCGAAAAGTGTGGGTAAAGAACTGGCTTACGAAAAGAGAGCGTTTATCACATGTGAATTCATTTTTTTCTTGACTTTCTCAATCGTAGCATCTCTTTCCACCTTACTTATAATTTCTTATAAATTATTGTATGCTAGAAGCTTCATATTTTTGTTTCTGTAATCGTCGCTTCTAATTTTCCAAAGACAAGGGTTATTCCGGAAAGCTTCTATAAATTCGGTTAGCAGTTCATGCGAATAAATTCGAAAATCACTCATTTTGAGAATTTTCTGAATCAATATTATCAAAAATTGCAAAAATCTCTAAACAAGACAAGCGTGCGCGTCCACGAACTAGCAAAACAAAATGGCGGCTGGCAGCTCGCAGTGCTGCCACACGTACGAGCCAAGACGAGCTACGAGCAAGATTTCAAACCGGTTGGATCGCCATCGATTTTGCGCGGCGGTTTTAATATACGCGTACTTACGGTGACACACCAGCGAAAAAGGTCGTCGAGCCATAAGTACGCGTACTTGCTCGTACGTCTATCACCCCCTTAACGTAAAGATCGGCGATTGTGAATGATTCCAATATTCGAATGGTTTGATACTACTAATATTAAGAATCGAATCAAAAAAAAATCGGTAACTGGTTTTCAAATTGTGAGACGGGTCACCCGACCGAAATGACGACCACGACCACTTTGTCAAGAATGCTACGACTAAGAAGAAAGTTTTCAAATTCGAATGAAATCGCTAGTTCATTCATTCACTTTGCCATACAAGGTTGACCATTTTTCCCGAGTGATATAGTCTTCTTCTAGTTGATATTCGTATAAGTATGTAAAGAGTTCTAAGTATTTCGACACAGGCAAATAATGACGTTTGCTAAGTATATGTATATAAATTACTACAGTAATAAAGTACTTTGACTTTGACTTCGACCTGTCAATGTGCCGAGGTCCTAAGCATGACAGCTGAATGTCAAGAGGGCGTGACCGGTATGTTGTGGAAAACAGTGATACGGTGAAATAAATAATATAAGATAGATAGTGGAAGGAATAGACTTTAACCGTGTTACCACAAAAAATATTAAACAGCATTTAACCTCAAAACAAACGTCAAAACCCATAAATTTCTATTTGTAAACAAGTGTTGAACAGTAGTTTATTGTTTTATGGTAAGGCCCTAAATGTCGTTTCTTTATTTTACAGATAAGTGTATGGAGTGTAGTTTTAATTATTAGAGTAGGTGTTGCAATGTAACTTTCAAACCTTTAAAATAAAAACCTGGTTTTACAGAGAAACATGTTTTGGTTTGATTCCATATTGAAGATAAATCACATGATAAAACGAAATTGTTGTCACACAATCGCTGGGATTGGAGAAATTTCGTTACGCATTTACGCTACGTACGCTCGTTACGCTTGTAACGAAGATTTTTGCAAAACCTCAATATCGACAAGTGATGGTAAGGTATATAATACTAATATAATACTAATATAATACTAATATAAATATAATGGTAATACTGGAGGAATTGCATTTTCTGAGGTGAAGAAAAGCTTTGTAAAAAGACACCAAGTGAGAAAAGTATAACCGAGGAACTCAAGAAAACATATTTCGACGAGGATGGTAATCTGCAGGTTGATGATAAATTTCTAGAAGAATTCAATGAAAAAGTGCTGGCTACAACACAGATAACCTAAGGAAGGAAAAAACAAGAAAATAAACTTAAAAAATGTTGCAGAACTTCATACCTGAGAAATTTACAAGTAATACGAATACGACGAAATACGAATGCGAAGCAGTGGATAAATTTCTTTGAAAAGGAATTTGATTTGTAAACAGATGAGAGAAAAAATTAAATGTAAAGGCTGTTTATGGAAAAAAGTCTTGCCGACTGGTACAGTTCCATGATGATAAAATTGACTATTGACGCTGGATGGTCAACAACGAAAGAAAAATTTTGTGATGCATTTGCTTGTAAGGGATGGAGCTCCGTCACTAAAGCATTGTCATTTAGATATAGAGATGGCTCGCTGTTGGTTTATGCTATCAAAAAAGAAAAACTTCTATTGGAGATGAGGAGATCAATACAAAGGATACAATTTATCATGGCGGACCTGATTGCAGCTGGTTTATCGGAATTCATACTAAATAAGATTGATAGAGAAGCAATAGAAGATACATTGAGTTTGTTTAACGAGGTGAGCGAGAATTTATGAACACATCATAAATAAGAAAAGTTACGTGCCAAGGTATAAATATGGAAATATGAAGACAAGTAATAGAAATGAAGAACAAATTTGTAAAAATAATAATGAAGGCATACGTTACCGAAGATACATGCTGGTTCGAAGCAAGACAAGATGATAAGGTAGCAGTCAACAGATTTTCAAACTATTTTACTTTTACAGAAAAGAGCTATTCGAGCGATATAAATTTAAAACGCGCAGACTCATTCGGAGAGCAATATAAAGAAATTTACATACTTACTATAGCTAGTCAATTTATTTTCTATCTGCCAGCCGCATCATTGTGTGTATGGGGCATGGGTGGATGGTCTGGGCCGCCAAGCTCTTCACTGCCTCAGGAGCGCCAGCAGGTATTCGCGGCACCATGCATTGTCCGAAGGGCGCTGGTCTCGGCCAAAATTCCGTACATGCTGGAACAAAGCAAGAATCTTACAACGTCTTCCAAACTTAGCGATAGCTGTAATGTTTACCTAAGAAATAATCACAGACTAGTTACGCCCCAGTTTAGACTTTACGTATTTATCACGTGTTTACGTATTTATCAACAATAGTGATGCCGGTCCTGAACTCTTTGAAGCGGTCGGTTCCCTCGAGACATAGTGTTGTGTGTAGCGGGTTGCGCCTCCCCCTCAAGTATGGCGAGGGGGGTAATGGCTGGTGCACAATACATACTCGTGGAAGGGCGCTGCTTGGGGGGACTGGTCCAGTCTGGTTTCTCATCAAGTTATGTTCATTACAGCTTTTTTGTTCTTAATTATTTCTTTTGGAAATAGTTAATTTGAGACATCTTATTGGCATTTATACGATTTCAGATACGATGTTATAATATTGTCATTTAATTATTAGATGCTTTTTATATTGTACATTGTGGCATTCAAAAAACCGGCCAAGTGCGAGTCGGACTCGTGCACGATGGGTTCCGTATCAATATCTAATAAAACAGCAAAAAAAACACGTTTGTTGTATGGGAGCGCCCCTTAAATTTAATTTAATTATTTATTTTTAATGTGAATATTACAATTCAATATTCTATGAATATTTCAAGCATCTATCTGTTGCCGTTATCAATATCTCCCATAAAATATTTATTTTATTTTAAAATAATTATCTATTTTTAAAGTGAATAATATAATTCATTATTTTAAGAATTTATCAAGCATCTACCTGTTGCGGTTATCAATATCGAGAAAAAACGATCAAAAAAATCAGGTATATTTAATGGAGTCCCATTAAATATTTATTTTATTCTGTTTTTATTAATTTTTGTTAAAGCGGCAACTGAAATACATCATCTGTGAAAAAATCATCTATCTAACTATCACGGTTCATGAGATACAGCCTGGTGACAGACGGACGGATGGTCGGACAGCGGAGGCTTAGTAATACCCCTAAAAATGATGAAAATAAAAATAAAAACACCCGTAGAGTTTTTTGGTGCTCTCTTCTCTGACGCGCGTTTTTCTGAAGCACTGGTTGAGTTAATGGAGTTTCCTTTTCGTGTGCGAGGTATTGCCCCGAATCGCCACTTGAAAGGGAAATTTCTTTTCAAACTCAAATCATTATTAGTTACTCATTAGTTTAGTTGATCATATTTGTTTTTTTTCTGCATGTATAAGTGTCTGACTTGTAAAAGTGCATTATTTTTCCTACTTACTATCCTACTTACTATCCTTCTTACTTTCCTACTTACTTTCCTACTACTATAACAAAATTGAATTTTAGTTTGCGCTATGAAGTGATACCGGTCTTGAACTCTTCGAAGCGGCCGGATCCTTCGACATAGTCTTAGTGATGAGGTGATGTCGGTGTTGGACTCTATGAAGCCACCAGAGGCACTGGCAGTACCAAGCAGAGGCTCCGAGATGGGCAATTTAGTAGTTTCGCAAAACCAATAGAATATCTGAATCGGGCACCCCACACCTTTTTTAAATTAGCTGGAGGTATGGAGGGGCGAAGGCAACCGTGCCCGGCAGCGCACCGAGCAAGATGGCTGGTCGCCGAGGCGTTTTATGCAGACAAAAATTGAATATTTTATGAATAAATAAACTATTTTAGGTTAGGTACATATTATGATAAATTAAACATCACATCACATTTTTTAAGTTTCAAGATCAATATAATTGGTGATTTTAGCTGTCCCTTAGAAAGTAGTGAAAGTGATTATTTCCTCTGTAGTAACACAAATTAAAAAGTAATTTTTCCTCCCTAAGGAGTAAAGTTCTCTTCGCTTCCTGTTTAGCGGGAATAAACAGCCGTCCGTCTTGGGGTCCGTCCGTCATTCCGTTCTTTCTCCTGTCTATCAGCGGGCTATATATCTGATTAAACGCAATAAGTAAACAGTTAAAATTTTCGCAAAGTGTGTATTTTTATTGCCGCTTTAGTAATCAAAATGAACTACATACGTACATTTCACTACACAAAAGATGTGTTTTTGCATCTTTTATTTTACGCGTTTTTTCATGATGTAACTACAAATTTATGGTTTTCGTAATTTTTTGTTTCCTTGAGCTTTAAGACCAGCTTCTTGTAAATTTCCATGATTTTAGGTCCATCGAAAGTACCCTATAGGATTCATTATTATTCCCTAAAGAGTATATGCCGAATATGCGGCAATATTGCGACATATCTTTTGATTGCGTTGTTTTTTAATTTAATTTTTTCGCAGTATACCTAAAATACTGCATTCATGAGTAATGGATATCAATTTCAACTTGATACCTTCACTTGTTTTTGAGAAAATGGCTTCAGGAGATAAAATAAAAACGGACGGACGGACTTATGCAGATAGACGAATAACGAAGAGATCCTAAAATGGTCAAATTCTTTCGCTTTATGTTACGGAACCCTAAACTCGAGGTGGGGGGGGGGGGGGGGGGGGGGTCGTGCGATTTCAACACCACATCCAAAGGGTATCGTGTAACCCAAGTTTCAAAACTTTACTCATTAGTTTGTCTGTAAACATAGAATGACTCGACTATAAGGCATTGTTCTCATAACGGCTGACAGACTGCGTATAATGTCATGTTTCCATATAAATAAATATGACACGCAAACGACGACGTGTATATGGAAGCGCAACAGTCAGCGCATATGGTCAGCACTATCGGAGCATAGCCTAATCGAATCGCAGTGAGACAATATCTTAAGGAATAATCACTTAATCGACTTCCACACATGCACATTTATCGAATCAACAAAAAGGTTGCCAAATGTAATCTTACAACAAAACATATTCTACAATATTGATGCCTACTTACGCAAGTTAGGAAATAAATAAAAAATAAAATAAATGTAGGCCATTAAAGTCCCCACCGAGGGGCACGGGTCCTTACCCGATACGAGTAAGATTGAGCCATACTCCACCATTCTGGCTCAGTGCGGGTTGATGGAGGGGTGTCGGGGTTGTGGCGAACTCGACCGTCAGAAGTTATCAAGCTGCCCTATTAGGGCCTCTGATACAGCTTTACGACTACTACCTGCGAGTAGCGATAATAGCCGGGACCTACAAATGAACGTTGAAACACAGGGGCATCAGAAATAAATATTCAATATACTTTATTGCACGGTAAATAATCAGTAAAAACAAATAAACACTTATGCGTAAAGGCGAGCTTATCTCTAAAAAGATATTTCTTTCAAAAAACTTAAACAAGACCAAGGGCAGTCCAGTGCATAATAAATTAAATAACTACCCATAAACTACTAACGTATAAAGAATATTAAGTATAATAAAATTAAAATAATAATTATGATACATACATATTTCAAGTTATAATATGTATATTATTATAAAACTTATATACTTTAACTTAATATGGTAGAGAAAAGAGATGCAATTTCAATACTGCTTACCAAAATGTGATAAGGAATTCTTCCTTATGTTTATGGCGCTATATAAACAGCGCCATAAACATAAGAATAGAAGGTTGGTAATTATAGGTGACTTCAACATCAATGTACTAAACAATACACCCGGGGCAAGAAAACTGTGAAATAATCTGGTGAGCCACGGTATGTCACTGCATAAACTAGGATAAACACCTGCATTGACCCTTGATTGCTAGTAACATTAAAGAAGCTCAGGGAATAAGTCATAGTTGAGGAATCTCTACCATACAGCCTTAGCTCTCACTTTCCAAACAGCAAAAAAGAATCTGCCCGTCAAGCAGTAGTCTAAATGCAGGAGAGTGGTTTTTTTTTTTCAGTTTGGAGAATATGGTGAAATTCAGTGAGTATCTCTAAAGTTTTTCATGGACAGATGCCCATAGATATAACACGCCCAAAATTTTGAAGATGGTTTTGGAGAATTCCATTTTTCATCAATTTGTTGTACACATTATGCTTCGCAGAATCTAGGATTTTAAATAAAAGAAATTTTGAGTGTTAAAATCAAATGGTTAACTAATGGACTAAAAAGATCATGCATAAGAAAGAGAACTTTAAGATTATTTTATACTGCAGTCAAAAATAAGATTCAAGCAAATGAAAGTACACAAATTACAGTAAAATATTACGTAAATGCATTGAAAATACAGAACAAAACTATGACGACAAAGTACTTCAAAATTCAAAAAATATATGTAAAGCATGGCTGTTGATGAAAAAATTAAGACAATAACGCGATAGAAAAGGGAGAAATACATAAGATTGAAGTAAAAGAAAATTTACTTTAATCTTACACATCCTCCCAACCAACACCATATATACATATACATCCCTTTTAACCCTGACTTCGTTTTATCGTACTATGTTTTCATTGGGGTCATGCCCATGAAGGTGTACCACATACGCCAGACAAGACCTAAATTCCTATAAGCTTTTTCATATTCCTCCAATATGAACCCGGTATTTCAGGTCAGATGTCAACCCAATTCCTAAGGCATTGACTTCATTAAATCGCTGGATATGAGTACCGAATTGTTACACTCGTACCAATTATATCAAATTTTTATATATATTAGGTGCTTACCTATGAAATCAGCATCAATCATTTTGTATGGAGAAAGTGAAGGAAACTCAATTTTCAGTACAAACATTTTTGCATTTTTTTTAGGGAATTGGCAAATCCTAATTTTATAAAAAAATGTGTGCAGGACAACATTTAGCTCATAGCAAATTTGATTTAAGTTTTGAAAAGTGTCAGCTGTAAAAAAATATTACGAATCTTATCATGAAAATGGATGACATTTAGGACGAACTGATACTGCAGATTAAATTTTAATTATAAAACTGGAAATTAAAAGAAAAGTTAATATGTAAATGGAAAACATTAAAATTAACTGTGAAACAATGAAAAAAGAATGGAAATAACTATTGAATCACACGAATTATGAACTCCTGAATCTGTAAGAAAAAATCGCCAATTTCATAGGTAAGCACCCAATATATTTTACAGTAGACTGAAAGGATTGGTATTGTATTGTATTTTGATAATACAGAATCATCAGGATAGAACACATCGGATTCTAAAAACTTAAATCAACAACTTTGGCATATCTTTATATGGTAAAGGTTCCAGCGGAAAGTATTGACTCAAGAATCCCAACCATTACAGCATTTTTCGATATGACAAAAATGTTTGATTTTTACTAGTAGCAAAATGTAAAAAAACAACAGATCCGTGGCCCAGCGTACGATTGGATTAAATCATATCTGAGAAGGCGAACTCAAATGGTTGTAGTTAGGAAATTAAATTAAGAACATACAATGATCACAGCAGTGGGAAAACCACTTTGGCTTTCCCCAGGGAAGCGTCTTGGGCCCGCTTCTGTTTCTCCTTTATATAAACGATCTCCCTGATGTGACAGATTACCAGTGTTCCTTATTTGCCGATGACATATCAATAATAACTAAATATAAAATTAAATTTTGGAGACTGACATAAATAATACAATTAAAAACAAAGTCCATTGTTGGAGATGAATAAGGCCTGACATTAATGTATACATCTAATATGATAAACTCTGAAGTTAAGGAATCTTCCGAAATATTTTTTTAGGTGTAGCGCTTGATTCCCATCTGTCATAGAAGCCACATATAGCCATGTAAAATACAATAAACAGCTTTGTATCTGTTCTATATAGGCTGATGAATATTGGACATGAATCTGCTATGCTGGCACATCATGGCTATGTGTTATCTGCTTTGCGGTACGGAATAATTGGGAATAATTGTGTGGGGTAACGCAGTACAAGTAGTTTTTTATTAAAAAGCGTTGTCACAACCTGTGGTTGTAACCAAGCCATATGTGGGAAGAGAGCCCTATTGAATCATGCAGACCCCTTTTTTCACAACTAAATCTTTTAAATTATGGATATTTTACCAAAAAAGCTGCTATATGTAACTTAAATAAGTTAGGTATTTTGAATATTTAATCTGCTGACTTTGAATTAAAGAAATAGGTAGGCAGCAACCACTTTTATATAACATTAAAACTTGTATTTGTATAGGTTTATTGCACGAATTGGGTGCTATTATGTATTTGTAACAATTGAGTAAATAGTTTCTTCCCTTTCCTAATATCGTATGCAGATAGGTAGAGACAAAAGGATTCCTAAAGGCCAAGGCCTATACACACCAAAGACGCCGACTGCGGCGGATTTAACCAGTGAGTAGGACAGCCCGCGATACCGCGTTTCGCGATAATCATGTACTAAACAGGGCAACGACACTTACCCGCCTCGCCACGGGTAAAGCAGCCGCCGCGCCGCCGTCTCTGGCCGGCAGCCTTGGTGTGTAGAGGTCTACATGTATGTCATTTTAGCTTCATTTAACAAGGGACATGCGGGTTTAAACGGGGAAAGTCCTTATTGCACCTCTGACCAGCAGTGATTTAAGTCACTTTACTATATGCCAATAGATATATCATCATCATCATAATCAGCCCACATCGACCCACTGCTGGGCATAGGCCTCTTCTCTAAATCGCCAATCTCCCCGGTCCTGCGCTAATCGCACCCAGTGGGAACTCGACGACTTGATGATATCGTCTGACCATCGGGCTTGTGATCTGCCCACTGGCCTTGTCGCTCCCCGTAGCCACCAGTCTGTGACTGCTTTGATCCACCGTCCATCTTCCCGTCTAGCCAAGTGTCCCGCACATCTCCACTTCAATATCGTCATCTTTTCCTACATCTTAGTTTTCCGTCGAATTTTGACGTTTGGCACACGATCAACGAGAGAGATACCCAACATGGAACGATCCATCGCTCTTTTTGCTACTTTTATAATATGCACATTATGCTTTGTGAGCGTCCATGTTTCGACTCCATATGTGAGGATGGGCAAGACACATTGGCTATACACCTTGGACTTCAGGAATTGTGGAAGTGAGGATTTGAAGACATCACTTAGTTTCCTGAAAGCCTTTACCCTTATCCGACGCGTCTTTCTATCTCCTCCATCTGTGCAATACATATATGAGTTCCGAATACTGTAAAGAGAAAGTCTGATAAGATCCACTTGCATTATCTCGACCACCAACTTAACTCTTCTTGAAAGTTATTTCATTTCAGGGCTTTGCAATAAAATGTTCATGATAAATGGTCGCCATTATGCTCGGGGAAATGAAAACAAATAAAGGCGGCAATAAAATACGATTGACGGCAAACGCTCGCATTTCAGTTGCATAATAAACAAATAACGAATCCTTTTTTTTAATATTTATTTAAAGAGCTTAATACATTCTATATACATTCCACTGTCTATATATTTATATGTATATTGTTTATGTCGCTTTGTAGGACAATTAAGTTTAGTAAAACAGACAAAAGTCATAATGTATTTATTGCATAAAGAAAGAAAACAAGTTTCATGAAAATATTGTATAAAAGCGCGCTTAAATCGAGCAATAAACATAATTTTTATTAAAATTGACAAAATATAACATAAAATAAATAAATACCAATCACTAAAAATCTACATATTTTTTATGTATTGCTAATTTGTACAGCATTCTGGCTTCCCCAGAGGTCGGAAAATACCTGAATCCAGAATTAATGTGTTTTATTTTTATTTTTACATGGATGACATCATAACTTCACTCTTTTTATAAAGAAACCACACTACTGTACAGCAAGATCTTTTTCTATGTCCGCATGGCACTTCTCGGTTTAAGTCGCTGAAATTAATTTTTAACTCCTACTCATTATATAATATAACTCATTACTCAAAACACATGGGCAAGACAAATAGTATCAAACACACAAACACATTTACATACAGGCACATACATTGCTTCTGGCCCAACACTAGGATACCCTGTGTCGTGGGTACCATAAATAGCGACGTCGCATACATATTAACATCCAAGACCTGGGGGTATTTTTTTTCGTTACCCCCCGCCGGGGATCGACCCCGGGACCTCTCGCATTGTAGACAGAGCCACAACCGCTGCGCCAAAGATGTAAATCTATGGTTTATAAGATGATATTAGTCGTCTTTTGACACAGAGTAAGTAAAGCAAAGAATTTCATTCATCCAAGGGTTGACTTTGAGTCTTTGACTGAGGCAATTGTCGTAATATGTATTGTGCGAGTGTTTAGGTGACTTTAGTAATTACTTTTTTCTACTATAAGGTAAGTACTATTTTGATGATTTGATTGATGAATTAATGAAAGGTATATTTTATTCACATTTTAAAAGTAATTTTCGTACGTATATACAATTTTATTGCGCATTAGGACTGTCCTGTTTCATAAACACTCCTGTCTTGCCTAGGTTTGCTGGAAGAAATCACTCTTTAGAGATAAGCTTGCCTTTGCCTATAAAATTTATTGTAACTGTCTGTTTATATTTTCTGTGCAAAAAAGAGTATGTAAATATGTGAATTTGCAGCAATGTATATTTTTTTCCGAACTGTTCCGAAAAAGTGAGAAGTGTCGAGCGGTAAAGAAATAATAATCGTATTGAACCGGGCAAGAACAATATTTTTTCAACATTTGTTACTGTACGTTTGGGGTTTTCCGCAGTACTTATACTGGGGAAAACTCCAAACCCCCCGTGATTGATGCACTACTATTATATTCACAACTTCAGGAAAGGTTAACCACCGCTAATTTGTCAACTTGAAAACGACTGAGTCGATTTTAATAATACTTGCAACTACTACTAGGAACACGATGACATACATACAAACATACCTACAAAATTTTGTATACTTGTTGAGAAGCCCTAAAAAATAACATGTGTGAATATTTTGCGTTTCTGATAATATGCATAGAATTGTAAAAACCTATCCTTTTTTGAAGTTGGTTATAAATAACACCTCACTGCTAGGTCTCCCTTTCAAATAAAAACTGTGTGAGCAGGACTCGCTCTATTTTTCATTGCAGATATCAAAACATTATCCCCCTTATTAATAAAAAATATTACTCCGAGAGTAAAGTTAATCCAGGAGTAACGACGGGACAGCTGTCTAGCTCTGTTAGTCTTTTTGTTAATATCTTGGAGTACTGGTCGAAGAGAGGCTTTCTTGGCAACCACACATAATTCTTTATTGCACACACATATTCAATTTAAAAGGTTACATTAGGAGAAATCATATATACAAAGGCGAGCTTATCTCTAAAAAGAGATTTCTTCCAGCAAACCAAGGCATGAAAGGAAAATGTATCATGAAAGGGTAGGCAGTGTACAATATCTAATATATAATAATTTATACTAAAATACATATAATATAAAATACGGAAAATAAAATACTTACTACTACTAAATACAATACATACATATACCTGCAAATATAGTTTATATATTATAATGATATACATACTATAACTCTCACGAAAGAGAGAGGAAGTGCTCTTTTACCCGGTTTTTGAAAGAGACAATAGTGTGACTGTCTCTTATAGTGCAAGGTAGTGCGTTCCACAGTCGAAACGCCTGCAGCCTGAATGAGTGCTCATATGCCGAGGTGTTATGCCTTGGAGTGGCTAAGAGTGAGACCGTGTGAGATCTCCGGTGCCGATCTCCTGAAAAGAGATACTCAAAGCGATCTCGTAGGTAGCTGGGGTAGCGCGGGTTTTTCAATATATTACACATTTTAACGCTAACAGGACGTACCCGAAAATTGATGTAGTTATTCAAAAACTTAGATGTGTTGGAGATGTTGAACTGGCTAAGCGGTATATTTTGCGATTGGTTAATCAGTTCTATCCTAGTGTATCTCGGTCTGGGGATCCGCATGCAAAACCAATTTAATCAGCTTAGAAAGGGCCCAGCGTGCCTTATTCAAAGTAGGATTACTTAAGCCAAAACGAAACCCCACAACTCTATGTTAAAAGTCTACTCATAAACCAACATCGACTCGCGATCTTTGTCATCAATGTGTTGACAAAACGAAGATATTACCATATCTTCGATTAAATGAGAACCCGGACCAAATTCGGCCAAAACGCAACATCATTTAAGGGATCTCAAATTTACAATAAAGTCAATAAAATTCTCGGTATATACAATCTTAATTCAAATTTGCCCCAACACAAAATCACAGACTGGTTACTTTCCTTTACATTCGACGAGTTGGAAGATTATTTAATCCCACTGCAATGATAGATGAATAATAACCACCTACCAAAATCGTGTGTATTATAGGTGCAGTTAGTGTACTGTTTACTTTATTACCTTATTAATTTCTTTAGTCAACATACAAATTATTTTTCTAAGTACCATCTGTTTTTTTTTGTATATATTTATAGATTATTTGCAAAATGTTTACTTTGCTTAACTCAAGATAAAATTAAGTTTATAGTACTACTGTTACTTAACTTAAATTTAAGCAAAAATATTATGTAAAATATTAAAAGCCTCCAGAGGAAGACACTGGGCCATGCAACACAATTTATACTACTAGCGCATAGCCCACGGCTACATAAAAATTGTATTTAGTTTGAAGGAAACACCAATAAATTTATCTTTATCTTTATCTTCATTAAAACGCAACATCACCTTGGCCCCAACAAATATTTCCAACTCCTTAGAGCCCTCCTGTCTATATTGGATGGTATAATTTTCTTTAAATCTATATTGTAATTTTTTCGAGTAAGATCTACCAGGCTATCAGAACTATCAGGACTTCTTGATAACATATTTAAGCAGCAGGTTATGTAACCTGGCAAGCTGCAACGGCATGCTATAGCAATGAGAAGATAAATTACACTGTCTTTACACGGGATGGAGATAATGTAGTGTAATCTTCTTACACAATAATAAATACACAGTGAAAATTTCAACTTTCTACCTGCCTACCTGAAATACAGCCCGCTGCCACTGGAGTTACAAAGTTTTCTCATGGAGCACCATCACATTATGCGTTCCGACATGGTTCTGAGAGAACCGGGGTTGGATACCTACCTTTGCAATGCAATCAATATGAGACTATAATCTAATCTAGGCAGCCTCCTAGATTAGATTATAGTCTAATATTGATTGCATTTGACTGTCCAATCCTCAGACACTGGGAACATCTTCATAAGGCTTCTTTCTAACTTCAATGTGAGTGGCCGGTGAGTGGGGGTTGTATAGTCATGCCAACTCATGAGGCTGTATTAGTGTTATTAGTTATTTTATTGTATCATTAGTTATGTTCGTAACCAACCGTAGTTCAATTCTGTGATCGACCTAATAATTAAATTGAATTCGGAATGCATCCTTTCTTGTGTGTGAATGATGATGCTTGAACTCAAAATGCCACTTGACTTAGACATACTGACGAATATGGAAAGCCCTCTTGAATATGGCCGCGCCGCAGCCGATCCGGGCGTCCATTCTAGCGTTCTTACTATACGGTACGGAGGTACGTTACGGACAAAATAACATGTCTGGGCTCTTCTTAATTCTTTATTTAAAAACCCAAGGACTTCCTGTCATTCAAACTTCGAGTGCCGGCGGACCTGAAGACGATGTTCCTGGCCAAAGGTTACTGGCCGGAGGGCATCCTTTTCCGACGCTACAGGGAAGCGAAACCTAGGAAGAATATCCCTAGCTAGGCTAGATAATATTTTGTGTTTATTTAATAAATGATGTATCTTTAGTCTTAAGGAATGTATAGATATGGTTTTTGTAACCTGAAATAAAGATGATTATTATTATTATTATTATTATTAATGTACTGTGTAACAAAAATTAGCCCTTAAAAGTGAACCTTTAAGTGATATTTGGTGAGATTATTTCCTGTTCCTACAATATGCAGAACTTTGAAATTGGTTCACCCCGCAGTGCAACGGTTTTGTTTGAGAGATATCTCACAGCTGATAGTTTAGTAGTTAGACAGCGGGGTTGTTATGTTATGATTTAGGTTTGAGAGAAATTTCATGAAACAGTAGATCACTTTATTTGTGTATCATATATGAATGCAGGGTTAATTTTTGGGTAGATTTGACTGGAACTTATACGGTAGTATTCTGAATATATATTGGGATTATTGGATAAGACGAATTGAAGAAGATGAAATTTAAAGTGCAATATTGTACTTAAATTTTGGATTTTGAAACTTTATTCGAATTGTTTCTTGGACCCCACGTAGCTTTGAGTCCAGATTAGAGTTCTGTTGGACGGAACATTCATTGTGGTTCTGTAAATTAAGTTTTTGTAAATCATAAAAGAGATCCGTGGTCTAATGGGTTTCACGCTTGCTTCTCACACAGGAAATGCAGGTTTGAAACCTGACCATGTACCAATGGGATAATTAATTTATCTTAATTATATTATCGGACGGTCAGTGTTTCGGGTGACATTAAGCTGTGAGTCCCAGCCACTATAGCTACGTGGTAGTGGTCGTAAAACCCCTCCATCAACCCGCACTGAGTATCAATATTACTCGTATCCGGGTAAAGGCCTGTGCCCATTAATGACCGAGTCGGTAGTGACCCTGCCTACGAAGCCAAGGGTCCCGGTTTTGAGTCCCGGTGGGGGCAAATATTTGTTTGATGAGAACGGATTTTTTTACCCTAGTCATGGTTGTTTATCTATCTAAGTATAATATTTATCTATATAAGTATATGTATCGTTGTCTAGTACCCAAGATATAGGGAATCCTAGTTTGGGGCTAGATCAATGTGTGTTAATAGTGTCCAAGGTATTATTATTATTATTATTAATAATGGGCTACATTTTTTATTATTTATTTAAAAAACGTAGGTATCGTTCATCATGCCCTTGTTAGAACTTCAAGTAAGCATGCATGCATTGGCGGTGGCTCACTTCCGTCCACTCCTCGATAACGCGCGTTGATAGGAACGAAGTTGTTTTTTTACTTGCTGAGGAAGCCAAATAGCGCTCTCGAGCTCTGCTCTCACGCAGAGATGATAGAAAGAGCTCCGGCTGAGCAATAAGGAAAATTAATAGCCGATGTCTCCCGATATATGAATATGTCGACTGACATAGCGCAGCGGGCGGCTGACATAAGGAGACAGCGCCAAGCTGGCTGTGATGATGAAGAAGAAGAACCGCTTTCTCAAGGAGTGGTATCTCGTGTACCGGTAATTCGGGTACCATTTGATGGTATTGTGGGCGAATGGACTAGCTTCATTAATTTATATGACAGCCTGGTGCATTTAAGGGAAGACTTACCCAAAGCCTATAAGATGGCTCAGTTATGGTCAGCTTTACGTGGCGAAGCCAAGGAATTGATATCGCACCTGGCCGTTACGGAAGCTAATTACGAAATAGCCCGCCACTTGTTGATGAGGCGATATCACAATAAATTGAAGCTCAGTTAAAGCGACTGTTCAACATACTAACGGTGACAGGGATTATCGCCCTAATGGCTGATGTATGAAATCCGGTGTTGTCTGACACCAAGGCCTTGGAAAAATTAGGGTTACCTACTATTGCTTATTGTTTTGTCTCTTCTCAGACTAGATTTGAACATTTGCACGGGAAACAGGCGGACGAATTGCCCGCCTTCTCCGACTTGTTCGAGGTAATAATAATAATAATCCTTTTGTTGCACAGAAAACACAATGGAAAATATAACAAGAAAAGTGTGCAAAGGTGAGCTTATTTCTAAAAATAAATTTCTTACAGCTAACCTGTAAAGAAAGGAGAAATATCAAATATAGAGAGGTAGTCCTAGTGTACAATTAAGAGTTAAAAGAAATTAATAAAATCAATATACTATCAGGTAAATCACAATACATCCTACATACTTACTATATAGTAAATGGTCCTTACATATGAAATTGGCGTTTTGCATGGGAGGAACATAAAGTCGTTTTTTTTAAATATAATATATTTTTAATCAAAGTATGTACCATTGCTATCTATACACTTTTGCCATCTCATAGGTAGTTCTTCGATCCCTTTACTAAAAAAAAACATTCGCACGGGAATCAATAAAATCTTTGAAGGCGGTTTGGACTGCCCCATCGGAGTTGAATTTTTTCCCTTTCGAGAAGTTATCCAAATTTCTAAAAAAAATGGTAATCTGTTGGAACAAGTTCCGGAGAGTATGGTGGATGTCTTAGGCATTCCAATTGAAGCTCCTCTAATATGGTAGCCGTCTGTTGTGCAGTGTGTGGTCTAGCGTTATGATGAAGCAGCAGTGGCCTAGAGCGATTGAGCAGCCTCGGTTGTTTAGCAGCTAGCTTTTCCATCATGATTTGCAGTTACTGACAATAGTCATCTGCCGTAATCGTCTGGCCAGATTTAAGAAAGCTGTAGTGAACGACACCAGCACTAGTCCACCAAACGCTCACAAGTAACTTTTTTGGAGTCAATTTTCGCTTGGGGCACGGTTTGGCTGGTTCGGCAGGGTTCAGCCATTGCGATGAGCGCTTCCGATTATCGTACAGGATCCACTTTTCATCACAGGTAATGATTCGATTTAAAATCCTTTCATTATTGTGTCGGGTGAGTAATGCAACGCAGCAGTCAACTCTCGTTTGTTGATTTGCTTCACTCAGTTCGTGAGGTACCCACCTTTCAATCTTTTTCACCTTTCCAATTTGCTTCAAGTGGATTAATAGTAGATTGTTAACCGAGGGCTGAAAGGCACCCATTCCTGACGAGATGTTTTGGCGCTCGAACGAAGTGAGAGCGCCAATAGTTCGAGGCAGAAATGGGTGCTATCACCCGAGTTAAACACTCTACTTTTCATTACGAATACGAGGAAAGTAAACACAAGTCAGTTAAAATCAAAATTATTTTATTAAAAACAAAGTCACTTGAAATCAAAATTATTTTATTAAAAAACAAACAAAAAACTCAAGTTTAAAAATACTACTCATAAAAAAAGTAATTTCGGTGCCCCCGTTGATGTCTTTTACTTTGAGCATAACATTAAAAAAAATACTTCCGTTTTATGGCTGTATAGGTTACTACCATTGCGTTGTTCAATATAAACTGCGATTCATATATATTTTTTTTAATACTTTTCTGCTTTAGAGCAGGCATGTACCACTTTCAGCACGGTGCCTGGATGAACAATGACCCCCTTTCAGAGTATGAGTAATGAAAAACAGTTTTATCACTAACACCGCAGCCTGCAGCTAACTCGGACGTGGTTTGCGATGGATTCGCTTCCACAATAGCCTTCAATTCTTCATTATCAACTTTGTTCTCCGGCCGTCTACGAGGCTTGTTCTGCAGGTCGAAGTTTCCAGAACGAAAACGTTGAAACCAAAAACTCACTGTGTTCTCTATTGCGGCACCGTCGCCATACACATCATTAATCCTTCGAGCCGTTTCTGCAGCACTGGTGCCACGGTAGAACTCACACTCGTAAATAACGCGATATTTCCATTTTGTAAGCTGAGTGACGCAAGAAAAAAAAATTGAGGAAAAAACAAATGAATTATAATTTTAGAAACACAAATACATGAGTAAATAGCTGTATAAATTTGAATTTGGAATTCCTAATCATAGAGGAGATATTTGAGATCAAAGTGGCCAGTACGGCGAAACGCCAATTTCATATGTAAGGACCTAATATAATACAATAAATACACATACATACTATGAGATACCCACTATGCGGAAGAGATGAGATGCTGTTCCAATTTTTTCTCCGAGTCACAATTCTTTCTGAGTGTCACAGATTCGTCTGTGACATTGCTGAGTCAGTTTCTTGCCGTTTCTTCTTAACCCCGAGGCCCACCTTAAGAAACGGTGTAGTCGTTTTTAATATAAAAAAAAATTGACTTGTAGTTATAAGTAAGTATAATTTTGACGTTGAATAAGATAATTTATTTATTTATATTAAAAAAAAATGACTCTGACTCTGACTCAGGGCCATTTCATTGTCGCAGTACATTCACCATACTACATAGTGATCCTTCCGTACCCCAATGTTTGCCTGTGTTAATTTATTATTTATTGATTGTTTTATTTAACCGCTGTGTTGTTTTCTTTTTGTTGATTTCTTTTTTTTAGTTTCAGTTATAATTATGTGTTTGTGTGTGTACCATGTTGCAAAGAATAAATGAATTTATCTGCCTATCATCTTTCATATCGGACTATTTACGTCGGACCTTCGTAAGTCGAAACGCATAGAAAGCCGAAAATGAGGTCAAAGGGTCACCGAAGATCTGCAGCACACACAACACACAACAAAACTCGCAGTTGTCAAAACTGTCACCTTTGTTGCAATTATTTTAAATGCCTTCTTATCTTAACTATAGTGGCTCCTTACAGCAATGGACTGTCTACGAGTACACCCAGGTGAAGTTAACGGAATTTGACGTGATCTAAATAAGGTGGGAAGGGATGGTCATGCCGTTTTCGGTTACACAGTTGTGCTGTACCTTAGGCATTGGTTTTCTATTTTACGCTGTGCGCGACACGTCTAACTTCAGCGTCGACGCCCCGGCTGAAGTTTGCTGTTAGTGCCCGTGTGCAACCAATAACTTGGTACCCTCTACAGTCTTAAAATAAAACGCCCGGTGGCCCAAACTAAATTCAACATTATGACGTCAGTACTTACTGACAAGACTGTAGGAAGCGCGCGGTCAAACACTAATAGATACTTTACTTATATTTTCACTAGTGATCGGAAATTTGGGTGCAAATGGTGCAATTTTCAATCATGTTGCTGCTGATATCATGTCGGAAAGCAATAGTTAGACGGGTAAACAGTATTTTTTAGGCAAGAAGGGGTTTCAAGAATTAAAAAGTAATAGTAATAACCTTGGACATTATTTACACACATTGATCTAGCCTCAAACTAGGATTCCCTGTATCTTGGGTACTAGATAACAATACACATACTTATATAGTTATATTTCACTTAGATAGATAAATAATCATGACCAGGGTACAAAAATCCGTTCTCATCAATGAAATATTTGCCCCCACCGGGACTCGAACCCGGGACCCTTGGCTTCGTAGGCAGGGTCATCCGGGTCGTCAAACTCTCAACCCTATAGTTATTTCTAAAATAGGTTCCCGATATGTATGCCAAACTAAAAACAAATCCGAGATCTAACAGGGGGCGATAAAGCCGCACGCGAATTTTGACATGGCTTGCAAGTCGAGTTACGAGCAACAACAAACAAACAAGCTGCGCAAGCCGCCCCAAAATTTCACGCGGATTCAGAGTTATGGGGGGGGGGGCGATGGATGCTGAAATACGGAAGGGGTTCTCCCCTTCAGTATGAAAAAAGAAGCAAGCCTGGGCCGGGATATAAGAGGGAGCTGCGAAGTTGCCCACAACTTTTCATATGGTTTGCCAGCCGTGTAAGAAGCAATTTAATATATATATTTTATAATTTAGCTATGAAGGGCAGAAATTTAACGTAGAGCTATGAAAAACCAACACACACTGTTAGGAGGGGGCGGCAAAAGCAGAAATAGGATCCTACGTATGCAAAAAAAGCAAACCCGGGATTTAAGGGCGCCGAAAAGCTGCCTATAAATATTCAAATGGCTTGCATGTCAGATTTCAGATTTCAGATTTGTTGATTTGCGTTTGAATAAGGTATTACATAAGTTCTTAAATTAATATAACATGTCATTTTCTTCCTTAATCAACTATATTATTTAGCATGCAAATATTTTACCGTAGGTATGTTATAACCTTACCGCCTTATTCATAAACGTCTAATAAACCTATTTTAACTATAATGCCGTTATAATTCGTTTGTCTTTGTCTGTCACTTTGAAATTTGTGTTTGAGAGAAAAGGACAAAGCACATTTTAGCTATCATAGGTTTGGTAAGTTTTATGAATAAGGAGGTTACTTTTTAATTCTTAGTGAGAAAAGAATTGCCTCAGTGTATAAAAATTATGCTGCAGTAGCCATGAGAACAGTTTTTGTTGGAAGAGATTTTGTGGGAGATGTTTTAATTCATCAGGCACTTTATTATATATTTTTACGCTCATTGCGTAACAGCTATTTTGGTACCTTGATGTCCGTGGCACATGATCTAGTACTAGTCTATTAGGATATCTTGTATTTCTGGGGTACTTTTGTTTTGCTGTTACAAACAAGTCAAAGTGTTGCTGTACAAATTTGGCGACCTCAAATATATATAATGATGGTAGCGGCAGTAAGTGCAGTTTCTTGAATAGTGGCTTACACGAATCTAGCGGAGCGGCTCCAACCATAGCCCTTAATCATTTCTTTTGTATAATGAAGGCTCGGCTAGATTCCGTACTATTCCCCCATAGGATTATACCGTACCTTAGCACTGATTCGACATAACCGTGGTATGCAGCCAGCGTTGTTTATCGTGTCGTGGTTTTCCTCAACTTGGAGAGCACATATACGAACCGATTAAGTTTACTGCATACCTGTTCAATGTGAGGTTTCCAATTTAAATATTTGTCAATGGTTATACCTAGAAATTTAACGCTTTCTTCACATTTTATAATTTGATTATTATAATTAATGTCCATATCATTTATATTATTAAAGTTCATCAGATAACCTACGTTTATTTGTAGGTTATTGTTATTTAACCAGTCTACTACTTGTACTATGGTTGTATGTATATCAGATTTATGAATGTCAATTGAATTATTTTTAATATTTTTAAGATTAGGATGATTATAAAGATTATGATTTTTATTAGATAGTAAGCGGTTATTTTTATTAGTCACAATAATAGATATGTCATCCGCAAATAAAATTGATTGGTACCATGTTACATCAGGAATGTCATTTATATACATAATAAATAAGAGCGGCCCCAGTACACTCCCTTGAGGTACACCATAGTTGTTTATTTTATACTCTGAATCATACGTCCGTTCTATATGGTTTTCGTCTAGCCTATGAATGCGCACACTTTGTTTTCTATTTTGTAGATATGTTTGGATCCATTGCAATGCTGGTCCTCTTATACCATATTTCTCTAGTTTATTCAATAATAACTCATGGGATACAAAATCAAATGCTTTTGTCATATCAAAGAATAAAACCGAAGTATTCTGTTTCAAGTCGTAGCCTTTTGCTACACTTGATACTAAATTAAAAAGTGCTAGGGCTGTCGACTTAATTTTTTGGAAGCCATGTTGTTCGGGTCTGATCAAACCTTGTTTGAAGAAATATTCTTTGAGTCTCCTCGCCATTGAATTCTCGAAAATTTTGGAAAATATTGGTATGAGTGTTATTGGTCTGTAGTTCCTAGGTGTGCATTTATCACCTTTTTTGTGAAGTGGCTTAACTATTGATAGCTTCAGTTTATCAGGAAAGGTGCCTGTTGCGAACGATTAGTTAATTATGTGGCTTAGGATCGGACTTAGTAAGTAGCGACAATGTTTTATTACTTGTATCTTAATTTCGTCGTAGCCTGTTGCATGGGTATTCTTGAACGTAACAATAATATTCCTAACTTCTAGTTCGTCAATAGGTTTTATGAAAAAACTAGTGCCCTTGTTGTTGGCATTTTTTAAGGATTTATTTTCAATAATGTTTTTGGATTGATTGGTCATGTCAATTAAAATTTGGTTAAAGAAGTTTGCTATTTGCAATGGGTCACTAACTGTTTTGTCATTGTCTTTCATACTATTTATGTTTACATACTCTTTTTGATTTTGTGTCACACCTTTTATAATTCCCCACGAGGCTTTGCATATGTTTTTACTTCCTAATACTATTTTACTGTTTTGCACTTGTTGTGCCTGTGATATGCATTTCTTTAGTAGTCTAGTATAAGAATTGTACTCTAGTATGTTTTGTTCCGTTTTATTGCTGTAGTATTTGTATCGTAAATTTTTCATTGCTTTGCAGCTTATTTTTAAACCTTTTGATATCCATTTATGTTTAGTAAGTGCATTTATTTTTACTTTGGATTTAGGAAAACACAAATCATAGAACAAACCAAACAATTCCTGAAATTTTGCAAACGCTAAATTAGTATCTTGCTGCTCATAGACTTCGCAAAATGATAATTGTGATATTGCATCTCGGAATTTCCTCATATTGTCGTCACTAAAGTCTCTTTTAATCATTTGCCAGGTCTTTCGTCAGGAACTTTTGTTTTTACTTTGAATGTAACCATTTGCGCTGTGTCATGGTCAGATAATGCTAACAGTATTGTTTTACCCTGCGCGTCTTTAATGTTACTGAATATATGGTCTAGACAAGATTGCTCTCTTGTTGGCGTTTTTATGAGTGTTCTTAAATTGTGTCCCTCTACTATATCAAATAACTGTTTTGTTTGTTTATTGATTTTTAGAGTATTAATATTTATATCTCCTGTTACAATTATGTTAGTTTTTCCTTTTTTACTCAGTGTAAATAAAAGTGTCTTCAACTTGTCAAAAAATAGTTCTATGTTCAATTTCGGAGTTCTAAATGAATACACACAAATGACTATGAGTCTAAAATTTAGGATTTCGATTCCACAGCATTCAAATACATTTGTTATAGCCATTTCTTTAACCCAACTGAGTTCTCTACTTCCGATTTCCTTTTTTGTAAAAATACAGGTCCCCCCCTTTTTTTTGTTTCTTGAGAATGAAGTTGCCATTTTATAATTTATTAGTTTGACTAAATCTTCTTGCCCTGTTCGTATAAATGTTTCAGAGAAGCAGATAACGTCTGGTTCCACTTTAATTTCCTTCATTTCTTGCACTGCCAGTTCGACTAGTTTTTTCTTTGAAATTATACTTTGAATATTTTGATGCATCACTCTGAATTTTGCATCATCGTGATCGTCTTCTAATTGTCAGATATTGCTAGATCCGCAATTTGTTGATCGTGTTGCAATGTTTTGTGTTTGATTTTTATTTGTTTTAGTAAAATAAAACGGTATTGTTCCCTTTTTATGCTTTTCGTTTTGTCTGATATTTTGTTTCGGATTTGGTGTTTTTGTTATATTTGTACTAGTGAAATAATACGGGATTGTGCCTTTTTTGTGAACATTGTTTTGGTTTACTTGTTTGGGACTCTGGGGTTTTGATTTATTTGTGTTGTAGTTAATCATCTTCCTGTTAGCTAATTGAAATTTGATGAGTTCTTCATATTCTCTTTGGTCCACTACAGCATTGATCTTAATACAAGTGTTTTTGACATGTATGATTTTGGTTTCTGCTTCTACAAATTTACATTTTTGGAAACTTTTACAAATTAGTTTTAACGTATTGTTCATTTTTTTTTTCATTTAGGTTATCACTTTTATGTATTCCTAACACTAAAACTTGCTTATTTTCTAAACATTTCAGTGCCGCACTTAGTTCTATTTTCATCATCATCGGGTTTGAGTCATGTTCTCCTACTGATAGGACAATCTTGTCATTTTCGGTAATGTTTTTGCTGTTATAAATTGAATCGCAAATTTTAGCTGTAGTTGCGCCGGTCTTTACTATGGAAGTTATATTATACTTTTCATAGTTGCTACCCTGTCTAGATTCGGATAGTCTCACTGCAAGACCTGCACATTGCTTGCCACCAAAGATGTGTTCTTTTTCTTTTCTCTCACGTCCTCTTTTTCTTCTTCTTGAAAGCGACTTACGTTTTCTGTGTTCTTCTCTAATAGTTTTGTCTGTGTCATCGCCGTTGCTGTAGTGATAGTCGATTTCTTCCTTTCCTTATCTGGTGATTCATTTTTTGCGGCATTGTATGTGCTTGTAAGTGTGCTGCTATTTCCAAACAATTTTCGTTTCAGGTTATGTCTTTTGCTTGAAGTATTTTGTGATGTTCCTGGTGTGCTAGTCAGATTTGGTGTAGTTTGTTGTGAAATTTTTAACAGTAATTCTATCTTCTTACTCATCCCCTGTACTTGTTGTTTTAACTTTTGGTTGTCACCATTCAAGCTGTTTATTTCTTGGTGTGCGCTGTCCAACTCTATTTTTAGTATTTCTATTTGATATTTCAATTCGTTTTCAACTGAGCTATCCAAGCATGTTGTATTAGGCAAACTTTTCATTGTTGAATCAAGCATTACTGATCTATCGGAGTCGTGTAAAGGTAGGTCTGATTCTCGTCGTTGTAGTATGTCTTCCATTGATTGTATTCGTCTAATATTGACTTTATTGTTAGTTTTTCGAACAGTCACATTATTGTCCATTTTTGTGGTAGTAGTTGGGTTTCGAACCAGCAACCTCTATCTTGAGAAACGCCGGCTCCCGACTCACGTCCCACCGATCGATATAACAAACTGGTGCATGTAAGAAAAATAAAATCTCACTTTTTGTTTTTCCTCGTTATTACGGTAGATAATAAAAACAAAAAAGCAAAAAAGCAAGCGGCAACTGTCGGGAATCGAACTCGGTATCTCTGGGACCACAGGCAAGTGCTTCACGGCTGCACCTTTTGTTCGAACGGCTGCAACGACGAAATTGGCGGACGGGTAGTACCGTAGCAGTGACTCACAAGCGACGACCACTGGTTGTCGGGCTCGCAAGGCGCAACACCGGTTGGTGACTCACCGGGCCGCTCCGTTGACTGGACACCGGGTGGCAACAACAACAATTCATCGGGCAATTTAACGGACGGTTTAGGCTAGATTTTTTAATATTAAGCACTTCCTGTGTAATAGTCCAATAAGCACATAAAGTGGGTTTACTGATAATTTTTAACTACAGCTATTAGTGTTTGTTTCACCGCGATAGGTTCAGAATTAACACAGTTTTTGAATTAAAAAAGGCAGAGTGGAATTAAGTACGTGTTGGCGTTAGAAGCGCGCGCGTCTTAGATTGTCGAGTCGATTGTCGAGTTACGACCAAGCAATATAGGTAGATAGTTAAGATTTCCCGCGATTTCACTTGGATGTTAAGTAGAGTTATGAAATACCAACAACACTGTTAGGAGGGGGCGGCGAAAGACGACCCTGAGCGTTAGGCGCCTAACAGCCTGCGCCCGTGTGATGCGCTTCACATCTGCACAATAGTTAAAGACGGCCCTGAAGAAGACCACAACAGTACATTTCTCTACTAAGTGTCGTGATGCGGCCTACCAAATGTGACGCTCAGGCGGCCTTAGGCAAAAAAAGGAATCCAAGGCCCTGATCAACTCAAATTGACTATTTGCAGCAATTTGTTCAATACTCGTAGTATATGCACGCTCCGTTCTCGAATTATATCTCGTGACAATCACCATATTGGGAATTGTTATAAAGTGCAAAATATGCGCATATTTACACACAATCGCTCGAGGTCGCAGATCGATATCACTGACAATGCGATATGTTTTATGCACCCATTCATACACCTACTCAATATTTATTTTACTGGGAATGTACAGTTGAAATATTCAACCATTCGTGTGATTGTCTTTAAATGCATCGCTTTTGTTCAATTCTCCTATATTTTGTTAACTGTTATTGAATATTTTTTCTTTTGTTTATTGATTTATATCAAGTTCGGTGGCTAAACTTGACTCCTGGATGCTCGTGCTGCGGCACACTACTTTTCCATTCAATCGGGACCGACATCAGAAAACGCTATACAGTTATTTTTTTTTACATGTGACCCAGACTTGAAGAGGCGGCAACGTTCAGCAAAGTTGTGTTCTAATCGATCGATTTTTACTACTTTCGAGCACAACGTCATAGAACGAAAGGGAGGTCACGTAACTTTGTAACTATTTTGATACAACCTATTTGAGGGATGACTATGAAGAGTTATTCTAGACTCCATATTCCGTGACGGACCAATGATACTAAGGTTTCCTCACGACTTTTTTCACCGGGTTTCATCCGGGTCATAGAACCAGCATCTCCAGCATGGGATGTGCGTGGTGAAACACTAGGCCACGGACGAATTCACTTTGCTAGTTTATAGAATACCAACCTCTATATGAACTCCATCAAGTTGTAAAATTTCTCCGGACTCATAATTCATTATACATAATTTCTTTATTGCACACAAATTATTGAAAAAAAAACAAGAAGTACTTAAAATAGTAGTAGTAGTGGTAGATCTATGTCGTCGTCATTGAAGACATTGCTATGAACCGTAAATAAACGAAGTAAAGGCGAAATATAGTTTATATATCGTAAAATTCGAGTTACCGACTTCAAAACGAATTTATATTGACATACATACTTACTTTATGAACGCAATACTGAAACTTAAAAACAGAAACAAATTATAACACCTTTTCTCAAATAAAATAATGTTGTTAATTTTTTCTATTACGATATAGGTCAACTTCTCTGTGGCAGCGCTCACTTTAGCGCATACGCGGTGATATGCTTGGTTTTGGCGCCATTCATACGTTTTGTTGTCATGAATTTTGTGGAAAATTTGTTATTTTTGCTAAAAAATGTCCGATAGGAGTGGAGTGATTGTGAAGAAAATTTGACTCCGACCGATATTTTAAATGCGGCAAAAGAAATATCTTATAATCTTTTACAAATACAAATATAAATACTTTTATTCACATAATCATTATAACCTCTTGGGTTGCTTGTGGTCTCCACACTAGGTAGAACCTGAATCGTGGAGGCCCAACATATATATTTGTGCTTAGAATTAACAGTGGGAGCTTGCTACAATGAGGATAGGTATATAAGAGAAATATTAATGCAAAACAGAGAAATTGAACTTAACTAAACTAAAGTAAGGACCAATAAAAATAGTAATATATATTGAATTAATATACATACCTATTTAGTAATAAGTGAATATTATCTATGTATGTGCCTATATTTACATATGTATGATCAAAGTTATACATTTTATAAGTATACGATACAAAATACCATCCCTAACAACGTATTTTCAAGAGAGCTTCGGTGCTATTATAGTCGAGTGTTAGCCACTTCACGATCTTAGCCTTTGCTTCCCAAGTTGTGCAAGATTTAATTTCGTTAAGTCTACAAACCGCATTGTATACTAAGGGGATGGAGAATTTGCTGAATCTTTGAGCGAACATGGTACTGACGACAGGTATCGGCACACGGCAGGCTCTTCTTAGCAGAGATTTGTAGCTGTCCAAGTTCAACACTGTCCTGTGGGAGGGAGGCACTTAAAATGTAAAGTTGACGCACCGACAGCACGCCGCATTCTTATTGGAGAACAGGTGTTGGGTTAGGTCTTTTTCATCATTACCTTGAGTATAGACAATTGCGCTCTCTCTAGGGTAGTTAATATGGTTTTTGCTGCGCAACCTCATGCAGTGATACAGTATAATAAAAGGTTCTGGCACAGTGAGATGCAGATTAGGTTCAGTGTTGCTGGATCAGCTCCCTGGCGTATAAGTTTCATTATTGGTATTAGCCTTCTTACTCTGACTGTTAAACTGTTAACAAGCTGACTGAAAGACAGTCTTTCATCCAGTATTAGCCCTAGATAATTTATCCTGTCCATTCTGGTGATTGTGGGCCAGTCGCACTGTCGAACTCCGTCTATTGGACCGTGTCCCAAAGTCTATTGGATCTTGTGGGCTAATGTTTTCCCAAACTTTAGTGCACTGTGTGTCCTATTTAGAAGGTAACTAGAGAACCATTCAAGGGCCTCACCCATGACACCGATTGCCTCGAACTTATTACATCTCTCTCTTCTTGAAACATCCGTGAAGCAAGTGATCGCCAGTTGATCTATTTATAATACCCAATTTTCTCTTGTTCCTATATAGATTCGATATTTTTCATCAAATAGTATCTTTCTTTATCAGCTCATTGTAACCACAGGTATATCGTAATCACAGGTCAGCTTCTCAAGTCAAAATAAAAGCCTTAAATTAAAAATATTTTGTAATATTAATGTTGCAAGAAAAGATATGTACAATAATATACCAAATTGCATACCTATTACCACAATAAACTAGTTATGTTAAGCTTAATTCCCAAATCACCAGTTTGTTTTGAGGCATCACGATTTTGAACCTTACGCCATGGTATTATAATTCAAAACCTGGCCTGGGCTGCTGCCCCCCCCCCCCCCCCCCCCCCAGAAGATAAAATAAACGTCAATCGTCGTCGTCGTCAATAAAAAAAATCGCCTACTCAGCTCATTAAAATTGTCATTTGATCGCCACATAAATGTATTTTTGCGATAATTGGTACCAGCAGAAAGAATATAGATGATAGGGGTGAATCGTAGAAGTCTAGAAGGAACAATCAAATTATTTTGTTAAGTAAATCAGGGCAATCAATATTATTGGTAGTATTTTAAGCAGGAAAGATAATTCAGCGATCTCACGTCGCTTCGTAAGAGGAAGAATATGAATATGTTTACATAGGTTGACATAATTTGATGAACTGTAGGGAATTTTTAAACGAAAGGAAAGGTACTATATGAATTTGATTTGAATGCGCTCAATTCTAACTATATATAAATGAATTTGTCCGACGGATTAGTGACAATAATGCCATTTAGTTTGTTGAGATAGTTTTCTAACTGGTTGGATAAAGAAAATACCAAGTTTTGCGTACATCGCTCATTGAAGAAAACATCTTGTGGAGGGCCCGCTATTTCAAGGAAATCCGACTTCAAGTCCCGTCTTAACTTGGCTGCTTTCAGCATTTCGTCCATCTTGCATCGTCGGTTTAATTGGACGACTTGAGGGCGGGGAGAATCTTTTTCGGTTTGCCTTTGATATATGGCCACTCGTTTATTTTGATTTGGGGGCCTGGGCTGCTGCAGAGGGCTTGGGACCAGCTCACTGTCCAGTCTATGTCAGCGTCTACAAGCTGAACACCGAGCTTTGCCGTTATGACCAAAGCGATGTGGTGAGTGTTTTCGAAAACGACTTATGGTATGCCACAAACTTCAATTTTATTTTGGATGAATTTTATTTGGGCCTGAGTGGAGACGTGAGCTTTGAGTTGGCTTACTTCTTGTTGGAGGTATGTTAGATCCGTGTCACACTTCTCCAAAGCTGATAGTTTTGCCTCCGTGATAGATGCGGTCACGGAGTTAAGACGATCTCCCAGCAAAGTACATCATTTCTCAGTAGTCTAATCTCTGAAAGTAGTTTTTGAATGTCTGCATGTGGGATTGCTTTGGGACGGAGAGTTACATTTACGTCCAGGGAGCAGGGAATTTGAGATATGTCACCTCCCTTTTTAAGTCGCATTTACACTTTTGGCAAGGCCAAGTGGCCTTGTCTTGTGGCAACTTGCCACCCATGCACGTGTAATCCAGTGAAAGCTTTGAATTCAAGAAGCATATGAAGAGGTCATTTTGTAGTAGATCTTCGGACGTGGTAATAGGGTTACATTGATTCCAGGGAGCAGGGAATTTGAGATATGTCACCACCCTTTTTAAGTCGCATTTACACTTTTGGCAACGCTAAGTGGCCTTGTCTTAAGGCAACTTGCCACCCATGCACGTGGAATCCGAGTGAAAGTTTTTAAATTAAGAAGCATTTGAAGAGGTCATTTTGTATTAGATCTTCGGACGTGGTAATATTCAGTAGGCTTGCGGCTTCGAGCGGGCGGTGTGTAATGTGAAGTCCAGTTTCGCGCGCGCCGTTCGCTGTAGCGCGTAGCGGTTCAAGCGCTGTGGTCCTAACGTCTCGTCTCGAGTAGGGCGTAAGTTAAATCCCGCTACAGCGCACTTAATTGGAATTTGCGAGTTAGCGCGCAGGGCATTTAAAATACACTCACGTAAATTACCAGCAAACTACTGTCTTACTCTTATTACTTTGATCTTTTATTTAGTAGGTTCAGCACCAATGTATGAGAGTAAATAAAGTAGTGTATGAAACTGAACAAAACTAGGTGTTAAGACACTTGTTGGGCATCACAGGAATTTGAGAGATACTAAAACATCTGGTTACCTTGTCCTGCCCTCAACGTGGGAAATTCGAGGTTCCCACCGCGCGAAACAAATGTTTAGTATTTAATTGGACGCTCTGCCTGTTAAATCCCCCAGCTCTAGAACTCGGTCGAACTGAATGAACTAAAACCAACAAACAATGACTATGCCTGCGTTCACCAGAATAGTATCACATTAAAACACTTAATGACTAGTGAGGGCAGGCCGGCTCATATAAAAAAGGCGCCGACAAAAAGGATTAAAATTTGTGTTTCAACAATAAAACCTTATTTATACTAATGAAACGCTAAACATTTGTTTCGCCCGGTGGGAACCTCGAATTTTCCACGTTGAGGACAAGACATGGCAACCAGATGTTTAAGTGTCTCTAAAATTCCTGTGATGACCAACATTCCACCCCGATAGTTAGATAGATAGATAGATAGATAGGTTCCACCGATAGTTCCACAGTCTTTAGGCAAAAAGGCTACTTTGACAACTAGTTGACGTAGCAAACCATTACAAGTCCTTACTTCTACTATTCTCACTTGTCCGTCACACCCTGGAAATACTTTGTCTATGATGCCACGGGGCCACACGTTTCGCGGCTGATTGCCGTCCACAATTAGCACTAGATCACCCACTTTCACTGATGGAGACGTGGTCTCCCACTTATGCCGACGCTGTGCTTGGACAACTCTGCCTGCTGCGGATTCTCCAACATCAGCGCCCCCGTCTTCTTCCATCTGTATGCACCCATAAACGCCAGTGCGCCCGCCTCTGCGCGCAGATTTCGTGCCCACGTTGAGAAGCGCGTCGTGTCGATCAACAGCAGCTCTGCTTCTACCGTCATCAGCACCCTCTCAAGGCGCTCTGGATCCGGGGCGGTTTCATCTTCACCCTCGCGTTCCGGCTATGGTACCTGTGGATTACAGAGGAAGGGAGGGCCGGACAGCCACATGCTTTTATCGTTAGGCCAGGTCATTTTGGTTGCCTCATCGGCGGAATTATACTTTGTAGGAACCCAGCGCCAGTCGCTTCGTCGTGATAGGCTGTCTATTTCAGCTACAACGGATTAAGGCGATGAGACACTTTTAGACCGTCCGCGCTAATCTACACGGCAGTACCGCAGGCTGCAGCTCTAATCATGGGATAGAAACCACTTTTAACGGCATCACGCGTGCTTTTCCCAGTATCACACTGCAAATGAGCGTAGAGCGTTTGAGACGAAAATATAACATTGTGTCTACATAACGAAAGGAAACGCTAGAGCGTTAACGCTTAGAAAACTTAGCATTGCATCTTGTCTGCGGGGCCTGGATAATAGTCAAAGTCAAGTCAAAGTCAAAGATATTTATTTGCAAATATAGGTGCTTATGATGTTAGGTACAATTTGTGAACTTAACTATATTTTATCCTATAAGGATGTGCAAATATTATGAAAAATACAATTATAAAATAGAAATATGAAAAAGCCACATCGAGAGATCAGTTATTAGTTACAATTATAATGTCTATTGATGATGTATGTCAATTTAAAATAGGCATAAAATAATGAAAATAATGTTTATGGAATGTCAAATTATACAATAATACAAATGTCAAATTAGATTAAGCAAGTCCTACAAAATAATAAAATTACAGGTAATAGTAGTTTTTGTCCATATAAGATGTCAATTGCATGTTTTACATTTGTCCTGTAAAAACTCTGTGACACTGTAATATGCTTTGTCGATCAATAATTTAAATAAAGCATTCTTCAATGCCTGTATATTGTCTAACCTTCTTATTGTATCCGGAAGGGCATTATAGATTATCGGAGCCATTCCAAATATGTTGCTTCTTGTGAGGGAGCTCTTACATTTTGCAACGCCTAATTTGTCGGCCATATCGAATGCTATTCATTTTTCTAAACAACCCTAAATTTGTTTTTACAAATTTGTCTATTTCAAAATTGTAGAGACAAGGCAGTGTTAAAATTTTCAATTTAATGAAGTGAGGCTTACACGTATCTGTTTGTTTTAGTTTGCACAGAGCTCTAACACACTTTTTCTGGGCTTTAAATGCTATTCCTTTATCTGTTGAGTTACCCCAAAATATTACACCATATCTTAATATTGATGCTCTTTCCATGAAAGATTATTATCAATTTGCAGACCTAGAAAATTGGTGACTTTTGCTTCGTCTATGGTTTTTCCAGAATGTCTAACATTTAGGTTATACTTCGGGTCGCCTCGAAGAGCAAATGACATCAGCTTTGTTTTACTTAAGTTAATGTTAAGGTTGTTTCTTCCTAGCCATTCTATTATAGAACCTAGTGCGTTATTAATATTTATCTGATGATTTTCGAGATTTTCGTGTCTAAATACAACAGTGCTGTCATCAGCAAATAAGAACATGGGATGTTTTGTTATTTTGGGGAGGTCATTAATGTATATAAGAAAGAGTAGCGGGCCTAGTACACTCCCCTGTGGTACACCAAAAGACACAGTTAGTGCCTTCGAATAGTATTTTATATCCTCTTTAGTGTTAGGGCAAATTTTGTTTATTTGAGTCATTTGTTTCCTACCACTTAAGTAAGATTTTATAAGTTCAAATATATTCCCTCTAACTCCGTATGATTCTAGTTTGTTTAGAAGTGTAGAGTGATCGACAAAATCAAAGGCCTTCGTTAAGTCCATGTACAATGCCGATACTGGTACTCTGTCGTCCATGCTTATAGACACTTTAAGAAGAAAGTCATATATGGCCATATCTATTGTTAAGTTCTTTCTAAAACCTTTTTGTTCTGGAGCGAGAATATTATTATTTTCAAGGTAGTTATAAAGTTGATTATAGATCACTTTCTCAAATATCTTTGAAAATATAGGAATAAGAGCAATTGGTCTGTAGAATGTCATGTTTTCCTTATTTTCCTTTTTAAATACTGGTTTGATTATTGAGGTTTTAAGTCTCTCTGGGAAAGTACCATTTTCAATACAGAGGTTAGTAATGTGGATGATGACTGGGGCTATTTCAACAGCAACTTCTTTTATAACCTTCGTTGTGATATCATCGTTGCCTACGCTGTTTGTATTCTTCAAACTCTTAATAATTAATAATATATCAAGATTAGTTGTTGGAGACAAGAACATTGAATTGCATATTCTCATTTGATTTTTATTTGCGTTGTAAGTGTTGCCATTGTTGGATACTTGGTTAATATAAAATTCATTAAAAGATTCAGCTATTTCCTGGGAGTCTGTTATTTCTCTATTACTATGTATAATTTTATTTATTTCTTCTTTTGGATAATTATTTCTTATAGAATTATTTATTTTTTGCCATGTCATTTTGGATTTATTTAGTGATGTCAATATTTGGTAATTATTTTGGGATTTTTGTGTTAAGTTTATTATTTGGTTCAATTTTTTTGAGTATAATTTAAGTGTTTGTTTATTTTCCAGGCATGGATTGGTTCTATATTTCCACAGTAGCATGCGTTTCCGTTTTGAACAAAGTTTGATACCTCGTGATATCCACTTTGGTTGTTTTCTCGTTGTATTTTTAATTCTGGTTACTGGAAAACAAAGGTCGTAGAACATTTTAAACAGGTCATGAAATGCGTTGAAAGCTTCATTTGCGTTGCGGCATGAGAGAATATCGTGAAATGTTAAGCGTGATAAGTATTCCTGAAATCTATGAATGTTTTCTTGGCACATATCTCTTCTTATTGTAAACCAGAAGGGGAAAATACAGGTCTTCTTCACTGGAAAACGAAATATTTGTGCCGTATGGTCCGACATGGCTAACTCAACCACTTCATATGTGCATCCTTTTATATTGTGCCCTATATTATCAATACATGTTTGACTTCTAATTCGAGTTGGTTCATTGATAGACAGTTTTAAGTTATATGATGCTAGTAGGTTGTAAAATTGTAATGATTCTTTACTTCTCTTTAGCCTGTCTATATTAAAATCGCCACACAAAATTACATTTTTTGATTTTAATTTTGCAAAGTCAAGAACTGCTTCCACAGTGTTAAAGAATGTATTGTAGCTTGCGGTTGTGTATACGGGGACTCTATACATGCATATTATTATTGTGTCGTGGGCCAATAATTTAATCGCACTGCATTCGACTACATTCGGGATACTTTTCTGGTTAACTTCGTCCACTACTTTGTATTTAAGATGGTTATTGACTAGGATACAGGAACCTCCGGCTCTATTTTTTCTTGAAAATGAAGATGCAAGTATGTAGTTAGGTATGTTTAAACATTGATTATCACTTTCAATCATATTATGTTCCGTAATGCATAAAATGTCAATATTTTCATTTTTATTTTTTAAGTCATCTAGATTAATTGTCAATATGTGTTGTTTACTAACTAGTCCGTCTATATTTTGATGTAGAATATTAAGTGTGGTATAGATAAAATTGTTTCCTATATTTTTCATATCATTGGATTTATTCATTGTAGGGGGGTTAGAATCACATTTTTTTTGTAGAGTCTCGAAAAAGTTTATTAGTATTATTATATGCGACCCTTTTGAAGTAAAATGGGATGGTCCCTTTCATACTGACAGGTTCTTTGGTGTTACTGGGATTAAAGTCTTCAGGGGTTTGTCGTGTTTTAGTGACTCTACTAAAATAGAAGGGCATTGTTCCGGGCTTCGGGATTGTGTCCTTGAGGACTCTATGTGTGTGTAAGTCTGCATGTGTAATGTGTGCTTGTTCAATTTTCTTTACCTTATAGCTTAAGTATTTGTGGTCGTAGTCATATTGGTTCAATACTATATTGAGCTCTTGACACAGAATACGTACACGATGAGCTCCTTTATAACTGTTATTAACTTTTACAAATGTACAATTGTCAAATTGTTGACATAATTATTGTAACATCTGGTTTAATTTAAACTCATTAAGGTAGCGGTTAAGTCCTACACTTAGTACAAAAATCGGACACTTTGGTAGAGTCTTCAAGGCTGCAGACAGTTCGATATTGATTCTTGTAGGATTTCTATCATTTTCCCCCACTGATAGTACGATCCTATCTTCGCAAGTTATGTCAAAGAGGATGCACGTATTAAGGATCTCTTCGCTTGAAGAATCTGGTTTCAGGAAGGATACAACCTCATAGCTTTCTTGCGATTGTCTTTTTTGTCGTCTCATTTCAGATAGTTTAGAGGCAGCTCCGACACATTGTTTACCTCCAAATATAAATATTCTATTTGGTTTTACTCGAGGAAATGCGTTCTTTTTAGGTCCGATGACAGGGCTAGTTTGTGTTTGTGCAATTTTGGTACCTAGTAAAGTTTCTTCGCGTAACTCTACATTCACTTTTACTTTGACATACTCAGATTGTTCTTCAATAGTAGTATATATAGTAATAGTAAAAAAAGAATGATATGAAACTGAAACCTAATGAAACTGAAGCCCACTGAAAAGTGTTCAGACAGCAGACACAAGAATCTCGACATACAATTAAAGCCTTTGGAATGTATGGCATCAAGCATTGATCTATACTGTATTCTGTTCAAATATACACTTTAAATATCTTCATTGATGCCTTATTTATGCTTAATTCAAGTTTTTCAACTTAAAAAACATGATTGAAGTACACACAAACTTATACAGACTGTACAGACAAAGTTACATAAATAGGCAAGGTGGTTTTGAGTAGTACAATAAAAAAACTACGAACATAAAAAATAAAACTATTTCATTTCGGTGTGGGAGGGCTGTCAAAGTGACTTTATTCAAGGCATTTTGTCAGTCCTTCTACACGTGTGCTTTGTGGGTCAGATACAAGCAGAAGTAATTTGACGCCCTTCGAGTCCAATATAATAATGTTATTAGGATGCTTTTTGCTCTGCCGCGTTATTGCAGTGCATCGCGGATGTTTGCTGAAGATCGTACGGCCGATTTTTACGCTATACTTCGAGCACGAACAGCATCCCTGATGTAGTATGCGGGGTTGGGCCAACTCCATCCTGGACATCATTGAGGAAAGGATAGACTTACCGATCAGGTGTCAATGGGTAAACATTCACATGACATCTAATAGGCAATGAAAAGCCCAGTACACTGGGGTTGGATAGTCTATCTTATCCATGCTTTTGTATAAGTTAGTGTAAGTGTGTATAAAAATGTATGGATCTCCAGTAATCTGAAATAAAAGTATTTGAATTGAATTGAATGGAATTACGCCACGTTCGATATCAACACGAACGAATAGCACGCAAGAACCGCGAAACGACATGCTCCACCACCCAGTCCGCACGCACCACCAGCACCAGCAGCGACACAACATGTGTGTAGTGCGTGTGGACGTGTCTGCCGCTCTAGGATCGGACTGTATAGTCACGAGCGACCATGCATCTCGGACGCTGCTTAAATCATCTGTTATAGATATTAATGGCCATAATTGTTGTTCATTACGCCACGTTTGATACCAACACGAACGAATAGTACGCGCGAACCGCGCTCTCTCCAGAGCGGCGGGAGGCATAAGAGAAGGAACTGCTGGCACCCACCTGCACGACCTGACGTGCGTGGACGTTGTTGAAATCGTTGTTAATAATTTTGGAATTATTTATACCTGCTTACTATTTATAACAATTATTATTGTAATATTTGCACTATAGTTAAGCACAACAAATTTTTAAAAGATATCGAAAAATTAATCTGCGGCAATTCATTCGCCCTCCTCTAGCAGAGAAGAGGCAAAAATATATTTACTATTTATATGATAATATCTACAGTAATAAAAAAATGATTTTGGTTTGATGTTGTGCTTGGGTGTGCCCTCTACGTGCATGAGGGTGTGTCCGATCATTTACCGCCTAAAACCTTTTCGATGCGGCACTATACTATTGGGAGTTGGATATGATAGGGCATATGGATGGTTCTGCTAGTATTTGCTATGACCAGTGTTGACGTTAGACAAAGAGCGAAAACATCTCTTCGGTTTGATGACGTAATGGAATTTTGTGTTTATTTCAGTGATCTAGATTTGACGTCATAGAACGTTGCACTTCGCGATTCCACTGATCGCGATATTTTTAATTTCTTTATCTACACACGTATCATAAACCCTCTTTACTGCGTACAGAAACTGCACGTTACGATCAGCATAATGTTAAACTACTTGGTAAAAACTCATTTCTTATCTGAAAAATTACACATTATGACCATAATGTGTAGTTTTTCTGCATATTATGACATTCAAATTTCGAACGCCGACGCCCGCCTGCGGCACGTTGGTACTACAGAACAAGCTAAACAACTACAGAGCCATAATGCCGGTCAAACATGCGGTTCCTGAACACATCAAAGAGAGCTTATGATATGTGTGTAGATAAACTAGTGTATGTACATAATTAGGCATTAAAACTCTCGAGTGATATTATTATGAAACTCGCCTTCGGCTCGTTTCATAAACCCACTCTCGAGTATTAATGCCCTCCATTATGTAGCAGTCACATAAACTAATATTATCCTATAACGGTTATTATTAGAGAGTGTAACTAAAACAGTTTTTTTGTGGTGGCGTATCTTCACAAAACTTGAATCCATAGGTAGTGTCGCTCATCCATCACGCCATGAGACTCGAGAGCGGGCCGCGTGCCTTCTCTCCTCTCCCCTTCCAGCAGTTGCAACGGGCATGCCACTAAAATTTACTAGTGGCCCTGTGGGCAGTACACCTCGCTAACAGGGGGGATTGTGAACCAATTTATAGGTAAGTATTTTAGATTCAATCAAAATCAAGTAGTAAAGTAGCCACACCAATAACTTTATAAACTACATTTTGCGATTTAAAAAAAGCTATTGACTTTTCACGAAAATAGTTATAGACTATTTCACTCACTCTCATGATCTGTATAGATCCTCTTTACTAATCCGTCTCCTACTTCGAGGAGTCCAAACTTGGTATGTTTTGAAAATATTTCTTGGATTTTTAGAAAACAAACGGCCGAAAGGTAATGGTGTAGTATATTTTTAGAACTTTTAATTTAATTTAATTTGATACCCCACACGATAGGCTTCAGAAAGAAAAGAAAAACCATACAAAAATGTATGACGTCATAACTTCTCCCCTAAAGGGAAAATCGAGAAAATCTCTAGACAAAAAAAAACTATTAATTCAAGGAAAACGTGTGCCAAGTTTTGTGATGATCGCTTGAAAACTGTAGCCCCTAGACCGGAACTGACAGACACACAGACATAGAGACAGACGAAAGCAAAATCGGCCTCCTATCTTGTCGAAATGGAGACCTTCGCTCGCTTCGCTCGCTCGGTCAATAAAATTTATAAAATGTCTGATATTTTCGCACAAATATTAATATTCCCGGGACGCTGAAACTATAACATCTGTACCCCAGAGGTAAGTAGAATAAACTGGTACTAAATACAAGTGTACTTCAAATTTTGAAAATAACTTTGAATTTGTAAGGAATTTTGGCACATGTCACTACATACATTTTTGTTTTCACAAACCTATATGTATACTTGTTAATAATAATACCTTAGACACTATATACACACATTGATCTAGCCCCAAACTATGATTCCCTGTATTTTGGGTACTAGACAACGATACACATACTTATATAGATAAATATTATACTTAGATAGATAAACAACCATGACTAGGTTACAAACATCCGTTCTCATCAAACAAATATTTGCCCCAACCGGGACTCGAACCCGGGACCCTTGGCTTCGTAGGCAGGGTCACTGCCGACTCGGCCATTCGGGTCGTCGAAAACACAATATTCTGTTGTTAATCCTTCCTAACTCTGAGACTCTCAGGTTACTCAGAGTGAGTCTGGTATAAAATTGTAAACATCGAATAGGCAGAATAACAAAGCATCCCTTACGCCTGGATTAGGAAGGACTTATGGCAACCTAATTATTTAAAATTAAAAAGAATGGGTAAATGTGGGTTGATTTGATTGAAAAAAGAATGAGTTTTGAATTGAACTATTTTGAATGAGTTCGACGTTATTTGACAGCCGTTTGACAGAGAAACTTGGGCGGCAACAATAAAGATGTATAATTTTTATTCCTCTGTTTTTCTGAGTAATGAAGTGATAACTTGTGTATTCTGTTTCGTATTTTTCAAAGTCAAGTTTCTAAATTAATTTATAAATATGTTGAATAAACAGAATCGGATAAACGGACGAAGAAAAAAGGTAAAGTAAATCAAGTGATAATTTATAGGTGTATATGGTGCGTGTGGCGTTTATTTTGTTTATTATTTCAGCAATTATTTCGCAGTGTCCAAAGAGACTACGCGCAAATGTGTCGTATAACGATATGAACCTAACCAGAACCTAACAAGAAACAACAACCAGGATAAAATTTAGAAATGACAGTTACTATTTAGAAAAATGATAGGAAGATGAGGGTGGATGAAGTGAGACAGGTTTTATAAAAAATACAGGTATCCAGATAAAAAAAGGAAGCGGAGGACACGGAGAGTAGGAGCAGAAGGAGCAGCAGACGTCTGGCGAACCGGTCAGTGGAGGCACTGGTGGGCGATGTAGCAGTTGCAGTTGGAGAGCGTGGCCGGCGGCCAATCGGTCATCATGTCCTGGAGACACCGACGGGCAGAAGAAGTAGTGGCCCTGGTAGCGAAGCGCCGGCCAGGGTAGAGGCCCGCAAAGTGTCGGCCAGAAGTCACCGACGGGCAGGTGAAGTAGAGACCCACGAAGCGCCGGCCAGGGTAGAGGCCCGCCTAGTGTCGGCCAGGGGTCTACGACGGACGACCCAAGTGAGGTGGGACGCACCAGAGGAGCCTCTCCTTCCAGAAGGGATCAAATAGGATGCACAGCAAAAGTCACTTCTTATAGCAGATTCTTCAAGGTTCTTCCCTGGCCTCTTATTATCTCTCTGGTTGGAAAGCTGTAGAAGACAGGAGGCGTAGCAGCAGAGGCTCGCAGGATCCCGGGGCAGTGCGGCCCCGGGATAAGGCCTTTAGGTAATGCTTCTGGCTTAAAAGCTGAAGTGAGACTCACGAATTTCAGAAATGTTTTGGAGAGTTCTAAAAATTATTTAAATTAAAAGCAATTTTTGTGAATGGCCAAGAGGGAAAAAATATTTTACGAAAATACTTTTTCCCGTGAGTTATTAGAAGAGTTTGGAGAGTCAACTGAACTTGAAGTGGAATGCTTGTAGTTGACTCTTGAATATGTCAGATTTTGGTTTCAGGCTCGTAATAGAGAAAATAACAAGATCACATAGCCAAAACTACATAACAGCGATAGATAAAAAGGTAGCATACCAGCGCGCACGAAGCCCGAGATTGCAGAGTTTCGGAGAAAGCCAAATACAAGGTCACCAAAGGTAAACCCCTTCGCTATCGATTTAGAAGTGCTGATAGTGTGAAAATACGAAGTGAAAATGATTTGTTATTGTGTTCTTATGGTTTAAAACGTTACAGGGTCGAAAATAAAGGTGATAAAAAATATCAAGCTGTACAGCTCAGCAAGTATCCAGCTGAACAGACTGGAAAATGGCATGTAAGTAGCATAACACTACATTTTCCCCCCGACCCTGGAAACATTTTTGACTCAGCAAAAATTTTGATATGTACATTTTTTTAAATAAACCATAAAAACACAGCTTTGCAGAAACAGACATCACCAGGCAAAATCAGATATACCATCTCTTACATTCATCATCTTCATTCAGGTAAGGGTGGAGTTCACATTCAATTACTACAACTCTAAAAGTGTGTTTTCGAAAGGACATTCAGGCTTACTTAAGGAGTTTTCATCCGCTCCTGCGTGGAAAAAAAAATAAGTAGAGGTAAAGAGAAACAAATTAATCCTAAGGTAGCTTTAGTCGCTTTGACTTAATATTAAGAACGGCCAGAGCGGTAGAGCTCGAAGCCAGAGATCAGCAACATCGCCAACGAGATGTGTCTGAAATAATGATAAAAAAAAAGTGAAGACCAACCAACGAAGATTCGAGGTCCTCAAGTAAAATGTGTTGAAGAACACTGGATTAAAGGAAGAAATAAATATAATAAGGTGAAAATGATGATGATATTTATACATATATACAAATTAACAGTTAATAGAAGTTAAGAAAATTTAAGATTTAATGTCTTTAATGTGCCACTTGCCTCTAACTCCGTTAGGGTCTTCTAGAATATATACTAATGGTGAAAGTTTGGTTATTATTTTACACTTAATGAATTTAGGGGCAAGTTTAGCATTAAAGTATGCGCCAGCATTGCTTAAAACATGGTTTTTACGCCAAACAGTATCTCCCACATTAAATTCTTTAAAATACCGGCGAAGATCATAGCGAGCACTATTTTTAGCGTGAGCTGATAGTGTAGTTGGGATATGCGTCTGGGTTGTTGGAGCATCCGAGAAAATTCTTGTTGTAGTGCTCAAGTTCACGATCAGGTGGTTCTTCAATCGTAATAGGATGTACGCCTTGAGGTGAAGTTTCTCGTGTATCAGGACGTTCTTTATTCTTATGTCTTGATAATAAATCAGGAACAACGTTATCCTGTCCTTTTTTATGTTTCAGGACAAAATTAAAACATGATAAGCGTAGAGTCCAGCGAGCAAGTCTTCCAGATGGATTCGATAAGTTCTGAAACCATTTAAGTGCAGCGTGGTCAGTATATATTGTAAATTCCTTACCATTGTCTAGGTAACATCGCCAATGTTCTAGCGCAGTTATTACAGCCAATGTTTCACTTTCAGTAGTTGAGTAGTTTTGTTGATTTTTGTTTAGTGCTTTACTCATGTAAGCAATTACGACTTCTTTGTCATCTTGATGTTGAGTAAGCATTGCTCCTATGCCATAATTTGATGCATCACAATGTACAGAGAAGGGTAGTTCGAAGTTAGGGCAAGCAAGGACAGGAACAGTTACCAAAGCTTCTTTAAGTTTCTGGAAAGCAGCTGCAGCCTTGGAATTCCATAAAAATTTAGGAGCGATTTTCCCGGAACAGGTTAGTTGGTTGAGTGGAGAGGCAATAGTGCTGAAGTTTGGAATGAATCTTCTAAACCAGCTGCAGGTACCTATGAATATTCGAACTTCTTTTCTGCAAGTAGGTACAGGATATTCTAGAATAGCTTTTATTTTATCTGGATCAGCACGTAGACCATACTCATCCACTAGAAAACCAAGGTATTTCAGTTCTTTCCTGAAGAATTGACTCTTTTCAAAGTTAATAGTCAGATTAGCATATGAAAGTTTTTCAAGAACTTTCATGAGAAGCGATATGTGCTCATCAAAAGTCTCGCTAATAATAACGATGTCATCCAGATAGCAAAATACCTTGTTCTCAAATTCAGGAGTAAATAGCGTATCCATTAATCTTTGTTGAGTTGCAGGTGAGTTAGTGAGACCAAAAGGCATTACTTTGAATCTGAACATACCTCTTCCAGGAACAGAAAATGCTGTCTTATCTCTATCAGGAGGATTCAAGGGAATCTCCCAAAATGCTTTCGCAATGTCGATGCTTGATAAGTGTTTGGCATTTCTCAGGTTGTCCAAAATTTCGCTTATTAGAGGCAGACTATAAGCATCACGACGTGTAACTGAGTTAAGCTTCCTGCTATCTACGCAGAAACGCCATTCCCCATTCTTCTTTGGAGTGATGAGGACTGGAGATAGCCAAGGACTTTCGCATTGTTCAATGACGTTCCATCCCAGCATCTTGTCAACTTCATTAATTAAAGCCTTTTGTTTTTCAGGAGACAGTCTGTAACATCTTTGTTTGATCGGAAGAGAATCACCAGTGTCAATCTTGTGGGTGATTAAGTGTGTGTTTCCCAGAACACCTTTTTCTTCAAAAGAGATTGTCTTGAAGCGTTGGATGATGTCATTAGTGATGTTCTTTTGATTAGGAGTTAAATGCTCATAAGGTAAAACTTTAATATCTTTAGTGTCGATAGCAAAGCATTTAGGATCTGTAAAGTTAAGAGAACCTAAAACACTAGGTAGAAGATTAAATTTTCTCCAAAAGTCAATACCTAGTATTAGAGAAGGAAATATTTCAGGGAAAACATAAGCTTTAATCAGGTGAGTTTCGTTATTGAAATGGACAGGTAAGTCAAAATAACCTAAGGAATTAATTTTTTGATTATTAGCAGTAGAGACAGTAATAAGATCTGACTTGAAAAGTTTGCAGCCCAGTTTAAGAATTTCCAAATGAGAATTATTACCCAGAATAGTTACTGAGCTGCCAGAATCTAGTAAACCAGATAAAGTTAAGTCATAAATTTTGACATTAACGAATGGACGATTAAGATCTTGTCCTTTGGAGTAGAGTGTAGAAGAGATTTTGTAGCAAGCAAAGAAGTTTTGAATTGTTTTGATTCAATTAGTCCACTCGTCCTTATCAAAGTTTGAGTTACTTTTCAAGTCAGCAGTTAGTTTTTTGTACTAGTATTAGGTTTGGGAGAACAAGTAGGGCAATCTGCAGTTTTAAAACCCTTAAGACCACATTTGAAACAAATCACGAATCGTGGTTGAGTGCAACTGTTCAAAGTATGACCTAGTTTACGACAGCGAACGCAAAAAGAACTTTCTTGGGGAGCTACAGTTTGAGAGAGACTATTCACTTGTCTAGAAGGGTATTTGTAGGGTGGAGTGAATTTATTCATGAAGGGAGGAGAAGGTCGTGATTTATTAGAAGAGTTTGGAGAGTCAACTGAACTTGAAGTGGAATGCTTGTAGTTGAATTCAGAAACATGAAGACTTTGTTGCAAATTTGGTTCTTTAAATTGTTTGTCTCTGTCTAGGAACTTTTCGTAGTTTTGGCAAGTGGCCAAGAGGGAAAAACTATTTTCGTAAAAATATTGAAGTAAACATATCAGACCGCTAACGAGTTTGAATGGACATTGCCATGACAACCAGATAAACAACGACATAGCAATATGTCAGATTTTGGTTTCAGGCTCGTAATAGAGAAAATAACAAGATCACATAGCCAAAACTACATAACAGCGATAGATAAAAAGGTAGCGTACCAGCGCGCACGAAGCCCGAGATTGCAGAGTTTCGGAGAAAGCCAAATACAAGGTCACCAAAGGTAAACCCCTTCGCTATCGATTTAGAAGTGCTGATAGTGTGAAAATACGAAGTGAAAATGATTTGTTATTGTGTTCTTATGGTTTAAAACGTTACAGGGTCCTATGAAAATAAAGGTGATACAAAATATCAAGCTGTACAGCTCAGCAAGTATCCAGCTGAACAGACTGGAAAATGGCATGTAAGTAGCATAACACTACAAATGATAAAAGACAAAACACTTAACACAAATACCTAAAATATAAAAGTCAGAGCTTGGGAGGAAGTCCACAAGAAGAAATGTAAATTGTTTATTATTTATATGTTGCCTACAAAATTCTTCATTTAAAATTATTCAAGTATACTTAAATATAATTAATTTCATCTAAATTATTCATAACACCTTTATTCATTATTACTTATCATAACTTTTTTCTTTCTTTCTACTAGGTTTGATAGCTTGAACAGCCGACAAAGGTAATTAAGTCAGCTCAAAATACAATGAAAGGTTATGAATGTCAATGCGCGTAAGGCATACCGTTTTTTATTTATATTTATAGAAATAAAAAACCGGTCAAGTGCGAGAAGGACGTCGGACCCGCACACGAAGGGTTCCATAAACACACACACAACGGAAAAACGTAAAACGATAGTCTTTTGTACGAGTATATCTTTTTAATTTTAATGATAAAATATTAAATACTAGGTAGCTACTCTTTGATGAAGAAGACTCTTTTCCCATTGAAACCGGAAGTGAAAGAAATTGAGTAACTTATTTGCAGAACTAAAAACAAATATGATAAAAAGCTTAATATACTTTATTATAATTCGAATGAGCAATTGTTAATCGTATATTGGCAAATAACTGAGCAAAACACTCAATACCTGTAATTAAAGATCTTTTCACTTCTCATGCTCGAAAAAGTACTACTTTATGCAGGATCTAGGCGACATAAAGTTGAATTTTATGCTCTTGTGCATAAAAGTAGCTTTTTAAATATGTCTACACTAAGGCAGTGACCATTTAGCCCATACAGCCAAAAACAATTAATTGTACATGGATAAAACTTGCTAATTTATAATATTTCCATCCCTATTTGCATTTTTGATTTATAATAAGATAATACGAAAAAGAAACTAAATATCAAAACGTGTTTACCACAAAAAAAAAAAACATTATTCCAAAATAATTTAAGAATAGGCTGTATATTTTTTTTCTTTGCCCGAAAATTATGCTGGAAAATTAAAAAAAATAATTAGCGGGAAAGAAGCCGTAGTAATTTTACTTTGAATTTTAATTAAAGAAATGTTAATACGTTATGTTACTGTTTTATTTTCTCGCAATCGAAGTGAAAAGCAGAGTTTATAACTCGTCCACAAAACCATTTTTATCCTCGACATTACTATCAGCCCTCGCCTTCGGCTCGGGCTGCTAAAAGTCTCGGATAAACTTGGTTCGTTTTGTGCACTTGTTGTAAAATCTACTATTTCCGATAACATCGGAAGAGTCAAATTTTCACCAATAAACAAATAAAACTAAATGGCTAAGAACATTGCCATACCAATAATTGATTGTATGGGTACTTCGTTTAATTCTTAAAAACCGGTATGTTTCATTTTTTGCTGTTATAGCGGCAATAGAAATACACCCTCTGTGAATCCGATAGAGCCCGGTGACGGACGGACGGACAGACAGACGGACAGCGGAAGTTTAGTAATAGGGTCCCGTTTGGCACCCTTTGGATACGGAACCCTAAAAAGATAGCAACAAAACAGGTGGAGGCGGAAGGCCACCTGGTGACGACATAATTCAAGTCAAAGATTTACCTATTAAATCTAGCACAGTTGTTGAGAGATTGATTTTTAGGTTAACCTTTTTTTTACAATAACATAATTTTACTAATGCAAGCTATTATTGTTTGTTTTATAGACATTCAATTCGCCTTTTTAAGAAACGCATACAAAAAAATGGAACAACAATGGTGCTCACAAGTACAAGGGATTCGCATATAGGTTCATGATAATAATCCAGGAATTAAATAATAATAATAACATTTATTCAAGCAAATGGTTACAATTTGCGTACAGTTGGAGGTGTATGCGTCCATAACTACAAGGACAATTAAATTAGCCAAGGATATTGTAATAAATCCATTAATAATAAATAAATAAATAAATAAATTAACGCATATTACTACACTAGCGATCTCTACATCCTATATTTAAAAGTGGAGACAGGGGCGAAATAGGCAACTACAGGCTCATATCCGTTCTGCCTGCTCTGTCCAAAATAATTGAGGATTTTTTTATTCGTAGACTCCAAAATCTGCAAGACCAAAAACTTTTGTCGGAGTCTCAATTTGCGTTTAGAGGAGGCATTTCAACAGTCGATGATATTTTGTCATTAACTGAAGAAATACTTCGGAGGCTGAATAAAAAAGGAAATGTGTAGGTGCAAGCAGGACGCCTGAGGAAATCGATCTGGATCTTCAAGACACTAAGCCACGTGGCAACCCCTAGTTATTTAAAAACGGTATACTACGCACTCGCTCAAGCTGTATTTTCGTACTGCATTCCAGTATGAGGTGGAGAAATTGGAGAGAGCACAAAGATTGCTTCTAAAGGTTTCCACCTTCAAACATTTCCAATTCCCCTCTTATGAGCTATTGTGTGCTTCTCACAGTCCGTCAACTATTTATACACCGAATAGTACGTAGGCAACACACGAATAAAATCTATAACCCCACAAAAATATCTAACCGCAGATTAGATATTTTTTGCATAACTCCTAACTTTCGAACAGAATTTGCTGGAAAATACTAAAATACTAAGCTTCTACAGTAAAATTCTTAATATTCTACCCTTGAACCTACCATGTACCTACCATGTCCCAAAAAGTAAAAACAGACTTATGGAAGTATCTTCTTAATATTAAGTATACTGAAACGGAGGCTTACTTGCTAAAAATAATGTCAATTAGAGCGAACCAACAATTGCTTAAATATAATCAAATAAAAAAATAAGAATAATCATAAAACTGACTAATCATAAAAAGCCCACCTAACTTCTACTTGTTTCAAACTATCAATAATAAATAAATGATAAAATAAAATAGTCAAAAATAGAGTCGAATGCACCCAGACAGATGGTAGGTACAGATAGGCGAAGGTAGTCACTGACTTGGTGCCTACAGAAGGACATCGGCTTAGGGGAAGGCCCAGAAGGAGATGGAGGGATGACCTGGATAGGTTCCAGTCAGATTGGGTCGGAATGACGGCCCAAAGGAATTTGTGGGTACGATCAAGAGAGGCCTTTGCCCAGCAATGGGACAAATAATAGACTATGTAAAAAAATACTTGTTTAACATTTATTTGGAGGATGCATAATTGAAAATCACTTTAACAAAACTACATTTTTATATATACTTACATAAATACCTATCAATATTGAGGCAACTTTCGAAGCACACCTAAACAAAGGATAATGAGTTCAAGAGTCGTTATTAATCATTCTATCGCAATTAATGAGCCTGTTAATTTAATAATATAATATAATTAGTTATAAGATATTATTGGCTCAATAAAACATTTTCATTTTCATTCATTTCATTTTTAGGGTTTCGTACCAATGGGTAAAAACTGTACCCTATTACTAAGAACCCACTACCCGTCTGTCTGTCTGTCTATCCGTCTGGTCACCAAGCTGTATGTCATGAACCGTGATAGTTAGGCAGATGAAATTTTCACAGTATGTGTTTCTGTTGCCGCTATTGCAACAAATACTAAAAAACAGAATAAAATAAATATTTAAGGGGGCTCCCATACAATAATTATTTCAATACCACATAAAACTTATGAATGCACCTGGTTACGTACTTGGAGTGTGAAAGTAGCCGCTGCACCAATAACTTTGTGAACAACATTTTGCTATGTAAAATCCTAACTATTCACTCCACACCATCCCTACCATTTAGTAGTGTGTAGTGAATAGTCACGGAGTTATACTCGCACTTGACCGGTTTTTATAGCTAGAATGTCCTTCTGTATTTATGGCACGCTGGTCCGTGCCTCTTCCGAGGCGAATAAGCAAATACATGGAGATTTTAACGACTAGACTAACATGCAATAAAAATAGGGATATTGGTCGAATAGTATAATAAGCGTGTGAAAGGATAATTTTAATGTGTGTATAAGAGAGATAACTGTAATACGCAGATAATAACAATTTATTAGTTTTAACCTATAATACAAGTCTGTTACCAAGAAACCAGAGTTTATATACACTGACGAGCAATGGAAAAGTTCCAGTGGCATAGCACCAAATTACTCCTAAACGGGAAAGGCTAGCTTAATGACGCCGTCTGCAATATTGCAGTACATTTAACAGCGCATCAGAATATTACCAATTAAAAACGTAAATATTGTGTTAAAATTTTAAATGAAATGTTTTAAAAAATTGGATGGGTGTTTGTCGGCATTTTGTGGGTGGAACTTTTTCATTGCTCGTCAGTGTATTAAGGTCATGCTCACAAAAGACATTTGTCTTTTCTTGCGGCGGCTCTGTGTAGCGGGTTGCTCCCCTCCCTCAAATATGGCGAAGGGGGTGATGGCTGGTGCACAAGTCATGAACTCGTCAACGGGTGCTGCTTGGGGGGACTGTTTCAGTCTGGTTTTTCATAAGTTATGTTCATTACAGCTTATCTTTGTTCTTATTTATTTATTTTGTTAGATTGTTATTTTGAGACATTTTATTGGCACTTATGGATACATACGTTATTAGATTAGATTATTTTTATATCGTACATTGCGTAAAATAAAAATATTAAAAAAAAATACGAAAATTTAAAATTCTTCTCTGACGGGCGCATTTCCGAAGCACCGGTAGAGTTCATGGAGTTTCTTTTTCCTGTGCGAGATTCAGCCATGAATCACCATTTGAAGTACTCATTAGTTTGGTTGATCATATTTGATTTATTTTTTCCATGTTTATGAGAATTAAGTAAGTGTTTGACTTGTAAAAGTGCATTATTTTGCCTATCACGTACTATGTCTTATGCACGTCATCAATAACATGTACCAACCTAGTATATAAGCTAGGATATCCTATACTAAATTAGTCTAGTATAGTCTAGTATTTGCGCGCATCTCAAGCCTTGTACTTTACTCCCGAAGATGTTACTCCCCTCATAATTGCCTCTGGCAAAGTGGTGACCCGACGTTTGAACATCAGCAACCTTCGGTAAGAGCAGCATGGACCCAGCCGCGAAGAAAACTCCGTGTGCTGCCACCTTAGAAGTGCAAGCAAGAAGCACTTCGTCCAAGATCGCCGAGCCCCGAATTCTGCATACCTATTTCAAACCACGCTGCAGAAATCCATAATCAAAACCCCACCCAAACCAAGACGACATCAAGCAAGCCATGACGGACCAGAAGCCAAAAGATTTCAACTGAAGATGTCCCGCATCGAACTCAAGATACCGCAAGAATAATGAACCGATAGTCAGCCGACTGCTGATTTATCAAAATGGAGCTCGCACCAGCAGAAACGAACGCGTCGGCAAATTCATTCACAGCAAGCAGCTTTTTTTCAAGTTCAAGACATAGGAAGCCGTTCCAGCCCCCAGAAGAGTATTGAAACATCATCGATATACCCAATTCAATGAATATTGAAATCATCCAGGAAGAACATCGCACGAAGAATAATCAAATCACTGAAGAGAGAGAGAGATATATATTTATATATAAACGATTGGTGTACAAGATGTGCCCTATTTTGACGACCTGAATAGCCGAGTCGGCAGTGACCCTGCCTACGAAGCCAAGGGTCCCGGGTTCGAGTCCCGGTGGGGCAAATATTTGTTTGATGAGCACGGATGTTTGTACCCTAGTCATGGTTGTTTATCTATCTAAGTATAATATTTATCTATATAAGTATGTGTATCGTTGGCTAGTACCCAAGATACAGGGAATCCTAGTTTGGGGCTAGATCAATGTGTGTGAATAGTGTCCAAGGTATTATTATTATTATTATTATTATTATATTATGTTGCCAAATCCCAAGGTTTTTAGGCACACAAATTTCATCAATCGACAACTTAATATTCACTCAAGAGTGAAGAGCACGCACGTACATATGACGTACGAGATCATTGACTGCCTACAGCCAAGGTTACAGATTTAATGCTGACGCTGATTCAGCACAATCGTCCTTGTGTAGGTACGGTCGCAATTATAAACAAACAGTGATTACAACTTCAACGACGTGCGATGTAAATTGACTCATCATTTCCTGAAAAACGGGCGGCTGCAGCATCAGACGACTCTCCTGCGGATCTTTTCCAGTTATAGGTTAGGTTAGTTTACTAACCGCGAAGCCCCATTTTCCTAGTGTTTTTCTGTTTTCCAGTTTTTAGTTTATTTTATGTAGTGTGCGGCCAGACACAAGACTCGCCTGTAGGTAAATATTATGTTATTCTTTAAACTTATGTAGAATTCACATAACCGTAGTTCATTTATTTTCCTAATTCGTGTAAGAGTTAGCTTTAGATAAGTTGAAATGTGCTCTATTACTGTCCAGTTTTATTTAACAATAACTTTCCTTATATATAAAAATAGATTAAGTTAAAGTATGCACAATTAAGATCTGGTTTTATGTTTATTAAAATACTACTAGTTATTATTTCAGTTGATATAAGTTTGTTATGGTATACACATTTCTAAAGTTAATTCGATTTATCTAAGGTTATTGTTTGATTCTAACTTAGATTTTTGTTCATTGTTATAAGTACATTCATTTATTTATTTTCCCTAAAAGGGGGAGTATCTGTGCCGGCACCTACGCCTGCCACAGATATGCGGAAATATCTCATCACGTACTATGTCTTATGCACGTCATCAATAACATGTACCAACCTAGTATATAAGCTAGGATTTCCTATAATAAATTAGTCTAGTATAGTCTCGTATTTGCGCGCATCTCAAGCCTTTTACTTTACTCCCGAAGATGTTACTCCCCTCATAATTGCCTCTGGCAAAGCCTACTTGGAATAAATGTTTTGATTTGATTTGATATATGGGAATTTACGTAATTTAGATTCAGTACAAGGATGTGAGAAGATTTTCTGTGTTATCTTAGGAAAGGGATTTCAGATTATCAGTTTTATATTGAATTAATTGTAAGTTACGTGGTAAAATGGTAAAATTTTATTTATTTTGTTGTAAAGATAGGAAACCAGGTAGATATTGTGACATTTAGTAAAGGTGAGCTTAGGGAAGGATATATCACAGATAAGATCTTTACGACGTTTCATGATTGGGTCGTATGGTGTGATATGGTGTTGTAGAAGGTTTGTGTTTAGTATAAAAAGTTTCCAGAAAGTGAGAACGTCACAAAAAACGTAAGGTTATTCGGATTCATATTTACCTAAAGTTAACTTTTGGCTATTCAATTGTGAAAAATGCTTCTTAAAATTTTGTTTTTGAAACATACATACCGGGATGCCAGGAAATCCGGGAATGCTCATCTAATTGGAAGCCGCAAAAAAAAACAGTTTCAACAATCATATTTAATTGTTTATTTTTTTTTTCAAAGGTTAGGTACATGATTGTATGTTTAGTGTGTTATCCGAATAAACTCATTTCATACACAAAAAAAACTCCTGTTGGATCAGACATGATATTATTTTATTTTAACATAGCATAACATAGCGTCACCTCTTTTCCATAAGGCGTAGCAGAGGCTCAATTAATTGTGCCAACTTCAGCCAGTTTATCTGTAGGTATTAACAGGAAACATCATCGTAAAACATGTACATAGAGAATGACACTACCGAAACTTGAAGGACGGAGAGGAATTATCGACATCCAGAATCTACACAATAAACAGATGACAACTCTCAGAGAATACTTTTATTCGAAAACAGAACACTCACAAATACACGGACATGCAGTCATAACAGACAAAAAATATACATCCTTGAACTTAAGCAATAATACAACTCAGCCGAACGAAAAACAAAATAAACCGGGCGATAAAATAGCAGCCTGGAAAAGAAAGGAAATCCATGGAAGACACTCAAAGGATCTGGAACAGCCTTATGTCGACAAACAGAGTTCTAATACATGGCTGAAATGGAAGGAACTCTTCCCAGAAACCGAGGCATTTTCGCACATAATCCAAGCCCAGCTACTCCACAAACAACTCGCATGGAAAAAATCTCAGCTAGGAAGATGTGCAAATATTTCTTTGATGTTTATTGTGTATCAATGTAAATTAATGAAGGTTCTAATGAAACCAGCAGGTATTATATTTCACAATGATAACCAACACAAAAAATGGCCGCGAAGATCAGAAAAGTTTGTTAAATGTTTACCTACTTTGGTTTATTAATTAGGGTTATTTTTACCCCATATAAACTAAAGTATCTTTCTCCTATTGCATATAAAACTAATGCAGGCTACAGTGTAGTTATAAAATGCATTTTAATAGTTTATGATGCAGTGTTCCGTGCAATCGTGGATGGGTTGATAAAACAGGGCACAGGAAATCACCACACGCAAATCATAAGCACTATCCGTACCGCCCGCACTATCTGTATCGCCCGCACAGCATGCATTCTTTAAGAATTTATACAAACTATCAAAAGTCCGTCGACTGCCGTGCGTGCGTGCGTGCGTGCGTCCAAATCGACGCTCAGCTCAGCAGCAAGCAATGTCATACTCATGCTGTCATTTCCCGAAAGAGAGACAGGTGACAGCATGATTTTGAGTCTGTCAAACTTTGAGTTGTCGGTTGTGCATCCGGACCTGTGTCGCATAAACCACGAGTAAGCACTGTTCAAATTGCAAAAGCGGCAACTTTAGACGAGACTGAGAAACATTCATAATGTTTAATTAATACAAGTTAAATTAAAGTCAGCCTACCCTCCAGCTCTCTTTTAACCCTGTGATATATAATATAAAGTACATTCCTAGTGATGCGAATATATTACAACCCCATGAAAATGATTTTCATATGTATATTTTGTCTACGATGTTATATATGTTACGGCTAAAGCTAGGTGTGAAACTAAACTTAAGTTTAGCCGGCTAGTCTTAAGATTAATTTCGAGCCTCGGCTAATGTCCGAAGTCATGTTCGTTTGTGATACTAGACTGCACATTAGTCGATGCGTTTCGGTTAATGTTGGACATTAGTTACCTAATGTTGAAAACGAAGCTGCTACTGCGGGGAGCGGAGCGGGGTAATTTTATTCAGATGAGAAAGCTATTTCTAATATCAGGGCAAAACACTGCGGTAGCTTAGGTGAAGGGTAAAGGGGGTGAGCGAAGCGAAGCGAAACTATAATAAGACGAGTATAAGTATTTTTTGTTGTTCTTACATGTTCAACCTAATACGAAGGATAAAGGGGGCTTCGCTTCGCTCACCCCCTTTATCCTTCACCTAAGCTACCGCAGTGTTTACGGCTACCGAATCATTATCATCACTTATTCCAGATTAAGACGGTAATTTTTCAACATTAGCCTAGGTATACTGAAAAATAAACTTAAGTTTAATTGGCTAATGTCAACCATATTTTCTAACCCATCTTTAGCCTCAACAGCGTCGAGGCTAAACTGCAGTTTAGCCGACTAATGTTGAAATCATTTATCGCAATGAATATTATTTCGGACATTAGCCGAGGCTCGAAATTTATCTTAAGAATAGCCGGCTAAACTTAAGTTTAGTTTCACACCTAGCTTTAGCCGTAACATATATATATATATATATATTAGCACATTGTAAACGGGCTTATAGATAAAGCGATATTTATCATCTTAAGATATAATTTATTTTATATTATATCCAATAGATAAAAGTGAGCTTTAAATTCAGTACGGGGCGTGTGGCGCTGTAGTTGTGGCTCTACCTACCATGCGAGAGGTCCCGGGTTCGATCCCGGATACTGGAGACACAGAAAAAAAATCCCCAGGTCTTGGATGTTTGTGTGTGTGACGTCGCTGTTTCTGGTTCCCACGGCACAGGGTATCCTAGTGTGGGGCCATAAGCAATGTATGTAAATGTTTATGTTTATGTTTATGAATGTATCAAATATAAAAACAACACAATGTATTAGAATGATGAGACAATAAATAGATACTTAGAATAAAATTATATCCACGAAATAACCACGCGCTGTCGTGATTGGCAAGAAGAGTATCACGGAATCCTGGAATGAGACTACTTGACTAGGAAACGTCGCTCGCAATAATGTAATGTAAATACGCTTTGAGTTTAAAATTTGAAAATGTTTTACTTTCCGTAGAATACTATTAAAATCAGTAATAAACGTTTCTGTGAAATTGTGACACATTCTGTTTTCAAGAACCTTTTTAGTAAAATAATTCTCATGTACACGTGTCACGTTCACGTGTCTGTGATCGTGTGACTTTATGCAACGTTATCGTTTCAATTTCACTACAATGTCGATTTGTCAGTGTTATGATATGAAGCTCTATATTAGCCTTTCTGGAAGCAGGACTTTCGATGCGTCTGAGGTCACCGAAAAGCCGAAAAACGTTCGAGAAAGGACGCGGCAACTGTTATGGCATCTACAGGTTGTTACAAAAGTAAGTACTTTTAAGCCATTATGGTCAAACTGATTGAAATTTATTAAAAAACCGATTAGCTGAGCACTTTTCTTGTTTTTTTTTTGGTTACAAATAATTTAAAAGAATAAGCTCATATACAGCCCCAGGACATGCCCGACCCAAAGGTACCCATCACAATGGCAGCATTAGCGCGCTGCACGGCGTGAGATCGTTTAGATCAGGAACGCCCCGGAATGTCCTTGACGAACATCCTGCCCTGAGCACCCCAAATACCCGTTTGCCAAGTGTATGATAGCCTTGGCAGGGACAGACAACTCCGTAGAATTGTTAGAGCCACATGAGCGGAAAGCTCCTAAAGGTGTGGTTTTTCCCCAACCAAGGACTTTAACTTACCCGCAATGGGTAAAAATGGGTGCGCCCATTAGAGTAACACTTGTTTTATCTAGGACCATCACTCCTGGCATCATAAGATCTAACTCCGCTTGGAAATCTTGAGCCAGATTTCCACAGCAAGCAAAAAACTCGCATTGGTCTGATTTGAGGTGAAGGCCCATCTCCCCCAGACTACTGATAATAAATAGCCTTTATTGAGTCCACGACCACCTCGGGAGGTCCCCCGATGGTGCCATCATGCAGATATCAAATATTCAACGGGGTGTTTACTGATTTTACAGCGTCGTGGATCGCTAAGCTCATCAACAGTGGCCCTAAGAGGTCACCCTGTTGCGCTCCTACCCGAGACTTCACCAGGTGTTGGCCAAAAAACAAGTTACTTAAACCCGAGTAACATTGGTGGAGAATCGGATATAGGGTTTCCTACCCTATATCCGTTTCGAAACGGATATAGGGTAGGAACCAATTTGTTGAACTTACACAACATGACGTCATGCGCAACCGAATTGAAAGCGTTCTGTAAGTCAACATTCACAATTATGTTGTCAGAGTTTTCCCGGTCGAAAGAAAAAGACCGGGTGGCGTGAATTGCGGCCTTGCAGCCCCAGGGAACTTTGAACCCCAACTGCTGCGGCTGAAGAATAGAGGATGCAACTCCCCTAATAGCTCTACAAACGAGTATGGCCACCAAGCGACGGAGGACGCTCCCCACTGCTATAGGACGGGTTCCTCCATCCTTCTTTTGCACTGCACATAGGGAAGCGTTAAAAAAGGAATGGGCAAACCTCCCTGTTGACCAAACCCTTCAGCATGAATTTGCTAGGTGAACTAGCGATCGTAAAAGAGTTGCCTTAGAGGTAAGAGACCGACTTCTGTCATCGGAAGTCGGGACCCTGAGGCTGGTGAACGCAAAGCTATGGAGATCATACCAATCTTTGGTCCCATTGTCCTGAACACACCTCTCAATGAGCTTCGACAAGCTTCCAGTGGCTATATACCCCCTTGGGGAGTATGTCCCCAAGGGGGTATGCTTCATAACTTCTGATATTTCATCTAAAGGAAGGCAAGTCATTGCGCGACGGCGATGGTGAGCTAACACCGACATCAGTCGGCGCCTCCTCCCGCCCCTGTGACTGCTCAGTCGGTACAATCTCTACATCTTTGTGCACACGTCCAATGAGGGTGTTTAAACCATGCGCATAAACATAATCTCTCGAGGAACCGGGGCAGTTGGGACACCTTGCCCTATCAACACTCATTTGATTACAAAATCAACATCATTTAAAAATAAACAACAAATAAACTGCAAACATTTAATAAAAAAATACAATACTATAAAAAAAATGTACTCAAGTCAAAAAAGGCTAAAAAACAGTATGCCAAAATAAAATGTCATCAAATAATATTCCTTATTGCAAAAAGTCAATATTAAAATGTTAAAATATTAAAATATTAAAATTAAAATCAATAAAACAAAATTAGGTATTAAAAAATAAAATAAGATCAAAAGTTAATTAACAGAGACAATGAATATCAAATTTATTATATGTCAAAATAATATTGTCAGAAAATAAAAATATTAATATTGTCTGAACTCCGACCACGAGTTATTTGAACAGACGTTTTGTGTGCCGACATGGCTTACGGAAGCTTATTGGTAAATGTGCGAAAAACCCGAACTATTGGTGAGAGTACACCAGCGTGTAGGCGGGCGGCTCTCAAACAGAAAGAACAGAAGTTCTTCAACCACTACACACAACCACTACAACCGTCGTCTGCAACTTGCACTTTTACTCAGTTTTATGGGGTTAAAACCTAAACTGCGCCAAACCAAATGGCCAACGTCAACTGCGATTTTTTTTAGACGCCTGCCTACCATAGCTCGTCACCACAAGATATCTTAAAACAGCCTATGTTATTGTTCAAGTCGGAGCCGAGTGAAACACACCGTCTCAAAACGAATGCTTACGGACGAACACATTTTCATTGTTTACTTCTTTCTAATATGTTTAAGCAGTCCGTGCTGCCACCGTTATAGCGTAGGCAGAGAAGTGGAAAATTAATTTTATCTGATCAAAATGAATTCAAAGAGAAAATTGTTCAAAACCCGTCCAACCTAATCTAAACCCGACTACCTAGTTTGATGGGCTTTTTATAGACACTCGCGCGAAGCATTCTGAGTTTGAACTACACAGCGTTTTGAAGACTATCCGACAACGATATTGCAATCCGGCGAATATGTCGTGTCGTCATATCCTTGCTGACTGGCCACCTTCTTCTTCTTCTTTTCAATCGTCCGTCTATTCATAGCTTCCTATTGTCGTCATGTCGTCGATCATCGATATTATTAGTCGTACAAGGACAGATTCCTCAGGTGCCAAACAAAAAAATCAGAAATAATAAACAAATAAGCGATTAAGAAATAATGTTAAGTAAGCCATTAACAAATATATAGGTATATAAACCCACGGCATGGAATGGGGCGAACTGAATTTCGGCTTTAACGTGGCCCGATCCAACCTGTGCCATTGCCCTACCTTAACGGAAAAGGTGTGTCGCTACGTTTTCGGGTTTCATATATAATTTTTAGGGCGCGATGTTTAGTACTCTATTTTAGTTTCTGAACTTATTGAATTTAAATAAATTGACATATAACTGTAGTTAGTCAATTTATTTTCGAAAATATAATGTATACACGCAAGTACCTCACAAAATTTTCTAAACTTAGCGATAGCTGTTATAGTATCTAGCGATAGCTGTAGTAGCCTAAGAAATAATCACTGACTAGTTGCGCCCCGGTTTAGACTCGCGAATATCAGCAATTCTTTCAAGGGTCTACAATAAGATACCTCTGGAGATTTTTAAATTTTTAATTTGAGCAATTGAAAAAGCATGTTAAATGGACTTTGTCGAAAAAGGGATGTTACTATGTTTAAGATTACTTAAATGATGAGTCTATATAGGGTTAATCTAGCACAACAAAGTACTTGCTGTTAATAATTTTGTAATTATTTATACCAGCTTATTAATGATTATAATTAATATTCTAATATTTGTATAAAAGAGATCTAGAAATCAATCTGTGGGAGTTTCTACGCCTTTCTTCTCCCATAGTGGTCCAACGTGAGGCAAAAAATTACGTTTGCTAAGTATATGTAAATTTCTACAGAAATAAATAAATTTGACTTTGACTTTGAAATTTAATCCGATTCCTCTAAAAGTTAGGTGAAGGTGAAATTCATTCTGCTGCCAGGGTGTCCAGCCTTAAATTTAATTTGTGGTTTTAAAGTTATTTTTTTTCTTTAGTTGCTTTGACGCCTTAAGAATAGGATCCATGCTTGTACTAAGAAATACTCTCTACCTCCAATTTCAGCGTTGATAAATTTCCGTCGTATGACGTCCCGCGTCATGTCACAGCCCATCACGTCAGGCGGGACGACATCGCGCCGCGTCACGATGACGTAAAGTAAAGGAAGTCAACAAGAGATGACCGTACGACGTGCGTGTTATAAATCGACAAAGCTTTTTGACGGATATAAACTAAAATTAATGAAACTTCAAATATAACGAGAAGTATCGGGTAAAATGACGTAGCTACTTGTACTATATTCAATAACCTTAGAAAAGACAGTGTATTTGTTCACAAAAGTCGACTTAAATTAGGCGACAAATATAATGAACACCAAAATATTTTTTCTTATCCAAAATGGGTAAATTCACCAAAAATTGCAGAAAATATCAGGGCAAAATACTGCGTTAGCTTAGGTGAAGGGTAAAGGGGGTGAGCGGCTGCTTCGGAAACCATGCTGATATGGAGTTAACGACAGATCAAGAATATTTGTCAACAATGGACAGACTAATGATTCAAATACCTTACCCAATATGCTCAGGAGAGATATTGGTCTGTAGTCTTGAAAATCACTTGAATCACTTCCCTTGGGGATCGGAACCACATTAGCCAGTTTCTAGACGCGCGGAAAAACACCAGAAGACAGTGATTTGTTGAAAATAATATTTAGAGGAATAGAAATGCTCCTCGCACAATTAGCTACGAAAAGCGCCGTAATCCCATCAGGACCCGCACCCTGATTCTTGTCGAGGTTTTTGATAGTCTTTTGTACTATATATGGCGAGGTGGTAATAACTCTCAGGGTGTCATACGACATTACACAGTCTTGCTCCACATCAGCATTAAAAATGTTATTCGAGTCATTGTGTGTATAGACAGACGCAAAATGGTCTGCAAAGGCCTTGCAAATGGTACTAGGCGATGAAAGCTTATTTCCTCTCAAATGCATCTCACTCGGAACGGTTTCCCTATTTTTCTTTTTGCTTCTTATGTAGGACCAGAAATCTTTTACGTTGTTGCGTGAGATAGAGTCTTCTATTGACTTCATATAATCAGAATAACACGATTTAATTAGTTTGTGGCAACTGGCTCTAGTCTCAACGAATTCATATTGGTCTAATGGGTTTTTAAACTTGGCATATCTTATGCGTAACTTGTCTTTGGATTTAATAGTTTTAATCAGGTTTCTAGAGTACCAGTTGGGCTATTTGACAAATTTCTGTCTACATTTCGGTACAAATTTTTCAATACTGCTGTTTATAATGGAATAAAATTTGTCAACCAATTCGTCGACATCCCCATATATACATAAAATATCAGACCAGTTTAGTTCGTTAAGCTCGTTATTAATACTGTTGTAATCTGCTTTATAAAAATTGTATCTGGCCACGTCAACTTTTTGTAAATAGTTATTTACTAGAAAGTCGACTAATATCTCTAAAGGAGGGTGGTATTGATCTATCTTAGACAGTGGAACTGACTCTATAGCTGTGATAAGGTTATTATTGCTCAATACTAGGTCAAGAATTTTGCCATCCTTATTGACAATGAGGTTAAATTGTTTGAAGTTGTGTAGAGATATGAAGTCATCTAGCCGTTGAGACAGACCAGAGCCAGAACACGATGGTGTTGTTGCTGTGGAGCCGAAGGCCTCGTTAGATATTAAGGACCACTGGATATGGCTGAGGTTGAAATCACTCACAACAAGAGTATCAGTATTGTCAAAACCCAAAATGGTGCTACTCAGACTGTTTAGTTGATTTTCTAGCCTGTCCAAAGTGACCGGCGGTGGAATATAAACAGCTCCTATGTTGATTTTTCTAACTTTACTATTATGAGAAGAAACTGTAATCCACAGATCCTCATAAAAACTCTCATATTTTGACCGTCTTGAAGAGTTAAGCAATTTCGACACAACTATTAGAACCCCCCTCCATCGGACTTCTCACTGGTTTCATAGCATCGGTCCTTGCGATAAAGCCGATACTTGTCATTTAATATCTCCGAATATCTGAATGGCAAAAAAAAAGCTCTTTAAAAAGCCAATATACATATAAGAAACATATTGAAAGCCTTAATAAGGGCGATCACCCTTACAAGTGTTTTATTATGGTCAGAAGCAAGGGAGTCAAACTCATAACGGTAAAACAAAGGCTTTTAAAAAGCCGTTGGCCGTTGGAAAAGAAAATGGCATATGAATAAAATGGCGTAGGAAAACTGTGTGGGAATTCAAATGCGTGATAAAATTTGGTACGCAGTGTGTTGTATTATAAGCAGTATAGAATTGTTACTTCTGGATCCCACCCTTGCTTTGCTCGGGTAGAAATAAGCTATCACCATTTTTCATATTTTTTCCAGTCTTATCAACATTCCTGTGTACCTCCCGTAGGTACATTACATCTCAATGTAATATGGTATGAATTGGATATGTCATTTAACATTTATTTTAATGGTGTTGTGTTTTGTTTACAGGATGAGGAAGATCGAACCCAGCCTACCCGAGCAGCTGCTCTACGCAGTTTCCTAAGCAGATGCGTTGGATCCGGCTACACGATCCAGAATGATCTGACTAAACATGGGGCCTACCACAGAACATTTAGTGGGGCCTACTATGTGGAGCTGACTGTCTACAACAGCAAGGATGCTGAGCGGCATTGTAACAATCGTTATAAACATGCTCTTATCACATACAAATCCACCATAGATGATGATTTAGATTTTTGGTAAGTTATCATGAGAGCTGTTACAGCGGCCAAAGCAGTATCCAATCAATTCTTTACCCATTATATGTTTTTAAATTGTTATTTATGTCAGCAAATTTAAAAATCGAAAAATCTAAAATACAAAAATGAATAGTAATTTATGTGACTGCTGCATAATGGAGGGCATTAAAACTCGAGAGTGGGTTTGTGAAACGAGCCGAAGGCGAGTTTCATAATAATATCACTCGAGAGTTTTAATGCCTAATTATGTACAGTTACATACACTAGTTTATCTACACACATATCATAAGCTCTCTTTGATGTGTTCAGGAACCGCACGTTTGACCGGCATTGTGGCTCTGCAATTGTTTAACTTGTTCTGTAGTACCAACTTCTCGCAGGCGGGCGTCGGCGTTCGAAATTTGAATGTCAGTACCAACTCCACAAACAAACTAGGGACGGCACGCGGGTGGGCGTCGGCGTTCGAAATTTGAATGTCATTATATGTAGAAAAACTAGACATAATGACCATAATGTGTAGTTTTCCAGATACGAAACGAGTTTTTACCAAGTAGTTTAACATAATGCTGATCCTAACGTGCGGTTTTTGAACGCAGTAAAGAGGGTTTATGGTACGTGTGTAGATAAAGAATATAATATTCCATCATAACAACATAACATCATTTAACTACTAGTAGATATAAGCAGACTTTAAGCACATCCAATTAATTCTTGACCCATCTAATGTTTTTTTAAATTGTAATTTATTTCAGCGAATTCAAAATTTAAAAAATCTAGAATACAAAAATGAAAGAATATAATATTCCATCATAACATCAGTACGTACATTTCTTCAAAGTATCTGTAATTGAAACAGTCACAATGGTTTACTATAAAGCATGCAATTTGAATATGTCCAACATATCTGCACATAAAAGGACTAATACTTATAAATCAAACAAGTTTTGATAGTTATCAAATACTAGCCAATACATTTAAGAATAAAATTATAAGTAATCGAATAAATGCTACACAAGGTATAATCCCGCCAGCACTGTTTCTGCATGAAATAACTGATACTACTATTTCCTTGATAAGATGATAAGCGAGTGTTTGAAAGAGTTCGGTACAAAATAGTCTTGAGCTTTCCATGTCATATATCCTACCGAGAAATGAGAAAATGTCTTGAAAATCATTCAATACATCATACAACATGGTTTGCCAAAGTACCTAGAGGCATAATACCAACTTTTAAGAAACCACCCCTATTACGTGCAGTTGAAAGGTGATATATTGAAACTATTACATAAGTGTTGTGTATGACAGAATGTTTAACAAATGTTCCGAGTTTGGATCATGAGAATCTGGATGGTCTGTAGAGTTTGTGACATTTAGAAGTGAATGTTGTTAAATATAATCCCTTACGTGCTTGTTCCCATATACCACTTCCACCAAGCATTAAAAATACTAAAGCACGTCTAAACATCTGCAATGTTTATGAATTTTGTTTCGCATGGTGAATTATTGCACATATGTATCCTGTACAACGAAATAAGAATAGAGTATCAACATATCCCCATTACTCGACAATATTAAATGTTGATGGTATTATATTCCCTCTTAACGCAGACAATATACGACAATTTGAGAAAAATACTCCTGTCATTAGTGTTAATGTTTATGGTTTAGAAAATCATGACACGACGCGTTGGGCTGAGGGATTTTGGGGTCATAAGTTTCAATAATTCTAAAGTTGCTTATTTCTTGCCTGTCGATAGAGTCGTACCTACTATGCATAATATTGCGTTTTTTGTCTCATCTGATAATTGCTTTGTCAGCAATTCGATGATTTGTGTTTTTTTATTCAACTCAAAACTGGCAAAATAATTTCATAGTTCAAAATTATTATGGTATCATATCTAGGATAGCCTGCGGATTGTGCAAACCCAGTTTATGTCATCTCCGATCACTGCACACTGGCACAGGGTAAGTATGAAAAAAATCATTGCAAGAAAAAATCCAATTTTATGAAATAACTATTTTCTATCTCAATCGCCCATTAAATAAATTTATGCCAAATCTGGCCACGCTTTTTGAAGATTTTTAAATATTTTCTTTTTCCAAGATACAAACGCTTCAAGAAAATGTTATAATTATTAGAGTTTACAGATTTAACAAAATTAATGCATTTAAAATCGACATTGTAAGTTTGTATCATTTTCAGCCACGATTTAAAAGCAATAAAACACAAAAAAGTGGTTGCGATCGAATCAGGCGGACGCGGGCAGGTGGCGGCGGGTGGGGGGCGTGCCCATACACACATTCATTAATTCGGTACGGTCGGCCTTCAAGTGGTCATTTGGAAATGACAATTTTTTCATATGATTTGAACTCTATTATGAAGCAATAACGTTTAAAATCGCGATGCACGGTTGATGACCCTGGGTCTTAACCGGTAAAGCGAAGCATTTAGTAAATCAGTTACATACCTACCTTCATATTGAGTATGTTAGTATGATTGACTCTTATCTCCGTTACGTAATGAACAAATTAAAATGTATAATCAGCATCAGATATACCTATGTGAGATACTCAAATAGATCAGGACATCCTATACGCACAGAAATATCTACACAGCAAAAGTATCAAAATTGTGGCAGCATCCTATGTGTTTACATGGGTGTTACACGCTAAGCACTACTAAACACATCAAGAATAGTTGGTGGAAGAAGTATTAAATTAAATCAATGTAATTTACTAACAAACCGACAAAAACGGTCAGACAGGTGTATTTATACACGGCACAATAAACGGTCAGACAGGTGTATTTATACACGGCACAATAAGGGATTTTCTGAACACAGGCTCTGAGGCTCCATTTCTGGTTCTCTACGTTTCAGCGTAAATATTATGAAAGTTCCTTAATAGGTGCTTTGCGTCTGTACAGTTTAAGGACTAGTAAATAGAAGCTTTGACCGTCATTATTTGAATGTTTTACATACTACGTATACCCACGTGAACCGAGACAAACAATACAAGAAAAATATCCCTTATTTTCTGTAATTATTAGCTTAGTTTCAATACTTTATACTAGGGTCAGGATTTTTTGTTCCGCACTGCTAAGAAAAAAAGAAATCAAGTTTTTCTTTTTTCTCAAAATCAACTTTTTGCAATTGTGTATTTTGCTCTTACGACGAAAGTTCTGAAAAAGACCACGGAGTCTTACTGAAACCCGTAAGATCACGTAGTCTGACTGTACCTACCTTTAGAAATAAAAATAATTAATAACCTATTTAATATCGACGGATGTGCCAACGGTGATGGGAAACATTGTGAGGCAACCTTCAATCACCATAGCTGCGGCGATCAGCTAGCCCTGACACGCATAATGGAGGATCAAATAAATGGCTGAACGTGGGCACAATATTGCTTCTGCCACCCCCCGTATGTACTTAATACCGGATTTCACTACGTAAACCTTAGTAAACCGGCCAGCCAGCCAGAAGGTGTGCCCGCCCGCGCCCCGCGCTCTTCCCCGCGGTCGTTCTTCACGCGAAAAAGTAAACTTTAAAAAAATTATAAAGATATCGTGGATGACACTAATTTTGATTAGTATTTTGATACACCTTAATAATCATAAATACGTTTACTCTAATAACTTGTACTTTTTTGTGGCATGAATGAAAAAAAAAAGCAGGGGATGAATTTGACATAAAATATTTTGGACAACATATATCTGCAATCTAAAACGCGTAAAAACTATTAAATTTTTTTTTAGAGCTAGTTGGACAAAGTTTTAAGTACTGGTAAATATCAGGATTCCATCATATATCAGATTACACAAAATGCATATGTATAGGTACATCAGTTACTACTTCGTATTTATCATGAAAGAATAATTTTCATCTTTAATATTGTTGTTTTCATCGAATATTGATCTAAAAGACAAATACCTAAAATTTCTACCTTTGCAAGTACCTAGGATGACACAAATTCATAATAAGGTTTGGCAAATGGTCCGGAAACTATATTATAAAGTTCAAAATATTTCGTTCATTATAGCACAAAAATTTAGACATATTGAACGTCATAACATAATCAAGCAAGCATAATAAAACATTAGGTAGGTGCCTTATTATTAGTACATAATATATAATATAGGGTGCAATGAACTGGTTTAATGCCAGATGTCGGTGTCTTGTAAAAAGTCATTAATTATGTAGTACGTAGGCCTTTGTCCACAAAGTGTGCTTTATACATTTCTTTTAAATCGAGCTTCAGTTGAGTTTTGTATTTCTTGCGGAATTTTATTGTATGTAGAAGCGTGTACAATGTCCCATAAAAGAAAGTGTCTCAAAAGTTAGTAGCTTTTGCGAGCCTGAACATTGGAAAAGAAAGCTTATGTTTATTTCTAGTTTGCACATTGTGGTGGCTATCAATGGTTTTAAAGCTTCTGATATTTTTCCTCATTATGTTTTCATAGAAATATTGACTTGCAACTGTTAGGATGTTGGTTTCTTTGAAGAAATATCTCAGAGACTCTGTGCCATCAATGTCAGCAACCCGTTCCCATAGTAGTATGCCGTAGGACATAAGGCTATGGAAATAACTAAAATATACAAGCCTAGCAGTTTCAACATCAGTCAATTCGCTGGTTCTTTATTTATTTTATTTACATTTATAAATACCATTACAGGCTTAATTAACCTAATGCCGTAGGTACATTTTATCTAATTTAACTAAGTACTTCCATATTTATAACATCTTTATATCATATAACAAATAGTGCCATTCTTGTGAATTCAGTCAGAGCATTCAGTTAATTTGCTCCGCCAAATAATTGATCACTTGAATGGCTCTGGTGAGTGGAGCGCGCACCAGCAGACACGAGCGCGCGCGCAACCTTTAGCAGCGGCGGCGGCCGGCGGCGCCACACGTACTTGTCAGGCACGCACAAGCACAACTGCTCTAACATAATAGGATTGCATATCCTACCTAACAATACTTTGTACACATAACATACCAATGCCAAATCCCTTCTAACCCTGAGTTACCAAACCAAGTATAAAGAGTGTCGGATAATTCAACGGGTAGAAGGGATATACCCCGTAAAGCCGAATATATATATATATATATATATGTCTCATAAATTTATTCTGGATACGTTCGAACATTAGATGATATTTCGATTCATGCGGTGTCCAGATAATTGCTTTCGATTCCAGCTGTGACCTAACCAGAGTATTGTACTACGTTACTATCGCAGATATGCCTTTGAAGGTGCACCCTGTACGCAAGACAAACTCTAGATTCCGATATGCTTTTTGACGTATGCCATATATGAACCCGATATTTGAGATCCGAAGTCAAACTATCTCCTAGGTCCATAACCTCACTAACTCGCTGGAATGGTATGTCGCCCTCTGTGTACGTACCCACCACTGGCATGATTTTGCGATTAGCGAAATTATTAAACATTTAGAGGCATTCAATTTGTTGGTTTTGCTCATTCTACAATTCTATCAATGTCTTCCTGTAGTTTTATACAGCCTAGAGAACTGTTTACCGTCAGCAAAAGTTTGAGGTCATCCACAGACAATAAAAAGTTGGCACTATTCACATATTGAGGTTATTTATTGATCATTTTGGTGAATTTCAATGGCCCCAACGTACTTCCGATCTGGGAAAATAAGGTTGTGAGCGATGTCCGTTGTATTCCACATACTGTGTTAGTTCCCCCATATAGCTTATGAAGAACATACGTAGATGAGGAGTAAAACCCACGTTCGCCAGTTTTATAACCTTTTGGATTGCTGACTCAAGAACTTTGGCCGGCAAAGATAGCACTGCCACAGGTCTAAACCCCTCCACACTGGAACTTGCCCTCTCCTTCGGTACTAGTATCATCCTGGTCACCTTCCATCGCTTAGAGAAAACTGCACCAGATAGGCATTGATTATATATATTGTTAGCGGCTTTGGAAGGCAGCCGTGGGGCGGGCTATATAAAGCGCAGCGCAGACCGCGTGCGACGCACTTGACCAGTCGTCGTCAAAGATTCAACACCTCGTCATTATTGTTGTCGTACTGTCCGATGTCTTTATTCGTTTTGATAATTGTTATTAGAGTCCATTTTTGTTGAAATTATAATAAGTCAGTTTCTGTGTGTTTCTTTTTAAAAAATCATCTCGGCCTCTGGTTTCTAATCTTTTAATCAACAGTCTTTTAATACATAAGATGGAATGCCGTCTGGTCCCGCTGAGCGCTTCAGCTTCAGTTGCTGGAGCGCACTCCACACCTGCCCTAAACTCAGCCTGTCTACGTGCACGCGCGCAGCATTAGCTTCCGCTTCCGACATTGTAAATGTCCAGTTTGGCGCGGATCTCATTGTACACAGAATGGAAGTATCGCGCAAATTCCTGAGCCATATCTTTTTCAGCTAGCACCTTGTCATCCTTAACTATATTTTGTGGACACCTGTTACCTGGACCTAATACATTCCCAGAACGCCTTTAGTTATTCACATAAATGTTTTGTTAACCTGCCTAGTGTACCACGCATGATCTAGCATAATCGAAGATTTTACCTTCGCTCTGCATAGTGAAAATTTATGGTTATCCACACTCAATTTGCTACTTTTGTATTTTTTATGTATATAACCATTCAGTGTAATGTCGTGAATCAAGTCTTTCTTTCTCAAGTAATTCGCTTTTTTTTTGGAACTCAATCATCAAAAATACTATTTAACTTAGTGTTAAATTAGTCTAAGCACTCATCTACCTCCCTTAAACTGTACAAAGAGGCGCGATCTACACCAGCTAGTTAGAATACAGTGAAACAAAATCAGCGTTGTTGAGATTCCAACCTCTCAGGTCAGTGACCTGTGGCGATGAGTCTTCACTTCACTTCACATTATCCGAACAGTTCCGATGTGGCCTAGTGCGACCGCTCATGCTCAACGTCTCTTCAAGCGGGGCGGGTGATAGTTATCCTCTGGTAATAGGGGCGAGTTAGCCGCGCGCACCCTTACACTCGAGCTATCATCCACGAACTCACTTAGAACTAGGTCTAATTGACGATTATTGCAATTACTAACGGCATTACCCTGTCTGAACCCGCAATAAGTCACAAAAGATTCGTAATAATTTCTTATTTCTACTGTACTAGAATACAAATTAAAATCGCCTACTATTATTACACTTCTATACTAATCGCAATACTGCTCAATTATTTTAAATATCACCATGTAATTTACTTGGCTGGCATCCGAAGGAATGTATATACAGCAAAATATCCATAAGAACTTATTTTTAAATACACCGCGCCAGCAACCACTTCAAATAAATGGGCATCAATGTTCACATTACCCGGCACAGAAACTCAGCGCAGTTCAAATCGCGATGTGGCCACGAGACACGCCCCGCCTTGCTTGCGGCCATCCGCCTTGTCACAGCGCGGGATAACATACCCATGTGGAACCATATCAGCGACCTGGATGGATTCATGGATTCTGTACAGCTCGTTTTTGTTATTGCATATATGTCTTCAGTCAGAAATTGGATGTTTGAATATAAACTTTTCAACTTGGTCCTTAATCCTCTTACGTTTTGGTAAGGTAAGGTAAGGGTAACTTCACTTTTGCCCGTGTGATTTGGTATCTTCTCTCCGAAACCATACCCACTCAAAATATTCAATATTTATTGCCCAGTGGTCCGGTTTACACAATTTATTGTACATATTTTCTGGTACTGTTATAATAAAAGACGCATAGCTTCTCTCCTTTTTCTGTTTAATTTTGTCTACCTTTCTGATGTTCGAGTCCCGGTGGGGGCAAAAATTAGTTTGGCGAGAACGGATGTTTGTACCCTAGTCATGGTTGTTTACATAGTCGGTCCATAAGTTCTGTCACAAATATTTTGCCGCATAGTAAATAATACCAAGTTTTATTTTATTTAATACTATATATGGTTTGATAGCTCATTAAATACTGATAAATTAGAACGATTATTGGATTTAAATGCTTAAAGCCATATTACACAAATGCTAGTTTCTTCAGAGATTTTGCACTTTTTTACCCAATCAAAAATACGGGCGTGATTCACTTTATCTTTTTTCCATGACTCTTAAAACCTTTCAAACTTACGTGAGATTTTAGTCAGAACCCTCCCTGAACCCGTTACCTTCATTTTGAAGCATAAGATAACTAAGTCTGGATAAAACTAATTTTCATATTCACATTTTACGTAGTGTACTTGTTGCCCACAAGATCATTTTTATACGTTTTTCTGAAAACGTAAAAAGTACGTAAAGTTCTCTTTGGGAGAAGTTGGAACTGAAAGCTAACAGAAAATCAAATGCTAGTTGTTAAGCATGGTCTAAAATTGAGGTTTCAGAATAAATAAAAAAACCTTGTTGGTTATCTGGAACACTGTTTTTTTATTAAATTTGTGGTAAGTGGTATTTTTGTCAGTTGCGGCGTGTTTTGGGTTCGCGATTGTCTCAAGTTATAAGGTTTTTTGTCATATTGCGATAATCGTACAAAATGTATTGTATGGCAATTTGATTCGTATAAAATAAGCTTTTTAATCATGTATAATACGAATAAGAAAAAGTTTATTGCTGAGTTTTATCTATCAAAAACCTTGTGACAGAACTTAAGGACCGACTAGGTATATATCTAAGTCTAATATTTATCTACATAAGTATGTGTATCGTTATCTAGTACCCAAGATACAGATAATCCTAGTTTGGGGCTAGATTAATGTGTCTAAATAGAGCCTGAGGTTATTATTATTATTATTACTTTCGCGCATATCCTTTTGACAAATATTTGCAACATCTCAACCGTGGTGTCCTTCTTTACTTGCCAGACATTCAAGTATTTTTTGCGCTCCGTTCCTTGAATTTCTAATGCATTTACACATTCTCCTTTTTTACTGTACTCCTAGGGTACCTCCTTTTTTTGCTCACTGTCTCCCATTCTCCTTCCTGTGTCTTATCTATATCTTCTTTATTAAAATTGTCCTCGTTTGATATTTCTGACAATAAGATTCTCGCTGGTTTCGTAGCCCGACCTTTAGCAACTGTGTTATTATTTTGATTGCTTTCATTTACCACCATTTTTAAGTATGTTAGGGACACTTTTTGCGACTGGACATTACTCTCTTCCTGCAGGATCTCTTCAAGTACTTTAATGGAGTCCCTTCTTTATATAAGGATCTCTATTTGGTCTAGCTTCAAGGTGTTTTCTTCCACTACCCTCATGTTTTTGCGAAGGTCTTGCATTTCCACCTGTCTATAGTTCAGCTGTTCTTAAAGTCGATTGAAGTTCGTCATCTCATGCTCCCAATGAGACTTCATTTCTTGTCTGAGCATCTTCAGAGTTTCAGTATTTCAGGGAGAACTTTAGAATGCGGGCAGTTTCAGATGCTTTTGCCGATTTTTCCTATGCATTATAGGTGCATTTAGAGTTGATATCAAAAAATGCGAAACGTTGGAAATCATTAGTTTTCGCGTTTTATTTTCAAAACATCAATTGATAACAGTCGGGACCGTGGGGATGAGGAAGTATTAGGGTGGGGAACAGGTGAGGAAAGACGGAGTTTGCACATTTTTAGCCACAATAACCTACTCTAGCCAAATTTAGCTTTTATTTACATACGATCCGCTCCGCTCAGGTACGCTGCGGAGTTGCTTCTTCTAAGTTCTAACGAATAGCGTAGGATATTAATAATATATTTGTGTTGATGTAGTCGTCAATATTTTATACATAATAGTATAAATATAAGGATTGGTGATCGGATTGTCATCTTCAGGATCAATTGTAAGCTCTGACAAAAAAATATACAACAATTAGAAAAAAACTATAAATTCAAAACAAAAATAGCTGAAAATGTTATCTACAAGGAAAGCAGCAAAAATTAAAGGAGGTAGGTACATAGTAATCATATTGGGTGCTTACCTATGAAATTGGCGAATTTTTCCTACAGGTTAAGGTGTTCATAATTCGGGTAATTTAATAGCTTTTTCCATAATTTTTTTATCGTTTGAAAGTTCATTTCAAAATTTTACAACTACTCATTAAAGGTTATTACTTTCAGTTTGTTATTATTCTTCTTAAGGTCATAAGTAGGCAACACGAATGTAAACAAATCATAAAACTTCTTATCCAATCACAACACATGGTTGATTTATTAAGATAATTCGGAATCATGCTTATAAATCATGTGCTATATTGAAAGCATATATCAGACCTAATAATGAAGTTCGTCAAGTAAGCCGTATCCTTAGAAATCAAGCAAATCGAAGATGGTGCTCCATCCAGCTATTACAGACATGGTCTACTACTTCCTTATACAATTCGATCCATAATCCTCTAACTGTGGAAAAACAAACATCATGATAACTTTACTCATACATAAAAGTGGTGCCAAGTTTCATAATGTTTATCTTTATAGCGAAAAATAATTTCAACTTATTTTTCTGTAAGATGTCATTAATTTAATTCCTAACATAAATTTCTTTATATTTAAGACCGAGAAAAATCTGATTTCCAACTGATGCAAAAAGCAATTCCATCTCCATATTTGATGATGTAACATGTAAAATCAAATAAATATTAGAAACAAATATATTACTTTCTACTTATCACAAACTTTTTCAAAAATACCGAAACAGCTCATTAGACACAATGTTAATTTTCTAATTATATTCAAGCAGGATGATATAAACTTGAAGCATACATGTTAATTCTGATTTGAGCTGAAATATGGAAGGAATTATATATGTTTTGTATTGTATATATGTTGCTTAGCTGTGCTCGCTTCCTTTTAGCCTTCAATTAAGCTAGAGCTTTTCCCTAAAATATTTCTTCGTTCAATGAAAGTTGTAATTCAACCATGGTTGGCTATTTCATGAATTACAATTACCGGCCGCCCCGCATCCATCGTGAAAATCAACAACAAATCGACATCAGCGCTTCTAACGGTGGTTAATTTAATTATTTTACGATATGATCACTAACGTTTAACCACATCGTGAAATAGTCATGGATTTTGCTGATCATATATCAACAAATGCTGAACAATTGATCTGGTCAGGCCATTTCATGATAAGATCAGTTTGAGGTGGCTATATCATGATATTGTCGTATTTCATGAAATTGTCAGTCACATTATGATATGATATTCTACGATATGGTACGACAGATTTGCCAGTTGTAGCAGCTACGTACCTTTACCTCTACCTCTTTTATTTATAATGTATGCCGAGGTTTGGAACAAAATTTGTAACTACTAATACTATGGGACGGCAGTAGCCTCACTCAGGATAATGAAACTATTATAAATCTTCGACTCTTTAGGTACAAACCGTCATTGGCAGTACCCTCAAGACGAATATTATCGTTTTCCGATCGCTCCTGCCATATTCATCTATACATTGGTCTCGTAGACCGTGTTAGAAAGGTACGGTAAATTCTTATTTACCGTACCGTACCGTAAGTCTCTTGACTTAAAGATTCATGTGGCTAAACTAGGCAATTTCATCACACCCTGTGTGTACTCACAGTGATTAAAATGGCATGACGATGCTACTGAATGATGACGACACCCGCAGATTACCTAACCAAACAAAGCTTTGGTTTTCTTAAGATGATCTTTGTGTCCTTTATCTCCGTAGTGGTTTGTGTTAAATAAAAAAGACGTCACCACCTTACCGTACTCATTTTTGTTTCACTGCTCAGCACCTACTGATCATTGAGATAATGCATACTGCAATGTATAAGTTTGATGGTATATTTTTTATCGTGAAAACTGTATTTAAATTGCGGGATGAGGGAACAAACATTTTCCAGAGTTCTTGTCTCCATTGCAGTGTTGTTGTATTATTGAGATAAACATCATGCCTTACCAGCTTTCAAAATCCTTTAATTTGAGACCTTACTCGACAGGATTTTCAGTTTTTTTTTTCAGGCCACAGATTTTGTCGCACAGAATCCGCCATGTTGTTTATATTATGACGGCACTTAGGTATCATAAGACACTTGGGATAACGTGAGAATTCCTACGATACCTAACATATCTCATTTTGTTCAGCAGTTCAGTACAAATCGTGAGCTAAAGAAACAAAATCAGATACATTTAAACATGTCTTGGACCCTCAAAACATTGATACTTTTTTTGGGCAGTCGTGTAAAATAATATTGGTCTAATCAAATCCATTTTATATTGTAAGTTTGTACCTTGATCTGTTGCATCGTGAAGACAGTTAAGTTTAGCCACATGAGTGTTGCACCTGCACCACACCGCCTGATAAGCCTTTTCATAAGCTACTATTATTCTCGGCTCAAGTATATAATCTTACTATAAAATATAAGGAGCTACTATAGCTGCATAAACAGCAGTATCTCCAGCTGACAGCTACTAACAAGCTCCACCTGCGTTGTTCCAACCACAACTGAAAATAATAAGCACTACAGCTTTATAAGCAAACTTCACTTTTAATCCCTTACTAACTATCTCGAGGTATTCGATTCGGGCGTTCTTTCACCACTAATTAGGAACATCAGATGTAAAGTATTAGACAAACCACAAAATGCATTTATCCCATACGGGTGGCAGAGGGAGAGTTGGGCCAACATTTAGCGAATTATTTACTACTCTATCTTTGCGTGACAGGGGCTAGCCCATCGCCGCAGCTGGAGATATGGAGGTTTCCTGACCGGAGTGAATTTAGCAGCCTAAAGCCAGTAGCCTAAGATAACCCGACCAAATTTAGAAATTTTCAATTTTGGAATGTTTCAGTCAGTCATGGTTGTAAACTGGCCGACTCGCGAGACAATAGGTTCAAAGCGTGGGCCAGAAGCGGCGTAAAGTCCGAACGACGTAAAGACAACAATTCCAAATGTCATGCTATGCTAGTTACTATCATGATAGATATTTGTGACCGTGATAGTCACAAATATCTATCATGATGGCCGAAAGAAGTGGTACTACTTGTCGGCAATGTGGGACTACAGAAGCGGCATAGCATGAAATTTGGAATTGTTGTCTTACGTCCTCCTGCTCCAAAATCTAGCATCCTATAATTTCAGATTCAGATTCAGATTCTTTTTTTTTATTGAATATAAATAAATAAATTATCTTATTCAGCATCAAAATTATACTTACTTATAACTATAGGTCAATTTTAAATTAATCAATATCAACAGCAAATCCGTGTTGGAGTCAGGTCCAATGCCCTCATTGGAACATATTGTCAAGACCACTAAGGGAGCTAACGTTGAAACAACCATGAATACTCGTGACGAGTCTAACAGTCAAAAAACTACTACACCACCAATTGTGTCATATGCGTATGAGATGATATGACCATTTCCAACATTCAGACTACTCAAGTCGTTGATATAGATCAGAAATTAAGTGGGACCAAGTACATTACCTTGAAGGAAGCCAAAGGTTATGTCAACATTGTCACTAAGCTCACTTCCTATTTTGACACATTGCTTCATTCCGATCATACACATGTCGAAGAATAGCCATTCTTCGATATGTCAGAAATGATAATCTGACAGTTGGTATGATTTTGGACAGCAAGCTTTCGGAGTCGGATTTAGCATATTTTTTACGTCGATGCCAGATAATGACATACAAATTATTTTTGGTCAAAGAATTCTTTGACATATCAGAAATATAAACTGTTGATTGGTATACATTCTTTTAGCTTTTGGAACCGGATTCTGCGGTTTTAAAACCTTGTACCAGATACAGACATAATGTTCTACGTCATAAAGATCTGCGATATATATATTTATATGAATGGCCGATCTTAGACAGGTCAGGAATTCAAATCTGATATGAACTTTTAGGCTGCTAGCTTTTGGAGCAGGTTTTGGCCATTTTCCAACCTTAATGCCAGATTATTACATATCAGGCATTATGATCTGTGACATAAAGATAATTTATCAACGCCGATATGTCAAAGAATCAAAGTCAAAGTGCGGTAGTAAAATATTGCGGTAAATATTTACATACACTTAGCAAACATAATTTATTGCCTCTTCTCTACATTAGACCACTGTGGGGGAGAAGGGCGTAGAAACTCTCACAGATTGATTTTTAGATCTCTTAAAAATTCTTTGTGGTTAACTGATACAAATATTACAATATTAATTACAAGATTACTAACAGCTAGGACTCTGATGAGCTACATTAATCCCCATTATTATATTCCCATCCCATCCCATCTTATTAGAGTTCCATCATTTAAGTAATCTTGAACATCGTAATATCCCTTTTCGACAAAGTCGCTTTAACATGCTTTCTAAATTGCTCAAATTGCAATTTCAAAATCTCCAGAGTTATCTCATAGTAAAGAATGCACTGACCCTTGAAAGAATTGCTTACCTTCGCTAGTCTAAATCGGGGTGCAACTAGTCTGTGATTATTTCTTAGGTTAACATTGCAGCTATCGCTAAGTTTGGAAAATGTTGTTAGGTTCTTGCGTGCATGCATTATATTTTCGAAAATAAATTAACTAGCTATAGGTAGTATGTCAATTTCTTTAAAAAGCTCTCTTAAAGAGTCTGTTCGTTTTAAAATATAAATTTCTCGAATAGTATTTTTCTGTAAAATAAATAGAGTTTGAATATCCGCTGCTTTCCATGCGACATGGCACTATGAAGTAACTAAAATATTCTAGCCGTGTTTTGTCTGATGTTCCTAACCGCGTAAGCTGCATAACCTATTTTACCAGCTAATTTATCTATTTGGGGTCGCTACTGAAATTTGCTATCAAAGGTTATTTCAAGACATTCGTATCATTTACTACTTATAACTTGCCTGACATTTGGAAGTGAGAATTTGATACACTTGGTTTTACCAACCTTTAACAATAAATTATTAACTGTGAACTAATTCAAGGTTAAAGACTCACCATCAACTCTTCAAATTCTTCATTTTGCCTTTCAATTTTGAAGACCAGTGAAGTATCATCAGCAAACAACATTATGTCAGTCAATTTCTCCACCATGAAAGGCAGCTTGTTAATATATACCAGGAATAAGAAGGGCCTGATGTGGAACCTTGCGAAACGCCAATTTTTATAATAGTCGTTCTTTGATATTGATTGATTTAAAATTGACATATAGTTATAAGTAAGTATATTTTTGACGTTGAATAAGATAATTTATTTATTTATATTCAATAAAAAAATGAATCTGAATCTGAATCTGATATGTCACAATTAAAAAGTCTACTAGTATTGAAATTATAGGATGCTAGATTTTGGAGCAGGAGGACGTAAGACAACAATTCCAAATTTCATGCCATGCCGCTTCTGTAGTCGCACATTGCCGTCACTTTAGTCCCACTTCTTTCGGCCATCATGATATATATTTGTGACTATCACGGTCACAAATATATATCATGATAGGAATCGGCATAGCATGAAATTTGTAATTGTTGTGTTTACGTCGTTCGGACTTTACGCCGCTTCTGGCCCACGCTTTGAACCTATTGTCTCGCGATTCGGCTAGTTTACAACCATGACTGGCTCAAACATTCCAAAATTGAAAATTTCTAAATTTAGTCGGGTTATCTTAGGCTGCTGGCTTTAGGCTGCAATTTTGTGAAAATTTCAACTGTCTATCTATTACGGTTCATGACATATACCCCGCTGATAGACGGAAGAACAGATGGATGAATGAATGACGGACGAACGGTCGGTAGAACGGACAGCAGAGACTTAGTTAAGGTCCCATTGGGCACCTTTCAGCTATGGAGTCTTGAAAAATACGCCACTTACATCTACCGCGTGGTGGCGCGGCAAAGTATTTATGGCCAAAACGCATGTTGAAGTAGACTGTACATAGTAATGCGGGATAAGTAGTGCAAAGAAACTCGCACAGATGATTGTAATTTTAAAATAGTAAAAATAGGTTATTTTTAAATAGTACAAAATTTACACATAAATTAATATCAATAAATATGCATAAATAAATTTAATCTTAACAGCGATTTCCGTGATGTAGTTTATCAAAAGGAGAATACACTGACCATTGAACGAATTCATAACTTTCGTGAGTTTAAACCGGGGCGAAACTAGTCTGTGATTATTTCTTAGGTTAACATTACAGTTAGGGAATCTAATCCTGCAATAGAAGATGTGCGGGATTTTTTTGGCATAAACATTTTGGTTTTACTCATGCCTGATCCCGCATGTTTTCGGGATTGAATGAGTGAGAGTGAGTGGGAATGAGTGAAAGTGAGTGAGTGAGAGTGAGTGACAGTAAGTGAGAGTGAGAGAGAGTGAATGAGTGAGAGTGAGAGAGAATGAAAGTGGTGAGAGTTAGTAAGAGTGAGTGAGAGTGAGAGAGAGTGAGAGAGAGTGAGTGAGAGTGAGTAAGTGGGAGTGAGTGAAAGTGAGTGAGAGTGAGTAGGAGTGAGTAAGAGTAAGTGAAAGTGAGTGAGTTACAGTGAGTAAGACTGAGTGAGAGTGAGTGAGAAATCGTATTTATTAAGAAAAATGGGCTCAGGCGAATTTCTTATTATTTATTAGACAGCATTTCCTTATTAAATAAGTAATTAAACATTTTCCCTTGGTACTCGTGACATTTCTGTAGGATGCGATTGTAAAGTAATTAATTGAAGTCTTAATAAGTTTATGAAGGTTCTCGATTTTGATGAGGGATTGGATTGCTTAACCACAGCTATCGCACATTTTGGAAAATATTGAAAAACTTATTACCTTAATTCTGACTAATAAATAAGGTAATTTGTTTTGATAACTCAGTGATTGACAGCTTCCTTTGAAAAGAGCTGGCATGTGGCAATGCGGTGCGATCATAAATGACTCTTACAATGTGAAGAAACTAAACCTACATTATGTTTTAAAATAATTTGTCTTGCTTCAGTTAGTATGTTAAGTTCTTTAAAAAGTTTTAGGAAGTCTGCGTTTTAATTTATAAAATGCTTGAATATTTTATGTAATATAAAAAGGTAGCTATCCGCTGCTTTCCCCTACAAGAAGATACCATAAGATATGAAACTTGAAAGTAACTAAAATAGACAAGCCTGGCTGTAGCAACATCCGTGTTTTATCTATTGTTCCTCATAGCGTAAGCCGCTGTACTTAGTCTATCAGCTAATTTATCTATGGGGTCTCCATTGCAATTTGCTATCAATGGTTATTCCAAGAAACATCGTGTCCTTTACTTATACTAAAAAGTTGCTGACTAACACTAAAATACCCCTCATTGCAATGGACTTAAGTAAATTCACCCGTGACGTCACTTCCGGTCTATCCATTCTCTGTACATCTACAACTTTATCAAGTCGTGCGACGACCGTTGCCTACCGATGTCAATTAGGTAGGACAGCGCCTAATGCGCAAAGATTAAGGCCTACCGCACATGGAGCTACGCGAAGGGGACGCGATTGCGACGCAACTAATATGCCCTAAAACAAGTTTAAAAAATGCAAGGAACTCAAATGCAACTCTAAAGTATCGGGGAGTTGCAGTTGCGTCCCCGGCGCGCGTGCGGAAGGCCCTGAACGTAGAAAGGTAGTAAAACACGCAGTAGTCCGCCAATATATCACTTATGTTGCTGTCATTTATTTTCTGTCATTTCTTGCCATTGTGTAACAATCGCTTGTGGGGAAGAACCTCGACCGCCATAGAGGTTGTCTACCCAGTGCTTACTTATACCAGGGTTGCAACACTTTATGACTTCTTCATGAGATCCAAGTGTGGGCGTTACGAAACTTTGTACGGAACATAAGATTGAGGCGCGCACAGGATTTATTCCACACGCCTTGTGTGGGAGTCCTATGAAAAAAACATTTGACGTAAACTTTCAGTTTTACGATACACGATCCGACACGGGTAGCTTACAAAGTTGGAGCTTACAACCCCGAGGCCTGATTCCGCTAACACAGTGGCGACTCAGTGACAACGTCGCGACTACAACGATCCATTAGCCTTACCTTAAGTGGTATTTTTGAACTCCCTTTCAGTTTCATCAATAAATGATTTAAATAATTATTAATGGGAAATATTAAACTGCACATCAAAAATACTGATTTGCACAGCAAATATCAGGGCAAAATGCTGCGGTAGCTTAGGTGAAGGGTAATGGGGGTGAGCGAAACGAAGCCCCCTTTATCCTTCGTGTTAGGTTGAACATGTAAGAACAACAAAAATACTTAAAACACAAACGTAAGAACACCTAAAATATTTAAAACATAAAAAGTATTTTTGTTGATCCTTTTTTGCTGTGCAAATCAGTATTTTTGATGTACGATTAAATACTAGCCATTATAAATTACATAGCTTATTATCTGTCATTTATTATTGGGATTTCCCAAATGTAAAATGATATGCTTGTGTGTCATTTACTACCATTTGACCGTCACGATGGCGCCATTGTCAGTGCGTAGTCATTTTGTTAGCATGATGGAGTAACCGTTCTTTATGCGAATGTGAGGCCCAGTGCAATCAAATCACAGCTCAAGAGCCGAAGCTTCGGGAGTGAGTAGGTCTTTTAAGATCCCACTATGAATAGATGTACACTCGACCCTGTTGGGAACCGGAATAGGAATTGTTTTTTGGGTGTCATAAAACGGGCAGCGTATTTTAGTTTTCTGTGTTGAGCTGTGTTTACTGTGACGACTGAATAAACGCTTATCTCAGGCAGTACGTAGTACTATTGAGTATTCTGTGTCTAAGGCATCTATTTACTATAGGGTAAACTCACCAGTTACACGACCTGCACACTTCTAAGGCTTTTGAACGAATTATCCTCCAAAATAAGAAATGTATCCAAACATGATTCTTAAGGAGCCTATTACTAAGACTCCGCTGTCCAATCGTACGTCCGTCCGCCCGTCTATCCGTCCGTCCGTCCGTCAGCGGGCTGAATCACATGAAAATTTATAGTTAGAGTTGAACTTTCTATTATTGTACCGTATATTTCTATTGCCAATACAGCAACAAGTAATTAAGTACACGAGATTTTATAAATTAAAGGGGGTGCCCATACGAAAGACCTGTTTAAACATCAACCGCGATATGACAGACCATAACAATATTCAAATTTGATCTTAGATTTCGCGGTTTATCAAATAGTTATGGTGATTGAATTGGTTTGATATCTGTTTCGCAATATTAGGGTTCTGGGTTTAAATCTATCTGACTTTTTTATAACAATAATAATAATTGGACTTCATTCCAGCCGGGGTCATATACAATAACATTACAACATAACAGATTGAATTACATTACAAATTAACATATAAATAAATAAGAATAAATTATCATCACATCAAGAGTCGCGTCCATGTATCCTGGGGGGCCAGGTCTCTGTCAACCAAACCAAAACTAAACCTTAACCAAAACATGAATTTAAGCATTTTTCGCATCGCGCTAATATACAGATAGTTGAACTGAAGTTGGATTGGAACTGAAACGTAATCGCTGTCAAACAAAAGGTTGTGATAACAGTTAATGCGGATCTATTTTTTCAAGATTGTTTTATGATTGTTGTTTTGAAAAGTTGGTGAAAACCGTGAAAATTTTGTATCAGGACTTCACGTAAATGGCCTACGCCTACGAGTGTTATGTGGCTATATCACAAGCCCAGTCTAAAAGAGAGAATTGGAGTGCAAGAATGCAAAGTTGCAAATTGCTTTCAAGTTATGTGAAAGACAGTTTGTCAACTGATATTGACTGTCGAAGGAGTTCGATCGTGGACTTGTTAATTACTGAGTTGACTCCTCATTTGCCACCAACCAGATGCTTTGGATGTGGACATGAAGGTTAGTAACAGTATGCAAATTACAAGAAATTTATCACAGCACATTGACTTTTGTTTTAACATGAACTTGACCAATTCCCTGTTGCCCAAAAATAGAAGTAAGTTAGCATAGTAATAGAGGGCATACATTTTGTTTCAATTTGCTACAGGCTCCTACCAGACGATTGTGGGTGACAGCCGGAAACACTGTGTTTCCCAGTCAAGAGTCTCAAAATTTTAAAACAATTCGCCTTAGCACTCAATAAGCCAGAAATCACAAATAAGTATGTAATAATAATAATAATAATACCTTGGACACTATTTACACACATTGATCTAGCCCCAAACTAGGATTCCCTGTATCTTGGGTACTAGACAACGATAAACATACTTATATAGATAAATATTATACTTAGATAGATAAACAACCATGACTAGGCTGCAAACATACGTTCTTATCAAACAAATATTTGCCCTCACCGGGACTCGAACCCGGGACCCTTGGCTTCGTAGGCAGGGTCACTACCGACTCGGCCATTCGGGTCGTCTATATGTTCGTTTGTTTTTTTGTTTAATTTTGTTTGTTTAATGTTTCATTTCCCTTTCAACTTCTTGATAGAGAGCAATGTAAAGTAAGTAAGTATTTATATATTTACATAACACAATTTAATCCAAATAAGCTTACATTTACTTTTTCTTTCACAGAAAACAAATTTATTTATTGATCTTAAAAATATTTTTTAACAGATTACGGCTATCAATATTAACGCCAATATTAGTGGCAGCTCATATAAAATGCATTTATGGGTTGCATTTAACTTTGTAGTTTGATTGTTATCTATTTCCGACCAAAGGTGTCCCCACCGGCTGACAGCCGTCGTGTACAGCCGTAAAAGAGTTTATCACGGCCATTTTGTTTGTAAACGGTAATATTTTGACTAAAAAAACAGTATTGATAGCTGAGTTTATGAAACTACTATAATTGGAGGATGGGACACAACACTTTTTACGTGGAATACAATAAAAGGTTCATGGACAATTTTCATTTAGAATTTGTTATTTACGTAAAATGTTCCTATTACCCTACTTTTCCGTCATAGCGAAAATTCACATCTACTAAGCTCGGGGTCGTTGGCCGTTGGCACATTAAACGAGAAATAAAGGGCCATAAAGTTTACGTCGAAATTTTCTATATGGGGTTTTCGGGGACGAAAAATTTGTCTAGCTAAGTCTCAACGCGTTTTTCTGTGTTTTCACGTTTATGTAGTTTCCGCACAATAGGATTGGTAATTTCAGTCTATGACAAAGAAAATAAACCAGGAATTCCAATGACAGTTAGTAAATATTTTCATGCCAACTTACCGCGAGATCGGTAATTTCACTTTATTCCAATAAATTAAGGCAGACATTCCAATGACAAACCCAACAAACAAGGCAAGCTTATGAAATTAAATCTTTAAGGCCTAAACTCTTATTGTTGTTTTAATAGAGCATTCATTATATCAATGTTCCTTATATTATAATTTGGCTACATTTTAAAATCATCATTTTATAAAATAAAAATATAAAATAAAATAGTCATGACGTCGAACTTCAAAATCCTTATAGAGAAAAAGAGGCTCTTAAATCGCGCCTTATCAAAAGGAAGCTAATTTTGTATATGAAGGTTTAAGAGTCCTCCGCTGACATCAGTGGTCTCTCAGTGAGACTCAGTGAGTTTACAAGAAATCCCTGTTTAATAATAATAATAATAATAATAACCCTCCCAAGGGGACCACTTTGGGGGCTTACGGGGAAGATGAACTAATATGTGATGTCTGGACACCTTGACTCTAAACCCTTTTTATAATAAGATACTATACACCACTATGACTACTTCACCTTGTCTAATCAAAGGTTTCCAAATCGGGTGGGATAGGGAATAAGTAAGGGGGCAAACAGGGTATCACGATATTGTTTACGGCCGCTGACTTACGGCCGGAGGCCGCCGGGGCGCACCTGGAGCTGGTGCTGGGCGTCGGAGCATGTGAACCATTGGAAGGAAGGAGCTGGATGGGAATAACTTTGCTGGGAATGTTTCCAAAAATATCAAAACCGCTAACCACCAGGGACATTCCCAATCACCTATATCATCGCTCTCACTATTATCATCCCTACCATCTCATTATTACCTCATCACTTCTATGTACCACCATCATCATTATCAACATCAACATAACCAGCACCCACCACTGAAAAGAAAAGCACTTTTCAAGAGATCAAAATGGACTTTTGATATGAAAAAATCAATATGGCGTGCATACCTCATCGCAACCTCATAAGAAACGGACACCAACTCAAAATAGAGAATAGGGGACCAACGCAGAGCAATAATGAGAAATTATTACCTTCCAGGTGACATTTTAGAAGAAACACACACTCACAAATAATATAAACACCAAGCACCCCACCATGGGCAATAAGGCAATCCAGAATAAGATGGACAAAGTCTCTAAATGAATCAGTTATGAGAATTTACTACAGAATCACTCAACAGGAAATAGATAAGACTGCATGTAGGCAACACCTACATTCCCTATTCATAGAAGAACACCCAAATTTATGACACCTCTCAGAACAACGAATTTCCGAAGAAATAAAATGCTTAGAACACAACAAATACATTTCTCAGGCCAGGTTACAAGAACTTATAGATGAAGTAAATATAAACTTTGCACAGAATAGTAGTATAGGAGTAGAAAGATTAAAGCCACCAATAAGAGTATCTGAGACACATGAAACCACAATAATTCAAAACTTACCTAACACCGATAGCACAATAGATATACACACTGAAAATAACGCAATCGCACTGATGACAATCAATTATTCTCATTTAATCAACTCAAAAACTAGCCTTAAAACAAGCCATACGTTCCAGAATTCTATCGAACAGTTTCAAAACACAGAGCCAACACAAAGAACTTACAAAAAAATCTAAAATACTCCAGAAATTTAGCTGCCATGATTGATTACATAAAGATATAAATTCTCCCGAAATATGTTTCTAATGACACAAATTTCAAAAACACACAAAGAACAAACGCGCAGAAGAACAAAAGTGTGCTCGTCAAAGTGACCAGTAGTGTAAAGAACAGCTCACAATAGACTATATAGCCCTCAAACAAGCATACAAACAAAAATGAGATATAAACATAAAGAGCATAGATTATCGCAAATCCCATGATTCAGTATCACATACCTGGCTACTACATATACTGAAGCATTGGAAAGTTCACCCTAAAATTTTCTACAGAATGCCATACAAAACTGGAACACACAACTTAATAATAAAAAAGAAGAAAGAAACATCCATCGTCACATCAAACATAAAAATTTAATTGTTGTGTAATAATTAAGCGAATCTCATATTAAAATTTAGACGTTACCTTAATCAAATTTTTTAATCACAACTTAACTCTCGGAATACCATTAAAGCATTTAACACTTATTGAAACCCCATTCTGACTTACCCTTTTGGAATCAGTACATGGTCAAACTAATATCAAAAAACTACAGACAATAATTATCACTGGCCTTCCTAACAATCGAAAACATCAACGAAAACCTTGCCTTCAGCGACTTACCCTTCTACATAATACACAAATTCAATTACTCAGAGCATTCTTCGATCAACGCGCATAAGTCTCATTTCTACATAAATACATATCATAATCAGACACAAAGTACACACCCTCAACCTTCACGCAAAAGACACACAGAGCAATGAAAACATACTACAAAATATAAAAAAGCATAGCAGCAGAAGCCTCTACATGGAATACATCTCCTCGACTTGCAGCAGCCACATGTCGACAAAAATGCGTAAAAGGAGTGGCTGCGGCGAGGGGAGTTAGTCCCAGAGGCTGAAGCATTCATGCTAATCACCAAGTAATAGCCACCAGGCATTACCATAAACACATAATCCGCCTACCCAACCTACAGACAGATATGGGCAGACTATGCCATAGAAGCTCCGAAACCATCCAACACATCAACAGTGCCTGCTCATCATTGGCCTTCTTAGTAGAATATGTAGAATAAAGGTTTATACCATATTTTTGATTAACCTCTCAAAATCCAAGGGTAGTTGGGACGGTTTGCGATTTTGAACCTTATGCCATGGTAATAAAATTTAAAACCTATAACGGATAAGTGGCGTTATCTCACGCCGGTGGTATTCAAGAGGTTAAATTATGAAAACTTATATTATACAATTCTATAGCCAAATCAGTTAACAGGTTTTTTGGATTACGCCGCTTATCTAATAACATTTGAAATGCTTCAGCAACAGATTCTTTGTTTTTCTGCTTAAGCGTAAATGCCCAAAATGTTTCCGGACATTTTTATGTATTTAATTTTCTAACGTTTCATTGCCCTTTAATTTTTTATTTTTGTGCCATCTCATCTAATTTTCTATCCACTAAATATATGCTTTATTCAATTGAGCAATCAACTGCTTGTAACAACCCCCCCTCTAGTTAATTGAAATAATATGAATAAACCCCACGAGTTAACCGAACGATTCTATGAAAAGTAAATTTAAAGATATAACCAGCTAACCATTAATTTAATGTCAGACGAAATTTAACCCTTACGCATTTTTATTGGAATATTTCTCCAATTGGAAAGATTCTAATACCAACGATTGCAAGTATCTTATTTAGATGATTTGGCCAAAGTAGTGGGTGCTCGTCTATGGGTAGGACTGCAGACGTTGTGATAGTAATAACCTAAAGTTCTTTTTAGAGTGGTTTTGGTTAAACAGTATCGTCATGAGGTTCCCCAGCCAGTGATGAATATAAGTGACATAAAAATAATGATAAGCTTCGAGTCAGTGCTTATTAGAATAAATTCCAAGTAAATAACCATTTAAAAGACATTTCGATTACATGTGTTTATAAAGGAGGGTTTGTGCTAGAGTTCACGGCCAGAAGGGCCACGGGCCCTAAGGTCGGGCTCCTTAACCCCGCCCGACGCCAGTGGAGGTCAACCGAGTTCTACGGACCCAAAACAGACGAAGTTAGATTTAGCTAAGCAAAATAAGCTTAAATTTTATAAAATAATGCTTACAACCACTCAAAATTGTAAACACAATTTATAAGTAAACATAGGGTTAACTATGTGTTCATTAGTACGCTTTTGGCGTTATATTTCACCTGTTTTGGGGCCATCCTCCTCCCACACATTCCCATACACAATCTACGTGACTGCATTATTTTAAGACTGCTGAAGACCTGGAATTAGCCAACTGAATACACCAGCACCTAGAGACCGCCTGAATCTCCTCAAATCCCTCTCGAGTTAGTTTACCTGCCAATCAACTACATATAGACTATTTGGGTTATATTTTTTATATGATTTGATATTGTGATAACTCTCATCCATCAGTCCAACATGTTTGTTGATCGGTTACGGGATATTTTTATTTGCACCTAGCCGTCTCTTAAGTTTTATTCCGTAACCATGTTGATGTTCATCCAGATATTTTATATATAAATTAGTTTTAAGACATGTAAATTCAGCGTAACTACTCAGGTCACTAGATTGATAATGTAGCGTGTGTGTAGGTTTGATTCTATCGGATTTCAGGCCATCCACAGGCATTCTACAGCGAAGTAAACTTCACTCTAAACAGGGGCGATGAGCGTCCCTGAATGATGCAACCAGGGTCTGTACTACAATGTCAAATCAATCCGAATTGTACAAATCCATCTTTTAATCGGGGTATGCGAGTAGTTCTCCAGTCCATGAGTAAGAAGAAGTCTAGGCACTACGTGCTTACGACAAAGGTATGAACCAGATAGTACTCAAAGCAGTGACAGCCTTTGGAAAATGGAAAGCACAAGTTCGTTCGAATTCCAATGCAGTAAGAATGATTGACCTTCTGAATCGGAGGCGTTTCAGAAGGGGAGAATGACTGCTAATAAACCTTAGGCCGTGTAGAATCTAGTAAAGTGTTCTTATAGTAATGTCAGCTTCTTGTAGAGTAAATTTGTATGTGTGTGTTTTGTGAATGACCAAGTAACCACGTCAATCTACATGCTATATGGAATTAGAATATGTTTGTCATTTAATGTAAAGTTAGGTAGGCCAACCAACATGATATACGGTCAAGAAAAGAAAGATCAAAACAGCCACAATCAAAAAAATATTTAGTTTGTTAGATAGTTTTATAAGTATTTAGGTATTTCAAGAGTGAGAAGGAAATAACGTAATTATTTGTAGTCATACGAATTTCAGATACTTGTTTGTTACATAAACCTAAATAATCGTGTTTGTCTCCCTAACTACATAACCTCGACAACTTAGGTTTAGCCGCAACTAAACTCCTGTCTAGCCTAGTCTAAAATCCTAGTGTTATACCACGTCCATCATCGACACCACTCGAAAATGGTTGAGTTTGATTTGAATGTGTTTGTATGTTTAACGACTGCGTGTGTGGGAATTTCAAAACTCGCTACACGAAAGGAATGAGGAGAGGATTAGCCCGCGAATATCCTAAGAGCCAATCCAGGAACCCTATGGAGAAGGAAAAGGAAATTAGGGTCGCTCCAAGCCCAGACTCAGACTCAGATTACCTACAAGTTCTTATCTAACGACCCAAGGATAGTTTTTGAATTTGGGGTAGGTTGATTTAAAAGATAGGAACCGAGGTATATCTCGGCGCTTCAGACACTCACGAAAATCCACTGCAACACGCAGTCACAACTATCCCTGTTCAAGACGCGTAAAACGGCGGATCGAACTGTATAGAATTCCAGAAAGACGTGTTTCACAGTAGTTTGACGCGGAGACTGAATGGCTCCCCCTCTGAGTCTTAACTCACACTTCACTCGACGACCAGCAACAAAAAGCCCCCTTTCATCTCGACCCATCACTTTTATATCCTCTATTCCCACCAAATCGTCCTACCCCAGGCATGCTCGCCAAAACACCATGTAAAACTCCGCGAGTCATTCTCATTGGTTCGTTTCATTTCCTTTCGAAACTCAGTGCTCTGATTGGTCACTGGTCCACACCGTATACACACTTTATATTTTAGATCACACAGTTCAACCAGAAATAGACTTTATAACATCATAAAATAATCTTAATAAAATAATACCCATTTGTTTTCTATATAAAACATCTTATTGCAATTATAGTGAATAAAGTTCTACTTTGAGTCAAACCATCTGGAATTTAAAGGCGATCGACCGCCATCTGTACCTCCATCATTGAACTAACTACGCATCTGTTTGACCCACCAAACTATATCGTAACTAAACACCCTTATGTATGAGTTTCGATTGAATGAGCCATGGCAAATGCGACACTTCAAAACAACATCACAAATGTGTAAAATGGTCATAATTCGACATCCACTGAAAGCAACGGTGAAGTTAAACCATATTCATTTTAAATTTATGATTCACAACTTATTTCATAGCTCTTAAAGTTTATCCACATTTTGGAGATTTAAAAAAAAATATATATTTCTACCTGCTGAGAAATAAACCAAATGTTTGTTTCGTCACAAGCTCAACTGTGTTTTTCTTCTTCTTTTGTAAGTTCACAAAATAATTTATCAACATATCGTTTAGTTACATAGTCAGCAGGATCAATTGGTTCCCCAATACAATTTATGGTTTTATGTTGGAGATCAATGTTGTAGTTAACAATAATTAACAGCAAACATTTAATCATTGGGACCGCATATTGGCCACCGCGGCCCGATGTTGACACTTTTTTTGATGCCATTACTGACTCAATAACTTTTTTTATTAAATACGAGCGACTGATTTTACTGGGTGACTTTAATATTAATTATATGGACAAGAGCGACAGAAAACTTAGATGTTTGACACAATTTCTGACAACGATTGGCTTGACACAACATGTAAGCGACCCGACTCACTTTACGGAACACAGCCAGACAACTATAGACCTTATTTGCTCCGACGCTCGTGTTGTGTCTGTGGACGTGCAGCATATCCCGGACTTAGGGAGGCATGCATTCATCACAGCCGAGTTTGACATTAAAAAACGGAAACCGACACCTAGACGTATTACTTATAGACCACTGAAAGATATTAACCTAACTATATTTAACAATGACCTTGACGCCATAAACTGGGAACAAATTTATTTACCTAACGACATCAATGACATGGTTAGACTATTTAACTTACTGCTACTAGGTCTTTTTGACAGACACGCGCCGGAGAAGATGATAGTGGTGAAGGAGGCACTTAAACCATGGCTCACGAGCAACGTTCGGCTCATGATGCGGCTCAGAAACGAGGCTCACACTCGTTACAAACGAACCGGAAGCGATGTTCATAAGCGGTATTACCTTGACCTGAAGCACCTTGTGATAGAAGCCATTTATAACGATAAACGTGCCTTCTTCACGCATCATATTAATGACATTACCGACTCGAAGACTCTCTGGAAAACCTTAAAGCGCACTGTTCTTCCAGATTCACAGACGCAGACTGACCTCCCGGCACAATTTGATGACCCTGACTTGATAAACCGTCATTTCCTTAATATTCCTGGGAAACAGGAAGTTACTTTATCTGACTTAACTTTTTTTGAATTTAATAGACATAATGACAAAACTTTCACGCTTTCTCCTACTACTGCTACTGCCGTCACAAAACTCATTACGTCAATAAAAACCACAGCAAAAGGACTCGACTCAATTGATATTGACATGATACTTCTGACATTACCGAGAACTACAGACGTACTGACTTACATTATTAATATGAGCATTCTGACAATGACTTTCCCAGCTGACTGGAAAATCGCTCAGGTGACCCCGTTACCAAAAAAAACCGAATCCCACTGAAATGTCTCAACTGCGACCTATAAATATTCTTCCTTGTGCATTGAAGATAATAGAACGGGTAGTTTGCGAACAGCTGTCCGATTACCTGGAGAAAAACAGCATACTCCCTGAACTGCAGTCAGGTTTTCGCAAAGGTCGATCGACAGCTACTGCGCTGCTCGATGTAGTCGATAACATCTTACAAGCTCGTGATGCTGGCAAAAGTACTTTTTTAGTGCTTTTAGATTTCTCCAGGGCCTTCGACTGTATTAGCATACCCCTACTATTATCCAAGATGTCTTATTACGGGTTTGATGTCACTGCTACAAAATGGTTCAGTAGCTATTTGTCTAGCCGTGCGCAGGCAGTTGCATTGCGTAGGGTGGATGGTAGTGCTCTGCGGTCCTCTGTTTGTCCTGTGACAAGAGGAGTACCGCAGGGTTCGATACTCGGGCCTCTGCTCTTCATACTGTATAGCGCAGATATCACTAACAATATAGAGAGCTGCAAGTATCACCTGTACGCGGACGACGTGCAACTTTACTTTTCTAGCGTGCCGTCAGACACATCTGCTGCCATAAACAAGATAAATGCTGACCTAGACCGTATTTCCTCTTGGTCGGACAAGAGCTGTTTAGTTCTTAATCCTGGCAAGTCGAAATATGTCGTTTTTGGGTCAAAACATCAAATTCGTAATACCCTTGAAGCTCTGACTTCCGGGAATGTCGCCGTAATGGGCGAACCAATCGAACGGGTGGTAGAAGCAACCAACCTCGGCCTTTTAATGGACGGTAATTTGCGCTTTGAGAACCACATACTAAATGTTGTGAGTAACTGCTTCTATCGCCTCAAAGTTCTATATAATATACGAGATTACCTTAGTGTCGATTTGCGTGTTGACCTATGTGAATCACTTATATTATCTAGGTTGAACTATTGTGATGTCGTGTATGATGGGTGCATTACTGGTCGTTCCAAGAGGCTCATACAACGAGTGCAGAACGCATGTGCTCGTTTTTGTTTCAGAGTCCCTCCCCGGTCCCACATCACTCCATACTTGAACGCCGCTAACTTGCTTAACATGCCTGCACGCCGGCGCCTGCACTTGGCCACTCTGCTGTTCGGGGTGGTAAGACACAAAACCCCCACCTACCTTTTTAATAAACTGGTTTGGTCCAAAAGTGGGCGCAGGTTCAAGCAATGGCCATTATACCTATGCACCGAACCGCTGCTTTCAGAGGTAGTTTCAAGTTTGCGGCGTCTAAGTGCTGGAATGATATCCCTCCTCCTATCCAAGGGGCGCTTAGCAGATACACCTTTAAGCGTATGCTTAAAGGCTATTTGTTGACGCTCCAGAAAACATCCTAATCCCCAGCACTGTGACAGCAAATAAATATGCCAATTGCATTTCTTTTTTTTTTATCTAGTTTTGTTTGTAATTCTTACTATAAATATTATATTAATGAAGCTGCATCTAGGTAGGGTTTAGATTATTATCTCACTTTGTATTTATGTTTATTTCTCTTTCGCCTGTCCCAAAAATCTAGGTTGTTTATAGATATATATTCTTTTGGTATGACGTTTCCGTGAGTCAGCGACGGTGCTGGCTGAAAATCAGCGCTGTAGGTGTCTGACATCTCAGCATAATGCTGAGCCAGTGTCGGTTCACT